>CM032386.1:11078237-11703237 GCA_019049475.1 Eueides isabella | reverse complement strand
ATTGTCCTTTTTTCGGGTTATTTCTCCTTTTCATATTGAAACCTATCTTGGCGCAGGGGTACAAGTGCGCGACTGCAAACGTTGAGGTTGGATATAGGTCTTATACAGGAAGACCTTGATACTAATTGGAGTCTGGAGCGTAGGACTGGACATAGTAAGATCATTACAAATTTTGCAGCATGGTACCCTTTTTGACTTATAAAATCATCCTCAACCGGCAGTCGATTATGATACCTAGGTAACTTAGGCCTCGAAAGACCAATTGATTTGCTGGCTCAGCAATACGTTATGGCATAAGTCTTGGCTATATATATATAGTCATATCTTTTGAGTCAGCCACCATCCCGCCAGCCAGCCCAGTAGCATGTCATGGAAACTCTGGAGCTTGGATGCGGCGTGGGACTGGTTGAGGTACCTCACAACTAGGGCGATTTCATCGATTTGATTGAAGAACGTCATCCGTGTACAACGCGTACATGACAAGAGTGAGCTGCCTTGTTGTACACCCGTAAATATCGGGTGGGTACGAGACATTACGTTGTTTATCCGCACACTGAAATTTCTATCACGAAGGAATTCTGCGATTACTTTTACCTACTTGAAGGGAGTTTTCGTGCGAAACAAACACTTTGTGGAGAAGCCTCAGGCGGGATTCCTGGCCAAAGGCCTTTTACACGTCTAGGAATCGAACCCACTGCTGCCTTTTTCTTATGGTTGAGGGCGGGTGTGTGACGCCTCCGTTAAACGAAAATGCCAATTGGCTGCGGCTTCGTTGTTGAGCTCCGTCATTATGCGCTCCATAAGTTTCTTGAGTTTCGTTTTAGTGGCTGGCTTCCTTGTCCTCTGTCACTCGGTTCGCCGTTAATATTTTATATGCTAATATTCAATGTGCAAATTATTACAAATTATACAAGGATACATCTATTCATAATGAAGATATTGGATTTAATTTTTATGACCTACTACGACGCTGGTGCCCGCGAACTTTGTCTCACCAAGGGATGTTTATGCGCCAACAGAAGATAAAAAACTATTATAATAGAGTCATTTCTATATGTTTTTAAAGTGAAACCGTACTCTTGATGTTGCATGCCAGTTAGGTAGGCAGACGGATGGACTCCAGAGCTTTAAAATAATCACTTCTCATGGATGTTGATCAGGACACTTTTTACTCCCACCATATCAAAAATACATCGCAAACTCATCATTTCATAGAAAGTTGCCACCACATTACCACACAAGCTTAATGTTACTCAACTAATCGAGGAACACCGATACCTAACACTATTATTGACATAAAATTTAAATTTTAAATAAGAATATTTTATTAAAGTGGATTTCTTCCCATATTGGAATCATTGATAACAAGATTATATAGCAAAGAGGCCTTTACGTATATATATGA
Organism: Eueides isabella; assembly: GCA_019049475.1. NCBI lineage: Eukaryota > Metazoa > Arthropoda > Insecta > Lepidoptera > Nymphalidae > Eueides > Eueides isabella. The sequence continues at coordinate 11,701,832 of CM032386.1, read as the reverse complement.
TTAATGTTTTACCTTTCTATATAGATGAGCTTTATTGTATAAAAGATAAATGTCGAAACAGTTGGAGAGAATATTTCTAGGGAAAAGGGTTGAAGCCTGTCGTGGTGCAGCGGCATCACTGTGACTGTGACTGTAAACGATAGGTTGTGAGTTCGATGCCCACTCGAAGAAATTAAATATTTAATATTTTTTATTTAAATATTTAATGTTTTCATTTCTTCTCTCTGGTAACATGGCAAAGGCGGAAAGTGGGGAATGGAAGTGGGACGAAGTGTCTTGACCCTAGGTTCCCAAGATTTCTCTACCTACCCTGCCATGTGCAGGATACAGCGTGAAACTGAGAGAGGCAAAAGAGTATATAGTATAAACAAAACCAAAAATATAAATAAAGTAAGTTAAGTTCTGAAAAATTTTTGTAAATGTTTACAAATCCCAGATCTAATAAAAAATAACAATTAACAAATACCCAGATCTAATAAAAAATAACAAATAACATTTTATTAATATAATTTATTATTACAATAAGGTTTTTACAATTAGCTGTACAAAATATTTATATTTACATTTCTTAAAGCAGCAATCAATAATATTATATATTTGACATAATATTATATGACATTATATTTCTAAATCACTTTCGTAGTTATTTTGATTTAAAATATACCGCATTAAGTCAAATAGCACAACAGCTTTGAATGGACACGTAAAATATTTTCTGCTGCAATATTCCAAGCCGAGTAATTTTCCTTCTTGGTAAGCAGTAACAAATATCTTGAGAGCTATCTTATCCTCTTCTTTGACGTCCAAGCTGGAATTATTTAAAATAATTTAATCAAAATTCTTATAGCATAGCCACCTGCCCGCGGGTTTCCCGCTTGAACAACACAATACATATTCAGCTTCACATTGTATCACGCACATGGCAGGATAGGCGGAGGGAACTTGGGAACCTAGTGTTTAGACACTCCGTTCCACTTCTGTTCTCCACTCCCCAATTATTATAAAATATTATGAAGTAAAATATTGCGCCTTCGTGGCCTGTCGTGGCGCAGCGGCACAAGCGTGTGACTATAACCGACAGGTTGTGGCTTCGATCTCCATTCGAGAAAATGAAATATTTGGTTTTAGTCTATTTAAATATTTAATGTTTACATTTCTTCGCTCTGGTACAAGGCAAAACGCGGTGTTCAGTTCCGCCACTTAACACACAATTCCTCAAATTTGGCGAACAGTGGGGAACGGAAGTGGAACGAAGTGTTTTAACGCTAGGTTCCCTAGTTCCCTCTACCTACCCTGCCATATGCGGGATACAGCATGAAGCTGAGTAAGAATAAGTGAGTATGACACAAAATATTATAAAAATTGCAAGAGTAATTATAATAGCGATATTATAGCATTTTTTTTCTGTCAAATGATTCTATCTAAATGATTAGTATAATAACTGTCCAAATCACTTAAATAAACAGTTGTATTTAAGCATTTTTACATTTAAGCTAGTTCCGGGTCAATATGCACTTGATCAAGTCATGAAGGTGACACCAGTTTATTTTCGCTCATTTTATTATACTGATGTTCAACACGATTTTGGGCGGAATAATATGAATTCCTCAGTCACAACTGACACTATTATATTTGAGTATTATTTATGTATAAAGCGAAAATATCTCTTGATTTCCTTATTGTATTCAAAAAATATACCCGTACACATAAAAATGAAAAATGTACCCGTACACGTAACAATCAAAATGTTTCTTTGGAAAGTTAATAATTCTTTTATAGGTAAAAACTAAGCTTGATTCATGAGTACACAAATAGTAGAGTAGGCAGACTACGCCAAGCGCTGGAAAAATCCTAAATATAGCATGTTAAGTTACGAAACCAAAAGCTGCGCGCAATAAAATCAAAACTACTTTAAGCATAACCGAGTTATTGCACGGATATCGAGTAAAATAAATTGCTTAAAGTAAAATCATCCATCGTACCAGAACATCCATAGTATTACAGTTAAGATGTACCTATATATTTATATTTAGACCACAATATTTTTAAAAATATTCTACAACGTAGTAAAATAACTGTACAATACCAAATCAAGCATTTTAATATGCAAGATTCTCGCATATCAGCGAGAATCTTGCATATTAAAATGATACATGTATCGTGCGTACGTATGAGAGCCGATCCGAGCCCGTCCGTAAAGAACGTGACCCCGATTAGATTGCTAAGTAATTCAATTCCCGGAATGTATTTCAACAAATTCTATTTTACGGAGCTGCTTTTCTCGTTTTGTGATGTAATTGTGAAAGTGTTAAACGAAAACACGCATGACTACATTTGCGTAGGTATCTCAGATTTTCGTCTCGTACAAGCAATCGAACAGTTTCATTAAATTTCCTTATGTAAATTTATTACCTTTTTTTATAAATTACATTACAAGTTACAAATAAATGATATTGACTTTTAATGTAAACATTTTGATACTTTAGGCTACATTATCGCCAATTTTTCAAGGACTCGAAGTCCTTTTTCCTAAATTAAATAAATGAAAAAACTGACTGCAAAGTCAATTGACAAGAGTTATGAATTCATAACTCTGTTTCTTTTCAAGCTAAAGATTTTACTTTCATTCTTAAAATAAGGTAATGAACTTAGAAATTATCAGAAAAATATTCAAAAAATAATAATATTGTTAAAAATGTACTCGTACACCTAACAATGGAAATGTTTCTTTGGAAAGTTAATAAATCTTTTATGACATATAAATGAAAAGCTAAGCTTGCCTTTTTTTTCACTTCACGCTGTATCCTGCAGGTAGGATAGGCAGAGGGAACCCGGGAAGGGAACCTAGTGTTAAGACACTCCGTTCCACTTTAGTTCCCCACTTTCTGCCGAAATTGAGGCATTGCGTGGCGGTACCTAACGCCGCGCTTTGCCTGCCTTATTACCAGAGCGAAGAAACGAAACATTAAATATTTAAATTGAAAATATTAAATGTTTCATTTCTTCGACTGGGGATCGAAACCAGAACCTTTCGGTTACAGTCACACGCTTGTGCCGCTGCGCCACGACAGGCCTCTGCTAAGCTTGCTATTGCATAAATTTAAGACAAGAACGACCAAAACAAAGATTTACAACATAAAATATGTAGAATTAATATCTATTGAAGTCGATGAATAGTTGCCAGTGTAATAATTAAATTGTACTATTGACATTGGAAACATTGAAAAGAGCAACTGTTGAGTTTCTTGCTGGTTCTTCTCAGCAGAACTGTTTGCCAAGCCGCTTATGCCCGCCTTCATATACAAGTATTCCGGTAGCTTTATGTCCGTTTGTTTTTTTTTTTCACGATTTAAAGTTGTTTAAAAGTCTATTTGAATAAAAAGATATAATTAAATTAAGTTTATAATAGTGAATTTGAATTAATACATTAAAACCAAAGATGTGCCACAAAATAAAACAATCTGACAATCTTAAAAAGTGCAATGCCGTAATTTACATCGAAATATATGTTCCTATGACATCAAGCACCAGTAATTTACAACTGTCAAGAGTCAGAAAACTATACTTACAAAAACACTCCGAAATACCACATTGAACCAATACCAAATTATCTATATCAGAAGACTCTATTATTACTATTCTCTATACAATTAGGTCAACAATACATTAAACATTTATTTCTATCTCCGTTAATCTTATGAAACGGGTACTGAAAGCTGTAAGACGAAAATTATAAGCTTATGGCTCACGGTTTCCGGATTCATACAAACACTGTCGTGAATATGCACAGGAACACACACATACACAGACACAAACGCACGCACGCACACTCACACATAATGAAAAAAAATGCATTCTTTAAATATATTATATAATAAGGATGTAATATTATACTTAGGTGAACAACATCCATCCTGTCGATTAAACTTGACCCTCATTCATGATAAAGCAAGCCTTCGAATACAACCACGAATAGGGATACTCGGACCGTACTTGAGACGGCTCAGGTACTTCAATTAGTTTACAAAACTAAGTTACGCCGTCGGTACGGAGTGTAGGTATCTACTAATTAAATAACCTAAATCGTCCCAATGTAACTAAAGTATTCAAAGAGTTCGTCCTTTTGTGTAAATTAAATTCATTACATAAAAATATACCCTTCAAGAGAATCAAATTAATAACCAAGTTTTCAAAGCAAAGAACGTGATAAAATCTAATAACTAGTTATTTTGATAGGAGTCTGTAGCCTGTGAGATACAGCCTGCGAGACACAGCTGAAATTTTCGTTTGGCCACTAAAAGAAAAGCATTTTTTTTTATTTAGTAAAGTTGATTCAAAATATTTTACATCAAAATATTTAACATGAATTTTTTTTTTATTAATTTAGAGTAAAAAGTAATAATAATCTATAAGAATATTTTTAAGAAAGAAAAAAAAATTAAAAAAAATTTAATTTTTTTAAGGAAATGAACGAAAAGTAGATAAAGAGACACCAAAAGACATTAAATGCAAATAACACTCGTACACATATTGATTGTTGCCTGAGACCTGTCCTGGCGCAGGAGCACAAGTGTTCAACTGTAAACACGACAAGTTGTAAGTTCGATTCTCACTCGAGAAAATGAAAAAGATATTATTTTTTATTCTTCACCCTGGTAACAAGACCAAGCGGAGAGTTCAGTACCGCCACATAACCCGCAATACCTTATATTTGGAATTCGACAAGTAGACAGAACAGAGTGTTTTCCTTTTTAGTAGTAATAAGTAGTACTTTATCGAATATCAAAGTATTAATGAATTATTTCGTTTTTTGTTCGAGAAAATACAATACAAATGACTACCTGATGGTACAGCCATCAGTGCTATCAAGAATGGTAAATAATAACAATTATATAGCGTCTAATTTGAAACAATATCTATTTTTTACCAAAGCAACATTAAGCAATTATGCCTTTTATGTAGAATAATAAATATTATAATAAATATTTTATAAAATAGTTAAAAAAAGTTAGTTAGTATTATTTCATTTTGTCACTATATATTTAGTTCCTATCGTAATCTGTTCTTTTGTGTAGAACTTGTGTTAAACTATTTCAGTGTTTATCATTAGTTTTGCGGGTCCTTTTTATGTCACGTTTTTAGTAGTCATTTAACTACTAAAAACGTGACATAAAAAGGAACCGCAAAACTTATGATAACTACTTTAATATTTAAGTCTACCTGTTGACTAGAATATAGGTAAACTCACTGAATGAAAATTGTATGGGGGTATTCCTTTATTTACAAAGTGAACATGAAAAGCTAAAAAAAATAAAGCGTAGTAAATCTTACCGTAACGGGTCGATAAAAAAGATATATCCTGTAAGTTATAGTAGAGCAAACAAAATTTAATTAAATCTTTGTAAAACAAAAATGTAAAAATCACCTAACAGCAATATTGACTTACATAATGTTCTTTCCCAAAAAAATTAACTAGCTAAAATGGTACTGTAAAATATGCGCTAAAAGGAGTCGAAACTAGTCAAAAGAATAAAAGCGAATGGAGCCAAGATTAAATGTCATTTTGTAGGCCTAATAATTTCGTATATTAAAATACTTACTTCAGCATGTAGATTAAGCCTCGTCTCAGCTCATTGTCTGGCAGGCGTGCTCCTACATCACAATAGAGATACCGAGCACAGTGTATTGGGTCATACTTTAATATCTTTTTCCATCTCACCGTCGGATTCTAAAAATAATTGCTATGTAGGTGTCATTCAAAATAATATTTCTATGAAATATATATATATATATATATATATATATATATATATATATATATATATATATATATATATATATATATATATATATATATATATGGAGAATAATATGTTTTTTAATTTCAAGTGTTTATCACAGCTAACACAGTATTAAAGTTAAACAGAAAAAGGATTTGTAGTTTATATATAAATGGCTTTGTAATATAATCGAATAATAAAGCAGATTTACTTATGTATTTCCAAAAAAGGATCTTGTTTTTTTTTTGTACTTTTTTATCTCTTATTGAACAAGAAATATTGGTAAGAAGGTTGGTTACCAGAGCGAACAAAAGAAAATTTCCTCATCTGGGGATCGAACCCACAAACTGTGTAATTACATAATGCCTCTTTCGTAGAAGCCTTGGTCCTTATTGGCGAAAAATTCTAATAATCAATTTTCACAATCTTCTCTTGATCCTAATTTCTTATCGCTAGGAAGTTTTGCAATGCGAAAAAAAGGTGATAATCTCTTGGTAGGAGGGCCAGGTACGGACTATATGGTGGATGCATTAAAACCTCCCAAACAAGCTCCCGGAGTTTCTGGCGAGTCACTACAGACGTATGGGGCCGTGCGTTGTCCTGATGGAGCACAACACCTCTTCTGTTGGCCGTTTCTGGTCAATCCCTAGTTTCAAACCGTCCAGTTGTTGACAGTTCAGATTTGAAGTATTTGGCAATACGGAAGCATAATAATGAATGATTCCTTTGAAGTCCCACCAAATACACAATAGAACCTTCCTGGCCATTAGTACTGGTTTGGCCACCGCTTGAGCTGCTTCACCAAGCTTTGACCACGATCGTTTTCCCACGATATTATCGTGATCCATTTCTCATCCCCAGTCGCCATCCGTTTAAGAAATAGGTCGATTTCATTCCGTTTGATCAAGGCTTCGCAAATGGAAATTCGGCAAAGAAAGCCTGGCTTGCATTTTCATCTTTGTCAAAGAAAAACTATGTTTCTCTCTGTTGGTTTCCATTTTTAACAGCATTTTTATATTAATTAATTAAGAAATTAGGATCAAGAGAAGATTGTGAAAATTGATTATTAGAATTTTTCGCCAATAAGGACCAAGGCTTCTACGAAAGAGGCATTATGTAATTACCCTTAAAATGGCGACGAATTCTAGCAAATGGTGCTTATTTGACCCAAATCGGACAATCCGAAGCATGGTAAATAGAGTCTCGAATTTTTTTCCCCAACCCATTATATATATATATATATATATATATATATATATATATATATATATATATATATATATATATATATATATATATATATATACATATATATATATATATATATATATATATATATATATATATATATATATATATATATATATATATATATATATATATATATATATATATATATATAAGACTAAGCGAGTTAACACTCTGAAATAAGTCACATTTATATCGTGAAATAATTGAGACATGTTTTTAGATGTTTATCGTCCACAAAGGGAATTTGACGATGCTTTTTTCCCGCGTACCGTTTCAACAAAATCTCTTTACTCTCATGTCCATTAGACGTGCATCTAAACGATGTTTTTCTGCGATAGGCTTGTAGCCCTAGATCTTTATTCAGCATCCTTTTGACCGTGGTTCCTTAACCTTATTTGAAGGGCTAACAGTTTCTGCTTGCGTATGGGATTTCTTTGGATTCGCGCCTTCACAGCTTTTATCACTGCTGGCGTCCTAACAAAACGACGATGACCACTTTTTTTTTTCTATCTTCCAAACTTGAGTCCTCGTTATGTTTTTTGATGGTACGCTAAAAAAAAAAAAAACTACAGTTCAGAAGTGAGCCACAACCACAGCCACCGAATGAGAGGAAACTCTGGCTCCTCTGTCTCTGTATGAGTCTCATTTAAAATATTGCCCATCACTTGCAACCACTTCTTCTCATCTCTCAGGCAGCATTCGAATCCCACGTCTGAAGAACTCCTTGTCTTTTGAGGCTACCCACGAATCAACCTAATTTTTTATTTATTTATTTTTTTGTATCTTCATTAAATGTGAACCGCTGCAACGACAGAGCATGTGCCATAGACCGGAAAAGGTGATAATCGGACGGTGCAATGTCTGGTGAATACGGCGAGTGGGATAACACCTCCCATTTAAGTGTTTCTAAATACTTTTTCACGGGATCCGCACCATGTGGACCAGCAATGTCACACAGGAGAATATTTTTTGTGTCTAGAATAGTGTTGAGGTCGTTTTTCGTTGTTAGTCAGAGCTCGATTCAATCTCATTAATTATGTTCCATAGATTAAACAACTCATAATACACTAAACCTAGGTGATCCCACCAAATACACAGCGCAAGGTTTTTTCCGTCAATATTCAGGTTGATATTGACGCTTGGTCAGGTAATCCCCATAATTTTCTTCTTTTGGGATTGTTATAATATATCTACTTTTATCGACAGGTACGATACGATGTAAAAAATCCTTTGTTATGTCTAGCTAGCAGTATTTCACTTGAGCATAATCGGAGTTCAATATCTGTCGGCTTTAATTCTTACGGAACCCAATTTCGTTGCTTAAGAATCGTTCCTAATGATTCTAAACGATGTGAGACTGCTTGTAACTTCTAATGTTAGAGCAAGTTCTTTTTGTGTTTGAGATGCATTTTCCTCCAAGTATTCCTCCAATTCTGCATCTTCGTAAATTTTTGACCTTCTACTGCAATATTTGTCTTCTACGTCGAAGTCAACGTTTTTAAACTTTTGAAACTACTCACGATACGTTCTCTTATTCAAAACACCCTCACCATATGCTTCTGCGACCAATCCATGCGCCTCAGCAGCAGATTTCTTTAAATTAAAGAAGTAAACTAATATTTCCCGCAAATGACGCTTACGTGGCTCAAATTTGGACATTTTCAACTAATAAATATTATATTTTACGAATATGATATCAATTATATTAATAGGTTATGTTGTTTTTGAATGTCCAAACCATCTTTTAAGTCGGTTATCATCTGCGAAAGCTGACGGACATTCCGTGCCGTGTCATATACATTAAAACGGCGGGATCTTATTGTACTCCTATTTTTATTTTGTAAATAAATCTATAAACTTTGTGTTTGCGTATTAATTAAGGCGGTTACGAACGCTTAAACGGAGGAAAACCTAATATCGAAACACTCTCTCATTCTATTCGATTATCATCTTCTATATTCTATGTTTGTGATTTGAGAGGCGACATTTTTTTTAATACTCCAAACTCTGATCACTTGGACATCTTATTTTTATATTAGTCATTAGAGATAAGATTTTGTTGATAACCCAACATATTGTATTGCTTATTTTTGTATTAAACTGTATGTAATTTACTTTTCAGTGTATCGTAAATCTTAATCCTAATTATGAGTTGTTATTCTGGATAGAAAAAAGATTGACAGATTTTCTCGGCTATATATCTGTATCTTGGTGTAAGAGGCTGGGTTGTGAGAGGTGTCACTCAACGCCTTTGACTTACTCTACTCTACTCAGCTTCACGCTGTATCACGCCAACGGCAGAGAAGGCAGAGGGAACTTGGGAACCTAGTGTTAAGACACTCCATTTCACTTCTATTGCCCACTTTTCGCCGTATTTGAGGCATTGTGTGTTGAGTGGCGGAAGTCAACGTCGCACTTTGCCTTGTAACCAGAGCGAAGAAATGAAAACATATCCAATTTGAAAATGTTAAATATTTCATTTTCTCGAGTGGGGATCGAACCCACAATCTGTCGTTTACAGTTACACGGTGCCGGTGTGCCAGGTCTTTGACTTTACCAGTATTTTTTAAAAAAAACTACTACTTAACCATTCCCATGGATAAGGATCAAACACAATAATCACCACCTTTACAACTGAACGTTGTGCACGCGCAATTATATCGTTACAATTATATAATAAAAATATCTAAAACAAAACTTACAGATGGACTTGAATTCAAATCCCGTTTGAAGAGAAACCGCAGTAGTTTTGGAGCTGTTATAGCCTGATAATCCTGGGCTAATATATGTAGACAGTAGAGAACACCAATAAAAAGTCCAAGAAGTAGAAGCAGTCTGTAAATACAAGATACAAATAGGTATATTTTTTATTATTTAATTTATATATTTTTTTTAGGATATACCTTATCTATAGATATAAAATGTTAAAAAAATTACTTAGCTTCACGCTGTATCTTGCAATTTGGCAAGGTAGGCAGAGGAAACTTGGGAACCTAGTGTTAAGATACTCCGTTCCACTTCGGTTCCCCACTTTCTGCCGAATTTAAGGTATGGCGTGTTGAATGGCGGAACTCAGCACCGCGTTTTGCCTTAAAAAAATACTTAAGATTTTATTTAAAAATGATTGACTATTTCCTTTAAGAATTCGAGTTTTTCCAAGAAAAATACAAATACCCAACAAATATCTGTTGAGAATTGCTGAACCTGAACACTGAGGTGAAATGAATAGGTACTGAGGTCCCTGTCGATTCAGTTGCACTCTATTGGTTTTACCGATTCTAAGAAATGTCTTTTTGTTTTAGTAAATTTTGCGAGAAATCTGCCGTGGCGCTGGAGCATAAGCATTTTACTGTATAGGTTGTAAATACAATATAATTGAGTATCAAAGTCAAGTCAATTTTGTTGAATACCAATACCTTCACGTATTGATCGGAAAGTAAGGAAAAGAAATGACTGAAATGAACGAAGTTTTACCACTAGGGACTCAGGTATACAAAAAAAATATATGAAAAAATGTGAAAAGTTGTTGCAGAATTAAAATGATTTTTTTTATGTCGACGATGCCTCGATTTAAATACACATATGTACATATTTTGACGTGACGTCAATAAACTTTTTTTTTTAATGTTTTTAATATCTAATATATTAGTATATTAGTTATTAAAAAGCATAATTTATTTTAAAAAAATGTTTCAGTATTTCGAAGGCTTATATGATACCTTATTTGATACCATATTACCTTGGGTATATGATATTACTGAGCTAATTTAAACTATTTCATAACCAAAAGACCCTAATAACATCCTTATAACACCCTAAATCTACATGGGCTTAAAAGGATTTATATTGAGATCCTCACCTTAAGGCCCTCACCTTATATAAATTCTTTTTTTATTTCGTTTTCTTTCACTCTCTTTTAATTATTCTAAGGTTATATTATCAGGATCATAACAGAACAATCACGTTATGTAACTTACCCGACTGCTCGACATAAATATTTGTATGAATGTAAGTTCAATGGACCAGCCTATGTATGAATATATGTTTGAAGAAAATAGAAAGGGTAAGGTGGGTAGTTTTTTCATATATTTCTTACACAATTAATATTTTTTTTTTTTTTTTTTTTTTTTTTTTTTTATGGAAAAGACAAGGCAAACGAGCGTACGGGTCACCTGATGGTGAGTGATCACCGTCGCCCACGGCCCCGTGTAACACCAGGGGAGCTACAAGGGCGTTGCCGGCCTTTAAGGTGGAGGTAGACGCGCTTTTTGAAGGTACCCATGTCGTATCGACCTGGAAATACTGCCGCGGGTAGGCCGTTCCAGAGATGTATGGTGCGTACATATATATACCTACGAAACCGCACAGTAGTCGAATGCCACGTGTCCAGATGATGTGGATGGTACTTTAGTTTGTGACGTACTGTGCAGTTGGAAAATTCGGCGGCAGGTATCAAGTCAAACAGTTCTCCAGAACACTCCCCGTGATAAATGCGGTAGAGAACGCACAGGGAGGATACGTCTCTACGCAAAGCCAAAGTATCAAGCCCCACACAGATCACTGGGTTCCCAACGATTCGAACGGCTCTACGTTGTATGCGATCAAATGGTTCAAGCTGATACTGGGGTGCACCAGCCCAAAGGTGAGAACAGTATTCCATATGAGGCCGCACCTGGGCCCTATACAGGGCCAAACGGTGTTTTAGCGTGAAATACTGTCTCGCTCTGCTGATGACCCCCAGTTTCTTCGAGGCCAACTTGGCCTTGCTTTCCACATGATCGCGATACTGGCAGTCGTTCGAAAAGCTGAGACCCAATATACTGATACAGGGCGCGGCTTTAAGGGGAGTGTTCTCGAAAACTGGTGATACGACAAATGGGGTTTTTTTAGCGGTTAACGCGCAGACTTGTGTCTTCTGGGGTTGAAGTGAACAAGGTTCTTTTCACCCCATGCGGAGACATTCTCGAGGGATGCCTCAACGCAGGACACAAGTTGATTTCGGCACTGGTCGACGTTTTCCCGAGAATGACTTGCATGACCGGAGTATACAGCGTCCACAGTGCTATCATCTGCATAACAATGTATGTTAGAGTCCTCCAACATATCATTGATATGCAGAAGAAATAGCGTAGGGGACAGCACGCACCCTTGGGGGGCGCCGGCGTTCACGGGCATGTATTTGGAGCAAAAACCGTCGACAGCGACCTTGATGCTGCGCCCAGTGAGAAAGCTAGCAATCCACTTGCATAAATTCTCGGGAAGCCCGTAAGATGGAAGTTTCGCAAGGAGCGCTCCGTGCCACACACGATCGAAGGCCTTTGCCATGTCCAAACTAACTGCCAGGCCCTCTCCCTTGCTATCAATAGCCGCAGCCCAGCGGTGGGTTAGGTAAACCAGAAGATCACCGGTTGAGCGACCCCGACGAAAGCCATATTGGCGGTCGTTAATCAATCGGTGATCCTCCAGGTAAACCAAGAGCTGGCTATTAATTATGCGCTCCATAATTTTTGAGAGCAGGGAGGTAATAGCAATAGGCCTGTAGTTAGTTGGATCGGCACCATCGCCTTTTTTCGGAATCGGGTGGATAAGAGCGCTCTTCCACGAATCTGGGACTACGCCAACTGAGTAAGAGTGCCGAAATAGACGCGTTAGCACCGGTGTCAGCTCAGGAGCACACGAACGGAGCACAAGAGGAGAAATGCCATCTGGCCCACTCGACTTGTGGATGTCCAAGGAAGACAGAGCTCGCCTAATGGCTTTCTGACTAAATTTAATGTCAGGCATTGAGCTCTGACACCGCGGGATGGTCGGCGGCGTTGTTATTTTACACGTTTTCAACAAAATCACTATGTTTCTGTACATTATTAAATTTAATATTAGATAGGGGGCAATAATAACCCATACTTCTAGTATACTTTAATCTTCCTTCAAAAACAACATTAGAAGCACAATAGTAAGTTTAACGGAAGAAATGTCTTAATCCCAAATGAACAAGTTTCTAAATGAATAGGTCTCATGCCAAGAACAGCTATAGCAAGGCACTCCCTTCCGACAGCGTTACAAGACCGGTGTGCTAGTGGCCACACCGTCCCATCCCACACAATTTGAGCTATGTCAAGAACTTCGAGTGTACCAAACTCGAATGTATGTGTTGCATATATGGTTAGACCGCGTGATGGCGCACGTCCACCTCAGTATTTGCGACGTGACGTAAAGCTCCTAAGTGTGGCGAGATAGTCCTGGCCAGCATTCGTTGCTATAGTCAAGAAGTGGTCAGATTATACTTTTACTATTTTTAAAGTTAAAGTTTTCCACACTTATGAAAGAAAATACTAAATTTGAAAAGCGTATAATAATATTAACGTAGCAGGATCTTATTATACGTTTTCTAAATGTATTTCCTAAGTATAGAATAATACTTTAAAAATAGTATAAATATTTAATAAATAGCATTCTCTCTTGTCAAACGATAATTATAACGATGATTTTTGGGTAGCGGAATTTTTTAAAATTCTCCCTACAGAGATGCTAACAACATAAATAAGTTAGAGATGCTAACAACAAATAAGTTGGTAGTTAGTAAAGGAACAAGAATTTCGGCGTAGCTTAATGAAAACGTATGTCATAGTTGCTTAGAGCGCTGGGACGGTTTCTATGAGGCGCAGGTTCAAATCCTGTCACGTTGAAATTTTTATACGCTTTTTAAAGTCAGGTAATTTAGAAAACATATTTTTTTTAACATAACAAAATTTGAACCCACTCTTTTTGAAAACCGTTCAAACGCTCTCTGATCACTAAGCTATACGTTTGTATTAAAATTCGTCGAAATTCTTATTCACTTATACACTTATAATCATCATCATCTACGGCGCGAAACCATTACCGCATCTTTGGGTAGCGGAAATTTGTAAACATCTTCCCACAGAAATGCTAACAACATAAATATATGTTGTAACAAACGTATAGGAATTTCGGCGTACCTTGATGCGAACGTATGGCATAGTGGTCAGAGCGCTTGAACTAAATCATTCAAATCCCGCTTATTTTCTAAACAATTATTTTTCTTTCCCAAGTGTTGATTAGCATTTTAAAAATATTAAAAAATATTTTATAAACAGAATTCTATTATAAGTCCATTGCAAAACGATAACGAATTATCTTTGGAGTATGAAAACCCACAGATTTATCACATTGGAAACCCTAGAGGGATATTTTTACCACCAAGTACTAAAACAAATATCAATTTTGTTGTCAAGGACGGAAATAATTAAATTTATTGAAGGTTCCTGCAAGATTACCCCCCTTACGTGCTCATTACGTAACGACTTGTTGTGCCTTTCTACATTATATGTACCTAAGTAAATTAAATAATCTATTTCGACACTGGAAAATGATTTAGAAATCTGTTTTTTTAGAGGCCTGTTGTCGCGCATCAGCGCATGCGTGGGATTGTAATCGACAGGTTGTGGGTTCGATCCACACTCGAGGAAATGTAATATTTAATATTTTCTATTTAAATATTTAATGATTACATTTATTCGTTCGGGTAACAAGGCAAAGCGCGGCGTCGAGTTTCGCCACTCAACGGGCAATTCTGCTGAAATTGGGGAACGGAAGTGGAACGGTCTGTCTTCACACTAGGTTCCCAAGTGCCCTCTGCCTACCCTGCCGTGTGCGGGATACAGCGTGAAGCTGAGTATGAGTATGAGTTATAATAATATCTTTGATTTGCTCAATAATTACAAACTTTAAATAATAAATGTAGTATCCATAAATAGGCTTAAAATCGATATCGATACATTAACACTCTTGCTTACTACAAGCCTACTCGTCCTTTTTTGGTTTTAATAGCTCGAAGCACGCTCACACAAGCAAAATATGATATTTCGTTACGCCGTGGTTTCTTCTAAATCACAGAAAGAACTACAAAAAAATATATATTTTCAGTTTACTTCATACAAAATGAATCGATACGCCTGCAACCCTAGGTTTGTCATCTCTATTTGACACCTCTTATACTATTTAGAACCTATTCAACATTTCCCACTTTAATTGTTTAATTTTAAATAAAGGTATAATTAAGTATTACATTTCATACAAAATTAATATATATATATATATATATATATATATATATATATATATATATATATATATATATATATATATATATATATATATATATATATATATATATATATGCCTGCAAACTTAAGTTTGTCAAATTTTCAAATTTGGGACCATCCAACTCATACTTGACCGGTTTTTAAATATTTAACATTCATATTCTTATCAAAAATTTGAAAGACATTTCATAAATAATAGTCGAGTTACTCGTAAGTAGTAACTCTTTCGATGTTTTCATTATTTTATCACAATGGCATTGGTTTTCTTAATTAGTGTAGACGATATAATTGAATTCAACTTTTTAATAACTATTAGTTGTTCAAAAATGAGTGTAGTAAATTAATTAATTTTTACCTTCTTAAATAAACTCTTTAATAAATGTAAGCACTTACTTTATTCCCATCTTTATGTTTCACGGTACAACACTAACTAAATTTAAAATTATCACGTTACTGCATCTTCTAACCACACACACATCTTATGTTTAATCCCACTAAAAATAAAAACCGTTTTCTTATATAATACAGTTCTGCTAAACCTTATATTTAAAATAACCGAGTAAACGACGCTCATGGGGAGAGAGTAGTTGGCAAACCAACTCAACAAGTTGTAATTTGATTTCCTCTTGAGGGTAAACAAGACACAGATAGTTTAATTTAGTAAAGTTACGTTAGTACGGTTATCTTCTTATACATACTTGAGCTTGCAGCTTGTTTATGTAAAATATGATGGCCAGATTTATCCAACATTGCGCAATTATATTAAGTTATAATACAATATATTTAAAAAAAAAATGACCAATAAAAAATAGAGGTCAGTCGTGGCGCAGGGGGGCGCATTTTGTTTTTTTATTTCTTCTCTCTGGTAACAAAGCAAATCGCGGCGTTGAGTTCCGCCACTCAATACGCAATACATTAATTTCACCAGAAAGTGGGGAACGGAACGGAAGTGGGAAGATATAGTGGGAAGCTGTGTTATACGAATATATAAATACAAACTTTTAAAGATATATTAAGTCTTATAGATTTACTGTATAATACTACTATATACTGGTTTATATTATTAAAAAAAGATGTCTCTAAAGAGTTCAAAACTACAGCCAAGAAATTTGTTGAAAATTTTCATGACAAACAAGGAAATTTGCTCATTATTTTATATATCATATTTTAAATATCTGTATTTACCTACAGACATTATATTTGTTTATAATATTTAAATATAAATATTACATAAAATAAGATAAGTAACTTGATTTTTATTAACATTTATTATTAAGAACGTTTGTACCATAAATGTTAGCAAATTTACGATAATACAGAAAGAAACCAGTTTTAAATGACTACAGTTTTCACTCTTACGTCTATTATGTCCTTGTACCTACATATACGAGTATATATTACATAAATGAATAGTAAGTTAGACTTTACGTGAGGTTGCATTAAGTAAATATATTTAAAGTTTAAAGTATAATGTACGAATTGTTATTTAAATTTATTGTGTGAAGGCGATCCCCATTTGGAAGAATTAATTTTAAACATAATTAAAATTTGAGTTTCACCATTCTACGTTTACTGAAATTGAGACGGAAAGAATAGAACGGACTGTCTAATACTGCCTACTCTGCTATTTGTGGAAATATTTTGAAGGTATAAGAAAAAAATATACTATATAATAACGTTATATTAACGTTTTAATTAAATTTCTTAAGCTGCATAGCTATGACATGTGGCTATTGAAGTATGTTCACTTAAGAATTTTAATAAACATGCTTGAAAACTTTAAAAAATTTTGGTTTTCTCGATAAGTACACTTTTTAAATGGAACACGATATTTGTGTTGTAAGAGCATCGATTGATGAAGAGTGTCTTTCATCCCCACCAACGTTGCCTGAAGACTAACAAGCCACCTATTGTAGAGACAGCTTCTACCAGAAGTGACTGACAGCAGCTTTTGCCAATATATGAAGAAGAGGTTCCATTATTAGTATATTGTATGTGTGCAAATGTAAAGGCACACAGAGGGAAATCTTATCAGTGAGATTAGCAAGACAAATCGTGGTATTCGATTACGTCTAGTGATTTCTTTTATTTATTATGTTGACATTTTTTATTTTTTTTTATAATTATAACTAAAACATTAACCAAACCGTATTATGTATTATAAATTATAAATATAAAGTAAAGCGCCATCTATAGGGCTTTACACAAAACGTCTTTGTATAAACTATAAGAGACTTCATGTACATACACTTGTACCGTATAGCACGGCTTAATAAGACAGTAAGTACACAGATGGCACACTACTATTTAATACTTTTAACACGAGAGCGTGTTCTTCTTTGCTAAAAATATTGTGACCGTCTTAGAGCTTGTTTAAGTTTGATCCTTAAATACCTTATTTAAGAGAGATGGTGAGAAGGTGCAAGAAAATGTTAAAGCTGATGATATCTTTCTAAGTCTATAAAGTTGAATTATGTAGTTCCGACCCATGCTGGAATATAGTGTATAATGACTGACTGGGCTAAGGCATTATAAATATTAGTACATCATTTCCTATCCAAAACATAGTGTCGTTTGGCAAGAAAGAATACTATTTATTAAACATTTTTTTAAATTGTTGTTTCACACTTAGGAAAAAAAATACTAATTTTAAAAACGTGTGTGGCTTAGTTGGTCAGAGCGTTTGGACGGATTTCAAGAAGCGCGGGTTCAAATGCCGCTACGAAAAGAAACTACCTTTCTTAAATTAATACCAAACTAAAAAATATGAAAATATGTTTCATTACTTATATTTAATATTTATTAAATATAAGTAATGAAACATATTTTCATAAACCTTTTGCAGATAATAGAAATGAATCAGAAATCGGCGATTGTGGGTCGGATAACTGGGCTATTGGGAGAGTAAAATATTTTCATTTCCTCGCTTTGTTAATAAGACAATCTGCAGCGTAGAGTTCCGATATTTAACAAGGAAAAATTAGAGTTCCAGTGGCGAACAGACCTACAGTAGCTTCCCTCCGTCTGTCCTGTTAAATTCTTATAGACAAGGCACAAAGTTAAAAAAAAAACAATAAGTATATAGCATATTATTAAGTTATTAACTATAAAAATTAAATAAAAAAACAAAAAAACAGAAAGTTTCCATCTTATGAGTGTCTCAAGACGTCTTGTCAAAGTGCACCTGCACACCTCGCGCAGCATCATATGATTTATCAATTACTCAGAGTAAATCTATCACTTTTGTCCCGACTCTATAGCATCGACATTAGATACTGTCCAAATCTGAGTTCTAATGATACTTTAGGTCTTGCCGCTCTAAATACCAAATCACATAATTAATCTATACATATAATAAAATTATAATAACCTCTTGTCTGTACATTATAGATATTAAAGAAAAACTAAGATGGGGGATCTATATACAACCAATAGAAGCCAAAAATATGACTTAAAAAAAATCCTCTGTCTGTCTGTTTGTTGTCCGTTTCTCACGCAAAAACCACTGGACGGATTTTGATAAAACTTTTTTTGATATATAGCTCTTAGTCCTCGCTAACATATAGGCTATCTCTGTCTTGAAAATTCGCTCTTTAAGGAGGTAAAAGGGTGGGGGGTAAGTTTGTATGAAACTCTGTCAGTTTTGAAGCTAATTCGATTATCTATTAATATAATAAACAGTAAAAAAATATCTGTACATTGAATCTATTTATGAAAAAAATATTTAGAGGGGCTTAAAATAACTAATAGAAAAAGAGTCTACAATTTTTAAAAATTTTGTTTGTCTGTTTGTACCAGCACCTCTTCTAAGCCACTGGACCGATTTCAATTTTTTTTTCTGTTGTTTAGCTATTTGGTCTTGGCAGGACATAGGCTATATTTGATTTCAAATACTTCCACACTTGATGAAGAACAGCATGAGTCCAGATAAACTTAGAGAAATATTTAAATACGTCCATAACAAAAGTTATAGAGAGCGATGAGCATTTTACAATCGTAGGTTAAAATTGAAGATCTGGAACATCTTATGAACAATCATAACGGTCCAGCTAAAGTATAAGAAATAATGAAATGTTGTCGTAACAAAAGTTGTTGAGAGTGGTGAGCATTTTACATTGCATATTGAAATCAATCATCTGGAATATCTCATGTACAATCATAACGGTCCGGCTAAAGTATAAGAAATTATGAAATTATATTTATTGAGCGTGATGAGCATTTTACATTGACATTTTAAAAACGAAGATATAGAACATCCCATGAACAATCATAAATAATAAAATATAGCATTAATTAAAGATGTACAGCTTGACAAATATTTTATATTTACGTAAAAAAAAAGGTTTTTTTTTTTTATATTTATTAAGAAATATAAATTATAACAATGGACAATAAAAATGCTTATCTAAAGTTGTTCATTGTGATGGGTAAATTTGAAATAAATTGTTTTATTAAAATAGTAGTAGGTAAAGGGGTATTTGTTTACTAAATATTTTTACAAAAAAAAACATGCAAGGTAAAAAAAGTAGTAATAGAATATATGTTATTTTTAAATTTTCGACGTGCTTTTAAATTTGTTACTGCCTGACGCATCATACGCAGCAGAGATAAAATCATTTTGTTGTCATTTTCGAGTGTTTTGTTGTCACTTTGTGTAATTGAAGATGATATCCACTGGGAAAAAGGCTTAAGAAATCTTGCGCCAGTGACTGTTACAGTAGTTTAGGGCAGTTATCTTCTATAATGTTAGTATTTTGTACAATCTCAATCCTTCAAGATTGTGGGAAGAGTACAAAACATTTTCAGAAGATTTAGATTTTCCAACAGATAAAGAAGCAATTAATGGTCCCTTTTGTTCTTTACAAGATATTGTGTTTTCGATTGTAGGCAATACTCTTACTGGCTACGGTCTACTTGTTCCCGTAGAGCGTCGTCCTAAGGAAATATAACTGTTTTTCTTAGATGCTACAGAAGGCGCTGGGAAAACCTATCAGATAAGGGTAATTCTAGCTGAATTGAAACGGCAAAGAAGATCGCTCTTGAAATGGCATCTTCAGGTATTCTTGCCAAATTACTGCCTGGCGGAAAGACGGCACACACAATATTTAAAATCCCAATTGATTTGGACAGAACAAAAATACTAACATGTTCTGTTACATGAAATAAGGCATCAATACAGAAATAATTTTCCTTTTTCAGACAAAGTCTTATCGTATGGGATGAACCTACCATGTCTCATAAAAAGGTCACAGAGGCCTTGGTAGAATGATGCAGGAAAACATTCATCGAGATGACAGGCCAATGAGCAGTATTATAATTTTATTCTCAAGTGATTTCAGACAAACTGTACCAGTTTTAAATCGAGTGACTAGGGCTGAGAAATTTAACGCCTCCTCGAAATATTCTTACTGGAGGCATACTCAGATGAAAAATCTAAAGCTATCAATCTATATGAGAGTCCAACTTGGTAGTTTTTATTAAAAGTTGAAGAAGGTTTCCTTCTCGAAGAAAATGGTCAGATTAGAATTTCTGAAATACTTGGCGAAGTTAGATCTGAGATAGAACTTAAAAAATATATTTTATTGAATATAGGTACTTATTAATTAAATATATCTTAATGGTATTTTAATTTATTCTGGAAAATCTTATTTATGTGAACGCGCTATTTTGACTCCCAAAACTAAACAAGCTGGTGCAATGAAAAAATGTTAGCAGATTTTCTTGGAGATAAAGTGGTATAACGAAGTGTTAATGGTGACAGGAAATATACTTTCTTTGATATGGTGGAGGAAGAAAATAACACCATATACGCCATTTTAAATGTTTTATTCTATGTTAAAAAGATATTCATAAAATACCAACTCGGGAAAATTCTGGGTCATATGAACGCGCTATTTTAGCTCTTAAAATGATCGAGCTGGTACAATGAATAAAAAAAAAAGTATACCAGATTTTCTTGGAGATGAGAAATTTCACTCCACTGAAATTATGCAACGGAACCTGACTTAAAGTCAAAATATTGTAAATAAACGTTTCTGAAGTGGGAAGTTCTCAGGGGGTGTGGTGCTGTTGAAATCATGGCTTTGCCACGCATACCACTTTTATGTGTTATTTTATTATAACGTATTTAATTCCCTGTGAGCACTTGCTTTGCGATTAGTTGTTTCAGGTCTGTATATATTTGCCCCCAAGAGAAAGAGAGAATAAAGTATTGTATATTATCTTAGTAACAGAATTTTAATACAAAAATTTCGATAATAACATGTAATATACCAATTGAGGCCTGTCGTGGCGCAGCTGCACAGGCCTGTGACTGTAACCGATAGGTTTTGAGTTCGACCCCCAGTCGAAGAAAAAAAATATTTAATATTTTCAATTTAAATATTTAATGTTTCATTTCTTCGCTCTGGTAATAAGGCAAAGCGTTGAGTTCCGCCACTCAACACGCATTGCCTCAAATTCGGCGGAAAGTGGGGAACGGAAGTGGAACGGAGTGTCTTTACACTAGGTTCCCGGGTTCCCTCTGCCTACCCTGCCTCGTGCGGGATACACCGTGAAGCTAAAAAAAATATACCAATAATGTATAACATACCAATAATGTATAACATTCCAAAACTATACAATAAAGTTATTCTTAAATATAAAAACTCCATATTCTACGAGGGAGAATTAAGTGCTTTAGGTAGTTATAAGTCTGGTGGTTTTCATGGAATAAATTGAGTCCTACGCGAGCGAATCTGCGTGCAACAGCTAGTAATTAATATTTGACTATTTGGTTAGAAATTCAGAATGACGCAATAAGAATTTTTGGAAATTCTGCCTTAACGGAAGTGAAAAAGGGGTGGAAAGTTTCTATGAAACTCCGTCAGTTTGCGATGTATTTTGACGTTTGATATGGTGGGAGTAAAAAATGTCCTGATCAACATCTATGAGAAGTGATTATTTTAAAGCTCCGGAGTCCATCTGCCTACCTAACTGGCATGCAACACCAAGAGCACGGCTTCTCTTTAAAAACATACGGAAATGACTCTATTTTAATAGCTTTTTTATCTTCTGTTGGCGCATAAACATCACTTGGTGAGACAAAGTTCGCGGGTGGTGTCCGCGATTACAAACTATTTACAGTTTATATAATTGCAACTTGTAAATATGCAGATAAATAGCTATATTTATTTACTCGTACTCAATTACAGTAATACACCTACTTTCATATAATTATTGTACATTTAAATTTATCTGTACCAGTTATTTCAGGTGTAATCCATTGTGTGATAATTAGTGCCATTCCATTATTTATTATTATTATTTCGTTGATTAACTTTCGTACTTTGTTAATTATTTATTTTCTTATTCATAAAAAAAATGTTGTATATAAAAAAACAATTTTGTTGCGTGAAAGAAAAGGCGGTATCTCACGCCGCACTTTGTTTCAACCTACACTACCCGTCATCACCACAATTCGTCTTTAAAATTTCCAGTCTTATATTCTAATAAAACGATTGCAGTCACGTACCTGCGTCCTACTCACTCGCTTGTCCCCTGCGCCACGTCCGGCCTAAAACAATAGGTTAAATACTTGAAATTAATATATGGAAAAAGAAAACATTTAAATTAACAATGCAAATAAATGTTCAGTTATACAAAGAAAATGACATTTGTAGCTCCTATATATTATATAAAATGATAATATTTTATTATTATAATCTAATTGAGGTTGATGTTCAGTTCTTTCGTTTCCGGTGGAAGTAAGCGATGTACTCTCTCATAACGGACTTCGGACGTTAAACGGAACACATAATAGGTATTCTGTTTTGAGAACATTACATTTTTAGTCACTAAATAAGTTTCTTTTTGTAGTAACCAGTAGTAACCAGTTGAAAATAATTATTACAGTGAATTAATATATATATTTCTCAGTTTGCTCATTTGGCTACCAGTCAATGGTTATGTTAAGAAATCCGCGTTTATTTTTTGAAGACAACTGCTCAAAGAATCCTTTTTTTTAACATTTATATAATGTTCATTATGACATTTTTGTGATTTCAATAAAATAATTTTAAGCACTAGTTTATTATTATTTATATGTTTTCCATTATTTTTTTTTTATTGTGCGCAGTTAAATATTGTTATTTGTGCTGTTCATGATGTATTTATTATGCTGTTGTATTTCATAACCACGTATTCCCTATTTTGTTGTTGCATAAAATATGCTCCTGTCTTCTTACAATCAAAATTTCGGCATCTGAAGAATAATAATTAAAGATAAAAGTAAAATATTACAAAAATAATGCCATATATTGAGAACAGTGTAAACATTTTTTTGCAGATATATGCTTGCCTTTCTATACTTAAACGCAGATTCTTTTTTTTTTCAAAGTATAGTTAGGTTACTTGTTACTTTTATTGTTGTGTCCATTTATTATTTAAGCTAAAAATAGAAATAAATAACTTCTTTGCTTATATTTTCCTCAGTTTGATATTAATAGTCCGTTCCACGTAACCATGTAATGCATGATTTATTATTTTTATTGTAAATATTTTTATATTTATTTTAAGTTTTTTATAGCACAACTACAAGAAATAATGATATTACATATACGTTACACATTTTGGAATGTTAATTTTGTTTTACGTTCAAATTAAATTATGTATTATACATAATTTAAAACATGACCGATAAGTATTGGTTTTTTAAACGTATATTGGAATTGGAACGTAAAAGCAGTGCTCAAAGGCTTTGAGCAAATGATCAGTTGATTACAGTTTGACGAATGTACGTTTTGAAGTGTGAAATGCAAAAAAGTTAACTTCGTGCTTAAAGATTTGAGAATACTCAGATGAGTATTCGTGGTTTTCTCAATTCAGAAACCGGCCATAAGTCAGATAACTTAGACCTTAAGGGATGGGAGGACAGCTGTAACATTTTACCTAAAAATCGGTCGGAAAGGAATTGACGGCAAATAGGAAAAGGCGGGTCTACGCATTCCCTGCAATGCATTGGTGGGACAAGACTTCATTGCACCTAGAATAATTCTTAAACACATGTATTGGATTCTATTCAGCTTTTCCGTAGCAACTTTATTGAAGGGGTCTAAAATGAATAATCCATAATCAATATGACTACGGATTACAGCAATGTACAGTAGTTTTTGAGTATAAGGGTGTGCACCCTATCACCTACACACCAGATACAGCTCTTAAAGCGTTAGTACTTTTTCACATTTTTTAGTGAGAATCGTTTATCGAGAATCATGCCCAAAAATTTAACATTTTCTGCAAAATTTTTGGATTCATTATCATAAAAAAATTCAAACTTTGGAATAACTCTCTTTTTAGTAAACACCACCGCCTGACACTTCGCTACAGATAATGCCAGACCATGATTAGAGAGCATTGGTTAAGATAGTGCAAAGCAGTATTTAATCTATAAGTAATGTCCTCCACAGAATTTGAGCTGTAATAGAGGACGATATCATCAGCATACAGGCAATTTTAGGTCATGAGTATATATGTTATACAACAGAGGACTAAGAGATGAACCCTGAGAAAGACCTTTCCAGACTTGTCTGGAAGGTACTGTAAGTAGCGGATGTTTAACAGATGACGTTCTACCGGTTAGCAAATTACATATAAAATGATTCAATCTCGGCGGAATACTGAGCTGGTGCATCTTCTGCCTCAGTACGGGAAGAAGAACATTATCATATGCAGTTGCAATATCCAGAAAAACGCCCATCAAATACTCTCCCTTGGCAAATGCTCTCCGAATGTACTCAGCCCCTTTCTAAAGCAAAATTGAGAGGGAGCTAAGATATTTCTGCTTTCCACTATCCATTTCAGGCGATTATTGAGAAGCCGTTCAGTAATTTTTGATAGTGTTGAAGATAGGGCAATGGGTCTATAAGAACTAGGATCAGATGAATTTTTACCAGGTTTAAGACTAGGAATAATAACCTGTGATTTCCATGAATTCGGGATATTGCCTGATAGAAATATATTATTAAGTACATTTAAAAGGTGGTGCTTAGAATTTTCATTAAGTCTACTAATAAATAAGTAGTAGACACCATCTTCACCTGGACTAGTGTCCTTTAAATTAGCTAAAATATTTTTGAACTATTCAGGGGAAAAGGGAGCACCCATTTCCTCTGAGGACTCTACCGGCGTGGATATAAGGAGATCTTGGGATGGCACAGAGGGAGGAGAGAAATTGGCAGCAAAATCGTTAAGCCACATAGAAGGGTTATAAGAGTTAGGGCTGTCGACATTGTTAAGTGACCGGCGAAATCTCTTGACATTTGTCCAGACAAGGGAAGAGGAGGAGTGTGGATTAAGAGACTCACAAAAATTGACCCAACCAAGTTTTTTTTTTCAGATCAAATTTCTAAATTTCGCATCACAGCGTTTGTACTCAGTGTATGTAATTCTCCATTGTCATACAGGCTGCGTATATTCGCCGATTGACAGAATCAGAGTATTACTGATCCCACCATGGATTGAAATGCTTCCAATTCTGAATGGAGTGTTTCTTAGGGATATGTGAGTCAGCCGCAGACAAAATTTCAGAGACAAACCTATCATAGGAAAGAAAGATATTCTCATGATTAGCAGACTCAGGAAGATTGCACAACATGCAATCCACATAGTCAGCATACTCATTCCAGTTAGCTTTTTTTAGGTTAGGGCTATATGTAGGGGAAAATTTATTATTAAGACATAACAGAATTGGAAAATGATCACTACCATGGGTGGACGAGAGTACAGACCATGATAGTTGGGAGGCAAGAGAAAGAGAAGATAAAGAACCACTAGTTGTAGCCACTGTTGAATTATGAACTTCTTGGTTGAGAGCACAATCATTATTAAGGGAAGAGGAACAATTACCAAGTATAGATTGGTGAGCTTGTCTATTATATCTTTTTTTGAACTGGGATTGAACAATGGTCTTACGTTAGGACTTAGTAGGAGTAGCAGGGGGTATGGGTATTATGAGGAAGAATTTGTGACAGTTGGAGGAGCAAACATTATTTTAGCAAAATCCAAGTAAGATTGTTTGATAAGAGGGAATCGAGAAGAGGCTTCTATGTAAGATATACATTCTTGAGACATTTCAATTTTGATAGACTGTTGTCTTGCAAACTCAGGACAGTCCTTATCTGTAGCAAAATGTTTGCTATTACAGTACAAGCATTTTGAACAATCCTTGGTTGTGTCACATGAATCACCAGAGTGATCCTGGGAACACCTGTAACACCTGGGCTTTGATCGAGACTGTGCTTTAACATGTCCAAAACGACAGCAGTTTAGACGTTGGAAATTTATATGGTTCCACAGGAAGTGAGGAATGATAGGAAAAGTCAAATCAGGCAACTGTTGTCCACGGAAAGTAACCACAACCGGCTGAATCGGGATCCATTTTTTTCTTTTTATGGAAAAGACGGCAAACGAGCGTACGGGTCACCTGATGGTAAGTGATCACCGTCGCCCACGATCCTGAGTAACTCCAGAGGTGCTACAGGAGCGTTGCCGTCCTTTAAGGTGGAAGGGCACCGGGGCCCGGCATTACCTAATGCAAAACGCAGTGGCAAAAGCCACTACTTAACGCCGGTCTTAAATGCCGGGGGTAGTAATGATCCGGTCAAGTCTGCCCATGCGTGTTGCCATTACTGGCAACGTGACTCTGCCACACGCATTTTAGTCGCCTCTTACGACACCATCAGTACAGACACTTATTTTGTTGCGTCTAAAGTACTTAATATCATCGTTGTTAATACCAGTTACTTTATTCCTGTGTTAGAACTGGCCAAACTTAATAGCTTTGGGGGAGGTACCCGAAGCCGGGTCTGGTGTTTCCCTTGACACATACACAATAAAAGATATATATATATATATATATATATATATATATATATATATATATATATATATATATATATATATATATATATATATATATACTCCACTTTTGTTCCTCCTATCCGCTTTCCGCCGTATTTGAGGCATTGCGTGTTGAATGGCGAAGCTCAATGCCGCGCTTAGCCTTATTACCAGAGCGAAGAAATTAAACATTAAATGTTTAAATTGAAAATATTAAATATTTCATTTTGCTCGACTGGGAATCGAACCCAGAACCTGTCGGTTACAGTCACAAACATACAAATTAACGAAGTATTCTTTGAACAGAACTGATAAAGACAATATAATTATTTAGTATTTTATTGTTACATTTTTGTGTATTAGTTTTGTGTTCATTCGTTCAATAAGAAAGTAAAACACGTCTTAACCAGACGCCAATTTAGCTTAACAAATATTGTGTGATATTGATTTTTAAGCATGCACAAGTTATTGATAACGATAATAATAGCAAGTGTCATGTGTAGTGATCCTGCTGAAGAGCAACTAGAGATATTCAAAAACAGACATCCGGTATACATTTTAAAATTAATAATTATATAATATATGTACCCAAATATAATTTCAATATTGTAAAATAAAAACCAGTTTAAGTAGTAGTACCTACGGAAAAGTATTCAGTAAATAGGACGTTTTTTTTTTGCATCACGCTTTGTCTCTGATGCCGGAACGAAGCACCAAACTTTTTAACATTTTTGATTAATCTATATATATTATCTAATAACGTAGACGGGATTCTATTCATAAGTGTTTTATTTCCCTCGATTTTCTTTCAGAATCCTATTGGTATATTTTTTTTTTTTTTTTTTTTTTTTTTTTATGGAAAAGACAAGGCAAACGAGCGTACGGGTCACCTGATGGTGAGTGATCACCGTCGCCCACGGCCCCGTGTAACACCAGGGGAGCTACCAGGGCGTTGCCGGCCTTTAAGGTGGAGGTAGACGCGCTTTTTGAAGGTACCCATGTCGTATCGACCTGGAAATACCGCCGCGGGTAGGTCGTTCCACAGATGTGTGGCGCGTGGAAGAAAATTCCTACGAAACCGCACAGTAGTCGAATGCCACGTGTCCAGATGATGTGGATGGTATAATGACAACTAGCGCAGGTAGACCAATCTCAGTCTCTGAAACATCTAGTACATTAAACACAAGGCTTATTTTTAATGAGTATCTCATGGAATCTTTGACACATTTATCTCGAGAACGACTTCCTGAACGCGTTGTACACGCAAAAGGGACAGGAGCTTTCGGATACTTTGAAGTGACAAATGACATAACCCATATTTGCAAAGCAAGTATATTTAGCAAAATTGGAAAAAGAACTCCAATAGCAGTAAGATTTTCACATATTATTACAGAACGAGGGGCGAGTGACCTTTCGCGTGACGTACGTGGTTTCGCTGTAAAATTTTACTCCGAAAAAGGAAATTTTGATATGGTGGGTCTCAACCATCCTGTATTCGTAACAAAAGATGCACGTTTATTCACGCCTTTTATCCACTCCCAGAAAAGGAATCCAGCCACTAATCTTCCTGACAAAACCACATTTTGGGATTTTTTGACATCACATCCGGAGAGTTTTAATTTATTCTTACGCCTATTCAGTGACTTGGGAATACCAGATGGCTTGAGTCATATGCCTGGGTACAGCGTTCACACATTTCAAGTAGAAAATAAAATCGGTAACATATCTTTTGTTAAATTTCATTTAATGCCAAAAGCTGGTATAAAAAATTTAACAGCTAAAGAAGCAAGCAGAATTTCTATAAAAGATCCTGATTACGATACCAGACACTTATATAATTCAATCGCGAAAGGTGCCTTTCCTTGTTGGACGTTATTTGCTCAGATTGTAACACCGATACAAGTAGAGACAGATGGAGCTGATCGTATATTCGACGTAACTAGAATCCTTCCTTTACATAAATATCCACTAATTGAAATAGGCAAAATAGTTTTGAATAGAAACTATTTAAATTATTTTGCCGATATAGAGCAGTTAGCTTTACATCCAAGTAACTTGATAGAAGGTATCTTAGGAGCACCGGACAACATTTTCGAAGCACGACGTTTGTCTTACCGCGATGCTCTTTATTATCGGTTAGGAGCCAACTACAACAGGGTCAAAGTAAATTGTCCTTTAAACGACATTTTCACTTACGATAGAGATGGCAGGCCCTATCTTTACGATAATATGTTAAATATTCCCAATTATTATCCAAATTCTTTTAACGGGCCCGTACCTTATATGGACAATGGCAGTCAACCGTTGATACGTATAAAAGAAAATGAACCGAATAACTTTGATCAAATGACAGATTTTTATGTAAACGATTTGACTGATGACCAACGGGATAGACTAATTGAAAATATAGTGGACAGTTTGAAATTGGCAGCAAAATTTATTCAAGAAAAGGCCATAAAGATATTTTCAACCATTCACCCTGAACTCGGTGCAAAAGTAGAGGAAGGACTTATACTAAATAAACAAAAACATTTCGTAAGCCAGGAATTTGATTTAAATTTTAATTAAATATATAAAGATTCAAAATTTTAAAATTCAAAATTAAAGAAAAATATAGATTTTCTGCGTCTTTTAAATTATCATGTCATATTAGTGATCAAACTTAGTTTTCTACATAATAGTCCAGTCATTTGGTAGTTTTACCTGGAAAGTTTTCCGGGAGTTTTAAAAATTGGTTTATTTATAAATTTGGGTATGCTCTTTTCGAATTTCAACTTTGCCACCTCGTACCCCCGCCGCTCGCGCCGCCATATTGAAAAAATGGCGCCTAAAAACGGTTTTTTGGAAATATCTCTTTTCTGACGCATTTTACGACAAAAATATTTATGTACAAAATTAAACTAGAGAAAATTTCCTACAATTTATGTATTAATATTTTTTTTTCATAAAATCAATAGTTTTTGGCGTACGAGCGCCACAAAGTATTGATTGATTGATTGATTGGGCAAGCATCCTACAAATGATTTTTGGAAATGGAGTTCCACTGTCACTTGTTCCATGAATCCGCTCCATCCAGGTATGTTAGGCAGGTCGGCCCATTTTCCATAGAGTCACAATAAAGTCTTTTCTTATTCTAAGCGTCCTGCTCGAGAACAGGGAAACGTAATCAGAGCGTTAGCCCCTTGTACGTGGTCTCATGCGGCACCCATTAATATGAGTGCGTCTTTTGGATGGGCTCCTGGCCCTTAAGGTAAGTGAGCCGTCGGCCGCCGGCTACGTAGAGCCGTCTGGGCGGTCCGCCCAGCCAGGTGAGACCCTCGGTTGCCCCGAGGCGACCAGCGACCAGGACGGCAGCTCATGAGTCAATGTTGGGAAGTTGTATAAGATCTCTAGGGAGATGACGACGTGCGGCGTCTGGAGTCGGGTGTGATATGGGGATATGTTCTTCAGATGCAGGTGGTCCGATGCATCAGCTCGGCGGAACACAGAGACCGCGAGCCGGCTGATGTGATCCTCCAGGCATTCCATCTTCAAATCACGCTGAAGTGTGGAATTGCGGACGAAGTATAGAGCCTGGGCACCACGCCGGAGGGCAATGTTTTGGACCACCTGCAGGAGTTCTTTTTGTCTAGGGCTTGCGAGGGCGTACCACGACGGTGCGGCGTATGTAAGGTGGGGCCGCACGTAAGTCTTGTAGAGGGCCAGTTTGGTTTTCAGAGGCAGCTTTTATTTGAAGAATAACAATCCTGTATAACAATTTCTGCTGCTGTCTTCACAATACGCCGACGTTCTTCTGCATTGTTATCACTTTTTTGATTATACCAGGCTTCTGTTAATAACTTAAATCCTGTATTTCGAAAACAAACGACTCGAGCTTTATTGTCAGTGACGGCAATTAAAATATCATCACCGTATTTTTTGAGCAGTTGCGCTTTTACTGTTTTTATGTGAGGTTGGTAATCACCTTCAATTTTGGCCATCAATTCGTCCAAGGAAAACTGACACTCATCGGAATTCTGCTCAAGATAAGAATAAATGAACTGCATCGCAGTATCTATCTCAATGTTATACGAACCTTTTTTTTTTATATCTTCAGCTGGTGGTGCTTGATATAATTTTTTCATGCATGAATTATGGTACTGTGCATCGGCTGCGACCAAATCATTCACATGCTCAAGACGCTCAACAATTGCTCGACCCCAATCATCATTACGATTTTTAGCAAGATTAGAAATACTGTCTTTCATTGACAATTTCCTCACACTATACACTACATTACGCTTGCACAGCCGCGTCTGTTTTTGTTTAGCTAAAAATTCTGCTGTTATCTCTTCAGCACATAAAAAACAATGATCTTTAAAAGAGAACATTGGGTGCGAAGATCGCAGTAGTGGCTGAGGTTTCGTGGCATCACTTCCTCTACGCAATGATGCAGCGATTAACTTCTCATTATTGTATCGTTTTCGACACACATCATGAACCACTATCGATTTGAGTCCTGCCAAAAGTTTAACTTTATTATCATTTCTTTTAACACTTGACTTACGAAAACTCTCCAATCCTTTTTCTTTCACTTCAATTGTTTCATTTTCTAAGAGTGAATTGCCACAAATAAAACAAATTTCTGTAATAGAGTATGGAGACTATATATACTGTGTATAGTCTCCATAGTCAAGAGAAAGGGGCCCAATACAAAGGCGACATATTACCCTTATACCTACTTCTTCAAAACCGGCGGCAGAAATAGAGTATTTTAGAAAAATATACGAAAAACACGTGGTGGTGCAGATGAATAAATTTGCGGCGCTCGTACGCCAAAAGCTATTGATTTTATGAAAAAAAAAATTATTAATACATAAATTGTAGGAAATTTTCTCTAGTTTAATTTTGTACATCGATATTTTTGTCGTAAAATGCGTCGGAAAAGAGATATTTCCAAAAAACCGTTTTTAGGCGCCATTTTTTCAATATGGCGGCGCGATCGGCGGGGGTACGAGGTGGCAAAGTTGAAATTCGAAAAGAGCATACCCAAATCTATAAATAAACCAATTTTCAAAACTCCCGGAAAACTTTCCAGGTAACCCCCTTTTTTTTACCAAATGACTGGACTATAACTATATACTATGATCCACATAGATAATAATAATATTATATTTACTATAATATAGATAGATAGGTAGTGGTTTAGAACCAAAGACACTATTCAACGAATCTGAGAGTGTAAACCTGCTAAATCCGATTTTGTCGTAATGTCCATTTACACCATTTGAAAATGTAAAAAACACATTTATTTTATTTTAATTATTGTAAACTACATTTTTTTTTAATGAAACATTATCTAGGTCAACAGTCGAAGCCGTGAACAGATCTCGTATTTAATAATTTTTTATTTTTTTTTAGCTTCACGCTGTATCCCGCACGAGGCAGGGTAGGCAGAGGGAACTCGGGAAACCAGTGTAAAGACACTCCGTTCCACTTCCGTTCCCCACTTTCCGCCGAATTTGAGGCATTGCGTGTTGAGTGGCGGAACTCAACGCCGCGTTTTGCCTTATTACCAGAGCGAAGAAATGAAACATTAAATATTTAAATTGAAAATATTAAATATATCATTTCCTCGACTGGGGATCGAACCCAGAACCTGTCGGTTACAATCACACTCTTGTGCCGCTGCGCCACGACAGGCCTCATAAAATAAAATTTCTCTTTAATAAAATTATATGCAAATAAATAAAACGAGTACATTTATTTTTGTATATAATAATTTATTGCATACTTTATTATCTAAATGTATAACGCAGAACGCTATACCTTAAAACTAATTAAAAAATTGGCATAAAGTAAAAATATATCCTTTTTTTCTATATTCTGTTGAGGCACAATTATGTTTATGATACACGCTTACATTATTTTTAAATAATATTTAAATATCGTTTGTAAATTACAATTTCACCCCATTCTGCAATTTACAAGATATTTCTTTTATTTATTTATATTATCTCATAAGTATACGTTACAGCCTTGTATCTTATGTTATCCTAACGACAAATCAAAACTAACAATATTCCCGGCAACTGTAGGTAAAGTTCAAATGAGCATCAATTACTACTATTCTTTAGATAGTAAAAAATATTACAATGAAAAACGTTTTCAACAAAATGGACGGAACTCAATGAAACTTACGGCAATATGTAAAATACAACTTTTTTTTTAATTATTTATTTCTTACATAATTGGTAAAGTAAATTTAAAAACGATAAATATGAGCTCGTACTTTAAAAACACGAGATCGGCGGAGGAAAAAAAACATTGTTTAGATACACGGCAAGAGACAAAAACACGTGTGCTATATAGAAACAGGCATATTATAAAAACGACATATTGTGTAGTTCTAGAAAGATCCATCACACTTATATTTATTAAGCTATTATCACACAATAAGGCTATTTGTTGTAGAACAGAAGGTAGGGCACTTGCCAAGTGACCGTACACTACTTATGTATGTACGTAATTGTATGTACATATGAACCGTTTACTACGTAGTGATTAACTCCACAAAACAGAATGTTTTTTTTAATTCCCTTTAAATAATATTAATTTAAATTAATATGAGAGAATATATACAATTTACAAATTTGAAGCAAGTGTTAACATTTTAAATTTTTGTTATTATAAAGAAACAAATATAATGTTACTTATTTTCATTGTATTTTAAAAAAAAAAAGTAATTTTCCTTTTTTATATTATTAATTTTTATTAATTCGTCAGTATTTTGAACATTTTTATGCTTTATATTATTTAATCACCAACAAACTGAAATTACTCTATTTATTGAAACATACATACATAAGATCTGAGAGTGAAGATGGAAAAAGCTAAAAAAAAATATGTAGTTATCATGTAACACTTGTACCTAATGGAACTTTAAATGTTCTTAATAATTACTAATTTTACTTTACAAATATTCGATTCCATAGCAATCAAACTGTAAATGGCTTTATTATTTTAATTTTATGACACTATTATCATTGAATGCAGGTGCCAGTGTATTTAAATTTAAGTTAATCAAGACATGTTCTGAAATAAATTATTTATAATTCACTGGCAAAAATATATATATTTTTGTTATTGTTTATTTATTTTTTATTATTAATATAGCTATATAAAATTTTTAAACACAGAATTTTTCTTTTTTTTTATTGGAGTTAGTCAATGCATTCACACGGCTCATATGTACGTGTGTATGGATATACATGTGTATGTATGTAGTTTGTGTATGTGAGTGTGTTTGTGTGTCTGTGAGCGTGCGGGGGTCAGTCGGAGTCGCTGCCGGACTCGGACAGGCACAGGTCGTCGTTGAGCACGTCGGCCGATAACGTGTTTGACACACCTTGAAAAAAACAATCAAATATAACGCATATATTGTAGCTCGTCTTTTCGTTTGTTTAATTGGGTAATAACAGGCGCGGTCGATAAAGGAAAAAAACAATAATAATAATCAATAATATATGATCATTACAGTCTTCAATTTAAAGAAATAACCAAATCAAAAGGATCATTAACATTAAGACATAAATATACATTTTTACAAATAACCATATTACATGTATATAGAATGCGTTCAACAACGTAAATGAATTGTAGCGAGCACGCGAGAATCTCGATGTAGCTTGACAAGAAAATCATCAATATTAAACCAGAGATTTGGACCATTTCCTAGAGACGAGCATTCAAATTACGCTATGATATAAGAAACACAATACAAACAATGGAAATGCGTACGACACGTACCGTTAGAGAGCGCGGGCGCGGGCGCGGGCGCGGGCGCGGGCGCGGGCGCGGGCGCGCTGTCGTCGCTGTCGCTGCCGCTGTCGTCGCTGTCGCTGTCGCTGGACGAGCTGGAGGAGCTGTCCTGGTCACGCGGCGCCTGACGGACAACATTTATTTAACTTCACGCTGTATTCCGCACTTGGCAAAATATGCAGTGAGAATTTGGGAAACCTAGTGTAGTGTTAGGACACTCCGTTCCGTTCCCCACTTTTCGCCGAATTTGAGGCTATGCGTGAAGAGTAGCGGCACTCAACGCAACGTTGTGCCTTGTTACCAGGGCGAAGAAATGAAAACATTAATTATTTAATTTAAAAATATATACATTTCATTTCCTCGAGTGGGGATCGAACTCACAACCAGTCAGTTTACAGTCACAAGCGTGTGCCCCTACGCCGCGACAGGCCTCAATACTGGGACATTCTCACGGCAATCGTATTCACTACTTCATACATTATGTTGGAGGCCCTCCTGTTGTGTTTTCAAGAGACCATCATGGTCTTCTATCTTTCCTATCACTCACTCTTGTTTCATAAGTTATTTTTATTATTTTTTCATCACTCTTTCACTCAACGTGCCCAAACCACCCGAGTGCCTTCTTCATTCACATCATGATACCCTAACAACTATCATTATCTCTGTGTATCTCTACATTGCGTATTTGATCAGCTAAACTGACTCCACATATCTTAGGAGAGGAGTACTTAAGGTATTGTCTTTTCGTCCGATCCATTATCCTACCCTTGTCTTGTATAAGCACTCCGAATTACCATATAGAAATAATTCAAATAAGCGTAGAAAATACAGGGTGTGTACTATAGAACATTGCAGAGTAGAAACAGCTAGAAAACATTATTATTACTTCGCTGGTTTTCTATCTGGAATACTTATCCTTCACTTCTAAGAAAATCTTCCGCAGTGGTTACAAACCCTAACTTACGATGAAACAAAAAATCTTATCACACCAATACTGTAAGCTGTAAACACTCTCATAATTACGCACTTATACACTCGCTCACGCACAAACACGCACATACACACACACACACACACACACACACACACACACACACATACACACATACACACACACACACACACAGACACACACACACACAGACAGACAGACACACACACACGCGCGCGCGCGCACACACGCACACACACAAACACACGCGCAAACACACACACACACACACACACACACACACACACACACACACACATACACACGCGCGCACACATTCATGCACAACCTGCAGGCACATTCACCTTTATTGTTATGTTTATAACCATAATGTTATTTTTTTTATGTTACTTTTATCTTACATACTTTTATTACAATTAAGACACTCAATGTGTTTAGGAACTTTATTTTCATTTTGTCCTATTAGAGCGGGCGTGAATGGCTGCGACACAGTTCTCACTAATGCAATCATTATCGAACATATTTAATTGTTATTCTTTGTTATATAAATTCCTAATAAATATATATATTTTTTTTATTTTTACTTGTTCTAATATCTTGCATTCCGGCCTAAGATCATGTCTTTCAAATACCAGAACCTTTATTTAACCGGTGTATTTCTTAGATTACAATCAAATAACCTTTTTCATTCTCATATTTCCCAGCCTGTTTCCACCTATTTGATGCCAGACCAAGATGATATGCCAGCTCATATTCGGATAAGACTGACTTAAAATACACTTTACAATCTTGTCTTTATAAAGAGAAAAGAAAAAGAGATTTTAGAGCCCGAAGAAAGGGATTCACGTTGTATTTCAATTTATTTAATATAAAATACCGAGTATAGCCAAACCTAGTGCCTGAACACTACATGCCCCATTACATCTTGACATGCGACATTGTACAAAGCTTAACGCCGCCTTAATATCTTAAAAAACCTTAACATATACAATTATTAATTAAAGTATTAAAATTACATAAAATATACTTACAGCCACAGGTGGAAGGGAAATTTGAGAGGTAGGTAGTTGGGGTGGCGCGTGTCTTGGTGGAACGTGGGCATTATGCGTATTATGGGCATTATGGGCATTTTGGGCACTATGGGCACTATGAGTATTATGAGTATTAGGGATATTGTGGGTATTAAGGGCATTAGGGGCATTATGGTTGTTAGTGGTGCTATGGGAATAGGGCGGTGGTGCGGGGGGAGAGCGGGGGGGCGCCTCGTCGAACCCTATCATAGGGAGGGACGCCAGCGTACTGTTGCCACCTCCAGACCATCTGTAATGGACAATTGTTATTATTTTCAGATTAACCGAATGCAATAGCGTGTTAAGTAATATATTTAAATTAATTTCCAAAAAGCGAGCAACGTGGGTTCGATCCCCATTCAAAGAAATATTTTTTTATCAGAAATTGTTTGATGTTTTGATTTTTTCGCTCCGGTAACACTGGTAACAAGGCAAAGCACGGCGTTAAATTCCGCCACTCAACACACATGCCTCAATTTCGGCGAAGTAGTGAGGATGGAACGGTTTCTTATCTTTAAGGTTCCTAAGTTCCCCCTGCCTACCTAACTGACGTTATGCGCGGGATACAGCAGGAAGATAAATAAAGAAAAAAAAAATGAAGCCAAGACACAAGCGTGCGTCTGCAAACGCAACCGGCTGCGCGTTCGATCACTTTTCTGTCACTTGAAGAAATGAAATATTTAATATTTTCATTTCGTGTGCGTTGAATTCAAAGGGCGGCGTTGAATTTTGCCACGTAACAAGCAATGCTAGAAATTCTTTTCGGCTAGAAAATCTATCCGACGAAGTCCTCTTCGAGAGATGTTAGCAATTTACTCCCCAAATTGGGAATCGCATCAACAACCATCGAGTTTCCCAAATGCTGAGCCACATTGTATTAATTTCAACATGAACATATTTATTATCTGTATTAAAATATACTTACGGAGCTTGTGGTGGGGATGATTTTACTCTAGCAGGGGACCTGACCATGTTTTGTGACTTAGATGTATTATTGTTGAAACGATTCTGCGTAGTCACTTGCGCACCGCTGGGGCCTTTCACAAAAAAAAGGGAACATACATAAGTACACACGTATATATATATATATATATATATATATATATATATATATATATATATATATATATATATATATATATATTTATTATTGAATTTATATTTTAATAGGACGGAATGGATCATTAACACTTCTAACCACAACATTAGGTTCCCGAGTTTTCTCTGCCTGGCATGTGCACAGTGTAAAACTGAAATGATGAATGTTAATTACCAGTTCGGATACTATACGATTTATATTAATTTAAAATTGTTATAAAAGTTCGTCGCACGAAAGGAAAAATATAGTTTATACTATGTTGATTAGCGACTAATCATTTAATTGTACTTGACGGAGAAAATTGGAATTTAATTTAACAAACTAACAACAACGTATTTAATATTAAATTATTAATTAACCAATAATTTTATTAAGTTTATTTATTTTTAATAATATCTTTATTTTAAAATTATATTATATAAAATATTATATAAAAAGCAACAAAAAAAAAGTTTCAACGAATGTCTTTCATATTTTTTATATTTATCTCACCTGTGTTATTTGTACGTCTGTTTGTCGCAACTCTGGTGCGCGACGTCGATCGTTGAGTTGTATTCGTGAAGTCTGTAGTAACAGGCGTTAATGGCCGGGGTTTCTGACCTGTTTCTTGTCTAAAAACACATTTATTAATGGTTAATAAATATGAAACTGTCATTGCGCTGAGGCACAAATAAGTTATATTTTGTTGTTATGTTTATAATAATATAAATTTTATTTAAGTAAAAAGTGGGGAAGGGAAGTGGAACGGGGTGTCTTAACACTAGGTTCCCGGGTTCCCTCTGCCTACCCTGCCTCGTGCGGGATACAGCGTGAAGCTAAAAGAAAATATTTAACTCAAAGAAATATTTATTATTTTCTCTGGTAACGAGGGGAAGCGCTGCGTTGAGTTCCGCCACCAAAAACTCAAGAGTTCAGTGGAAATTATGCACTTTTGCCTCTGCCAATATGTGTATAAAGTAAAATATAGTTGAAAATGTTTCTTGATAACGCACATATTATTTATCTGAACGATAACATTATAGATATAAATAGATAAAAATAATTTTAATTTATTACACTCGGATATATTAAAAAAATATTTAAATGATAATTAATATTAAGAAAAACAGTTTTATTTAAAACTAGTGGCTCTCTTGTGGCTTTGCCCGCTTGAATTATATAAATATTTTTTTTTCTCATTCGAATTACTTTTGTATCTTACAACATACTCATTTTAAAGACCGTTATTAAATTATTAAAAAAGTTTCGGTCAATTTAATTAAATGTTATCTAAAAAAATTATAGCAATTTTATCGATCAAATACTACGCTTACGCTTCACTGAATTTTCAAAACATTTCGTATTGAAGGGAAACGGAAGTCAACACCGCTCTTCGTCTTGTTACTACAGCGAGATATTATGTAAATTAAAATTTATTGTTCCAAATAGAAAACCAACAAAACCACAGTCCCATTTACAATATAACTTGATACTTTAAATTTTGACGAAAACAGCTAATGTCTGCCTGTGACATCGTAACTTCTAAATGGATGAACGAATTTTAATCTATTTTTTTTTATGGGAAAGACGGCAAAAGAGGGTACGGGTCACCTGGTGGTTAGTGATTACCGTCGCCCACGGCCCCGTGTAACTCGAGAGGAGCTCCATGAGCGTTGATGTCTTTTAAAGTGGATGGGCACCGGGGCCCGGCATTACAT
The DNA here is from genome assembly GCA_019049475.1 of Eueides isabella. Taxonomy (NCBI): domain Eukaryota; kingdom Metazoa; phylum Arthropoda; class Insecta; order Lepidoptera; family Nymphalidae; genus Eueides; species Eueides isabella. Next base: position 11,662,180 of record CM032386.1, on the reverse strand, counting down.
AATGCGAAACGCAGTGGCCAAAGCCACTACTTAACGATCTTAAATGCCGTGGGTGGTAACAATCCAGTCGAGTTTGCCCATGCGTGTTGCCATTGCTGGCAATTTGACTCTACCACACGCACAGTGAAGAATTATTTTTTGTTTCAAAAGTAACTTGATCCAGTGTTCTTAGCAGTAAGTTCAAGAAAATATGTTTAGCCGTTAAAAGATTATAAGCTTGATTCCAGTCGTTTGTTAACTTTGAACACCTTATTGCATCGAGCGTTTTTAGTTGACAATTATTAAAGGCATTTATATGAAAGTTGTTAAATATATAAATAGTTAAAAAAATAGTGTACCTTGTTTTTTTAACTTGTATATTACTAGAGAGTTTCTCCAGTGTTATTTCACCAGTAACTCTATCTATGATGAGAACACATTCTTTTGTATATGGCCGTTGGCTCCCTTTGAAAACCGTTTGAGGTACACCAGCTCCATCTGAAAATAACAAAACAACAAATTTGTTAAAAAAAAATCTAAATAAAAAAAATAAAAAAAATAGTAATAAATAAATTAGTCATTTTATTCATAATAATTTTATCAATTTGTACAATAATAATAATTTTAGTTGAGGCCTGTCGGGACGCAAACGTATATATATATATATATATATATATATATATATATATATATATATATATATATATATATATAACTTAGTTAATTTGTATTTATATATGAACATATAAATGTCAAACCAAATGCCAATATGTGGCACAGTGGCACAGTTTATATAAACTCGACGGTTGTTGGTTGAATCCCCATTAGAATATTTCCACTAGCTTTGATTAACAGCGCGACGTTAGGTACCGTTACACTTAACATGTTATGTATCATGCTCAATACTATTGGAAAAAAATAATATCGTAATAATAAATCGAAATGGTTGACAGTATTTAACCATATTGTTCTCTTTTCTTCTTACCTAAATGTGGCACAGTAACAGTTACTTGATTATTAGTCCCAACATCAACAGATGCCATTTTGTTGACATCCACTGACGCTGGTTTGAAGTCATCTGCAAAATAAACAAATATAATTTAATTAAAAAATGCATATAGAATATATTTTATTAATTTAATTTTTGAAATATATTTAAATATTATATTTTTAATTCTTCGCTTTTTTATTTAGGAATCTCAATCACTTTATTTTTCTAATAAAATTATCACTTATAAGGCAATATTGGTATGGTATGGTTCGTTCAGATTGTTGAGAAGATATCACTTCGCCAACGTAACGTTGAATGGAGAAGACGCGAAGGAAAGATAATATTTACACACGAAAGAATTATATTTGACGTAAATGAACAATTTTGTAGCAATTTTGTCGAACCAAATATTTTAAACTGACGTAATTTTCTTATTTATTGAAACAAACACAAAATGTTGAATAATGGTTGCCAAAATATAATAGTGCCAAACTATTTAATATTTAAATATGTTTCATAGATTAGTGCGTACAAATGCACATATAAAAAGACAAAAATGTTAAAAATCACTATTTTGGGCAATGGACATTAATAAACGTCCCCTATAAGTTTTTTTTTTAATATATTTTCCATGTACAGACAACGATATAATTTTTATATGTTGTATTTGTAGTTAGCAACTTTATTACTCGATAGGATAATAATTCAAAAACGCTTCAAGATATTTTTTTTTAGCTTTACGTTGTATTCCGCACGAGGCAGGGTGGGCAGAAGGAACCCGGAAACCCGTTCCCCACAAGAAATTTATGTGCCAAGCATAAATTATTTTTATGTCGTGAGCATCATAAACATAAATAAAAACTAAATTGTCAAATAATATTTCTGTCTATATATTGCTTCAAATTACAGGATATTTAAAAACAATAAGTGACATTACTGATACTTGTATACCTATTCGATCTGTTCGGTACATATAGTTTTACATGGGTACCGACTTCTAAAATAATCTTTTTTAAATATGTATGTGGGTATCAATAATTTTACTTTAATTTTAAGAAATAAAAATATTAATTTCTACAGTTTACTTTTTGTTAAAGCTTGTTGGTACAAATATTATTAATTATTTCATTTTTAACTTTATTGTTTAATACAAAATTATAATTTGTTTATTTCATGAACAGGTATTATAATCATCACTTTGTAGTCTATTGCTGAATGTAGACTTGAATATACTTAAGTAGATAAGAACCTGAGGCCTGTTGTAACACAGGAGCGCAAGAGTGCAACTGTATACGTGACAGGTAGTGGGTTCAACTCCCACTCGAGGAAATGAAATGTTTTATAATTTAATTTTCGCTCCGATAACAAGGTAAGGTGCGGCGTTGATTTGAGCGACTAAATACGTATAATAATTGACATAATATATAATATATTTGGCGAAAAGTGAGGAACGGAACGGAGTGTTTTAACACTTTCTCTCTCCCGCTTGCCATGAGCAGGATACAGCGTGAAGCTAAAAAAAGAACTACCTAACTTACATTTTACTTGTTAGCGTAACGTACATATGGTTATGAGAGATAATTGATCCCAATATATTACACCACCCAATATGAAATGTCTTTTTGTAATATATAGAAAATTGTGCAATAAAAAGATGTAATCAAACTCTACAGCCTATTCTGCCAGGCATAATGTATATAATACCTACTGGCTTTTACTGTTTTTTTTGAAATAACTAACTCTATTAATGACATACGATGACTTGACGCATTCTAAGTGCTCGAGGTAACTCTGGCTACAAATACACAGAAACGAGTAACGGAATGTTGTGTAATTTGTAACCTGCCGTCCTCGATAAATGGAATGTCCAAAATATAAAGATTTTACGTATAAAAATTTTAACGTAGCGGGATTTAAACCCGCGCCTCATGGAAACCGTCCAAGCGCTCCAAAAAAATAAGGCATACCTTCTTATCAAGCTACGTTGAAATTCTTATACGCTTGTCCCAATTTCTTTATAAATAAACGCCCCGACAACGTTGTCAAAAATTCATTACCAACAAGTAGATATAATATATGATTCAGTTGGTTTTGAGTATGGAGCGGTTCTCGGGGCGTTTATTTATATTTAAAATAAATCAACACTCGAACATGGTTGGGGCGGCGATTTTATATGACCATTGCAACCCGCGCGTTGGCGTGCGTAGCGATCAGCGATCATCTCCCTAATAAAATTATATATATTTCAGCAATTTTACGTCACTAGGTTTGAACTGTGTTAAAAATCTGATAAAGATGTACTAAACAAGTCAGTTGGTTTTGAAGAGTATGGAGTGATAACTACTCCTGAAAAAATTCATTACCAACAAGTAGATATAATATATGATTCAGTTGGTTTTGAGTATGGAGTGGATGTGAATATGCATACATATTATTATTATTATATTGTAGATATTACATTGATTGCATCATTTGTATAGATATTTTAATTGAAAAGCAATAAAATTATGTTAAGAACTAAGAATATTTAACAAGTACAGTTTAACCTGCAGAAATGCAGTTCCGAAACAATTGTTCACATTTTCAAAATTTTTTACATTTGACATTCATTATTGAGCCAATGTATTGTAATTCTTAGAAATACATCTGAAAAATTCTTCATTATTTGTGCATTAAAAATATGTTGAAAGTACTTGACTCTTATTAATGTCATGTTATTTCACCAATTTTTTTAAACTAATTTTTGGAATGGAATTATCATAATAAACTCTACAGGTTTAATGGTGGTTCACCATTTACAAAACATTATGCAAACAGTATAAGTTTTAAGGTAATAAAAAAACATTATACACACCAGAAACATATAGTTGATAAGGCAGTGTATGTAATGGTTTCAAACTTTGGGGTACCTATCATATTTTGGATTTCATACAAATTTACTTTTTAGTTATTGGATCATGAAAACAAATCTACACAAATTCAAAACACATTTATTGTAAGATGTTAAACATATAACCCATCTTATAAAAAAATAAAGATAGGGAACATCATGAAATTTAAAGTCATGAGAAATAAAAAAAAATCATGGGGGTGTGCTAAGAAATGTCACCAAATATAATGTTAGTACCATGAAAAAAGTAAAAAGTCTAAATATTAATTACAGTCTGTTATGAAATTGTCAATCATCAAATCGGATCAAAGGGATTAGGATCAAAATATAAAAAAATTATAATAATTAAGTTATGTTATAATAATTAGGGACATTATAATAATTAACTTATGTTTAAAAAATTCTGATAACACAAATCGACACTTTTTAAATTTAAATTTAGTATTTTCTGTCCTAAGTGTGGAACAATACTTTAAAAAAAATATTAAAAATATTAAATAATTAGCATTCTCTCTTGTTAAATGATAATTCTTACGAATTGTCTTTGGGTAGCAGAAATTTGTAAAGAGATGGTAAGAAATAAGTAAGTTGTAAGAAGAATATAAAAATTTTCGACATAGCTCGATAACGATTGTATGGCTTAGTTGGTCTGAGCCCTTGGACGGTTTCCAAGAGGTTCAAATCTTGCTACATTCAAAATTTTTATATACGTTTTAAATTTAAATTTAACACAAAATAATTTCCAAAAATATAAAACACTAACTTATTTCTGTACATAAAAAAATAAAAGGAATAGATTTTACAAGACACTAAAAAAATATTATCTAAGAAATAAAGATACATAAAATTAACTTAATTTTTTACTTACATTTGATAGTGTGATATTGAGATGATTTATTATTGGTAAAACTTGATCCTAGTTTTAACTCCCTCACATCATAATTCAAAGAGTGCTTATCAGCCATCTTAATGTTCGTCTGCCATATGTTTGAATCTATATAACAAAATATTCAATATAAAAAACCAATATTATATTATTTAAAGATTATTCAGATAATATTAATTTGATACAACAGAGTACAAGATAATGTTTATATGATAAGCTACTTTATTTTATTCTTTAAAAAATATTGTTTTTATTTATATTTTAATGATTTAATTATATTATTGTTTTTTTTTTATATATATAAAGGTTTTATTTCAAATTTAACTACTCAATCAATTTTAATAGAAACTTTCACTTCAATATAAGTTTGGTTATGGAATAAATTTGACGTTCATAATTGAAAAACTAAAGGTTATAATATATAAGTTGTTTTTTCCTTGCGAATAGTCTTATGCATACGTATTACATTCACTTAACTACAGCTGACAAGCTAACAATTTATTTTTGTCTTACTCGTGATATGGCTTTTCTCGTAATATTTTTACTTTACTAACCTCTTTAATACCTCTTATTCTGTCTAAAAGTATATTATTGACTGCGTTAAAACGGTTAAACGGTAATTTAAAAGACAAAATATGGCAAACTTTTAAAAATATTTATCATACTATACCTTTGATTTTTTATTCCAACTGACTTGATTAGTGCATTCAGATAATTAAATCCATGTTTAAATTTCTTTTGCAAAATGTTTCATTACGATAATGAATATTTAAATCAAGAAAGACTAAATTAGTCCAAACATTAGACATTGACTACTGCTTCGACCTAGTTCTCTGACGGACACGACGGTTGACGGCTAATCCTAAGGTGACTATGACATACCAGCTATTAAAAAATAAAATTTAGAAAATTTAAAACTAATATAATACATTTTATCAAATATTGACCTGCTCATTTTAATTATAATTTAAATCAAATATATAATTAATTCGAAACATCTTTTATGGTTTTACTATTTCTTATGGTGCTGCCATACTTATGTTCATTTCGTTTATAGAACGTTACTTTCTTGGCAAGCTTCATCAATTGTCCACTAACACAAGCGTGCACCGGAGCTTTTGGTTGGGCTTGTCAGAGCTTGTAGAGGGAGAATGTAGATAAGACAAAAGGAGTTTGCAGGCAATCGCTTGTGACGTCTCTACACTTCACATTTTATTGCTAATAAGCAGTCTCCTCTATGATTTCACACTAAAAATTTTTTAAAGCTTAATTTACAAATAATATAAATGTTATAATTATTTGCAAATAAATTAAGAGAAGAAAATTACACTATATATTAGTTTATTTCAATATAAGCTATGTAATAAAAGTAAAATATTTATAGTAATATTTAATAATTTTAAATAAATAAAAACAAAAAATATTTTAGGTGAAAAAACATATTTATCTCAATATTCAATTTTAATGAATTTTATATTTTTTAACACAGGTATATCGAAGTAATACTTTTTACATACATTCACAAGATATCATCCTATAAACTGATGAACATCTTTACGCAACGCAACGAGTCAAACACGCAAGCGGGAGCGTGGAACTAACGATAGAGAGATACAATTTGCCTAAGCGCGTGCTATAATACTTGTGATTAATCTGTTAAATTAAAGTAAATAAATACAAATAACTATGTACTGTACTATGTACTGTACTAGTTCAAGTAACTGTATGCATTACATTTGTTCCACTGCTATTCAAATTGAATACAGATAAAGCCGGACTTTTACTACACCACATTGAAGCTTATTTCTATTTAATATCATTATTTAGGAAAATTATAAAAATATATTTTTTATTTATGTATAAAAATATTTAATTTATGTTTATAAAAATATAAATACGTCAAGCCTCACGCAAAAGTCCGCGTCCAGGAATATACTTAAAATCCTCTCAAGCGTATGGCAGCCTTGTTGTGTAAGTGCAGGAATAGAATGTGTGGATATGCCTTTGGCTTAATTTGTTCCGGGCTTGTAGACGTTTGACAAGCTTAGGCAAGCGTCTCAACTGCCTAACAGTAACACAGTTATAGCAAAATCCAAAAACAATAAATATATATTTATACACCTGGTAGCACTGGTAGCTGGAACATACATACATGTCATTTTTGATTGTATCTACAATTTGTCTAATAATAAATAAAGATATAAAATAAATATGTAAAGGAGTTATTTATTTATCTAGGCTGTCACTTGTTCTGACTGAAATTGAAAAAATAGAAGCGTTTCCATAGGAACAAATTTACAATATACAATATGAAGAAAAAAACGATAACACTTGAAATTGATCCAACGATAATGGAAAAAAATATGAGATTTGTTAAGGTATCAGTAAAACTATTGTTATATTTATTAATTATTAGAACATATTATTTATTGTTTGTTAAACCTACTTAAAGGTATTGTTTTAGTAATTTTCATTATAGTGTAGAAATCAAACGATCATTTTATCGTTGTTCTATACATTAAAAATTTTTAGATAATAGCATAAATATTAGAAAGAGAGAAATAATAGAAATAAATTAATTCTGTGCCTATAAAACCTAAGTCTTTTAGAGAATGCCTCTGTATTTACAAAAGTTAGGTAGTGTGTTATAGTTTAGACTGGCTAATTGATGTGTGATACCAATAATTATTGCCTGACATTATTAGGGTTAATGTCAGCTGTATTTTTTAGACAATATCATATTCCTAATACTGCAAATCATCACCATAAAAATAATATGACGAGGAAATGATAGACTTAATAAATATTGAGAAGGGAAGAGGAGATAGAGTTCTGCCTTGAGGCATGCTGGCTTTTGATGTCTTGTCACTCATAGTAGATTCACACAAACAGATTGCCAATGTCCACAATAAGTATATTGTCATCCACTAAAATGTACTAACAAAGTTGTTTTTTTCACTACTAACTTAATATCATCTGTAAATCTCAACGAAGCAGTATTACAATGTGTCCCAATTTTAATCTGAACTGTATTGGATTTAAGCCATATTGTAAAAATGAAAGATTATTTTGTCCATGGAAAATAAATTCGAAAAGGAAAGAAACGATTAGTTAAAAACGATATGAAACTGTGACGGTAGCATAGGAATAGGTATTTTTCGAAGTGGGAGTACATATGGTAATTTCCGGAAATCTGTCAGAATTAAAAGAAAATTAGAAATAGTGACTGCAGAAGTAAGCATGTTCTAAATTAGGGTGATCGTAGTGCAACTGATGTCGTTCAAGCCTACTGATTTAAACGAGATAGCTATAATAGCTTTCTTGGAATCTTCTGATTGTCAATAAAAGAAAAAAAAAATGATGATGAAATTCAATCTTTGTATATAAACAAAAGATTGTAGGAAGAAGATAGTAGATGGTTGATGATGAATATCGAAATTAATTTTAGAGTCACAAGGGAAAACTGAAAGCTAGCTAATGACAAAAAACTAAGAATTTAAAGTCGCTTCAGGAGATAAGTTACGTGTTTTTATGAAACATTTATTGGCGTTTTCGTTATTTGCATCTTGGATAAAATAGTGCAACCATTAAATAATTGTAGCAGTTGTGGTGACTCTGATAGCAGTAATATCTTGCGAAAGCTCTATGAATTTTGTCCCTAGCTTTAAGAAAATAATCAACATATCATAGAGCAGGATGATTGTTTTTAAAAGTTCATACGTTGTATGGTTATCATATATTTCTACGATATTAAAATTTATAATGCGCCTCGCCTCTTCTTATGACCAATCAATGCAAGAAGCATCATACCTGATCGTGTCAATATCTTTGTCATGAAAAATTATCTAATTAAAAATATTTCATGTTTAGAGCAGTGTAACCTAATATTTTGTGAAGCAAGCAAAACATTTTACCTTAGTTCCGATATTTCGTGTTGAGTTGCTGAATTCCACGCCGCGTTTTGTCTTGCTACCAGACCGAGAACGTGATAATAATTAATTTCACTAAGTGGGAAACTAACTTACAGTCACTGCGTTGCACTTTACTGTGAGGAGAGTTGTACCACTGCACCACGACGGCCGTCTAAAATTATCAATTTTAAAATATCGTTTTATTTACAGGAGAATCCTGTAGAAGAAGAAATTAATAAATTACTAGCAGACTCAATGCCTTCACAAGTTGTAAAACCTAGACCAGGTTGCACCTATTATATTTGAAAATGTGTAAATGAATAAAAAATATTAATTTTTATATATATTAACAATTTTTAATTTCAGGATTTTGTGTAAAAACATTTACTAAACCAGATAATAAAAAGGTTTTTGTTAATGTTTGTCTCACTGAAGCTATTCCGTGTCCAAGAGATATAAGTAACGAGGAACTGATGCAAATATTAAATTCTGAAGATCCATCCAGTTACAGAGTTCCCATGAGTATTGGTGAAGGGAGGACGGAGCAGGATAAGTCTGGTTTACCAGCGACTGTTTACGATGTTGCGATAAATCCAGATTTTTTTTCTAAAATTGAAAAAGATGATCTGTTTCAAACGTTTTTCCTAACAGTTGTTTTCGAAGGCCTACAAGATAAATATCAATTTGAATTGGACATGCAGAGGTTTACGATACTGAAAAATAGAAAATCTATTGGTACACTACAATCTCATAGAATACAAATTAGAGATGTGCAAAATTGTGAAGAAAAAACTAGGCCCTTAATAGAGGAAATACAAAAACCACCAATGAACAATCCACAAGTAGTTGTGCCTAAGAAAGAATTCATTTATAGACTGAGACGGGAGCCACCTTCCGGAGAAATAGAATATTTGTTAGCAGAATTTATGATACCAGCGTCTGTATGTATATGAATAATTTAAAAATCATATCGTATTTTAATTTGTATACATATCACTTTTTTAACCTTTGTTTAAATGCTCATCACAATTTAGCGAAAAAAATAAAAAATATATATATTTTAGTCTCGCGCTAGCCATACCATTTTTTGAGAGTGTATGGCTAAATTATTAGAGAGAGTTCTTAGGACATGTTGAAATTTCGCTACCTTTAATTATTTTCTTCCAGCGCTTGTCTCGCACATTGCAGGATAGGCGTAGGGAACTTGGGCACATTGTGTTAAGGCATTCCGTGACCCACTTTCCGGCGAATACTTACTTTGAATCGTTACCAGAGCAAGGAAATGAAAATATATAATATATTGTTCTCCTGGGTATCGAACACGCGCACCACGAACGCCTATTTTAACTTTTGTCTATTTCTAAATATTTGATGTAATCAAAAATCTAAATCAAATAAAAAAGAAAAATATTATTTTAATATTACTTTGCAGGTTGAACTAAAAGATCTGAACCTAGAAGTGGGAGAGGACAGATTGGTTTTAGATTCAAAAGGTCTCTTTGAGTGCGTGGATTTTTTCCTGCCTTGTAGTATTGATCAAGATGTAGTTGATGCTCAATTGAATAGAAATAAAGATGTAAGTTGTATTTTTGTTGATTTTTGCGTTGCAATTTATCTTACCAAAAAAATCTCGATACATTTAGACGATATTGACATATGCATATATCGATTTCGGTGTGTAAATGATAAGCAGCATCTTTCATGTAATGAAAAAATTGTAGGCGACACGAAACAGCCCTAGCACGTGTGCGAAGAGCGCCTATCTAGGTATTTGTTTCAAGAACAGGGTCGTATCATATTGCTGTATAAGAACATTACTGTTTTAACGACCCCAATGTATTCAGATTAAAAACATTAAATAACTTTTTTATATTATTTACCTTTTTTGGACATTTAGAAGACGTTAACTTTGTCCTCCACCCTCCCTTAAATTGTCGAGGCATTGCGTGTTGAATGGCCGAAAGTAACGCTGCGCTCTGCCTTGTCACCAATGTCAGGAATTGAATATATTAAATAATTCACCCCTCCCGATTGGGAATCGAACACACAACTATAACGTAATTATGCGACTGAATCACAACGGCCTAATTTTCATGTTATAACCATTTAATTTCATTTTTCAGATGCTGTATGTGAAAATGCCAGTTATAAATTAAACATATAAAATATTAATTAGGGATAAAGTCATCGATCCATTGTTATATTATATAAATATATTTCTCAACACAGTTAAGGTTTTTAATTTTTAATTGATAAACAAAATACACATTTTATTCTAAACATTTATTTATTTGTAAAAAGAAATTATAAGCATATAAGTAATATATAGTAATAAAAATAAGTTAATTTATAGATCGCCTATGGAAAGATAGAGATTCAAAAAAAGCTACATAATAATATAAAATAACAAAAATGTAACAGAATAATTAGGGACCATCCATAACTTGTAAAGAATCTCCTCACTCGTCGAACTAGTATGAGTATGCATCAAAATATATTACAAGTTTACGTTGAAATTATTAAATTAAAAAAATTACAGCAATTACGAAATTGTATATTATTATCAGCAGTTTCGGTGAACACTCGGTCTCAATTTCTACACCCAACTGACACAACTTTGTCGCAATGTCACACTTTGTCACCACGTCACAATTTGACACAATGTCACGATGTCGCACTTTGTCATGATGTCACACGTTGTCACAATGTCACACCTTGTTACTGCCCACCGTAAATATCACAATTTATGGATGGCCCCCACGTAATTCATAAAAAATATAATACTGTCTTAACTTATATCTTATGCTATATAGGATAAAAATATTGACTGAATTTATCACATAGGTTTTACTTTTACATAAATGCAAAAACATTTTGTACTGGTTTTGCAATAATTCATAAAATATGAGAGAAGTACCCGATTGTAGCTTCAATGGTTTGGTCAACTAGACAAGTCCGCCGACTATTCCATCGAAATTTCTGTAAGGCCTAATGTACCACACGGTAATTGGTAGTAGGAAAAACAGCGACGAAAAATTAAATTCTGATTTCAATTATATTATAATTGAAATTGATACTTCATTAAAGCGAGATTTTCATAGCGAAGGAGAAATGAGCAGGTAATGCTTAATAGAAACGAGATATATTATCCAGCACTACTCTTACGAGGTTCAAAATAGTCCTTAACGACCCCGCTTCGCTCGCGGTGGTCCGTTATCCGTTAAACGGACTATAATTTCTACCATGAATTCCCACTTTGAATGTGAGGCATTGCGTGTTGAGTGGCGAAACTCAACGCCGCGCTTCACCTTGTTACTAGAGCGAAGAGATAAAAATATTTCAATGTTATTTAAGATGTAGTTATTCAAAAAAAATATATTGAAGTTTTTCAATTAATGTACATACATTTTATGGAGTAATAACACATACATACATAAGTAAGAAGTCGGATAGTCAGTACGTGTCTATAAAACAAAATACTTAGCTATAATATAAAATAATATATGTAGTTAATGTTTAATTACTATAGGAATGGCGATTTTTGCTTACATTAAAATATATAAATAAAGTTTCATAATTATATTTCTTACATAATAAAAAAAAAACAAAAAGCTTTATGAAATTTCACAATAGTATTTAGGTATTTTTTAAAACATAAACAGCACAAAATAAAAAAAAAGTATAAAAATCCAGATAAGTAATTATGAGATTGTCAGATGAGTTTTAATAAAATTAAAAAAATATATATTTTTTAAATTAACATTATTCTTAATTAACTACTTGTGAGACTGCCTTTGTGTGTATAAAAAGAAACATACACTGAGAAGGAAACTTAAAAAGATATATATTTTGTATACAAAAGTATAGAAATAATTCATTCTTTATTTTGATCTTAACATTAAATTGTGATGATCGACTAAAATTATCAAACATTTAATTTAACTTTTTTTGTTCTTTATCATACACATAGCAGTGTAACCAAGGGAACTTGGGAACCTAGTATTGAGACACTCCGTTCTATTCCTCACTTTCCGCCGGATTGGAGGCACGCAATGTCGAGTGCTGTTAATAGTTATAATTATTATATGTTATCGGCGAGTCGCTGTCGTGACAATGACTACACGCGTCTAAATGAACCCCAACCAACCGTCACTCCACAGTCGGCCACAGACAGCACCGACGTGTCACGGGGACTTCAAAATTTAACTCGAATAAAGCTATCTAAAAAATACAGCAAAGCATAAATTTTCCTAACATTTTTCCTTTAATATTAATTTTAAAAAGTTAATCCACACTTAGTATAAACAAAAAAAAATTATTTAGAAAACGTATAAAAATTTTAACATAGCGGTATTTGAACCCGCGCCTCATGGAATTAAAATTTCTGTACTCTCTACTCATCTTCACGCTGTATCCTGCAAATAGCAGGGCGGGCAGAGGGAACTTGGGAACCTAGTGTTAAGACACTCCGTACCACTTCCGTCGCCCACTTTCCGCCGAATTTGAGGCATTGCGTGTAGAGTGGCGCAACTCAACGCCGCTGTAATATAATTTCTGTACGTTTTCCAAATAAATAATTACAATTCATCTCTAAAATTAATATGGCTCTTTATGTTCATACTATCTACATCCAAATACATTTGTTCATTATAACCTCTCAAGTGAGGTTTTATATCATTTATTAATTCTAAATAATGTTTCGGTTGGAACGGAATTACTCTACTAAAACTGTTTTGCTTATTTCTATTGAGATATAATTTTATTGAGGGGTAACTGTTTATGTGTTCGTGTTGACAGAGGCTTCTTTCCGTCACACAATTCACTTTGCCAAATTGTATGTGTTTGTTTAATTTCTGAAATGGATATTAAAGATTATATAACAAAAAAATATGTTTAAAAATATATAATATAAAAAAATGAATAAAGATATATTTAAAAATATAAAATATATAATGTTAGTTTGTAAGGTTTACTTTCAAATTTTATCCCGGAAACGGAAGGTTAGGCCGAAGGAACTTAGGAACACAATGTTAAGTCACTCTGTTTCCGCCAGTTTGCGTTAAATTAAATTAGAGGCATTACGTGTTTAGCGGCGTAACTTAACACCGCTATTTGCCTAGTTACCACAACGAAGAAATGAAAACATTAAATATTTCATTTACCCGAGATCCAAACCACAACTAGTCGAATATGCATTGACACGTTTCTACCACTGCGCCACGACAGGCTTCATTATAATTCTTACATTACATTTATTATTATTCATTAAAAATGAATTAATAATTCATTAAAATGAATTAATGAATGGTAACAAAAGTATATTTTTAATGAATTAATAATTCATTAAAAATAAACTATTGTTACCATCATTATTTTTTAGCTTCATGCTGTATCCCGCATTTAGGGTAGGAAAGAGAGCACGCAGTGTTAGAACACTCCGTGTTTCAGACTACGATTATTTAAATAATCAAATAAAAATATCTACCATAGCTACAATAGCGAAATCTGGAAACATTTCATAGCACCGGTAACATCTCGGCGAATGAAAATAGACGAGCCAAGGTTTTTTATTCCTAGAAAAAACAATGATTATAATATAAAACATTATACAAATTTTAAAAAATAAATAAGTTTCAGGTTACTTAAAAAGTTATTTATACAAAATGTAAATATAATAGATGGATTATTATGAAATTCAGAAAACTGGTCAAGTGCGAATGAAAATTAATTTTATTTATGTATGTATATTGTATAGTAATTTTTAATCACCTGCTAGGATTTAATTCTTCAGCTATAACTGTTTTGGTAAAGGTTTGCCAATTCAGTTTCAATATTGAATCATCGATATGTTCCAACGCCCATTCCAATATGTACGGAGCTTCAGTCAAATGTTGTAGACTCACACTGAAAATTTATAATTATAAAAATATTAAAAAAGGTGCACATAATTGCACAGTGGCGTACACATCTGCCTATAGACACAAACGATATGGGTTCAATTCTCAATCGGAGAATGAAATATTATTTTTTTTTAGTACTTTTCTCAGGTGATAAGGCTTTTTTGAGGCGATTTGGCGCATTGTTGAGTTTCGCCACTTAACACGCAATGTCTAGAGAAGTGTGAAGAACGGAGTGTTTTAACACTACGTTCTCTCCATGTACCTGTCTACATACGGAATATACCAAAAAAAAATAGCACAGGGAAAGGAAATATTGTATTAAGAAAAAGAAAACGTTTTATATAGCTCAACGGAAACTTTTGAATTGATTCGGAAGAATAAATAATTCTCATCTTCCGTTCTGGTAACAAAACAAAGCGCGGCGTTGAGTTACGCCATTCGACACGCAATGTCTCGAAAAATAGACGGCCTTTGAAGAAGAATGTCAGAACATCACATTCCCTCTGCATATAGGAGGGATAGAGAGAGATAGAGAAAGTTTTAAATAAAATGAGATTTCTTTTTAATATTTTTCTTATTTCTACTCACGTATAATGATGGCCAGATGCGAACGGATAAAGACGTGCCGTAGGCGCTCTCACATTATTACAAAAACCACCACTATATTTAGCACAATCCAATGCACCAACTCGAATAAAATCCAGTGGTCGTAGCTAAAAAAACAAATCACTTATAAAATATTTACGGTCATTATAGACAAAATGAAAAGTCGTAAAAAAAAGGGTAAACGGCCAATTCAACTTTTATATAGCACGATCGATTTGGCATGGTCATATTAAAATTTGATTCCTGAACTTGCGCTTGTATTTTGCGCAGCCATTCACAACTAACTTCAGAGCGTCCACGATTATTCAACATCATCATCATTCATCTGTATCATATTATTACAGACTAATATTAAAATTATTTGACAGTACTGAAGTTAGCTGTAGATCAGCACGCTGCGCAGTTTTGATTATATATAGATGTTTTTATCACAAATGCATTAAAGTCGAAGGCGCGAGTGCATAAATACCCACGCGGCGTGCGACGAGGCGCCACTCGTGCAGCAGCTGGCGGCACGAGCGGTCGCAGGCGGCGGGCAGGTACGCCACCAGCCACGTGTGCTCGCGCGACGGGTCCAGCACCTCCAGCGCCCGCTCCTCCGTCAGCTCCATGTCTGGTCAACACACGAGAGGACTACTTAAGGTTTCATGGATGCACTGGGCTCACGTAACCCTTATCCTACGAATATGCTGACGAACCAAACTTATTGAAGCCTCCCACGCGACCGCCCCGTATTAGCCTTTCAATGACCCATTGTTTCAATTTCTAAATTTTCCATTTTTTTTAACTTTACTTTTCTTATTGATATATTTTTTAGATCACTTTTTATTCCCACTTCGAATAAAGTGGTCATTAGTTTTAAGATAATTATTGTATTAATATATAATTAATAATTATTCGGTATTTTTTTCAACCTCTTGACTGCCGCAAACGTAATTACTGCGATCGAGTTAACTGTTTTGAAACTTAAATAGGTGTTATTGTGTTTAATAATTTTTAATATCTTTTAAGTTTATAGATAATCTCTACACATAGAAAATGCAGATGTAGAACTAAAAGAAAAATGCTTAGCGAAACATTTATTTCGACTACGTGACGAGAACTTATGACTTAGCGGTCAGAGCGCTTGGATGATTTCTAAGAGATGCAGGTTTAAATCTCGTTATGTATTTTGTTTTGTTTAAAACAAAACAATTGTTCTTGCATTTATGTAATAGAGTTTAGCTATTTTCCTAAGCCTAATTTACCACAAAAAAATTATATACACACCAGCACTTTCTTTAATAAGCTGTACAAATTCCACAATTTCATGTTTATCAGCTTCACCAGTGTATGTATGTCTGTTTGTTCCATTTTGTACTATAATAGTCGGTTGATTGTGTGCGACGAGACGACAATGCGAATCGGTACTTAAAGTACACGACAATATGCCGAACTGGAAAATAAAAAAAAATGCTTCAAGCTGTATCCCGCAAATGGACAAAAAGAACGTAGTGTTAAGACAATCTGTTTCCCAAGCGTCTTCCAATTTTTGTATGTCTGAATTCTTTTGCGATTGTTGTGTGTTTAACTCTTATTCGGTGAAATTATTTCGGAAAATACAAAACAAAAATTTAAAAAGCGTATAAAAATTTTGAACTAAGCAGGATTTGAACTTCTTGAAAATCGTTCAAGAGGCGCGGGTTCAAATCCTGCTTCGTACAACATTCTTATACGCTTTATAAATTTAAGTTTAGTATTTTCTGTCTTAAGTGTGGAATAACGCTTTAAAAAATAGTAAAAATGAAAAAAAAAAAAACAGTTCCTCACTTTAATAATTGGACAAGGGGCGGCGACATCCGACTTTGAACAAGCAATGTCTCAAAAATTGGGCGGAATTCGGTGAATATTGTCATAACTTTCCCTACACCAGCGTGTATACGGAAAACAGCGTGAGAATAAAAAACAATTTTAAAAACAAGAAAAAGCCAGATAAATATATTCTTACATTAATATCAGCGCCGATAAGTTCTAAGCACGCCTGCATGAAAGGCTCCTCATAATGATCCCATATCACTTGATAGGGAACTACGAGAAGGACCCACGCATTCATATCTGGAAACAAAAATAAATTTCTTAATACATGTTTTAAAGTATTAAGTATTGTTGAAAGCAAACAATTACAAGAAAAACAATTAACAGATATAACCTTAATAAGTATTATATATTATTATTATTATATATAATATTAATTATTTCAATTAAATGATAATATTTGTATCTATAGAGGCATGATGTGGCGCAGCGGTAAACGATAGCTGTCTCACTCCATGAAGACAGCTGTCCAAATACAAATTGAACAACCAAGCTGACATGGCGCAACCTTGTTTAACACCCGATTGGATGTTAAACCAAGGCGACATGCCAGCTCCTACTTGCACGCAGGTTGAGTGATCTCTGTAAAGAGACTTTACAGCCTGCAGCAAGGGTCCGCTCACATTGTACCGGGGCAGTATCTCCCATAATCTCTTTCTTACAACCCTGTCAAACGCCTTTTCCAAGTCCACAAAAGCACAGAAAACTTTTTGGTTTACTGCCAAAAATTTTTCCGTAATCATGCGGAGGGAAAAGATCTGATCCATACAACCTCTTCCAGGTCTAAAGCCTCCCTGGGCCTCCCACAACAGCCTTTCAGATCTATCTTGCATTCTTCTCGCTAATATTTTAGCATACACTTTACTACCTAAGCTAATCAAACTGATAGCCCTATAGCTTGCGCAATCTATCTGTGAACCTTTGCCTTTATACAAAGGCACGATGACTGCACCTCGCCAACCGTCTGGGACCTCCCCGGATTTCCAGCATAAATTGCACAGAAACCAGAACAGGTCCAAGACGCGTGGCCCACCATATTTGATCATCTCGGCAGTAACTCCATCTGCCCCCGCTGCCTTACCACATTTCAAACTTCGTATGGCACTCTCAACTTCTTTTATACTGATTTCGCCGTCCGCTACATCAAGTCTCAGCGTTTCGCTGTTACTTGAGGCAGAGGCGTCAACACATTCATACATCTCCTTGTAAAATTCCGCCCATCGCTGCAAAACCTGTGGTTGTTCAGTTAAAAGTTCACCGTCTTTCGAAAGCACCCCTTTCATTCTACAGGTTAGCGAGCAACTCCGGGAACCACTCACTTCTCGCCAGAAAAACTTTGTGTTTTACCGAAAGTTGTTCGTTAACCTTTCATCTCTTTCTTTCTCAGAGTTTTCACGCTTCATCTTTATCAGTACTTTCGTTTGGTGTTTTTGCAGCTTATACTCTTTCTTTCTTATCTCTCTCATGCTTTTATCCTTACCCGAGGCTTTATAATCCTGCCATGCTTTCCTCTTTTTTCCTACTGCATCTTTCACTTCATCATCCCACCATTCATCTCGCTTTTTGTTAAAGCCTCTTTTCCCTTTACCACATACCTCTGCCGCTATTTCCGTCATACAATTCCTTAGGTTCTGCCAGCATACTTCGATATTTTCACCTCCAGATTCGTAGCTGTCTAACTTTTTGGAAACTCTTTCTTGATATTCCTCTCTGACCGGTGGATCTTGAAGCTTCCAGCTTCTTATGCGATGATTCGTAGCCAAGCTTGGACAACCGGTGCGGCTGCGCCAACCTGCGAACAGACCCCTTATCCTAGCTACGACTAGATAATGGTCTGTTCCCAATTCAGCACCCCTAAACACTCGCGTGTCCATAACTTGCCTACGAATACGCTGATCCACTAGGAATAGATCAATCATACTTTTCTCTTCTGTTCGCTCCCACGTATACATGTGAATTTGTTTGTGGTCAAACATCGTGTTTGCCACAAACAAATTCTTTTCCTTGCAAATTTCCAATATAAGCTTTCCAGCCTCGTTCATTCTCTTATCACCGTACTTCCCTAGCACTCCTTCGTAACCGCTACGCGCAGTTCCGACCCATCCGTTCAAATCACCGCATATTATTAATTTTTCATTCTCTCTAACACTACCTAGAACGTCCCTGACACTCTCCCAAAACTCCTTGAGTTCGCATAATGGAGCTGAGGATACCGGTGCATACGCCGCTAACAAGAAAACTCTTGTTATCCCTAGCTTGAAGCGCACCCAAAGCAGCCTCGGGTTGATCGCCTTGTACTATATCATTGCACTAACCAACCGAGAAGACACTAACACGCCTACACCTCGACTCCCTCGCTCGCTCTCTGGTACGCCGGCCCAGAGAGCGATCCGGTTGCCAGGTAAATCGGCCGTGTCACTGCCTTTTCGCTTGGTCTCAGTCACACAAATAACATCCAGATCTCTGTCTTCCATCACATCTAATAATTCATTCATCTTTTCTTCCATCCCTCCTCTTACATTCCACGTAGCTATTTGTAGCTCCATCCTCCACTTCCCGCCGTTCCGGACATGGCGTGCTGGGTGGCGGTCCCCAACGCCGCATTCGTTTCCACTAATAACACCAGTGGGCGTGCACTGGTGCGCATCGCCTTGGGGGGATGCCCTATCAGTGCGCGCTCGTGTGGTGCACATTGTGGTTGATGGAACGTTGCAGCCCTCTAGAGGGCTGGCAGGGGTCGCTACGGGCAAGCCTTCCATCGTGAACCCCCAAACATAAATATTTTAGAATTAAAATTACTATTAAATTGACACTCGCCTCCATCATAGATCCTCTTGAAGTCAGTCACAGACAGCGTGTGCAAGGGCTCGGCCCTGGCGGCGTCCTGAAGTTGGCGGTGAGTGGGCGTGGCGTAGAACCTTTGATATGCCCCGCCCACTTTAAGCACCGCCCACACTGGGACCTGCTCCACTTGCAAAGAGTGGCATAGCTCGGACAGGTCATCGCAGTTTATTTCACCTGGATAATAAATAATTAAAAAATATTTTTTATTTTCGCGATTATTACACATTTTAAATAAACAATTTTAACCGGAATAATTACGTATATTGAGATTGATACATTTTTGGAATACTTGAACGCTATACGAAGTTACTTACCAAAATTCATATCAGGCAAATTAACTTTCAATTGGTGGAACAGCAACATGTCATCATCTCCTTTAGTGAAATAAATGACCCAAGGCTTATCTTTACCAGCGCGTAAATCGTTTCTTATTTTCTGCAATAGTAAAATATTTATCTTTTGCTTCACGCTGTATCCCGCAAAAAGGACTATTTCTATTTGCGGCATACAGTGTGAAGCCAAGTTATAGACGGTTGGTTTCCGTTTTATGTAACAACAACCAAAGCTAGGAAATGAAAAGAACTCAATCTCCGAGTAGGAATCGAACCCGCGACCGTCCTGTTACAAGCAGATATGCTACTGCACCACAACGGCACTTTATCTAATACTATAAAATTCCAATTCACGGTGTATCCCGCACATGTCAGAGTGGGCAGAGGGAACATGAAAACCTAGTGTTAAGACACTCCGTTCCGTTCCCCACTTACCGCCGAAATTGAAAAATTGCAGATAGAGGAGTGGTGTAACTCAACGCTGCGCCATGTCACAAGAGCGAAAAAAATTAAAATATTAAACATTTAATTTCCGCAAGTAGTCATTGAACCCACAACCTGTCGCACCTACAGCACATGCTTGTTTCCCATCTTTGTATATTTTTTGAACAGATAAGCATAAATAGCAGTAATATTATAAGATTTAATATATCCAAGTTACCTTCAACTTTTCCAACCCTATATCTTCTATCTTAGGGAGCAGGTCGACAATTTCACTTAAAATACTCTTTTCGTCAGTACTTTGTATTTCCTTGTGTATTTTTTTATATTTGAAAACAATAACTGTGTCTAAATTATCACTCAATCTAGGATGAATGTGGGCAGCCATTGCCACTGATGCTAATCCTTTCTGTAAAAAATAAAACAGTCAAGTGCGAGTCGGATTTACGCACCGAGGATTAAGTACCAATTTTACAGTCAGTTGATATGAAAGTTAAATTTGCAAGTATAAGCACTCATTTTGTATGAAATGGGATACAATGTTAATTTTGTAATTTTTTTTACAGAGGGAACACGGCAACCTAGTGTTAAAACTCTCCGTTCCACTTTCGTTCCCCACTTTCGGCCG
This sequence comes from Eueides isabella, assembly GCA_019049475.1. NCBI lineage: Eukaryota > Metazoa > Arthropoda > Insecta > Lepidoptera > Nymphalidae > Eueides > Eueides isabella. The sequence goes on along the minus strand of CM032386.1, from coordinate 11,640,918 downwards.
AAATTGAGGCATTGAGGCGTGTTGAATAGCGGAACTCAACGTCGCGCTTTGCCTTATTACCAGAGCGAAGAAATGAAACATTAAATATTTAAATTGAAAATATTAAATATTTCATTTCCTCGACAGGGGATCGAACCCAGAACCTGTCGGTTACAGTCACACGCTTGTGCTGCTGCGACAGGCCTCAGACCTAATTTTGTAATAATTATTAATACCTTTATGTACTGCAATTTCTCACTTATGTCCTAGTTTTATAATTAAATTAGTTCTAAATTGGCCAGGAAACGAGGTTTTATAACGAGGCGAATAGAATTGATAAATTAAAGTTTACGGGTGAATTCACTAAATTTGTATGAAATCAACTACAAATATAAGTTTGTTATCTTTACATTGCAAACAAATAAATCAAATCAAATCAAAAATTTTTTAGAAGATTAGAAAGCTGTTAATTTTAACTTGATACATCCATAATATGCCAAAATAAATAATCTTGACAGCAAAGTATCAAATATTTTACTTAATTAGAATTTACTTACAAGATGGTGAGCTATTCGCACTAGCATATTTTCATCCAGACTATCATCAAGTACATATACCATTGGTTTATCAATATTCCGAATTTGGGCGATAGTAGGCACATCTACCTTATTTCTTATGAATTTTATTACAAAATCTTCTAATGCTTCAAATGTATGAGCGCCTCTGTAGTAAAGATAGTTACCTTGTTTTCCCTGAAATATTGAAAGGCGTTTTACTCTCCATGTACTATGTAACTTTTAGGATTTGTTTCGTAGCTAAAAACGAGCGAGGGAGTGATGAAATGAAATGTGTGATTGAAATTTTGATATAATTATAATCTAGAATAATCGAGAATCAAACTCAAAACTATGTATTGAACAATCTGTTGAAGTGTTTGTGCCGCTGCGCCACCATAGCTACATTAGTATATATATAGTTGGACAGAGCACTACGACGGATCTCAAGCAACGTGGGTTCAAATCTCGTTACATTCATATTTTTATAACTAAGTTTCCAAATAAGTATGTACTTAAATTATTGTCAGTAACTATCGTTAATTGTTTTATGGTGTTAGTTAAAACTACACTTATTGCTTGCTAAGCAGCAGGACTCAATGGCACACTTTGTGTACAAGTACAGAGAAAGTTAAATGAGCAATGGTCTCATAATATTATTTTTTTTTTTCAGTTTCTTGCTGTATGCCACTCACATGGCAGGATGAACAGGTAGTGTAAACACACTAGATCCCCAAGGGTTTTGAAAAATATTAAATATATCATTGTGGGGATTGAAGCCACAACCTCATGATATTACTTAAGAAAACAAACTTATTTACTTACATTGGGATAAAACAAAAGTGTGGGATAGCTGCCAATCCGCATTGTATTGTAGCAAAATGAATTATAATATTTACAATTAACTGCACCCACTTTTATCTGAAAAAAAAAAAAAACAAATATTTAATAAAAGAAAATATTAAATATGAATAGAATTTCGTAAAGTAAAATATATAATTTATAATATTTATGTATCAACTTACAACTCCTTTGTAAACTTCAGCAAGCCTTTTCCATTTGTCTGCCAAGTTTTGACATGGTGGGCAAAAGGGTGAGTAAAAATTTATAAAATACAGACCATTGTCTAAGTATGTATCTGAAATAAAAAATAATTAAAGGAATATTTTAATATATTATGAGGCCCATACTGGCATAACCATATGACTGTAAATGCGACCCGCACTTGAGGAAATGAAATATTTATATTTTCATTTCTTCCCTCTAGTAATGACATAAAGCACATAATTTCATCATTCACCATGTAATATCCAAAATTAAGGAATCCAAAACAGAAAGTGGGGAACAAAATTGTATTAATGAGATTGGAATGTCTTAACATTGGGCTTCCTATTTCCCTCTGCCTAACTTGCCAAGTGTTACAATTATACGAAAATAAATAAAAATATTTTTATTATATTTTTACTTTACAATTTTTGAATAAATTATTAAGGTTTTGTGACATAATAAACTAAAGCATGTGACTGTGAAAGTGACTGTTTAAACAAGTAAGTTTTGCCACTCAATACACAATACTTAAAGAGTTCAGCCGGATATTAGCCACCACAATATTCTCAACAGTATGTATATGTATAACTATTAGAAAACACTTACAAAAGCTTTTTCCAGATAATGTTTCTACAAACGGGTCATCATGATACAGACCATTGTAATATAAATTATTGTACTCAGATTGAGAATGATAGTCATATTTCCTAGTATAAGATTGTTGAGATCCATATAAATCATATTGATGTCTTTTCTGTGGGTCCTTCAATGTCTCGTACGCCTCAGTTATTTCTATAAATCTTTTTTGTTCATTAGCATTCTGAAAAATGTTTAAAATCCTTAAGTTATCTTGCATAAATTTTACATTAATCTATACTTATAATAAATCTACTGTTTTTCTGATTATATGCATGTCTAATGTAAATTTTAAAATATTAAGTTTGGCTACAAAATTTTTATTCATGTGCCCAAAATTTTCGTTTAAAAAAAAATGTATTGTCTTAAATGTAATAATGTTATCAAAATATGAAAGTATGGAGGTCAGTCATTAAAATAGTTTAATTCATGTAAAAGACGCCAAGAATAAGTTGCTAGCTAGTGATATACTTGCTGTTTTTCAAAAATATTTTTTTATTTTTATACAACTTTTACATAATCTAGAGACACTTCTATTTGCATTACAATATATTTTTATCCTACATGATAAGACAGAAAAAGCAGACAGAATCAAATGTTAAGACAATAAACACTTTGTTCTACTTCTAGCTGAAATAAAAATACAGCAAGTAAAGCAGTGAAAGAGCAGTTAAAAGGAAAAGCCACATGCAAACTTAAACCAGGTAGTTTAGTAGAGAAAAGAGTGCCTTATCACTATATCTCTCCTGCCTGCTCAGCAGCAGTAATAGCTATAGAGTATTATGTAAAGTATAATAATGCTAAAAAAATATGAATGATAAAAAAACATAAATCTGTATCATAAATGTATTAAAATTAAAAGTAGCACTATATGTAGCAACTCTATTGACCTTAATAATCACCCACTCACTACCCACTCAAATCTTTCAACACACTGATTATGGCACCATACACTATGTATAAGATAATCAATTTCATGTATGTATTTTAAAATAGAAGCTGAATTTTTAAATAAAATTAATATTTAAGATTAAGATAGAATACACTATAGATAAAGTGGTACAAATTTATTATTGGATTCTTAAATATTTAAAAATGTGTAAAAAAACCAATGGTACCAGTTGGTACATAATTCAATTTGTTTTACTTACAGGATTCTTATCTGGATGTAGTTTTACTGCCAATTTTTTGTACGCTTGTTTTATCTCTTGTGTAGACGCTTGTTTAGATACCCCCAATAACTCATAGTATGATACATCACTCAAAACACTTTGAAGCAGTACAAATGAGATAAAAAACAATTTGAGCCTAAAATAATATTTAAAGAAGAAATTTAGCATCTAAAATACTGACATAAATGAACATCGAAGTGAAATAATAAACAAAAAATAAGTTAACAATTAAGTTAATATGATCATATTTAAATTTCTAATTGAACGAAAAAATTTATAGTGTTAAATATAATGAGAGTATCTTTAGTTGCTTATAACAATAAGTTTTTACTAAATTAATTGGACACTTACATTTTTTTAACCTTAAGATGTTTTATTTTTGTTCATTTAAAAGAACATAACATATAAATAAAATTATTTTTCATAAGAAAGGGATATCGCTTATTTTTTATATACTAAATATTGCCTAGCCGTTATATTCCTTTTGAATATAATCGTATTAATCTTATTAGGGGTTATGTTATTAGCTTTGTACGTAAACCGTAAAGCTTAAAGTAAGAAACTTTGAATTATACTGTCAATGTCAAATTTAGTTGACATAAATGGTGCGTTCCACTAGCTATGAAAATGATCACGCTCACGATCACAGTTTTTCCCCGTTCCACTTGCCTGTGGGCGTTACTGTCATAAATTCAAGTGGAACGGACTTTGGTGTGTTTTGAGCGTATATCGCAATAAGCATATATATAATCTGTAAGCCTTAAAAATAAATTTAAATAATTATTTATTAATTACTGAATTTGATTACATTGATTTATATTAAAAAAAAATGATAATTAGTGGTGTATTGAATTATCCTACGTCAAAATATTATTAAAATTGACATCTACTAAAATATGTCTTTCCACATTAAATAAAAGTTATCGGCAATCTAGGAAAAATGTATATCATTGTATTGATTATAAGCTGTAATTATTTTTAAGCTTGTTTCATATTATTATATTTACCCCTGAAGACATTTTGATGCGTTTCGTTTTGAAAGTGACGCTAATTTTCCGTCATGACGTCATGGATGACGTTTTCGCCGCGACCGCGACGACCGCGGACGGCATGTGGAACGGCTAAATGAGCGTTTTGATCATTTTGGACGCCTAGTGGAACGTAGCCTTAAAGTGTTGCCAAGGCTACCTTAGGGCCTGGTCTGAAATGTGCCTACAGAGCTTACACTGCTAACGTGCGGTCAGATATTAGTAAGCGACCCTACGTCTGTTAGCAGTACTAATAATTCGGACCACTTGCGAGCGTGCTTACGACTCTGATAAGTTAATATCTTTAACTTGTCAAATTCATAAACACCTAACAGAGCATTTTTTGATATAAATATGAGTGGAGTACGTGGTGTAGCCGATGAAGATTATAAAATACTTGTATTTAAGCATTTTCCACAATTGAGGAAAGTGACGATAATGACATTGACGTTAAGGAAAACGTCGACTTCATACTAAAAAGTGGGGGACACCATCCGTACCGACCATCCACTACAGATGGTAACAAAAATGTCAAATTTCTGAAACTGAATTAAAATGTCAAATTTCTGTAAGCAAACTTTGTGTCAAAAACAAAATGATTCACACTTTCATAATCAAGGAAATATTGATTTAAATATACTTCCAAATGATTTTGAAACAGTGAATCATTTCTGATGTGATCATAATAATAAAATATAAATACTAAAATAAAACGAATAAACACTTTTTACTTTATTTTATTGCATATTAACAAAAAGAAGTTCTGCGTATTACAATAGACTGCGAAGCATATTTGTATTATAATATTACTCTCAACTATTATCTTCTTCAATATTGTTTGAAGGTATAATTATAATGAAAGAAGAAGGTATAATTTTGTATTTTAAATGAAACATTTTTAAAGCACAATATTTGCAGTGAAGATTAATGTAGTAACTTCTTATTATTTCTTGTACTTGGAAACCAGAGAACTTCTTTAGAATCTTCTCTAATCTTCTTCCAAAATTGATATTGCTCTTTTGTTGACTCCACTCGTATCACCAACAGGTGCAATATTTAAATCAATTTCATAAGATGGAAAACCTAGAGAAAAAATATAAATTGAATACAAAATAATAAGCGTTACAAATCTAACTAAATAGCATAGTTGCACTTGCCTGTTACAAGGACAGATAATATGTCTCCTGTGATGTCAGACTCCAACAAATCACTTTTTGAACACTACTTTCAATTTTTGCTAGTTAAGAAGATAGGTGTCTATATAAAAAAATGAATGATATAATACAACAAAAACACAGGATAACGTTATTTAACGTTTTTGAAAATAAACAATTTGCAAATTCAAACATTATTTTAAATTTTATTATTAAATGTCAAATTACAATGCTACCATATCAAAAGGCAATTCTACTACTATGAGCCTAGTCCGAAATGCGCTCACAGTGCTCACGACGCTTACACTGCTGGATAGGTGCGGTCAGATATTAATGAGCGTACCAACGTCTGTTAGCAGTTTAATATTTAAAGTTTTTAATGTTTATAAAAAATATATGATTATTAAATGTTTAATAAAAAAACTTTCCGTTTAATGTGTTTATTATAATTGTAACCGTGTTATAAAAAAATCCTAAAAGGAATGAAAATTGATTATAAATTATTGTTAAAAAACGAACTAAAGAAAAAAATATTTTGAACCGGTTTTATTTGGTATGAGATACAATTTATCTAACCAGTATTCAAAGCATAGTAGTAGAATTGTCTTTTGATATGTCAGCATTGTAATTTGACATCTAATAATGAAATTGAAAATATAAATAATGTTTTAATTTGTAAATGGCTGAAGTATTGTTGCTTTCAATAACGTTTACCTGTGCTTTTGTTATCAAATTTTTGTTTACAAAAACAGTCAGTTTTATTTTTATAGCTATTTTAAAGGTTAACTCTCTATTCTACCCTGTATCATTCGTCTTTCTTGTTTATATAGACAATTTTCTTTATAACTAACACGAATTGAAAGTAGTGTTCGAGAAGTAATAAAAGTGTAAAGTGGAGCTATGCCATTCAGTAATATCGTAATACAAATGTGCTTTATTATATTGTAATTAATACATAGAAATTGTTAAAAATGTTAATGTGCAATAAAAAAAAGGATAAAGTGTTTATTCGTTTTATTTCAGTATTGTATTTTATTATTATGATCACACCAGAAATGATTCACTGTTTCAAAATTATTTGGAAGTATTGATGCTTAAATCAATATTTCCGTGATTTTGATAGAGTGAACCATTCTGATTTTGTATAAAATAATGGTTTTTTAAGCTAGATTTGAATTTTGCCGCCGAGAAATTTGACAGTTGCGGTGGGACTACGGGTGGTGGCAGTGGCGTTTTTTGTCCCCCAATGTTTTACTATGAAGTCGACACTTCGTGTAGGGTTAATGTGTCTGTGGTGCTGACGCTCCGACCTGTCAGCACTGTAAGCAGTAAGCACTAGCCAATGACGTCATACTATTCACAACGCTAACACGGAACTATACCTGTGAATTTGCACAAGTAAATTAAAGTCTCAAGTTCTACGGAAAATTTGCGATTTCAAGGAAATTGGGAGCCTTAACCTTAGGTTCCCAAGTTCCCTAAAAACATTAGATTAAAATTATAATTACAGTATCGATACAACTAGGTACAAATCCACAGGTATAATCACTAATACGAAGCGTTTACGAAGCTAATAGCGGCAATTAGTGTAATAATAGGCCGTATGAAGCCATTATACTCGCAGGTAAGGATGTCCATATGGTTTTATTGTAAGTTTATAGAGAATAAAGTAATATTTTTTTTATTGAAAGCAGATAACTGGTCAAGATTTAAGCCAAGCCAAAATCGAAGATTTTTCAGTGTACTTATAATTAAATTTTAATTCATAGTTCAGGTTTATCATCGGCATGTACTGTGTAAATTACACTGTTTACATTAACTTTGCAGGAAGGCGACAAGATGTTGGGAATGTTTATATTTTAAACATCCATTATATTAAGATAAAATACCTAGCTAATTACTCTGCATTTAACATAACATAACAAGCTTAATTAGTTTGGGTAATTAGTAAAATTTATGTTAAATTATTAGCGAGAATCGTGCAAAAGCCATCCGAAAGGCTGTAAACGGAAATAATATTTATTAAAGAAAATTGTCTAATGTAGGTGTGTATAAGGTGTAAAATAGTTTGCATAGCAAGTAGGCAATATTAGTTCAAGTGTAATACAAAATAATGAAATAACTAAGCTATTCGCGGGTAGACAGAAATATAACAATCGCAAAGACAAACTTAGGCTACGTACATAATGGTATAAAGTATTCCAGTAAGTTCCGTTAAGTTCCGCCATTAGGTTTCATTACGTTCCTTTTTACCAGAGCGAAGAAAATGAAACATTAAATATTTAAATTGAAAATATTAAATATCTCATTTCCTCGACTGGGGATCGAACACAGAACCTGTCGGTTACAGTCACACTCTTGTGCCGCTGCGCCAGGACAGGCCTCCTACTCGATTTAAATACTCAATAAAAAATATTGAGTATTTAAATGTAGTCATATACTGTTCTGCTTAAGAGCTTCAAGATCCGTTTCATTTTTTATTTCCACACGCTTGTCACCATCTGCTCTGCGCATAAAAATAAGTCCTTTTTTGGTCCAGCAGTGTTTATATTTCAAAATTTTGCGTTGGTCACGGGTAATGGTGAACAGTTTACTTTAATTTTTTGTGAGATCTTCGTTGAAGATAGGCGTGATGGGTCTAGGCAGCCCGATAGTTTCAGTTGATAATTTGTTTTTCAAATTTGTCCTATTTTATTTTTTTACGCTATTTAGATTTTTTTAAAATAGATGTAAATTCTTCGTGGAGTTTCCAAGTTTATTATCAATTTTGTAGATATCTTTTATATCCTATGGTTGAATATTAACGTAAATTTTTTTACAGGTTGAAAAAATTAAATTGTATAGGTCTTCTTGTGACACCGTCATTAGATTTTTTTTTTTTCTGGAAGATTTAGAACTCGACCGTTAATTTAGCTTTTCTGTCCAAGTCATTGAGTTTGTTTTCCAATGTTCCAATAATTAAAATGTCAGAAATTTATTTTGTATATCCTCGTATGGCATGGATAAGAATTGCATGGCTTTTCTCCATATCCTATATCTTGATATCTCCATATATTGATAGAATTTTTTGATTTTATTTTTCAGTTCTGAGATCTCGACGCACAATTTCTCTTATGCCTTCTACCTGCAATAATTACGTTTTCTGGGTCAAGATTGGTGATGTCACTCTCCGAAGACACATTTTGCACTCTAACGCTGGGAGGAGTACGTCGGCTCAGTGACATATTAATCCAGTATTCAGAGGTTAGCACTGTGCACAAAACTAGGCGATGTACAGTGAGCTGTGATTAAATATCAATATTAATGTATGCAACAGCAACGACTACACACTCGACAAAAACGTCCATTCACTGTAATAAACGCGCAAGGTGAAGTGGATATATAGTGTAATAGTCACCTATAAAAAAAATACAGATATTGTTTATAACATGTTATTGTTATTTGAGAGGGAAAATTATTCAGATTAGTAAGTTGAGAATTACATTGTTCTAGCGGGCAACTTCACACTTAATATATTAATGCAGTGTTGGTATGTTATTATACGAACCAGCGAAACGTGGGTATTACAGAAGAAGAATGTAAGAAAGATAAATACTACAGATGTGATCTTAGTCGGATTAGCGGAGTCAGTTTAGCTGATCGTATAGCCAATGAAGAGATATACAGAATGGTAGGCACTAGCGTGGATGTTACAGTGAGAACAGTAATGTTAGTGTTGTTTGGGCACGTCAAGCGTGTGAGCGAAGAAAGAATGGTAGAAAAGATTTATGAAGGAAAAGTGAGTGGTAAGAGAGGGAGGGGGAGACCTCAGTTGACCTTCGAAAACGGAGTATCTGTGATACTGGAGGAAGGACAAGTAAAAAGCATGAGGAGCCCCGGAGGGCTTGCATAAATAGGTTGATGAAAGTGGAACGAGGCGAAAGAGGTATGCCGAGATCGTAGCGTTTGGCGCTATGTAATTAATAATAATTTCACCAAAGCTGCGTTTAGTCCCCTACTCTATTTATTCTGGATGTCAATGATATGTAAGAGGGTCCTAACATTCATTGGTATGCAGAAAATAGCTCATGGACGCTGTATATTTAGACCGTGTACGTTTTACTCGGGAAAAAACTGAGACTTAGCTTCGGCCTCATATGGAGTACTGTATTAATTTCTACGCTGCTGCACCCCATTATCAGCGTGAACCATTTCATCGTATACTACGGAGAGCCGCCCGAGTCGTTTAGAACCCAATGATCTGTAAAAGGCTCGACACTTTAACTTTGCGTAGACACTTTGACTTACGTCTACTCCCAGTGCACTTACTGTCATATTCTTAAATTATGGCCTTTTCCATAAAAAAAAAACAGACTACATCATAACCTTTTCCAAAAAAACTAATATTCAAGTTTCGCGTATTCTGGTAAAGTTAATTTTTTTTGACTCAATTTTGTACTAAGTTCGAAATAATAAATATATGGTGCACTTAATCCAGTATACATTTTATTCCAGACACTTATAGAGGTTAAGTTTTTTAACACTGGTACATGTACATTTTTTAATAATTGTAATTTTATATGACAAATTGACGTTAATTGCTAGTTGATCCAATATGCTTAGGAGCCGTGGATAATATCCTTACGTTCGATAACGTTGTTCAGTAATGACCATTTAAATATAATTTTTAATCATTTCAATCAGTCAGTTTTAATATTTTTTTCAGTTTCATGAATTCTCTTCGTATTTTTACGACGACAGAGTATTATTTTTGTTACGTGTTACATACATGTTTTATTTAGTCAGAACTGTGTCAAGATAGCGTTATTACGGTAGTTAATAGTTATAACATTAGAGAAAATAATGATGTAGGAATCACCGTTGTGTAATAAAAATCATGTTAAATTAAACTATTTATTAACTATAAAATAATGAGTACTTTTACTTCACTTTAACTTAAATTATAAAAATATAAGTATATCAATAAAATGATTACCTAATTACGTTTTACCTTCACTACCATAAAAATGTCTTTTGCACATTTAAGTACCAATACAGCTGTTTTAAAATGATATAAGAGATATTACTTATTTTAAAAGCTGTCAATGTCATATTAAGTATCTATTTTGTAAGGGTGTTTTATTCCTTATGTTTGAAAATACTCTCTTTTTTAATATTTTTACAAATTATAAAGGAGGGAATTAAGAATGAATTGTTTTTGAATATAGGACGGAGGATGTGGAGCATAAGGCCTCCACTTTGAAAGTCAAACTTTAATTTGTAAAATGGTATAATAAATAAAAACGTACACTATTAAAAAAAATCTTTCAAATTCTAAATATTTTTCATGCATGTTAAGCCATTTACATATTAAAGGGCACAACCGACCTCAGTCGCTGCCCAATTTGCAACTGATGTGGCTGACTGTGCCTTTCTACCAATCCTACTTGAAAATATCTTCCTTTATAAAAATATTAAGCTTATGAACCACTTCCGATTCGCTCTTCTCACTGTTAAGTTAAATTATATAATTTTTAAAATGTTCATGTTTTTATTGTATTTTTTTTTTCATTTGACTAACATATAACTACAATACCCACAAACCAAAACTACCTTAAAACATACTTATATACCTAATTACATAATTATAAGTATCACAACACATTACATAATTATATATATAGCAATTACATAATTATATATATCACAATATGTTCTTTATTTTGTATTTTGAATTCGCTCTTTTAAAATATATACATTACAAAATAAGTGCCACAAAAGAGCTATCACAGATCCACTAATGTCTGTTTTTGTTACCAAAAATCATTTGCCAATAATATACTAATTAAGAAAACGTATAAAAAATTTAAAAACATAGCGGGGTATGAACCCGCAGCTCTTGGAAACAGTCTGTTCCCAATTTTCCGCCGAATTTGAGACATTGTGTGTCAAGTGGCGGGATAAACAACTGTTCTTTGCCTTGTTACCGAAGTGAAGAAATTATACATTAGTAAAATATTTAGTTTCTTCGAGTACGGATCGAATTTACATCCTGCCGCGTTTTCAGTCGTACGCTTGTGCCCCTGCGCCATGACATTATTTAATTTACAACGTTAAATGTGGTTCAATAAAAATACATCTATAAATCTTATAATGTAAATAACAGATAATTAATAATAATCACTGCCTTGACTATCCCGTATTTAAGTAGTTATTTGATCTAGGTAAGAATTTTTACTCGGATTTGTTGAGTTTCCGCCTCAATGTGTAAAAGATTATACACCTCAGTATCAAGAACTCTGCAAATAGAATGCCAACGTCCATTAAGTAATTATCCTCCTTCGCATCCAGTTGACGCAAAATCTCCTTTGGATATCTGAAATTATGAAACATTTTTATTCTATCTATATCTAAACTAAAGTTAAAGGAAAAAAAACGAAAAAGCGTGTGTATGTGAACGAGACAGGAAGTACGTTAGATGCCACTCGAGAATATGGAATTTTTAATATATACATTTCTTTGCTCTGGACTAGACTTTATCTTGTGAATCGATTAAACTATCAACATAAGCATAGCATGATTAGCATTCTTAGCATTTAACAATTTAGTTAGAATCAGCAACAGGATTCAGTTAAAAAGTTGAAATTTTAAAATATGACACAGAAGAACCTTATAGATGCTGATGTGTACCTACACACAGATCAGATGTTATACTCATAGCTTACCTCAAATGGCAGTACTGTTTGGTAGTGGGGCACTTCAATGGCTCTCGATTGTATCCATATAAAGATAAGGATAGTGCTTCAAACGCTTGCTTGAAGAATGACGCGTTTGATATGTATCGCATTAACAACGGCATATGCGATGGCAATACAAGGAATCCCGCGAATACTATCATGAAGCAGGTTGTGATCGCGCCAAAGAAGGTGCCGTTCTAAAATGTGTTTCGATTATATACATACATATATACATACATAGCTTCACGCTATATCCCTAGCGGGGTAGGCAGAGGGAACGGAGCGCCAAACGCTACGGCATAGCTCTTTCGCCTCGTCCACTGTCGTCAACACGACCACTGTCATCAACGTGTTTCGATCATTTTTTAATAATAAGTAAACAACAAGATTAAAGGCTTCATAGTTGTGGCAATGTAAACGTGACTGTTTGTGGGGACCTTTCCCACTGGTACCGGGGCATAGCTCGGCGTTAAATTCAGCCACTCAACACGAAATGGCTATATTTGGCGAAAAGCGGGGGACGGACATTAAAGAGAATGTAGTGGTCTTAACTCTGCCTCTCGCGGTTCCCTTTGTCTAGATAGAGCGTGAAGAAAAGAAAACATGAATGTTTGAAGATTTATATTTATTCTTTATAGAAAAGGTATATGTGTATTTAAAGACAATATAAGTTCTCATAATATAGCAACAATTTTCAAAACTTACAATAGTATCAGTGCAAGTCCCGATCATATTTCCAACTGCTTCAGCAATGAGAGTGATGTTCACCAACACCAATGCAAACATCGCGAATCTCGATAACTCTATCGGTTGGCCAGATATGACGTACGAAGGTGCAGTGTATACAAGACTAAATGAAATCTGTGAAAAAACGTTGAAAAGTTTTGTTTATTTCTGTATGATTAATTAAGTAATGATTTATTTTTACTATAATTTTATTTTAGCAAAAAGGTAGTTTATTAACCTTTTTAAATTCATAAATTTGATATTTTTTTTGTCCAAAACATGCAGTTAAGTCGTTTTATAAGTGCCAAAACCTGTATCAGAAACTATTTTTTTACATATTACAATACAAGACAAAATGAAATCTGTGAATTAAATATGTATATTTTATTTCTTTTTTTTTCAAATCAAAAGTTAATATAAATATAAATTTCGATAATTTCTTTTTGAATTGCAATTATTTGGTCTAAAGTCATCAACATTTTCATCTCAAGACGCTCGCAAGGCGCAAGCGTATTACCGATACGGACTGAACATCCAAGAGATGGAGGGGGAGACCTCCGTTGACCCGCGAAAACACAGTATCTACGATTACTGTACAGATGTCACGTAAAAAGTATGAGGACCAAAGGGCATGTATGAAGAGGTTGATGACAGTGAACGAGGCGAAAGGCGCGGCGTTTGGCGCTACGTTCTCTCTGGCTACCCCGCTAGGGATCTAGCGTGAAGTTAAATTAAGTTTTGACAGTTAGTCTAGTGTAGAGAGATGTGATATCAGCATCTTATTCATTATATATTATAAGCATTTTTCGTTTAAAAACAAAAGAATAACAATGACTTAAAATTTGGGGTTACCAGGAACAAAAATAGACAAATAAGAATGACAATTGAATAGGACAATAGATAAAAATTGAAAATACATGAATAAATTTCGGTTGTATAAAAAACAATTTCATTATCTGATTAATTCTTACCTGTAAAGGTATGGACGTTACCAGAATGGCGGCATAATATGTCTTTAGGTTGTACCAATTGTTAAAGTTTTCTTTTTTTAATATTGGTAGCGCATCAGGAACTAGAAGCAAAAGTCACGTTAAAGTTTAAGGTTATTTTTGTACATAAAAAGTAACATTTTTTGTAACTCAAGTACGACAGACGTTATAGAATACAAGGACACTATTCATAACCAACATGAAATGATGCAAGACGTAAAAACTAAACAAAGTTATTAATGTTATATTATAAAAACTATCTACCTTTAGTGAGTTAGGGAGTAATTCTTATGAAATTACACATTAAATTTTGTCATCTATCTCAAAAAATTCTAGTTAGTATATAATGAATACAGAACATTATATACTTACTAACTCGAATTTTTGAGATCTTTGAAAAACTTATATTCAAGTTAAGTATAAGAACAGTCCCGTCTGTTAATTTCTCATTCTTTTGTTATTTAATTATTCTTTTTTATTTCAAAAAAACATTCTCATTACCACAATGTCAGGATCTGATGATGAAAATTTATTGACCGAGGGTAGGCTTCGAGTTATAAAAACACGTACTAACATATGTGTTTCATATAAATTGTTATAATAATCACATATTTGCTTCTTTAAGTCATCGTCTAATGAAATTACTGAGCTGATGATGATGATGATGAATTGTTCTTGGAGTTGTCTTCTATCATCATCATCAGCTTATACAGTATTGCATGTTGAGTCGCGGAGCACAGCGACACGCTTGCACTCCTGCGCCACGGCCGGCTTTACTAACTAATTTAGATAGCAAAATTTGCAACGAACCTATCTCAACCGTGAAATCTATTAAAATATTTTGGAAAGTTTTGTTTATTTCTGTATGATTAAGTAATCATTTATTTCCACTTTATTTTAACAAAAAGGTAGTTTATTAACCTTAAACAGGTTAATTCATAAATTTGATAATTTATTTGCCCAAAAAATGCAGTTAAAGTAACTGTAAAAATCAGTGGTGCTTCGAACGTTTTTATAAGTGCCAAAACCTGTATGAGAAATTCTAATTATTTTTTTACATGTTAAAAAGGTTAAATCATTTAGGACTGCATAAAGGGAACGAATATTTATTTGTAATTCCATGAAATCGCCTTGAAGGCTACTTATTCATATATGTATAATATTTTCTGCTCAAAATAAAAAAAGTGAAAAATAAATTCAATCGTATAATAAATAATATATCTAATAATCTTTTTTTAAGTTATTGAAAGCATGAAAATAATAACTAGATATATAATAATTATAATTGGACAGAATTTGTTATC
Source organism: Eueides isabella (assembly GCA_019049475.1). Taxonomy (NCBI): domain Eukaryota; kingdom Metazoa; phylum Arthropoda; class Insecta; order Lepidoptera; family Nymphalidae; genus Eueides; species Eueides isabella. Next base: position 11,625,613 of record CM032386.1, on the reverse strand, counting down.
GCTATATAATCTCTTAGCACAAGGTCAACGTTATGTTAAAGAATCTTCCAATTCAAGGGCAAGCTATTTAATGATTAATGCAATATAGTGTATATAAATACGTATTAAATATAAATAAAAGATTAAGTAAGAGTAAGAAAAAGAGTAAGTATAGAATAAAAGATTTAATGTTAAAAGTAATCTTTAAATTCGAATATAGACGTTTATATATATATATATATATATATATATATATATATATATATATATATATATATATATATATATATATATATATATATATATATATATATATATATATATATATATATATATATATATATATATATATATATATATATATATATATATATATATATACATATATACATACATATATACATACATACATACATACATACATATATACATACATACATATATACATATATATACCTATATGTACGAGTTTTTCCCTTATTAGTAATTCAAAGTCATATGTCAGTCTCTTAAGTGATTATGTTTATTTAAAAGAACTAATTAACTATTGTTTTTTTCTTTTATCTTGCCATAACATGCCGGATATAACTATTTATCATTATATACATATTAAAATGAAGACATAAGAACCCTTTTTTCGAGAAGTTTTGTATCAGACCTCCTACTTTTCATGTCATATTTTAGCTCCTCGGATACAGCTATTCAAATATAAATTGAGCAGCCAAGCTACACAGCGCTACTTTATTTAACTCCCGATTGAATTGTAAACCAAGGCGAAATGCCAGCTTCTACTTTCTCGCTGCTTGAGTGATCTCTAAAAAACGACTTTACAACCCAAGGCCTACACATGAGTGACTGCTTCACAATCACTCATGTGTAGGCCTTAAGCGTCCTACTCTCTATTCTTTACTACCCAAGCTAATCAAACTGATATGTGTACAATCTGTGCACTTTTACCTTTATATGAAAACACACACACACACACACACACACTCACACACACTAATTACCTCACACAACACACAATCCAGCATAAATTATACGAAAACCGTTACGGGTTCAAGGCGCATGAACCGCCATATTTGCATTTGATCTATATTCAGTTAATTTATTATGAAATTTTATAGCTTACTAAATTAACCTAATAAATACTTACATTTAAGTACACCAGGCATCAAGGACGTGTAGCACAGGTACGTACACGATATTAGCAAATAACCAACATTGCTGAACGTTTTTGACCCATCGTTGCCAGAATGATCGTAAAACAGTCCTATTAGGACGCCGACTGCTATATGTAATAATACTCTTAAATGAGTTACAGTCTGAAAAAAATATCATGTACTTTTTATTATATTCTATGTGATTATAACCTATATAAGGGGTTTTTTTTACTTGTCGAACTTTACACAAATACAAACAATAATGTTCATGATTGAATCAAATAGGCACAGATATTTTATTAACATGTTTATTTATATAAAGAAAGGCAAAAATAAATCGAATCCACAATTTTTCAAGTTTGGAGGAGAAAGGAGACGAAGAATATAGTGTCTTAATACTAGGTTTTTCCTGACTGCCCTGCTGCAATGTCACTATGTTTCGCTGCCTGCACTTGGAATTTTAGGCATTGAGGGTTGAGTGGCGGAACTCAACGCCGCGCTTTGATTTGTTACCAGAGCGAAAAAGTGAAAATAATATGTTTCTTCGGGGATCGAGCCCACCACCTGTCGCATTTTAGTCGCACACTTCGACAGGCTAGTACTAATTTAGAACAAAAATGTTTCTAATTCAATACGACAATTACAAATAGTTTTTAATTATCATGATACTAAACGTCGACAGATAACTAAAACGCATTATACCTTTTAATATAATGTTGATTGATAACAAAATCATCCACAATATGGTTTTTTTACTAGATACATATATTAAATACTATTTTTTTTTCAGCTTGATGCTGTATACCGCACATGGCAGGGGACTTGGGAATCTAATGTTCCCCACTTTCCGCCAAATTTGAGGTACTGCGTTTTGAGTGGCGGAACTCAACGCCGCGCTTTGCCTTGTTATTAGAGTGAAAATATTTTATTTCCTCGAATGGGAAAACCGAATCCTCGACAGGCCTCTAAAATCTTAAATTAAGGACCATGTACATTACATTTAATTTACAAATAGGTTTTCATAACTTCTTAAGGTAGCAATAAAGGCAATATATACTAGTGATTTTCCGATTTCGTTCCGATCGAAACTCCGGAACATTATTCACTATAAGACTGTTACGGAACAATTCCGACTGCATAAACTAACTATTCGGAAACAAGAACGAAACATGGGAAGTTTGACAAAATTCCGGTCCGGCTGTTATTTACACTCGTTCACTGTTCCTAAGCCATTGTAGTAAGTATTCCCAACATTTTAGATTCCTAGTTTAGCTCTGGAACAGTATAATTTGACTGTTTCAAGCAATCATTTCAACAGAGTTTGTGAGTTTGTTCAATTATTTTAATAATATAAGTAGTTTAATTATTTTAATGATTTTGATTTTTTTAAATTATGTTAATCTATTTTTTTAATTTTATATTTTTTAATTATTTTAAAATTTCAAGTTCTTCCGTATTTTTTTTATTTTATTTCATTTATTTTAATGTTTTTCTTAATTATTCAGAATTTTCATTAAGTATTATTATATTTTGTTTTTTAAAGTTGATTTTTTTAAATTTATAAATGGTACTTCTCTATTTTTTTTTTAATTTTTTATTTATTTAAGTGATTTTTTTAATTATTTTAAAATACGATAATGTTATTTTACGTAGTTATTTTGTTTTCCTTTTATGAAAAATTTTAACTTTTATATTATTTGTTTGCTTAGATGTTTGTTTAATGCTATTTTCCTTATTTATATTTTTTAATTTTATTAAATGTATTTTTAAATTATTTCAGTTAAAATAACTGAGTATTAATTTAATTAATTATTTTTAAAAAAATATTAAATGCTATTTATCTTAAACGTTCTATGTTCTTAATTTTCCATAAGTTGTTTGTTACCTTCGTTTTTCTAGGCTTTACTCTGAAACAATTTTTTTTTATGTTTGATTATGCATTTTTTTACATTTTTATTTGTTAGTTTGGAATTACTTAGTTCGTTATTTCAAACATGTTTCCAATAAAGATTACCACATAATTTTTCATTAACAAAGTGTTTAAAACGGAATATTAAATTTTTGAAGTTCTTATAGATTAAAAAAAAAAGAAGAATTGAAGCAGTCGTTCCTCAGTTCCTATACTATATTTCCGCTTAAGCTAAACAAAAACAACCACTTTCTCCAAAATATCGTTACTTTCGTTTTTTTCCTCCGGATATATAAACAAGACAATATTAATTTCTTATATTTATCGAAAAAACTTATCCGTCGTTTTTGATTTACTTATTTTTAAAGGAAACAAAATACACAAAAACAGTACATAAAAAGTAAACTAATATCACACGTCCACAGCTTAAATTTGTATGCATATATTACATATATTTAAATATTCCTTCGTTAAGGCAGCAAAAAAATAAAAGCGCAGCGTTGAGTTCTACCACTCAACACGTAATGCTTCAATTCGTCGTAAAGTGGGAAGTGGAACGGAGTGTATTAACACTAGATTCTCAAGTACCCATTGTCTTATTTTCGGGATACAACGTAAAACTGAAAGAAAGTTCAAATCCAGATGGAGCTGGAATGAAAATTAGAAGATGTCCCGGTACTGAAATGGAACAGCTAGAACACGTTCCTCATTTTTTCAGAACGTAACACTAATACATACAAATGATGTATACCTACCTAATATTTTAACGTTTGCCTTAGACATATAAAAAATAAAATTTATCACTAGTATTTGGTATGCAATTAAGTACTTATGTATATATACCTAATATTATAACTTTTGCTTAGTAAACCATGAATTCGCTTTTTCATTTCCGCTCACAAAAAGTGAGGGTCGATGTTGTTTAAGCAAAAAAACACTTGATATCATATGTAAAATGACATGTTATTTGAATCAAAATAATTTGATTTAAGGTTAGCTAAATTATAAGGAAAAAGAGAATGTTATCTTAGTGAAAATGTTGAAGGTGTTACGGTTTCTCTTGATCTGAAATATGTGGTGAAGTACTCGGCTAAAATATAAGAAACTCGCAGATTCGCCCGTTTAAACTGCGTGTTTAATCGTTTTTTATACTAAATATTAAATATTTAAACACACGAAGACATTTTATCTGCATTTGACATTGTTTCAAATAGATGCAAATAGTCCAATCGATTTAGTAATTTCTGAGATTAGTGCTTTCAATCAAACAAAGTTTTCGTCTTCATAATAGTTCGTATATTCATATGGTATCTATAAATAATATTAAAGTGATTGTCTATGATTTAAAAACTATCGCACATACATTTTTTATATGCAAAAGATAAATACAAATAGAAACGAGGGTACAGGTGGTCATACACTTGATGGTAAATGATTAACGCCGCCTTTGTCGTCATGTAACATCAGATAAAGGTGAAGAAAGACGCACTTTTTTAAGGTACCCATGTAATATCGATCTGGAAACACTGCCATAGGCAGGAAACTCCACAGTAGCAAAGAAACTGTACAGTAGCAGAGTGTCACGTATTCAGATTGTGAGAAAGATATTTTAGCTTATGACATACTGGTCAGATCGTGCAGATCGTGTCTTGAAGCCAAAGAGGCAAGTCCCTCATAGAATATTGGGTTCCTAACGATTCAAATGGCTTTACATTATATGCAAATGGTAAGTTAAAACTGGAGTGCACCAACTCAATACAGGGCCAGACGGTGTTTTTGCGTGGAATACTGTTTCGCTCAACTAATAACCGCCAGTGTTTTAGAGGCCAACTAGGGATTACTTTCCAGATTATCGCGGCACTGGTAGTCAATCGAAATATTAAATACTGACGTTAGAGCCGGCTTTAATAAGAGTGTTCTTGAAAACTGGTCACATGACAAACGGTATTTTCTTAGTGGTTTACGTGCAAACTCGTATCTTGTATGGGTTGAATGGAACAAGGTTCCATTCACTCCATGAGAAGATTCCCAAGCTACGCTTCCACAGAAGACACTAGCTAATTTTGGCACTAGTCAAGGTTATCATATACAAGGACGGAGTAATTATACGGCGTCGGCAGTGCTATCTTCTGCGACAGCGAGAAGTCTGGCAAGGCATTTACATATAATTTGGGAAGTAAGATATGTAATTTACGCAAGAAGCATCCCGTGCCACAATAATAATTAAATAAAAAAGAAGCGGACGAGCCACGCGGGAGTTATATTTAAAATATCAGGTGCAATTATTGATATTTATATGAATACATTTTATTAATTATTATTTTACTCAGTTGCACTCATCCCGCACACGACAGATAAGCCAGTGGGAACTTGGGAACCTAGTGTCAAGACATTCTGTTCCGCTTCCGTTAGTCACTTTCCGCCGAATTTGAGGCATTACGTTTTGAGTGGCGGGACTCAACGCCGCACTTTGCCTCGTTACCAGAGCGAAGAAATGAAAACATTAAATATTTAAATTAAAAATATTAAATATTTCATTTCCTCGAGTGGGGATCGAACCCACAACCTATCGTTTACAGTCATACGTTTGTGCCGCTGCGCTACGACAGGCCTCAATTAATTATTATTTAACAGCAGTTTAGCAGTTAGCAGTTTCTAAGATAATAATATTATTTACAAATAATAATACTATAGTAATATACAAGAAATTCAAATTTAAAAGAAAATATTTTTATTCAAATTAGGAAGTTACAAGATTCATTTTTTGAACGTCAAAAAATTTACCACCTGTGTTGGATGGTTCATTGAACTGCCTCAGACCTGAGAAGAACCGGCGCAAGAAAGTCATTGGAACTTTTTAAATCAAAGGTTTGCATTATAAGTACCAATGATATATTTAAAACAGCCTGGAGCGAGCATTTTATTACCAAAACGTGTTATCATTTATAAAATAGTTAATTAGGTATCAACCTTTAATACACAAACGTCTTTTCACAACTTTTTTAAATTGTGAAATAGAATATTCTCGGATTCTATTGTAAAAGCGTACGACACAATGCAATCAAGTTATAGGTGCACAAAGTTACTTACTAACTTATTTCTAGTATTAATATTACGAGATTTTGCTAAATTAATTAATATATATTTTTTAACATACATAGCACTTTTAAATATGTATAGAGATGCAACGGTCAATATATAATTTCTTTTAAAGAATCTTTAGGGCCTAACTTATAGATTGCTTTCTTCTTCAAGTTAAAATAGACGACCGAACTTGGTTTGATTGAACCCCAAACAGTCCGGCACGGCCTTTGCGCCAGACGACCGAACAGCGAGCTGTACCGTCCAGCAATGTTTTCAGCTTGGGAGTTTTCCCCTAAATTTAGGGAAAATTTTAAGTGCGGGAAACGATTGATACGTTTTTATATATTCATTATATAGAATGTTCGTGGTAGGTTGGTGCCCTCTGTAGTGAACTAAACGTCTAAAGCAAACAACTATAAGTAAAGGAGTAAAATTTAAATTAAAAGATATTGATAAGCATTTATTCTTCATATATGTGCACTCTTATTATTCTAATAAATGAAGTAAAAACTTTTATAAAACAATAAATAATGCCCAAAGTTAATAAAAGCTCAGCAGAGTAAGGATATATTCAAAAATATAAATAAAGTGGGAAAGAGAAGATGAGCGGATGAATGGCGATTTGTAAAAGATAGATTTGAAATTTATTATCACTTGAGTATTTTAATTTTTATAAAATGCCTTATATCGTTCCTTACAAAAAAATAACATTTTAAAATAATAAAAAACAAAAAAAAAGTATACATATGTTAGGTACATTAAAAAAAAACATTAAAAATATCACAAAAAATTAGGGTATTTTAGTTTGAATTTAGGGGATTTTAAAGTATTCTTTTGATCAGTTGGCAGCACTATCGTCCAGTCTGCTTTTGCTAGCACAGCGTGAACACGTCTCGGTATGCCACCTTCACTATCAAAAATTACGTAACAATAAAAAATAAATATAAAAATATTTTTTCTAAGTTTCTAGAAATAGTAACAAAAATAATAGAATAATAGAAACACAATGAAAATATTTTTTTTCTAAGTTTCTAGAAATAGTAACAAAAATAATAGAATAATAGAAACACAATGAAAATAAATAAAAAGAAATCTAAATAAACAAAAAGTATAAATAGAAAAACAATACATTTACTAGGATTTGAAACCATGTAATTAAAACACTGGGTCCGCCAGGTCCCATCTGAGCTATTATAGCTTACTATGATATGGTGAATATAACATATTTATAATGATTAAAATATTCGATATATACGTCGAATATATTATTACGTCTAAGTATAACCATTAAACGATAAAATATATATTACTTAATAATTATTACGCGTAATAAAGAGTATTTTAGAGCAAGCATAATATATCGAAATTATACTAAGATCATAATGCAAACTGAAAGAAAAAAGAAATTTTTCTAAATTTCTAGAAATATCAATTAAAATAATAGAATAACAGAAACAAAACCAAAATAAATAAAAAAAAAACAAAATAAAAAGTAAAAAAAAAAAAAAAAAAAAGTAAAAAATAAAAAAAAAAACAAAACCGTAACGAAGGCTTGAACAAGGTCATTCAGACATTTAGATTTAGAGCCAATACATATCTTAAAATAATTGCGAATATTACGTATTTATATAAAATATTAATTTTTAAACATTAGAAATTTTTACTTATTTTCAAACAGTAAACAGCTGTAAATGGATTTATTCTATTTATTATTATATAACTTCTATTTTAATACTTTAAAAGAGTACGCCATTGTCAATTAAATTTTACATAATAACAAAGCAAATTATAAATAAGTGGATTCATCAATTATTTATAATTAACAAATTAAAGTATCCTTGCTTACTGTAAATAATTAGGGTGAATAGTGAAATCTGAACTTATATTTATTATTTAATTTTAATATACCTATAGAAGAGATGGAAAGCCGACTTAATATTTATTATTTAATATCAGTATACCTATTTTTACGTTTTTTAGTATAAGTAAACATTTATGACTATTATAGTTCGTATTCAATGGATTAGAGCAGGTCTTGGAATATGACAAAATTTACAATACTCCCTAATATACGATTTTTGTATGACGTATTATTTACGATCCTTGCATACAAAAGACGAGTGATGAAAATAGTCTTTATATATCTCCTATTCTTATCCAAAACAATGTTGTCTTATTGTTATGACGTGTACCACTTACGGTGGCCTAATAGCAACTGAATCAAAAATTGGTTTAGGTCGCCATCCACACGATCAAACATGGGTCGGTCCAAACCACGTACTGAATTGAAGTTGCTCCGCGCAAGCCTGTCTGAAGTGAAGTTGGTCCGCATCACCTTTTTTTCGGCGAACCGTGCCACACACGATCGACCAACTTTTATTAACTTTGGGCATTATTTATTGTTTTATAAAAGTTTTTACTTCATTTATTAAATAAGAGTGCACATATATGAAGAATAAATGCTTATCAATATCTTTTAATTTAAATTTTACTCGTTTACTTATAGTTGTTTGCTTTAGACGTTTAGTTCGACTACAGAGGGCACCAAGCTACCACGAACATTCTATATAATGAATATATAAAAGCGTATCTAGTAAAGTTTATTTTTTAAACACAGTTAAAACAAAACATTCTTATTAATGAAGTCTCTTATTCCAGCTGTTGTTTTCCTTAAAAAATACCCTAAATAATTTTTCACTGTTTCCCTCACTACCATTTTCCCTAAATTTAGGGGAAAACTCCCAAGCTGAAAACATTGCTGGACGGTACGGCTCGCTGTTTGGTCGTCTGGCGCAAAGGCCGTGCCGGACTGTTTGGGGTTGAATCAAACCAAGTTCGGTCGTCTATTTGCACTTTATTACGGCTATTCAAGACAAAAATTGACTTAATACCGGCTGCATTATCTCAAAAAAAAATGCCGTAGCTCAAAATAAAATGCCGGCCATAATACTATGAAAGTAGCTAAAGTAAATGAAGCTTTGAAAAAAAAACTCAGTGTAAAATCTAAGTATATATGTATGTATAGGAAGCATTAGACAATTTGTATTAAGACACAAACAAGGACAGTATGTAATACAGAAATCATGAACATTGGATAAAATGCATTCAACTATGTAGATATGTTACCTTTTATCTATAGGGCACACGTGACTGCGACTGGTTTGTCTCGTGATCAACAAGAACCTTAACAAGTTTCTCAAGGAGGTAATAGTTTAAAATAGGTATGTAATATTTCTTTGGAGTATTTCACGAAGGTTGCGTCGTCATTATCAATTGAGATTGAAATACGAGTATACGCATTTCCATATTTAAGGCTAATAGCATACTTTCTTTAAAATATAATTTTGAAATGTATTATCATTTTAGTGAGGTATTTCCTATCAATGTAGTTTAGTGTTAAGACACTTCGTTCTATACCCCCTTTCCGGCGAATTTGAGACATTAAATGTTGAGTAAAACTCAACGCCACGCTTGACCTTATCTCCAGAGCAATGAATTGAAAATAATAAATATCTCATTTTCTCGAGTGGGAATTGAACCCACATTCAGCTTAATGTAGCCTATAATTCAGTTCATAGTTATAAACATAGTATAGTTATATATAAATATAGAAACGTAAGTAGATATACTTAAAATATGACCTCTAACGGAAATAATTACTAGATGTAGTTAGTTATTATACGATGTATTCTATATTTACCGTCATTCTGTATAGAAGCAGTAAAAAACGTTTATATTGTTTTAAATTTAGTAATAAAAACATTAATTTTACATAAATTTTTGAAGAAATATCATTAATATTTATATATTATTCCATATTTCTAACTGAAATATGTAATGACATGACACAAACGTAACTTGTTGAAACTATTATTATTCTGCATTTCACATACATACATATAGATTTAATTGTTTTTTTATACTTTTTAATTACACTTATTTAGAAAACGTATAACAATTTGAACGTAACGGGATATGAACCCGGGCTTTTTGGAAATCATCTATGTGGTCTTACCACAAAGCCATACATCCCTCCTGCTACGTTATGTAAGTAAGTAGTACGTTATTGCTCGTAAGTATTTTTCTTCACTAAGTTTGAATTAAAACTTCAAAAGTAGTAAAAATACTTAAATAATTGAATACTTTGTTCTAATACAAAAATATAAAACGTTTTATAGAAACTTACCCAATCTCTATATTGCTGCAAGACGCATCTTTTAAAAAGAACACTAAATTTATACATTTCATGAGGCTTGCTTACGGCGACGTTCTTTATTCCACGGGGCAATAATGGGGGCTCTTCCATATTTTGTATTAGTGGAGGCTTATTGCCAAAATAGTGTTGGCTGCATATTTTTGAATTTAAAAAATTATTAAAATTTCCATATTCACCGTTAGCTATTTCTAAAACTGCAAATAAAATAACTCTTTTAACATACATAATAAAGTAAAAAAAAAGAAGTTTTTGATGCATTTTATTTATTTTCATACTAGATTAAATAAACGAAATAAGTATCTGAGGTCTTTTCATGAGATAAATATGCATATTTATGTAGAGATATTATATTTAGAGAATTTAAATACTAATTAAAATTAAGTTATCTGTGAAAATCTGTTTCTATGTTTTTTTATTAAATTAGAATTAATACTTTAATTGTACCTAATGCTGATTGACGTAGGAGCTCTTTATTCCATTTTTTTTGTGATTTAAGCAATTTGGAAATGTTATTTTATATTGTAATATATTTTTAAAATAATTTATAGAACAAATCATTCACTTCACTCACCATAGTCAGCAGGATTGTGAAATTTGGGACAATGGAAATCCAATGAAGCCAAATAAGGTACTGTTTCCTTGCTGGGCCCATTATATATGCACATACCTTCTGCTAAAATGTACACCTAAAAACATGAACGTTTTTAAAAAAAAATAACATTTCATATGATACTTTGTGAAGGCCAAAATGCAATACATATATGACTAATTTTGATTAAAACATCAAGAACAAGAAAATCCCATAGACAAGTTCGAGGCATACCTGATCGAATAATGTGTATATTGATGCTGTGGGTTGGTGTATTGTACATATTATCGTTCTACCGGCACGAGCTAATCCTTTTAACATTGAAATGCATTGCGCAGATGTTAAGCTATCCAGACCCCTGGCAAAATAAGTGAATATATAAAAAATATCAATATAAGATAATAGATTTTTAATATATAATATTTATATAGAGGGCCAAATGTCGTCCTGCGATTAGAATTAATATTAGTGGGCATTTACATTTTGAAAACTTACATTAATATATTGAATATAAACAGAAAATATCATTCAATCCTTCCAACCGGTTAGGAGGGTAGTGATAAACACCCGTACATATGAATTATATATACATATTATATTACATACCTATTATCTTTGTATAACAATATAATAAACGCTTATATTGAACTTATATTAAACATTAAAACAGCTATCTTATCGTTTACCTATGTAGTATATCCGACGGTTAACAACATTTAGAAAAAATCATACAATAAAAAACTGGTAAATGTACTGAATTAAATTAAATTTAATATGAAATTTAAATGTTATGTTGATAAGAACGACGGTGTAGACGGCTATAATTAATTTCATCATGTTATATTCCCATATTAAAATTTAAATATTATTTTGTATATAATTATTATATTTAAAGTCAATCAATTAAATAACACTTGTATATTAATATAGCTCAATTTTAGTGCATTAGCGTATAATTATTATAAAAAACATGGCTTTTTTATATTTAATATTCATCATTCATCGTATCGTTACGATCTAGTCCATAGACTATACAGTCTTGTACTTAGGTACACATAAAAATCATTAGTTATTACCAACATTAAGTTGTTTATAGGAAATATGACATTGAATTAATTATCGATAATTACAAATAATTAACGACTCGATGATAAGGAAGAACAGCTTTTATTTTCATTAACAGTAGGTATATTATTTTTTAAATATATGTAAAGAAATTCTTTTCATTTTCCATTCTTTGTTTGTTCATATTAAAGGAAAGGGAAAACCAAAACGTTTAAAATTACAAAACACCTTTAACTATAGTAATTGAATGTGATTGGACTTTATGACGTCCTTTTAGTTTTCCATAAGGGGGCGTTCAAGTATTACGTAACGCAATTTTTCAAGATTTTTGACTACAATTAATATCTCTACCACTATATTTCTTGAGTACAATTAATATCTCTACCTCTTACTTTTTTAACAAATTCCCTCTTTTTTTTTTTTATTTCAATACAAAACACAATGTTACGTAACACATCTTTCGAAATCCACTTAAGTGGCGGAACTCAACGCCGCGCTTTGCCTTTGTTACCAGAGCGAAGAAATTAAAAATATTAAATTCTTCATTGAGTGAGGATCAAACTCACAAAATGTCTCTCTCGCTTAGAGTGGCACAATGACTATTGTTTTTTATACGTGTTATTGGGAACTATACATCCTATATATTCTTACGTAACGCCGCAAAAATTTATATAAATATAGATCGTAATTGAGGGGAAACAATCAAGGCTACTTCTAACGTTGTTTGTTATGTTAATATTAAAATTATAAAAATCACCAACGTAGTCGGTTCATCTAAGAACAGGACCGGTGGGTTATCGACGAGTTCCACGGCAATCGACAAGCGTTTTCTCTGTCCACCGGACAAATTACAGCATCTTGTATTTTCAGCGCCCAGCAATCCTAACGTGCTTAATATATTCTTTATCTGTAAATAATAACAAAACATATAACATAATAGTTATACATTATTGTGATGTAACGAAAGCAGCAACAACGACAAAAAATAAGTAATATTTCCACAAAAAAATTGTAATATAAAATTTATAATTGCAGCAACAAAGTTTTTTTGCAGCAGCCTTTTTTAAATTATAAATTTAAATAGGAAGACAAAACACGTTGCTTCATTTATTGCTTTAAATCTAGGTTTGAGATAATTTTAATGAAAACACAACAGGTATGTAATTAATTTTTATAATAGTAGGTAGTATAATAGCATAAGTATGCGCCACGACAACCTTAGATCGTATAACAATTGTGCTAATAAAATATCAAGTTACAGAAAACACATTGTGTAATTTGAAAACTAAAAAACCGGACAAGTGCAAGTCGATCTCGCCCTATAAAGGTTCCGTAACAATTTCAATGTAGATCAACGTGAAGAAATCGTGTGAAGATATTAAGTCCAGATTTTATACTTGTATTATAACGCCGAATGCCCTATAGAATTAATTTACTTAGCAAATACATTTGATTAATTTTAGTTACTACTACTACCTTACATACTAAATTTAAATTTAAAAAGAGTATAAAAATTTTGAACGAAGCGGGATTTGAATCCGTGCCTCTTGAAAACCGTTCAAGCGCTCTGACCAACTAAGCCATCCGTTCTCACCAAGCTCCGTCGAAACTTTGATACGCTTGTTACAACTTATTCATGTTGTTAAATATTGAATTTGAAAATATTACATAAGTATTTCATTTCCTCGAGTGGAGATCGAACCCACAACCTGTCTTTTACAGTAACACGCTTGTGCCGCTGCGGCACGACAGGCCTATGACATGAACTACACTGTATCATATGCTTGTAATATAATAGGTTTTATCTGTAATATAAAGACAAATTACCATATTTTGTTTTGTTTTTTATGCGGCGAAGTTAACAAATTTAAATTAGCATAAATATTTTGTTTGATTGTTTGTACGTTTTTTTTTCTATGAAATATACTTATAATTGTCGTTTTTAAAATTATATGCTTTACTTTTATCATTTGTTTTCAAATTTCAAGTTAAGAACAGTTTTTGATTACACGGTGAATTTCGTACAAAACGCACTAAAGGGGCTTCACAATCGTTTCTTTAGATTGTGTTAGACAGTTCTACTTAGACTCTTGATTTTTCTGTGCTCCAGATCCATATCTAGAGACCTGAGTAGACCTTAACATTTTATATTAATTTTAGCTAGATACCTCAACGACGAGTTAGGTTATTATAAGGGTAATAAGAGGTTCTTCCTTTTCGTTTGCGGTATGAAAGGATCGTTCCTTTCGTGATGCAGATTTCATGAAAATATATGAGCAAATAGATTAGATTATTGTCTTAGAGATGGTGATTAAAATTAAGGCTTAGTTCTAGTTAATAGACATTTTAAAATAAGGCCTTATTATTTGTAATTGCTGACTGCGTAATATAATATATTTTATTGTGTAGTCTATGTATTATTAAGTACAAGAATAAAAAAATATAATTATTTATAATATAATATGAAACAAGTTTTAACCGGCGACTTCACTTCGCCTCGTGCTTTAATGGAAAGAACAAAATTTTATGACATGTAAAAAATTGCTGAGTGCCTGAGATAAATATTACTGTAGATATACGAGTAGCTGCTTAGATCGGATTGTCAATGATGTACCTACCAATTTGTGATGATGCCTGTCCCAACCTTTCTCAACGAATGTACTATCCAAAACGAAAATATTTTTGCCATTTCAATGAATGTTGAGATTAGCGGCTTCAGTGATCGACCAAACAAGCTCGTGAGCCTCGTAAAATTGTTCAGTTTAGTTCTATTATTTTGGCGCTTCGAGCGTCACCTTACTTGCAGTGTTAGTATAGATATATAATTTTAATAAAGATACTTACAACTGATAGTTTCATATCTTGTGGTAGTGAGTTGCCAAGTTTCAGATCTGTAGCGAATTGCATAAGTTCCCTCACTGTGAATAGAGGATCGAGTCTGTCATCTTGTAATATATAGCAGGATCTTTTCCTATATGATTGTAAAGTTTCCAAGGATATATCATTCTTGCCTAACTCACAAACGATGTCCCCCGCTCTTAATTTGCCTTGTACTCCTTTTACCCTGGTGATGATAATACAGAGGAATAGGTAGTTAGTGGAATTTATATTATCTATAAAAATATTTAATTATTTGTTCTATTAAATCGAATACGTTGTAATATACCTTAATTCATTAATATTCCATGAAGGTTAATAAACATATATAAAACAAGAAACCGGAATAAAATCAGATATTTTATTCGGAATAATGAACTTTTTTTAATTGATTTGATTTGAATTGCAAATATTTGGTACTAAAATATGGTGTTCTGTTTGTTTAAATATTTTCTTAATATGCATATTTAATTAACTAAATTAGTTTTCCATAAATAATTACTTCCAATTTCATGGAATCAATGGACGTGCGTATTGTGATGATATTTTTTTTTAAATATAAATCTTCTATATTAAAAGACTTGAAAAGAAAATTAATGAAAAAAATATTCTAAGAATAGCAAAAGTACTAAATTACTAGGTTGTAGAGTGCATAGTTTTGAAACTGTAAAATTCTCAAGTAGAGTTGTCTTCCATAACTTCATCGCTGATCAAACTCGTTAGTGATTAATTAAGTATTATCTAATTCATTATTTTTATCAGTATGTATAAATTTTCCTATCATTAATTACGGCTAATAGACGGTTTTTGTGTTGAAATTTTTATTTCCCCTTTTTATCGCTACTAAAATACCATTTTTATTAGATATTAAAATATGTCAGAAATTTTATTCCATATTCATCTTACAGACCTGTAATTTTTGTGATTCACTCTATCGCTCATAGTATAATAGTCTGGCTATAATTCATTCATTCATTCATTTTTTTGTAATTTTTTGTAGTATTGTATATTGTCTTTTTCGGCTTATATATATATATATATATATATATATATATATATATATATATATATATATATATATATATATATATATAGAGAGAGAGGGAGAGAAAGAGAGACCGTAGGTAAGGAACTACATAAATTTTAAAAGTTTCCAATCGTTAATAAGGCAAAGCGCGGCGTTGAGTTCCGCCACTCAACACGCAATGCCTCAAATTCGGCGGAAAGTGGGGAACGAAAGTGGAACGGAGTGTCTTAACACTAGGTTCTCGGGTTCCCTCTGCCTACCCTGCCTCGCGCGGGACACAGTGTCAAGCTAAAAACTATACTAATTACTGTGGTTCTTGGGGCCTTATAATATGTAATTACTAGCTTAGATTAATTTCAATTTAAAAATAACATCTATTCATTAAAAACTAAACTTTCAGCCAATTCAACAACACAAATAAATAAAAATATTATTTAATCGTAAAGGTGTAGTATGAAATAACTTATATGAAGCTTATATAATTAAAGCAACTTACGAGAATCCAGTCAATGCATTCAGGAGTGACGTTTTGCCAGCACCAGATGGCCCCATTATGGCAGTTAGTTGACCAGACTTAAAGAGGCCGGAAGCGTTCTTTAAAATCGGTTTTTTGACTGTAACAATAAGTAAAAAAATATTTTAACTTCGATAGACAACAACAATAAAAATTCGATATATTTTAACTTCGATGAGATATACAAAACACTTGGCTCTAGAATTCGACACGTCTTAATATGAAGCTATCTATAAATTTCAAATAGTTTTACAGTTCCGGTTCAAATAGTTTTACATTAAACGTGTAAAATTTTATTATGCTAATGAGTGAAATTAAGAGTTTCAAACAGATATCTTTTATCGGTAACTTTTTTATAAAAAAAAATGATATCTATTATATGTAAGTTATATAGCTAAATAACTAAAAGATCGAAAAGTTCTTTACGATAACAAAGGAATTTGAAGTTATATTGCTCTTGCATATAGAAATTTAGAATTAGTTTAGCTTTAGTCGTAGAGAAGAACGAATTTACTTATTATGATATAAAAAACATATAATTTTTTAACAAGTGACAAGAAGTTCCACACTTAGGAAAGATATACTATTTAGGAAACGTAGGTAAATAAAGCAATAGTTTTACTATGTTTTAAAGTGTTATTCCACACTTAGGACAGAAAATACTAAACTTAAATTTTAAAAAGCATATAAAAATTTTGAACGAAGCAGGATTTGAACCTGCGCCTCTGGAAAACCGTTCCAGCGCTCTGACCAACCAAGCCATTCGTTCTCATCAAGCTCCGTCGAAATTCTTATACTCTTGTTACAACTTATTTATGTTGTTAGTTTAAGTTTAAATAAATTTAAATTTAAAGTTTAGTATTTTCTGTCCTAAGTGTGGAATAACACTTTAAAACATAGTAAAAATATTAAAATAAATAGTATTCTCTCTTGCCAAACGATAATTCTTACGAGTTGTCTTTGGGTAGCGGAAATTTGTAAAAATTTCTCTATATATATATATATATATATATATATATATATATATATATATATATATATATATATATATATATATATGTCGGTTGGTTATATATGTATATATATATATATATATATATATATATATATATATATATATATATATATATATATATATATATATATAACCAACCGACATATATATAATATTATTAATGTCCATGTAAAAACTTAGATGCTTCCGCGTCTATTGCACACTTGCCTTTATAATATTTAATATATTTTTATATACTTTACATACATTTATATTATTTTTTTAATTTTAAAGCATTTTTAGGTGGGTTTAATACGATATTATGCTGTATGTATATCACAGGTGGAAGATTGAAATATTATAACCTTATAAGATGATAAGATAGGCACATTTCTATACAAGATTGTTATACACCTGCACGTACCGATTTTCCTTCAACAATCATACCATATTTTTTTCTAATATGTGTGATATTGATAGGAATATATATCAAAGCCATTACCATAGTTAAACAATATATGATTTTATATTGTTCAACTATGGTAATGGCTTTTAGTAAGTCTAGAAGAATAGAATTATTGAATAAATAAATCTTTTCCGTAATGGCTTTGGATGTAATAAATGAGCATTTCAATAATTTATGCTCTATTTTTAAAACCGGATTTTGAAGAGGACGCTCGGTCGGGTAATCTAAGTTCGTTTGTTCGCAAGGTTTAATAATGCCGTGCCGTCTCATCATAATTGTAGACGGCGTCCAGGTCGTATTATCGGTGATCGTGATATTTTCAAGTTTACTTAATTATTCGATTTAAAAGACGAACTATTTATTAATTGGACTCAACTTCTGCTAAAAATCATCTAGTAATTCAGAAAGATGAGATAAAGCACTAAAAAGTTTTGGCACAACTGTGAGGAGATGATAGAAATAGCTACACACTTATTAGTAGCGCTTAGGGTAGTTTTAGGTTTTGGTCAATACTCACTTCGCTATGAACATTTAATAACACTTACAAAAAGCATAAAATTTATAACAAAAAGCATAAAAAAAACTCTCAGGATGTTGGTATTTCTCGAGATTGATGTCTACTAGTCCCGCCTAAAGGTAGGACAGTGGAGGTCAACGTGAATGTACCTAAAGAGGCCCCTTAGACCTTCATTTGGATCACAAGTCCTAGGCACTATTCTCCTCCCACTTCCTCGCCCACCTATCCATGGAATGCTAATTAATTTGTTTTTATTAGCTAATTATAACTTCTTATGTAGTGAAAAGTTAAGGCAATTACTTTAAAACATATTGAACAACTCTTTAAACGATCACTCTTTACCGAAATACAGCAAAATAATATATAATTAAATGTGATTGCTGGTACGTAAAATACAATTTATTATTTTAATATCTAATGTTTTTTATATCAAGTACAAGTTTTACATTTCTGTATATTTAAATGAAATTAAATATTATAATTTCTTGCATGGAAATTTACTATTTCTTTTTACTTCATGCTGTATCCCGCACATGGCAGGGTAAGCAGAGGGAACTTGGGAACCTAGTGTTAAGACACTCCGTTCCACTTCCGTTTCCCACTTTCCGCCTAATTTGAGAGATTGCAAGTTGAGTGGCAGAACACAACGCGCGTTTTGCCTTGTACCGGAGCGAAGAAATGAAAACATTAAATATTTAAATTGAAAATATTAAATATTTCATTTCCACGAGTGGAAATCGAGCCCACAACCTGTCGGTTAAAGTCACACGTTTGTGGTGTTGCGGCACGACAGGCTCTGAAATTTACTAGTAACCACAAAATTAGTTAGCGTGGCGCAGGCGCAATGGCAATAGCTGTAAACGCGGCAGATCTGGATATAAGTTCCACTAGGGAGAAATGAAATATTTAATATTTTCACTTTTTCACTCTATTGCTGAACAAGCAATGCCTCAAGAATTTAGCGGAAACTGGAAACGGAATGTTCTCTTTTCTGTTACATACGTAAAGTCTAAAAATCCAATCTCAAAAGAAAAATGGTTGTCCGTTTGTCAAGATCATTTATTTTAAAATTGAGAGGATAAGAAATACATAAGGAAAGAAAATCGAATATATAAAATGTATTGTATTATACAGAAAAAAATAGAAAGTGAATGTGAAGTGAAGTGTGAATGAATAGATATGCCCACAAACATAACATCATTTGTAGGTCTACAAATATGATTTTAGGCTTGAAGTGATAACTAGAACAAATAAAGGTATTAATGACTATTACTAATTTATTACCGTTGATATAATTCTGAAATTAGTACAGAGCATCGGTAAGCGAGTCCGACTCGCACGTGGCTGGTTTTTTTTAAATGTATATCGTTAAAGTTAGCTACATACAAAGGTAATATACTCGTTAGGAATGTCGTTTCTACAACTCTAATGAACCTGTTCCTGAACAATTGTATGCCGTCTGTATGTACATATTTGTTTTCATACAGTATAATAATATATGTACATTTTAATCTTTTATATAAATAATATTGCAATTAAAATAATTAATTTCAATATGAAAGTCATGAGCCCGATACTTGAAAGCTGGCATTGAAAAAGTACACAATTAATGTAAGATTATTTTTTACTAGTAGAATGATCATAATTCTTTTTACCAGAAATAGCTAGATGCAATCCAATACCTAATGTTTATATTATGCACCAACAACTTGTTTATAATTCCTGGACGTTGTCTAAATTAGTCTAGCTATAGCCCATAATTTTTTTTTTCAGTATCCCGCACTAGGCAAGGTAGGCAGAAGGAACGGAAGTGTTATGACACTCCGTTCTACTTCCGTTCTCCACTTTCCGCCGAATTTGAGGCATTGCGTGTTGAGTGGCGGAACTCAACACCGCGCTTTGCCTCATTACCAGAGCGAAGAAATAAAACATTAAATATTTAAATTGAAAATATTAAATATTTCATTTCCTCGACTGGGGATCGAACCCAGAACCTGTCGGTTACAGTCACACTCTTGTGCCGCGGCGCCACGACAGGCCTCTAATTATAATTTAAAATATTTTATTTATCATATTGAGTAGACATTATGGACTTCAACTGCTTGTTTGTTTTGCGATATTATTAATAACACGGGCAATTTTTATATTGTTAGAATTAAATGTGACAAATTATGGATTCGATCCCCAGTCGAGGAAATGGAATATTTAACATTTTGTATATCGTGTGTAAATCGCAGAAATGGTGACAAGATAATATCATAGCGTATTTCATAAACTAGTCGCAATTCATACGCTGGTCACATTTCATTAAATATGTACAAAAACTGTAATATACTATCTACAATATTTTAACAAGTGAATAAATTTTCTGTCGTGGCGCAGCGGCACAAGAGTGAGACTGTAACTGACAGGTTCTGGGTTCGATCCAAAGTCGAGGAAATGAAATATTTAATATTTTCAATTTAAATATTGAATGTTTCATTTCTTCGCTCTGGTAATAAGGCAAAGCGCGGCGTTGAGTTCCGCCACTCAACACGCAATGCCTCAAATTCGGCGGAAAGTGGGGAACAGAAGTGGAACGGAGTGTCTATACACTAGGTTCCCTGGTTCCCTCTGCCTACCCTGCCTCGTGCGGGATACAGCGTGAAGCTGAGTATGAGTATGAGTAATCCATTTTCTGATTTAGATATGTACCAATGTCATATTTAAGTAGTGTTAAAAATATTTTTATATTTAATTAGGTTAATAGATTTATATAGTTTTTATAATTTTGGCAGAGTTGGCGCGAGCCGGTTGCTTTGGCGTGCTTCTTCATACATCAACAGCAACAGCGACAGCGACAGCCAAGTCATACATTTTTAACGATATGTAGAATTTGTTAAGTTTGGGTAGGTAGAGTTAAGCCTTTTATATTCCGCAGTTTGGCTCCACATGAGATATGACGTCTTTTTCAAATGGCAAACCTTATGTGGTCGTCTTGGCAACTTTTTACATGAAATGTTTTTGTGGGTATATTTAGTATACTAAATATTCGCAATTAACCATAGAGTTTTGTTTATTTATTCCTAAAAACAAAAGAATATACGATCTACGGTTTACTTGCTCGTAGCCGCCTATCAATATTATTAATTCTTTTATCTACACACTGTATATATATAAAAAAATGTATGCACTTTGTGGTTGTCCTTATCATTCTGAATTATCAATGTATATACTTATATAATTTGACTGTCATTTGTTATGGTTAAAAATGAAATATCTGTGGAGCGCAAAGTAATGGTCTTTTAAAAAATTAAAACAAGTTTTGAAGTTTCAAGTTCTCAAGTTGCACTACTTTTTAAGTTAGCACTCCAATTTCGTTTCATAACTAAAAAGTGTTCGTTATTCAGCTGATTTAAGCCAAGGCTAAATTGTTATTTTTTACAGATTTTATTTTAAATACGATAAATTAATTAAATAAAATATAAAAAAAAAAAAACATTACCAACTTCAAAACTATATTTATAAACAAAAACTTAAATAAAAAAATATATATTCTAGAAATTAATGAATTGTAAAGAATATTGAAACATTAATAGATATATTGTAAAATAGATAGAATCAAATATATTACTATTATAAGTATTAGACAATATATAACATTGTATATTACTTACTTAACATCTTTATTTATTTATAACCCTTGGACTGTTACATATTTATAATTTACAGTCGAGAGTCCAAGGTTCCATCAACCATCTTCCAGTTCCATCATCAGACCAGCTTGATGGTACCATAGTAATGTATTATCATCTGATTCATTTAAATGACAATAATATTTACATATCATTACCACCCCATGTTATAATAATGTAATGGCAGCAATTTCTAGCTAATAATAAAATACTTGTTAATATATGCGTTAATATATATCATGACATTTATTTATTACGTACTATTATTACATAATTTGAAATATCTTTTTTTATTAACCCATTTACATAGGTACATATTTTTTTAAATTAAATTTTTATAAGGACAAAATAATCTATGTTTTATTTCATATATTTTTACTGGCGCAGCGGCACAAGCGTATGACAAAAGGCTTCTATTGGTACTTTTTATAGAATAAGGAAGAATGAATATTAATACATTATTGTTATTAGCTAAAGTCATAATCCTTTTTTCCTTATGTTTCTGGACATCAAGTCATACAATAAAATATTATTACATTACCATATAAAAAAAATAAAACAGACACCAAAATGTACCCTTTCTTCACTCTTATAGTTGAGAAGGTCGAGGAGTCGATTCCTAATCGAGGAAATGAATTATTTATAGTTAAAAACTAACGTTTTCATTTCTAATTACGTACAAAAGATCTATTCGATCATCATTTTATATAGTCTTCGTCGATAAATAAGCTGATGCAAAAATATTTTTTCTTAAAGTACAAAAAGGAATATATATATGTTTATATATGTATATATATATATATATATATATATATATATATATATATATATATATATACAAATATATATATATATATATATATATACACACGTGACGATAGTCGTTGTTCTTGAGTAAATTTATATTGATCTTAGAGGTCATTTAATTTAATTACTTGTAAATGTATTTACATTTACCTCCGTAAAACCAAGCAGTTCTCTTAACTCTTTAATTAATTAATAAGAAAGTACTAAAGGACCCAATTTTTAGCTATACTAACAAAGAGTAAGTACTTGGTTATAACTTAAAAATAAATAATTAAAATAAAAAATATATATAGGGAAAACCAATATGGCCGATCACCAAAGAAGATCACGACCTAAATCCTACAAAGGAAAGTAAAAACATCAAACCATAAGTATGCTAAAACAATCAAATTATGTACGAGTATACCTATATCAAAACCTACAATGTGAGAACATTATTATCTTATGATCGCTTGATAGAACTGAGAGACGCCTTTAAAGGTATTAAATTCGATATAATTGGGCTATCTGAGACGCTTCGACAAGGAATAAAAATAAAAGAATATGACAACTGTATTCTATGCCACTCTGGACTTATTAAGGGACGTTATGGTGTCGATTTTTTAGTATACATATTTGAAGCACAAGAACAATATTGAGAGTTTTACAGGCATAACGGATAGAGAATAGCATTATTGAATTTAAACATACAAGGAAATAAAATGTCTCTCATACAGGTATAAGCACCAACAAAAGCAGCTATAGAAGAAGAAATAGAACTTTTCTATGAAAAGTCAAACATAGCTAAAAGCGTAAAACAAGCAAACCCTTTTTTCATATCAATGGGTGACTTAGATGTAAAAATTGGCAAACCTAGACAGAATAAATATTTAGTAACAAGACCGAATGGATATTTAGACAGAAATCAAAGAAGCCAGAGGCTGTTAGATTTTGCTCACGAAAAAAGATTGCTATCTTAAAGACTTGTTTTAAAAAAATACCAAGTAAAAATGGACATGGCGCTTACCAAATAGCCACAAAAACGAAATTGACTGTATTTTAAAAAACCGACCAAAAACTACTCTAAACATAGAAATAAGTTAAGTAAATGTCAATTTTTCTTCAGACAACAGTATTGCTATTACTGGTAAAAGACCAGTTTGCTGGTAATATAGTTCTGCTCTCAGAAAAACGCACACAATTGCAACTTATGATCCAGTCACTAAATAAAGCCAGCAATCAAGTAAGACTACAAATGAATTTAACAAAGTCAATGGTGATGACGAACTGCACTGAGATAATAATAATAGTTGACAATGAAATACTAAAATACACCGATAAATACATATACCTGGGGAAACAAATAGGGTTCGACAGAAGAAATAATGAACTAGAAAACAAAACACCTGGAATAAGTACTGGAGCATGAAAAAAATATTCGAAAGTGACATGCCAGAAAAATTAAAAGCAAGAGATTTTGCCACACCTTACTTATGCATTTCAAACCTGGAAGTATACAAACAAAATTAAAAATAAAATAATTGGACTGCTGGCTGCCAACGTGGACTGGAACGCAGTATGCTAAAAACATTCAAAAAATAAGACATGACAATATTAGGAACTCATCAAAAGCTACTGACGTTTTAATTCATGAATCATTCTCAAAAACATAAATGCGTGACCAGGCCATGTTGCTCGGCTACGAGAAGAAAGATGGACTATGGTGCGAACCAAATAGAAAGCGCCATAAAGGAACCACACACATGAGATGGGTAGATGACATCATTCAAACTGTTGGCAAAAAATGAGTACAGATACCCAAGGATAAAGATAATTGGGCTTCTGTGGAGGAGACCTTCACCCGTAGAGGGGTTCTAGCAAAAAAATATTACTTCTTACAGCTTCCAAACATATAACTATAACTAATCACTTAGTATAGTAGTAGAAATATAACAAATAGTAAATAATGTTTATTCAAAAAATGCTAGAAGTAAAAGGTTTATTATTATTATTATTATAGGGGACTCACCTTACTCCTCCTGCTACTTTGTGCGCGAGTCCGACTCGCACTTAGTTTAATTTTATTCACTTTTCTGTTTTAATAAAATATAAACAAGACGCTAAAGACTCTAAAATTGAAGAAAGGATACGTTATTACACGTGTTTTATTATTTCATATTGTATTCTAGGTTTAATACATTTTATATTATGACTTGATGTCTAGAAACATAGACTAACAACTTATATTATATATACAAGGTATTTTTATAACATTCAAGTAATTACTTGAATTAATCAATTCTTTAGGTTTCGTTTTTACTTTCCAGTATCAGTTACAACAATGTGATCACGTCACTTTCTTCCTTTACTTGATATATCATAGAAAATGTTTTAAAGAAAACATGAATGCCCAGCTACTAATAAATATCGCACAACATTTAGAAGCAAAAAAACACATTGCCACACTACTATTGCATAGTGAACAAAAAATTTTACACTTCGAAGAATTTGAAATTATAAAAATAATAAAAAAAAAACAGACTTATTGCACTGCCTTAAGTTTGATATCTGTTTATATAGAAGACTAGAGTTCGCCAGCAAAATTGTTAAGATTTTTCTCTTTCAAATTTTTAAAAGAGAAAACTAAAACAACGACGCTATGATATGATATCGTGTCTCAAATAACAGAGTGGGTTATTTCTGTATTTGACACTTACTGTTAACTACAAAATTTCAAATAGGCACTTGTGTCATCTAATGCACTTGGTGCGTTATTCTACGAAGTCTCTTTATTATATATAAGCGATTATCAAAAGTAAATTAGGCCACTTTGGTTTTTACCGTTTCCACGGGAATTTTGAAGTTATTTTGTTGTTAAAATCAACTGTTAGTGAATAAGTTGGCTGATTGGGTTCATACGTGTAAGAAGTTTCAGAGTTACTAACCGCGTAGTTTCGGCTATAGTTTTCTGTCAGTCCCTTAATAACGGAATAGATAATCGAAATCAAACTATTTTTGTGTATAGTCCCACTATTTTTTATATAGAATGAAGTAACTATCTAGTGACTACGTATTGCATATGATATTGAATTACTTAAGAATTCCAATTAAAATAATGATAATATGTGTATGCATTTCTTAATAACTTGAATTGATTGAAAAACAGATTATATAAAGTATTAAGAATTAAACAAGACCACGATAGCTTAGTTAACTCCTCAGTAAATATATATATGATTATATTATAACTAATGTTTCATACATATTGTTAAAATCGTAATAATATATCGATATTTTCTTCAGATATACTGATACAAAATATCCAATATAGAAATTGTATCTAACGTATTAATTCCAAGACCGTAGAGATGCATTCGCAACCGGACAAATACTAGTTTTCCTACAGTAAAACAAAACCTAGAACAACTAGATTTTTATGTTGTTATTATTTTTGTTAAAATTGTTAATAGTTTAGACTTGTTTACATATTTTATACAAAATACATGTCGAGCTGTAAATTCTATAATATTTTTAGAATCCGATAATTTACAATAGATACGAAGTATCAATTACTGTAACTACAACACGTAAGTATATTCTAATACTTTTAATATACATATGTTCTTGGCGACAACGGTCGTCTGTTGTATGAAAATAAACGATAATAATTTTACATATTACATTAGTTTTTAATTTAAAAATAAAAAATATTGGGGAGCTTTATAATATAGTGTTTTAAGTTTAATATTTAAAAACTTATACATGACCTTTAATAATGCCGTAGCATGAACAAACTATAACAAAGAAACGGTTTTTAAAATAGTTAATTGAGGTGCAGGAGGTTTTTCTATATTATGGCTTACATTTATAACGTTTCAAGTCGTGAATCTTGCTTATCGGTCTGCGCTAAAATAAAATGTTGTGCTCATCTATACTAACGGGTTAGTTTACGGTTGCTCTGACTTTGGATTTTTGAATCGAATTTTATTTTTGTTGTGGTACGCTATTCAAATTTAATACTAAGATAATGAATGTACTCGTTATATGAATTAAGTGATCACAATAATGTGTATTATGTGACGTAACCAAAACATCATATTGTTTTCAAGTAGGTACAGCTATTTATGATTTTCTGACTTTTTCTGATTGTTGTGGCTCTGTTTGTTCTATTCATAAAGATGAAATCAATGATGTTTTTCATTTATAATATTTATGATAAAAATCTATTTTAAGTTGTATTAACCACCTGTTACCATGATAAACGATGAAGTTAGGCATATAATCTCGTATTTGTAACATTTCTTGAGTGCTTAACAAACTCATTACCCTCCTTTAAGACGTAAAAACAGTTATGTAAAAATATAATAAGGTCTTTATTATGACACATATTATATTAAACTGTTTTAACGCGAATAAAATAATTTAAAATGTAAAAATGTTTTGGACATGTTCTACACCTTATCTTGAGATAAAGCAGCACTATATCAGGGCAGCACTATATCAGGGCATAAATACTTTACCCTTTCTTTACTAAAATATAAAGGCAATTATTACTGCAGACTAATATCATGTTACAAAATGCTGCTATTGAAGAATGAAATGTCTTGGGGAAAAATTGACTCGTCAAATCGACGAGCGTCCAAAAAAGGCCAAGATCAAGAAAAGTTTTAGAATTTGTAACTAAATATTTATCATATTTATTAATTGCTGGCGCTTAACTATTAAAAAGCATACTTACTCGCTTCGAATACTAATGATAACATCAATGTTACTTTAAAAGGTAATTAATAAAGTCTAAGTAATGAAACACCTAAATAAATAATATTTTGTCAATTAATTTTTTGTTGCACTGATTTTATCATTTATGATGGCTCTGGCACTAATTATGATTATGTTAAAAAAAAAAGAAGTCGGATTAATTTGAAACTTTGCACACCTATGAAAAACTGATGACAATGCAATAATATAAAAACAGTTTCCCATATCATTATGAGAACCGTCAGGATTAATAAAATCTGTTACGGATCCTTCTATCTCTCTTACTGTCGAAAAATTGACAGAGCTAGCGCATCTGTGCATGCTAAAAACACCTAAACAAAGTAAAAAGGGAGAAAATAAATAATGCTTTGAAAGACTAAGCGTGTTTTTTTTTTAATTTTATAAATTATTTAATTATTATTATAAAAAATTATTAAACTTGAAGCCCATTATAAAAATATTCTATTCAAACGCCACTTATTCAAATTAGATACATAAATTCTTTTAAATGAAACATTTTTAACCGAAGTAATTGCTTATATTTTATTCTATACATTTTTGGAATAACCATTATCAGAATAGTAATGTATCTCCAAAAATATATATTGTTTTCTATACATTCTTAAATATCAATATCTGAAAAACATCAGGGCGATCACACGAATACGCCTTTTCCGGGGATTGACCTGATACAACACTGAAATCTTTATACATATTTATATGTTAATTATGTATTAGGATAATAAAATAAACTCAATATTTTAGGATATCAAAGTTAATTTTGACATTAATAAGTGGCGATAAATGTTAATTCTAAAGATAAGCCTACTTTTGTAATTTTAGTATTTTGGACTTTGCTTTTAAAAGTTCGAAACACTTATCACCATACATATAAACGTACTTATCGCAAAAAATTACATCTCATATTATTTATTATTAACTTTTTATTTAAAATACATTTACATCGTATTAAAACGGCATGAAAATTATATATGATTGTACATTGAATATATTTGCAAAAAAGCCAAATTAGGTAGAGGGGGGTCTGGGTAGTTTAAGATGTGTAATAAGAATCAAACATACATGTGAAAACTTACATCCTTATACTTGATCTCAAATGTACACATGTGATTTGACATCTACACAATATGTGATCACACATCCACATTTATGAACACACATTCACGCCGTCTCTCGTAAATAGATAACTACTACATATACTGAGCTTGATGATCACTGAAAGTTATGATGATCGCAAGTTTAGGCCAAAAATACAAAGAAAATCGGAGCAAAGGGGAGGACAATAAGAATTTGCCTAATGCAGGGAATGGACGCGTCGACGAATTGGCATTTCTCTTGGAATATATTAAAATATAAATAAATACAATTACTTGCAGATGGTAATTATTAAATTAATTAGCAGCTTTCCAAAATAACAAGTAGCCAATCTAAAATTCACGGTCCGCAACTATTAGCGAATCTTGAAATTCGTTCCTTACATCATAAATATAGACTTCTGATGTAAGAAATGAATGGTTCTTGTATATAAAAGATTTCACTGTTAATGCCTTACACTAAATATTTAGAATTTGTCATATTGCTTCAAGCACACTAGAGCTAAGTGACTTTTAATGGTTGAACCCATTTGTGTCTGCCATTTAGTCATAAACACATTTATATAAGTCAGTACAATATAGTTCATTAACAGTAGAAATATATATTTTATTAATAAAAATTCTAATAGTATAATTATTAGAATACAAAATAGTTTATCTGTGCTTTGGATATATTTTCGATAAAATAATAGAAAGATGTGAAGACTTTGAGACAATCACTATTTTGTGCCATATTACACTAATAAAAAAATGTAATGGATGTTCCATTATAATATTTTTTTATTTCTTACATATACAGACTGTGAAATGTTACAGATTTATTATGAGCATTGATTTCCAGGTGTTTCAGATATTCTAATTTTAAACATCAACAGAAAACGTCATCAATAAGGAAAACTTTTGATACGGCATAAATTCTACATTTGACAGATTATCTCATCTATTGTTTCCTTACCAACCTACTATTTTTATTGCAAAATATTTTATCTATATACACACTTTTTTACTGTTTTATAATATATTATTATTTTATTATAACAAAAATCGAATATTTTGCGTTTCATTGCTTTGAATTTTTTATTTCTTTATAATTGCAATATAAAATTAATTACATATATTTTCTTGTTTAAAAAAAATTAAAAACATGAACAAGCGTTAAATATCAAAAGTTATGAGTCTATTTATAACCTGTATTTTTTTATATCTATTTTGTTATTCTACCTTTACGCTGTCTACCATATAATATTATATATTTTCATATTTCGGCTCTAATAACTAGGCAAAACGCGGCGTTGAGTTCCGCCTCTCGATGTGGAAAACATCGAGCATTCTGATAGAAGTGGCAAAGGTATCCTAATGTTAAGAATTAAAAAGAAAAACTAAATATCATAGAACCCATCTAAAACGATCACGTCTAGTACTATTACATACATAGCACGCCATTTTACTCATATCCCTGCAACTTGACACATGTGTAAATACATTTATTATCAAATTTCGATGCAGCAACATTTAAACCTTTTTTTATCAAGTAACGATTAACGCCATGTAGCTTTTTTTAAGAAACAAACACAAAAACAAGGACAACCCAATGACGCACTCACTATAAAAGTAATAAAAAAATGGAAAATTTCTAAAGCAACAATTTTGTTAACAAAGGAAAACAGTTATTATTTTAAATATCTTTACAATTAATATAAAGTATTTTATAAATACATCTAGTTACACAGGTTTCCTTTGCCTACTCGAATACAAAAGAGTATACAATGTATATAAAACAAGTTATTTTTTTTATTATTTTTAGAAATTTTAAAGTGTTAATCTACACCTAATTTTAACGGGTGGGAAATTTTAGCGGGATTTGAACCCGCGCCTTGGACGTATTTCATGAGGCGGAAATTTAAAGGTTTATAAGTTTTATAAGTAAGTAAACTTAGTTTTAATGTCATAGAATAAACGCAGATAGATTGGCAAGTGTATTTCTAGAACTACAGAGTATTTTACCAAATTATATAATATGTATAATTAATTTCTAATCAATATATATGTTTTGTACAGTGGAAATAAAATATAAATAGTATTTTTTTCTTTACTGATAAGGAAGATTTGTAGAGGTGAGAAATGCTATTAACATAATTAAACCAAATTACGGAAACACAATCATATGTTCATTGTTATGTAATAGCAAATCAGTAATGTCTGCAAAATAATTGTGATTGATTTAAGTGGTAACTTATTGTACAGAAGTAACGGGAGTCATCTTATCTAATGACAGTTACCTGAATAGTTCTTGGTAATAAAATATATTAAATATTAGAACGGACCGGCACGCTAGCTATTTTAAGGCCGTAATAGGGAATATGTATAAACGTTTAAATTTGTTCAAAATACATATTTTTTTATTAATCTTTAGTATTTTCACATTACAATTAATTGATATTTTGTTAATTTTTAAATTTTTCAGTGCCATAAAATAATATTTGAAAAGTAAAAAATAACCAAATGTGACGTCCATGAACATAAATTTGTATAAATCGACGTGCATATACTGCATCAGCAGAGTTTGCTAGATTTAAATACTATATTGCCGTAATATGTTTTGTATTAAATCTTTCTGTAATGAATCACTCTCTCAATCTCTCTCACTCAGCTTCTCGTATTCCGCACATGGCAGGATAGACAGAGGGATCTTGGAAACCTAGTGTTAAGACACTTCCTTCAATTCCCTTCTTTCCGCCAAATTTGAGACATTGCATGTTGAACGATGGAACTTAACGCAGCGCTTTGCCTTATTACCAGAGCGAGCGAAATTTGCAAATATTTTTTATTTCATTTCCCGAGTGGGGACCGAACCCACAACCTGTTTCTGTCACGACAAGCCTAAAGGCACAAATTATTAAAGAATGCTCACAGACATTTATAGCACCTAAGTCTAAACCTGAGTAGTAAAGTCTACTCAGCTCAGTCAAACAGCATAAGATCTTTTACTTTTTGTTTTTTTCAGATAAATATGTTATAATTTGAACGTACATATGTGATAATTTGACGAGCTTAAGTAAGACAAAAGTTATGTTCAAAGCGTCGCCGTGGCGCATCGTGATTGTAAGTGTAGCGGTTCTAGGTTTAATTCACACTTGGGGAAATATAATTTTTATTTTTATTTCCTCGTTCTGGGCCTAAATACTAAGGAAGCCTAGGCGTTAATTTTGGCTATTTAAAGAAATTATGCGAATTGTAATACAACATTTATGGCAAAACATGTGAATTTGTACTAAAATATACTAATATGTTTTTTTTTAACAATTTTACTCTATTATCAAACCGCCTGCTATAATTATTGCATGATCTGTATTTATTTATATTTTTTTAACATAATTCTTTATGTTTTATTGATTATATTATATATACGGTAAAAATTAAGGTTTTTAATTTATACAATCTATAATATAGTTGAGGCCTGTCGTGGGACAGCGGCACAGGCGTGTAACTGATAAGTTGTGGGTTCGATCCCTACTCGAGGAAGTGAAATGTTTTCAATTTAAATATTAACTGTTTTCATTTCTTCGCTCTGGTACAAGACATAACGCGGCGTTGAGTTCTGCCACTCAACACGCAATGCCTCAAACTCTGCAGAAAGTGGAGAACGGGAGTGGAACAAAGTGTCTATTAATATAATAGAATATATATATCTTGTATAAATTATTTTAAACTATCATCATTTTACACTATTGTTTTCGTAATTTTGCATTGCTTGGAATACGAAAGACATTCGTTTGTTTTTCTATTAGTGTATTTCTCATAGGTTGTAAAAATATTTATAGGTATATCATTTTCCATGATCTGATTAGAAGTTATAACATAATACATATTCGAAAAAAAAGTAAAATGTTCATAGAATACTCGCGGCATATGATATTTAACGTCATTCTCTAGCGCCACTTTCGTATAGTTACTGCGGGAAACATACATTTTTACATTTTTAAATTTTTAAATAAATATATTATATTTGTATGTTCTGAGGTCTGTTTTTTTACGTTATTAATATATAAATTATTTATTTAAGAGATTAAAACCAATATGCATATTCCTTATTAGTAATACATATGAGGCCAGTTGTGGTGCAGGGCCAAAGGTGTGTGACGTAAACGCGACAGATTCGATCGCCAATTAAATTTTTAATATTTTGTAATTAAATATTTAATGTTTTCCTTTCTTCGCTTTATTAAAAAGGCAAAGCTGAATTCCGCTCTCAACACGCGATGCCTCAAATTCAGCGAAAAGTAGAGAACGGAGAACGGAGGGTCTTAACATTAGGTTTCTAAGTTCCAATATGCATACAATCTGCAGGTTACAGCGCGACGCTGAATACAAGATTGTTATTATAATATCTATTTCAAGATATGCGTGTTGAGTGGCAGAACCCTACACCTTGTTCACGAGATAGTGCGGCTAAAGGAAATTATTTTTTTTTTTTTCAGCTTCACGCTATATCCCGCACTAGGCAAGGTAGGCAGAGGGAACGGAAGTGAAACCTTGTGTTATGACACTCCGTTCCACTTCCGTTCCCCACTTTCTAGGCATTGCGTGTTGAGTAGCGGAACTCAACGCCGCGCTTTGCCTTATTACCAGAGCGAAGAAATGAAACATTAAATATTTAAATTGAAAATATTAAATAGGAAATTATTTAAATACAATAATTCAACTGTGGTGAGTTCATTGTTCTACTGCGTCTAGTTTGGATAGGCGCTAATCAGTTTATTTTTTTATATATCATTAAAATAGAATGTTTATTTTTTTAAGCAATACTATCATATTTTTTTAAAGTATGATTCATACTTACATACTTGCTTTTCATTAAAGAAAAATACTTGTTTAAAAACGTTAAAAATGTTATATTTTTAACGTATCGGGATTTGAACCCACGCCTCTTGGAAACTGTTTAAGCGCTCTGACCACTAAGCTATACGTTCTCATTAAACTACGTCAAAATTGCTTATAATGCTTAGTATGCAATTTTTTAATTAATACTACTTTTAGTAGTCGATCATAATCACGTCCAATGTTTCTGTTACAAACAAATACATACTCGTACACAGATACGACTAATATGAAAGCGTGTTAAAAATACAAATTAATATTTTTTTAAATATTTAATGTACTTTTTGATGTTTAGATGATGATGTTTTAATGTCATTTTTAATATTTAAACGATCATTGTCATTTACTTATTGATGATATTATACTTGATATTAAAGAAGTTTACCTTTTTTCAGCAATCCTGTAGATACTTCCAAACAAATATTTTTAAATTCAATATCCACGTTTACTGACGCTGGCATGTTTATTTGAATACTTCTATATTCCCCCTTACTCGATAGTTTTTCAGGCGCATCTCGATGCAACGCTTGTGCATTAGCCATTGTTTACTGTTTAAAAAAAATCTTATTTTTTTTTTAAGCTATTTAAAAAATATATGTACATTCGACTAGATATTATTTAAATATGAATATTGATTTTTGTTTTGTAGCGACACTAGGCACAACAGCGCTTCGCGAAAGTATTTGCCTTACTGACGGTTGACGGCAAGTTCAGCGTACAGATTTGTTGACGAAACAGTTTATCATTTAATTTTTAAATAAAAGATAATCTTAATAGAATTTAACCTGTTGTGGCGCAGGAGCACACGCTTGCAGCTGTAAACTTGACAGGTTTTGGGTTCAATCCCAATTAACAAAAAAAACAAATTATTTTTATTTTTTTCGCTAACAAGACAAAGCGCGGTGTTGATTTCTACCACTCAACACGTAATGTTTCAAAAAAAGTGACGAACGGAATGGAGTGTTTAAACACTAGGTTTCCTCTGCTTAACCTGCCATGTACAAAAAAATATTAGCATTATCTGCAAATGTTATGAAGTCAAGTCTGAAATTATTGAAATTGTTTACCAAAATGTTACCAATACCTATCTATATTGCACATTTTAAATGAAACACTTTTAACCGGATTAATTGCGTATATTGAGTAAACATTTTTTTGGACACACAGTTTACAGTATAAAGTGTTCGAAACGTCGTCGTTTCCAAAAATATTTACCACACAATATACTATTTCATTTAAAATGTGTAATAATCGTAAAAATTAAAGACATTATTATCTATACTGCATTGTATCTTTAAACTTTCGATACTCTCTCAGCTTGATCCGATTGAATTTATCATCAACTTATTTAATATTGTTTTAATTTATACGTCTTTGATATTTATTCAGGTTTAATCTTTAAATTTTTGTATGTACATAAAATAATAATATTATAATTTAGTTTTTGTTGAGTAAGGATGAAGTTTTGTGCCAGTTTTTGTTTTAGTTTAACATTGTATACACCACGTGGGAAGGTAATCAGGAACAGGATCAAGCCCAAAACCTGTCGCGTGTACGCTGTACAGGTAACCCTCGGTCAATGACCGCCACAACTTTTTTTATTTTTTTTTATATTATTCATTCGCAGTACGGGATTTTCTTTTTAAATTAAATAAAAAATACTGATACTTCTAATATATACTACCAAGATAATTTAGTTTCAAAGTAACATAGAAATGAATTCATTAATGTTTACTTTTTTGCTTTGTAACGAGGCAATGCGCGTTGTTGAGTTTCACCTCAAAACGTAGTTAATGCCTTTCAATTCTTTAGAAATGGGAAACGAAAATATTTTAACGGAAATCGTGTTTCTTAACACCGAGTTCCCATCTTCGCTCTAACTACACTGCTGGGATACAGCGTGATACTAAAAATAAAAAAAGATACAGATTACTCTGACTTTTTAAAATAAATAATTAGGACATCTTTTCGAAAAAAAAAGAAAATAACACTAAAATCAATTCTTATTTACTACATTTAGTAAATAAGAATCGTTATTAAACATGAATTATATTTTGCATCAAAGATAATAAGAGGCCGACATTTACTGTGAAGAATTAATTATTTGAATATTTTCATTTCCTCGCAGTATCCAATCGCTGTATATGGGGTATAAAGTGTAAAAACAAAACAAATGTATGATACGAGTATAATACAAGACCAGTCACTTTTGTGTATCAATAAATATTAAAATAAAATATAATTTAGGTCTTTCATGGCACCGGGGCCTATGCCTGTATGCGCGAAGGGTTCTGGGTTCGATACCTTCTCGCAAAAATGATAGTTTCAAATTTAGTGTTTAATGTTTTCATTTTTTCGGTTTGGTAATAAGGCAATGCAAAGCAAATAAAATAACGGAGTGTCTAAACACTAGGTTACCAGTTCCCTGCTCTGCCATATGCGGGATGCAGCGTGAAGCTAACATTGCAATTACATATATCGTATTATACCTATACATTGCGCGTAATTGTGCCTATGTATATCGTACATATGTATATGCTCTATTGATTTAGTTGTTATATGATTAAGTTTATTATGACCTGATATATGAAGGTTAAAAGTAACTTCGGTTGCCTTTTACCAAACCAAAAAATATGTCAGTTTCACAAGTATGTATTGTACCGTTATATGTATGTACATACCTCTATGATAAACTAATACACAAGGTGATCTGTATTTTTGTATGATATTTTACATTATTACCTCCTCTCA
Source organism: Eueides isabella (assembly GCA_019049475.1). Classification (NCBI taxonomy): domain Eukaryota; kingdom Metazoa; phylum Arthropoda; class Insecta; order Lepidoptera; family Nymphalidae; genus Eueides; species Eueides isabella. The sequence goes on along the minus strand of CM032386.1, from coordinate 11,589,251 downwards.
TGATATAAAGATCAATGAAAAATTAATAAAATTATACATATGTTAACTAATATCTGTAATAATTTACATTGGAAGTAATACGCAACTTAACCTACAATATTTGAGGTCAATTAAATATTAGATATACACATAATTATAAAGAGGCCTGTCATGGCGCATTGGCAGAAGCGTGTGACGGTAACCGACAGGTTCTGGGTTCGATCCCAACTCGAGGAAATGAAATATTTAATATTTTAAAATGAAATATTTAATATTTACATTTCTTCGCTCTTGTACAAGGCAAAACGCGGCGTTGAGTTCTGCCACTCAAACACGCAATGCCTCAAATTCGGCGGAAAGTGGGAAACGGAAGTGGAAGGGGATGTCTTAACACTAGGTTCCCAAGTTCCCTCTGCCTACCCTGCCATGTACGGGATACAGCGTGAAGTTGAGTGAGAGAGTAACATAATCATATACCGCATATATACATTTAGGTATCTGTATATAGGACGTCTAAGTAGACACATTAGTATGACGCTTTCATTTGAATAGCTGCTTATCTGGTTTAACCACATTGATGATCTAGCATAATTTGGTTACAATTCAACTTATTATTATTACAGTACTATATTACAATTCAACTGTATAAATATAATATCGGTCATCGATTCATAGTTCAAAGATCACCGATTACTTTGTCCATCCATAAACACTATTTATTTCAAAGTCACGAGATATTAAGGTAGAATAAATATCATATAACCAAGGGCAAAAAAATAGGGTTCTCAATCAAAGCATCAATAGATATGAGTATTATCTATGCATGTTTTTGCAGCAATTTCATTATCTTTTTTGCTGCATTTTAAATCGTTCCAGAGTCTGATCTCAGCGACAGTAAATGGGACAAGAAGCTAGAATACTTGTCGTGGCGCAGCGGCATATGAGTGTGACTGTAACCGACAGATTCTGGGTTCGATCCCCAGTCGAGAAAATGAAATATTTAATAGTTTCAATTTAAATATTTGATGTTTCATTTCTTCGCTTTGGTAATAAGGCAAAAGCGCGGCGTTGAGTTCCTCCACTCAACACGCAATGCCTCAAATTCGGCGGAAAGTGGGGAACGGAAGTGGAACGGAGTGTCTTAGGTTTTAGGTTAGGTTTTTTTGTCTTAGGTTCCCGGGTTCCCTCACCCTACCCTGCCTCGCGCGGGATACAGCGTGAAGCTGAAAAAAAAGCTAGAATTATGAGTCGGAATTTATGGATGGAGTTTGAGTTCAACTATTTATTGTGGGAGGACGACAGGAAAGAGAAGTCGGAAGAAAGGTATGTAGGGGAATTTGATCATATATTTTTTAATAATAAGAACACAATAAAGTAAGCACAGCAATCACGACTTTCTACGATCAAGTAGGTACTATAAGATAATCAAACTGCTTCCTACTTCACGAAATATGCTAGATAGATACAACCTTTTATTTAGTGGTAAGATAATTTCTTCATCACTTCACACAATAGCTGAAAAACAAAAAAAAAACAATAACATGAAAAATAATACTAACAATGCAAATAAAAAATAAATATAATTCATTTAACAATAACCAAGAAAACGTATAATAAATAATAATAAATTAGTGAATACAAATAAAGAATGTAAACATTGTAACATAAAAATTCGTTGTTTCATACCAGAAAATGAACAGATATATTTAAAACAAAATACAAAAAAAATGTAAAACTATTTATAATAATCAATTAAGCAGAGCGGGTTCAGTGCGGCAACAAAAGAATTTATATATAACTATATAAATGTTATATATGTAAGTAGGTAATTAAAATAATATTGATATGTTTATAAATTTGCACTAATACTATACAATAAACTACATAAAATACACAAACTTATTAGAAAAATATTTACAAACTTTATAGATACTGACATAAATTACACTACATTTTTTTTAGCTTCACGCTGTATCCCGCTCGAGGCAGGGTAGGCAGAGGGAACCCGGGAACCTAGTGTTAAGACACTCCGTTCCACTTCCGTTCCCCCTTTTCCCTTTTTCCTTTTCGCCGAATTTGAGGTATTGCGTGTTGAACAGCGGAATTCAACGCCGCGCTTTGACTTATTACCAGAGCGAAGAAATGAAACATTAAATAATTAAATTGAAAATATTAAATATTTAATTTCCTCGACTGGGGATCGAAACCAGAACCTGTCGGTTACAGTCACACGCTTGTGCCGCTGCGCCACGACAGGCCTTAAATACACTAGATGCTAAGATAATATTTTTTTTACTCTATACTTAAATACAGATATGGACTTGGACTGCCTTATGGTAGGTTTTTTTTTTCGTGGTAGGTTTTTTTTAAAATACTAGCAACCTACATCGTGATGAACGGAGACTTTGTTTGCCACGAAAGCGTTTTGGACCCTAATTATTATTTATTTATATTTCTTTACTCATATACTTATCATCTACGCTTAACTTTTATCAATGTATAATTTCATTATTTTATATTTACTTCCAGCTACTAATTTGTCTATGGACTAAGCAGTTTTATTTGTTAATAGACAGAATAGTTTTAATACTTAATTCTGGTCTGAAAATTTATTTTTCACTTCTTGAGTATTCTTCGGGTTGGAGCTAGTTAGATTTGTAATTCCTATTTTTATTTTGTTCCGAGGGTTAAAGCTCTGCCCATTTTGACAGTGAAGGAGTACTCCAATTTACAAGAAGTCGAAGATAATCTAAAACCATTATATATAATAACATATATAATGATTTTAGAGAGTTGCCTAGGACTGCCAAGAATACACACTTGAGACTTTTTACGATTAATAGACAAACCATATGCTTTGCTCCAGGTATTAGTCCTTTGAAGATTGAAGTTGACTGAACTAATAGCACTCGCAATGTCATATATCTTCGTGGTTGTATATATCTGCAAGTCATTAGCGTATAGGTGAAACTGTAAGGATAGAAACTTAGTAACTGACTTGATGAAAATGGGGACCCTGGGAAACACCAGCAATGAGAGAGTTCACAACGATCGCTTAATATTTAAGCGAATGTACCGATTCCGGTTATGTAAACAGGAGTAAAACTATTAAGAAGTCTCTAAGGAAAGATTAATAGATTTTAAGATAGCCACAAGGATACCAAAATCAACAGTATTAAAAGCGTTGGAAATATCCAGTAGGGCAAGAATAGTAATTTGTTGGTTTTCGATTTCAAATATAATATTCAATGATGTGACAGTACAGTGACCAGGGCGGAATCCAGACTCGATTCCGCCCTAGTCACATCATTAGAAATGGAGAGCAGATGGACAGTAGACTAAAGTAATAGATTTAATAGTATTTATTTTAATATTATGATTTAAAGATCGGACTTGCGTGAAATGTTTGTTTATTTCGTCAAGATCCATTCTGTCGCTTAACGCAACAGTTTTCCGGAAGCCTCCAATACCCATCGCGTCGAGAAATTTCCAGATGTAGCTGAGTTGCAATTTTCGATAGAGTTGTGAATGAAAGTGCGTTGTGCATCCTTGCAAATTATATTACAACGTTCCGTAGTTTTTTGAACCTGTAAAAGTTTTTTTCGGCAGGATTTCCTTTATATTGCGATTTAGCAGAGTTTTTTTTCAATATGATCAACTGATGAACTGATATAAATAAACTTATGGCTAACGAGCCGTGGCCCAGGAATGTGCTTAAGCTTTATGGGTCGAAACGGGGCGTGCACGTCGAACCGAACATTAAATCTAATTGTGATGGATTGGTATGAGGAAAAAAGTCAGAAGCGTCTTTTACTCAATTACTATACTATTTTACTATTAACAATATTTATAAGTCGGTTAGCTCGCACATCGTTTTTGATGAAATATTAAAATTATATATATATATATATATATATATATATATATATATATATATATATATATATATATATATATATATATATATATATATATATATATATATATATATATATATATATATATATATATATATATATATATATATATAAAAATTTAATATCCATACATATAATAAATCTGTAGAATTGAAAAAAAAATTGCCAGCGTGTGAAAAGATAAGCAACAGAACCCATTTCCATCATTTTTGATTTTTTTGTCTGTTTGTCTGATTGAATGTTTGTTTGTGCGCACATCACGTAAAATCTACGTATTCATTGCAGACAATGTTAATATACAAAAAATATACGCAACTTGAGGTATAACTTAGTTTTTGTTTCATCGAAATCGGTTCACTCTATCAAAAGATATGATTAATTTAGTGAGTTCAAGAAGTAAAATATTACGTTACGTAATTCATTATACCTAATTCAGTATACAGTACTTGCAACGACATCCATACTAATATTATAGAGCTGAAGAGTTGTTTGTTCGCTTGAACGCGCTAATCTCAGGATCTTCTGGTCTGATTTGAAAAATTCTTTCAGTATTAGATAGCTCATTTATCGAGGAAGGCTATATTCTATATATAGGATGATACATAATCATCACGATAAGACCAATAGGACCGGAGCACCAATTAAGAATGTTTCTAAATCGGGGGATTTTTCCTAATTGAGAGTTTCCGCTGCGTGCGTTGAGTAAACGGTTAAGGTTTCGCAAAAATCATGTATAATAGAATTGTTATCCTTTTAAAGTTTTTAAAAAAAGTCCGCGACAGGATATATCTATATTTTTATGCTAATCAATTTGTTCTAAAATAATGCATTATTTGCGAAGGTGTTTTTATAAACAATTCTTAACTTTTTCAAACCCCCTAAGTGATAAGGGTTGAACAAACTTAACATGTTTCCCTTTTTATGGCAAAATAACCTTTGCCGGGACAGCTAGTACATAATAAAATGGTATTTATTTAAAAGGGCCTAGAATTATTTTTAGCAAAATAAATAATTAAATATTTTTTTATTAAAACAAATTAAAAATTCAAATGTTAATAAAGTCTAAACTTAATAATAGGTAATAATAAATTGAATATAATACAAAAAGCCATATATACCCATACTGCAGTCATCCATCCCTCTTAGTAGGGGTGTCGACTTTGAAAAAACATCGATGTTTTTTTTTTGATGAAAACATGGATATTTTCTACACATCGAGTACTTTTACACTTACATACTTTTTTTTGCTAATATTCTCGCTCTTATAACAACAAATACAAAGAATTAGAATTCACAGGACACAGATCGAAATACATAATCTATAACACAACTTTTTATGCAAACTCATTAATTAAAAGATTGTTTTATTTAAAAAAAATAACAGCCATATATAAAATTAAGTACAATCATTTTGCTAAGTCAATCATAAGATGTCCTATTGCCAGTGTTCTTTTGGGAGACTGCTTACTTACTTACTTACTTAGCTTCACGCTTTTTCAATAGCGGGGTAGGCAGAGAGAACAGAGCGCCAAACGCTACGGTCTCGGCATACCTCTTTCGCCTCGTCCACTGTCATCAACCTCTTCATACATGCCCTCCGGGGGGTCCTCATGCTTTTTACGTAACCTTCCTCCAGTATCGTCGATATTGTGTTTTCGAAGGTCAACCGAGGTCTCCCCCTCCCTTTCTTACCACTCACTTTTCCTTCTCGCTAAACATGCTTCCCAGATATGATATGGGAGACTGCAAAAACGTTTATTTAAGCACAACTAAACAGTTTATTTAAGCGTTTTCCTTTAAGTCTGTTTCGTTGTTGATGTGATTTGTGCCTCTTTAGAAAATAAACGTTCAGATGAGACTGTAGTTCCTACCATGGTTAAGTATTTGTAAGCAATTATATGAAGAAGTCGTTATTCTTGAACTAATAAAGAAGCTCGCCGGCCGACATAAGCCCAAAACAGTTTTTTTTAATTGTCAGCTACTACTAGTCGCTGACTCGTGGGGTCGTGGGCAGTGATGCCTGAGCTTAAATATTAGAAACACGTCAGTCCACTATTGAATAATAAACATATCTTTTTTAAATAAACAAATACAAAATTAAAATTTTAGTAATGCGACTTGAGTTTTTGTGAAAATGGTTGGTTAGAATCAATACGATGTTTTTTTAATAAAAACTGATAAAACATCGATACATCAAGTATTCTGAAAGTTTTTGAAAACATCGGATCTATACTATACCCTATTTAGTTAGCCGTGATATAAAAGTTAAATTAACCAAGTACACGCGCCTCGCACGAGAAACATAACACACAAAAGTCACTGTATTGTCAAATTTTAAACGCATTTTAATACTGGTAAATTGTAGTGCATGACATTGCAAACATTTAATATGAAAGTATGACGTTTTGTCACTAGTCGGGTTATATCCGCCATTTTCACAAAAAAATCGACTTCTTGATACGAAAGAACTGTTTCCAAATATCTTAAGTTAGGTAATAATCATGTCATTTGTAATTTAGTTTTATTTTAAGTTTGTTATTTTGAGAGAGACATCACCGAGCAACGTTTTTAATTTTCTCCGCCAAAGAAAACCAATCAAAGAAAATTCTAACGACTGCAAAATAAATGTTGTTAATGTGTTCAAACATGTAAAAGAGACGTGGCCCAAAGATTCAAATCCGTACAAATATGCTATTTTCAAAATATGCTTTTCAAATATGCTTTTTTGAAAAACCTTTTTTTTGCTTGTTAACATTTTGGTTCAAGGTAAAATGAAAAGATTATACTTTTATAGGTACAGGTAGGTATTTATTCTCGAAAGAAGACTTCCAGACGAAACAAAATCACCAAACAAGTCGTTTGACTAATCCAGCACAAATGAGTAAACAAACTAAATTACCAAAAAATATTCACAATTATTTTTGCGGAACTAGGAAGATGTTATAAAATGTGGGATATATATCCCGGTTTTATTCTATATTTATTAATTTATATTTGTCTACAGAATGAATTAATTCTATGTGGTTGGGCAACACTTTGCTGCCATCTCGATTGTTGTGGATTCAATATCCACTCAAGGAATCCTCCACCTATCTGTTTAAAAAGAATAATATCTATTTCTTCTATGAGAAAGGAAATAATTGAAATAATTCATTTATTTTCATTAAAAAATGTTGGTTTAATCACACACAACCAAAATCCTTTGAATTCTCACATTTGATTCTAAATATAGGTACCCCGAAAAAAAAAAATCCTTGTATTTTTAATTTTTTATCGTTTGTGTGTGCCTTTCCTTCGAAATGTCAATGTCTGAGATACCTACAATATTAATAAAAATAAATTAAAAGCTTAGTGCATTTATAAATCTTAACAATTTATTCTTTATAAGATAAATAATATTTTTTTTAAATCTGAAATGTCATACATTTACATAACTGAGTATCATGGACCATTTCTTATTATTTTGTTTTTGTACTAATCTACAAGTATTTATTAATATGTAAATAATCTGACCGAGTACGATCGAGATACCTTGGAATTATTAAGGAAATGGAAATATACTTATATTTCGTAGTGTACCGTGTGACTGTAAACTATATTGTGAGTTCGATCCCCACTTGGGGAAATGAAATGTTTAATATTTTCAAGTTAAATATTTTATCTTTTCATTTCTTCGCTCTGTAACAAGGAAAAACGCAGCGTTGAGTTTCGCCACTCAACACGTAATGTCTCAAATTCGGCGGAAAGTGGGGAACGGAAGTAGATCGGAGTGTCTTAACACTAGGTTCCCAAGTTCCCTCTGCCTGCTCTGCCATGTGCAGGATACAGCGTAAAGCTGAGAGAGACTCTTTAGCAAAGTTAGAGGTTCGACGATAGTCTTCAATTTTGCTTTTATTAGGTAAATACTGTAACAATTAAAAAAATATATAATGTCACTTTTTAATTTAGAATCTATCACTTTTATACGATTGTTTAATGTGTTTCCTTTATTGTAGAGTATTTTGGGTAAGGGGTACTATTGATAGGTTTTATGAAACCTCCTTTGTTTTTGACAGAAAAAGATCTTTGCACGTACGAAACAGGCTATCATGTCCGAAAGCGAAACCGAAAAAGGCGATCAGGCGATCATGTCCGAAAGCAAAATATTATGTTGAGAGATGAAGATAACAGCTAGAACCACGTCGCGTATTTAAAAAGGTCACATTTATGTGACTTACAGCATATACCTACGACACGCATTGATATTTAACTTATCAACTTCAAAAATAAAAGAATGACAAAATTAAGATTACATTTACTTATGCACTACGCAAATTAAGATTACAGAAAAAAATGTTTATAGATGAAAAAAAATACAATTGTGCATTTTTATAGAACATTGACCGTATTTAATTAGAAGTTTCTCAATTATTTAACAGAGTAAGTGTAGTGGTATAAGTAGACGTGAATGATGGTTTGGTTCGGAGTTATCTATGAAAGTAGATTCTTTTATGAAAATGGTATTCAATGTACTAAAGATTCCATTCTTAAGAAGGTAGTTAAGCCCCAGCTGGTAAGGACCAGCACCATGTTCAAAAACCAAGAATGGTCGTGATATTTCAGCAAGATTTTGCACCTGATCATGAAGCTCGATTGGCCGTTATCTAGTCCTATTGTTAATCCACTTGATTATGATTTATAGATCAATTTTTTTGAGAGTAAGGCTTACTCGACGCGTCATGATAATTTTGGAGTTAGTTGGGTAAATGGAGTCCTTAAAACAATCTTGTTTGTGAAGAATTTTCCATAGAAAAAGTACATGCTGCTAATGTTTACTATTGTCAATGTTTAAAGAATTATTTGCTATGGCTACCAAACAGTTCTCCCAACTGTCATTACATTTTAATGGCTTTATATTAATGTTTAAACTAAAACACAAATGAAAATGTATTTTTTTTTTCTTTTTAACAATATTAATAACAGGATTAAGTATAATCTCCTCCTCAAAGACATTATTATGTAATAACTTAATTTTTTATAGCTTACGTGCTTCAACTTGGCAGAGATTATACAGTTTTAGGGAAAAATTTAAGTGTAAATTGTAGACATTTTTACGCGCTGTATTTTTGGCAGGACAGGCTGAGGGAATTTGGGAACCTTGTGTTAAGAAACTACATTTCGTGGCCCACTTTTCTCCAAATCTGAGCATGTTGTGTGGAGTTACTTGACGCCGCACCTTTCCTTGTCTCCAGACCGAAGAAATGAAAATATTTAATTTCCTCGAGTATGTAGTTAATTTCCTCGTACCCCTAGGCCAGTGGCTTAACATATCAAAGCTCTAAAATTATACTTTGCTGAAAAAAAACCTTTTCTTTGAGCCTTATGCCATATTCCACATCTAGCAGGATAGGCTGAGGGCCTGAGGGATGATTTTAGGCCGTGTGATTCCGGCTTAGAATAGGATCACCCTGGTACTGATGGTGTCGTGAGAGGCGACTAAAGTGCGTGTGGTAGAGTCACGTTGCCAGTAATGGCACGCATGGGCAGACTCGACCGGATTATTACCACCCCCGGCATTTAAGACCGGCGTTAGTAGTGGCTTTGGCCACTGCGTTTCGCATTAGGTAATGCGGTGATCACTTACCACCAGGTGACCCGTACGCTTGTTTGCCGTCTCTTCCATTAAAAAAAAGGTCCAGTGTTAAAACTGGAAAACGTCCCACTTGACCGTTGTCGTCGATGTAAGGCATCGTATATTGAATGGCAAAATTTAACTCCACGCTTAACATTGTTTTCTGGTAAATTTGTCGTATTACCAGAGCAAAGAAATGAAAATATTAAATACTAGTGACCTACACTATTTGATTTACTATCTCAATTACTTTCTTGTTACGTTATGTGTGTACACTAGGTTGAATCACACTATTCGATTTACCATCTCAATTACTTGCTAAATAAAGTAAATTGTCGAGCTTAAAATTTTAAATTGGCCTAACTTATCATTTTGCTTGCAATCTTAAACTTCATCACATATCACCAAGAGGGGAGGAGAGGTACAAAAAACATCAAATGATTAATGGAGGGCCCCTAGCTTGCTTATAAAATAAGTGTTGTAATATGTTATATTTTAATATCTTTGATTTTCGCGATTGTTACACATTTTGAATAGTAAACATCTATGAAAACCCGACGTTTCGAACAGTTTACACTAGTCCGTGGTAATAGCCACGTACTCTTTGGTCACGGGTAGACTGAGGTGGCAGTCGTCTACCATTTGACATAATTATTATATATAAGCATAATTATTTATATATAAGCCATTAAGTTAAGTGAATTTTATAAAATCATACAACTACAAACTACAAAGCTTAGGAAATATAATCTTTATTTATATTAAAGCAAACACACGGGAATTTTATTTTAAAAATAGCATCACTGAGATGTGTACCATCCAAACGTACGACACTAGCTGGCACGTCGCTCGTGGGATAGCGCACATTTTCTCGCAAATGTTGTTCTTGAACTGGGCAATTTTCGTCGGTTTATTAGCATCAACGCGGCTCTTGAGGTGCCCCAGAGATAAAAAAGTGGCGAAAATCCAGTGGCGTGAGATCTGGGCTCCGAGGAGGCCACGGAATATCCCCTCGAACTTTATTAACTATCCTACTTTATCTGATTTTAATAATACCAATAATACGATATTTTTTATATATAGATAAAAAGAAATATCTTGTTTCTCCTTTTAATATTTCTTATAGGAAAAATATACCTAATCCATATGTAAATATCAAATATAAAAAGGTACCATGTAGCGCCATCTATTAATACTTCTAGTTAACATAAACTTTTTCTTAGTTCCTGTGTTTAACACTAGTTTATAGCTGTTACTTACTATTTCGAGATGGCGCTGTAAACTAATATATTAATTTAGATTAAACAAAGGAACAATAATATTAAATCTTTTAAATCTATAAAATCTAATAATTCCATAATTCCATAACAAAATATAGAAAGTGAACAAACGGCGTTAAGAAAGAATATTTGTTGTTTGTTGTTTCGTTGAACATCTAAATATTAGAATGTTATAATCCTTGTAGTAGTTAAAGTAACAGTACTATGTAATATCTATTGGACTTAGGAGAGTTGTTATTATTCACTTATCCTTTATATTTAAAATATGACAAGTCCGAGAGATTTTGCTTTGTCTCGATGTAACTGTGCAAAGTGCATTGTATTTGTATCGTACAATAGTCTTTATGCTGAATATTTACAAATTAGCGAGGAACTGTACATATAATTATTTAAAAGACAAAAGACTTTTGATAGGCGTCAGCGCATTCTATCGCGCGTCGTCGTATACAGCGCACGCGCATCTTTTATATTATATGTGAACATAATATTTCGTTACAATGATGCTCGCGGGGGCTGAAATTGTGCAAAAAGGAACTGTAGAGTATAATACTGATGAAGCCGGAAATTCTGAAGCGGTAATTACAACAGAATCATCAAGCCAAAGCCAATCAAGAGGACTGGCTAAAGTGCCGACTAAAGAACCTGTAGACATCCAGTTTTCTAATATTACGTGCACTGTGTCACTGGGGATAAATAAAGGTACAGTGTCAATCTTTCTTATATAATTATTCAGCACAGCATTGTTTAAATAATTAACTAACTATTATACTTAGTTACATTTAAAATATATTTAATAGTTATGAAAAGATAATACGACAAATAGGATGTCATGGACATAAAGAAAATGATTTGTTGAAATAGTGATTTGTAATTACTATTGTTATTGTTTGTAATATGTAAGCCTCGTGGGTTAAGGGTTAATAATGACGTTTATTTCTTGTATAAACAATGTTAAGCACTCAGATCTAATATGCGTCATTAAACAAAAAAATATAATACATACAGTTCCTGGTTGGTATACGTTCAAAAAATAATATCAACGACATCATATGTATTACTTAGACCTACATAAATATTTCTTTTTTTCTAGCAAATTTCTGTAAAACTAATATAACTTTTTAGAAAGCTCTCTACTTATATGTAAATAGAGCTAACGTTATACACTTTAAATTGATATACTCGCAAAAAATCATATGAATTATAAATCATGTTAAAATAAAAAAAATAAACTAATCCTATTTTGTAGTAATATCTAACTAATACCTATACATTGAATTGTCGTACAGTCGTTTCCGATGACATGTCTATCTTATCGTTTAGGTACCTACTAATTTCTTACTCTTCTTGGATCTTCTCTCCTATCTAACTTCTCTTCTTTATTTTTTTGACAATGCAGTTTTTCTTACGTCTTTAATAGTGTTAAGGAAATTTACTACGTGTATTATTGATATTGTCCAATTGCTACTTATACGTGACATGTACCTCCTTATGGTTAACTTGAAACATGTGAACAACTTTTTGCTTGAGATGCGGCGAGAACTGGTTATCTGAATAGACACGGATTCAAAAACTAAATTGGAATTGCAAAATATGCAACCATCTGCCAGGATGAATTATTTAGTTATATCTTATACAAACAACTCGTTTGAAAAATAGCTCGTTTCGCATTTTTTTTCTATTGCCGGAAGTCAATACGGTAATTAAAATTGATAACCTATCACGTCAACGTCGTTGTGTTATAATTGAGCCTTCTTTACCACTTTGTTTTGTTTATGTTAATAATTATTAAATCAATATTCTATCAATTTCGAATACTTATATTTACATAAGGCTTTTTATAGGCCAGCTGTCAAGGCTTGACAATTGTAAAAAAATATATATTCTAATATTTTTACTACTATAAATAAAGAGATTTAGTCCACTGTTTCAAGATATTTTTACTAGAATGTATCTTGAAACAGTGGAATAAATCTCTTTATTTACACCCGGTAGTTGCCCTGGTAGTTGGTAGTACAGTTACCTCAAAGTATCACCAACAAAGCTACATAAGTGTGTTGTTAATTCATCTAAATAAATTTTATCCAACAATATGTTTCTTTCATACATGTTATTATACTAGCTTTCACTCTCGGTGGTCCATACTCCCTTTTCCATATATACATAACTAAGAGTAACCTTTTTGTCAATAAACGTACAAGTCAGCACAAAATATTTTTTTCAATTATCGGTAGTTTCTGAAATTAGCGGACTTAACCCAACAAATTATTCAATCTCATAATATTAGTATAAAATCACGTTAGACTATCTGCATTTTATATTATTTTCTAATTATTTAATTAGTAACTAACCGGAATCAATCGCGTATATATAATATTATACGAATTCTTAGAATTTTCGTACACGTTGTACTTAATAGTCGGTGTTTAAAAATTTATAATACTGGAATATACGCTACTATGGATTAGTGACGTACATTCTAGTATTTTATATTAAAGAATTACAAATTAAAGAGTTACAGGTAAAATTTGTAAAAAAAAAGCGGTAAGTGTTGTATCTGTCTGTGGTTACAGAGAGATTCAACACTGCGAGACCCGAAGCGGTGTTGGGTACCGCTGCTTCACACACAACGATGAAATATTTTCAAAATTAGCTACTCGGCTAAAAACTGGTTCTGGTTAAAAAAATGTCGGATCTTGACACTGGGTACTCTTTGTTTACAGTTTGTATGCATTATATTTGATCTTATATATATTTTTTTATCCATTCTTTCGATTGACGCTAAGAATTTTTATAATTACTGACTTATTGACCTAAATTTGGTGGAACGAAGCGCGGAACATGATACGAATATGTTATTAAGATAAATATCAGTGTCTACGACTGTAATTATTAAGCCGGTAGTCTTTAATATTGCAAATCACACAGAAGAATATTTTTTTCCGTAGTATCCTTTTCTTGCTTAAGAAGAAACATCTGTTGTTATTCGTATTCAATTAAATAATATTCTAATACGTAAACCATGCACACCTATGTAAAAGATACGCTGGAACATGATAGTAAAGTCAAATTTATCATAATTGAGCTATACTCAATATTATTTTGAATGATATTATTTTGTAAATAAAAAAATATTTTTTAGCTCCCCGCTTTTGCCGCGTGCAGCAGAGTAAGCAGCCTTCTGCTAAGTCGAGTCTAAACTCCGTTCCTAATACTCGGTAATTTTTTTATAAATTGTGTTGGGCAACGGAAGTTGAAACCAGGGACCAGCAAAGCAAGGCAATGAAGATAATTTATTCGGATTCCAACTCTACGGCGAAGGCCTCTAATACTCCGTTACGAATAATTATTTTATGTTTAGTAGTAGTAGGCCTAGTCAGGTATTTCCTTCTATCAACTCTACTTTGCGGGATAGAGCTTGAAACATTAAGATGTTGTTCCATTTTTACATACCTAAGATTAAAATTCACGTCATTCAACTGCGTATTTTACTTTTCTATAGAAAAATTATCCACTTTTGGAGGTACAACACTTTTCAAGCCTTTTGTTTATGTTTTAAGCTTGGATAAGTTGGGACTAGGATGGCATTACCGCCATGATGAAGGTCATACAAAATTGTATGACCTACATCTTGCACTAAGGCATTGGAGCCATATTATGAACGGAATGATGAGTAAAATGAATCTTTAATCTTTTTTACCAAATCTCTTATACGTAACGAGCTTCTTCTGAAGCTCATTCACAAGTTTGGTGTTAAAGTGTTATAACATATGACCATATTGTTTTACCGTACCCCGTTGACCACCTATATCGTAGGCATGCCACCACGATGTTTATTTTAGAGTGTGATCTTGAGGTTGTCTGGTTTCTTATTAATTTAATTTCACAAAACGCCATATAGCTCTTTGTATTTATTATTATGCTTCTGATGGTTTGAGTGAACTATCCTCGCTGGAAGGCTAGCTTATTACAAGCCTTGAGCTTTAAGTGTTTGGTAGCTTTTAGAATTGCCAAAAACTTATACTTTTGTCATCTACTGTAAAAAGAATGTGACTATTGTATATGGTTGTTCTGCTTAGATACGAGAAAGCAAAAATTTAAAAATCAATTTCTGTCAGGCAGTCCATTTAATACAATACATACAGTTGAGATCTTCATACAAAGATATCAATAAAATATTTTTTTCAGCTTCACGCTGTATGCCGCACGAGGCAGGGTAGGCAGAGGGAATCCGGGAACCTAGTATTAAGACACTCCGTTCCACTTCCGTTCCCCACTTTCCGTCGAATTTGAGGCATTGCGTGTTGAGTGGCGGAACTCAACGCCGCGATTTTGCCTTATTACCAGAGCGAAGAAATGAAACATTAAATATTTAAATTGAAAATATTAAATATTTCATTTCCTCGACCGGGGATCGAGCCCAGAACCTGTCGGTTACAATCACAATTAATAAAATTTTACTTTTATAATTTTAACATATTCACCTTGTCATTATCAATTTTGATAATATGTTTCATTATAATCATTATCGATATTTATATTCGTACTCTGCATTCTATATGTAAGAACCATATCGATATTTTCATATCTTAAAAACAGATATCGATAACGATAACGATGGCCAATAATATTAAAATACGACATTATTTTTATTGATGCTTAGAAGAAACTAAAATATTTTCTTATAATATTATCAGTTTTTTAATATTTTTTTATATAAATAGAGATAACAATAATTTGTAATAACATTTTCCTATCTAGGTTTTTTTAATAAAATATATATAATGCATCACGCGTTGATACATATTAATTTTATATATTTTTAAATATCATAACTAATTTACGATTGATATTCGACATATCAAAAAGATTTCTGTACTTTATTAATCAATGTATATTGACAGAGTTATGCAACTTTGAGATGAATATTTCTTCTCTTTTCATGCAAAACTACTGTACGGATTTGCATGAAACTTAACAGTAATACAGGTTATACATCAGAATAATACAAAGACTGCATAATACCTACGTAAATAAGTAAATGATTTAAGAACATAATTTGTATGACGTTAAGTAATTTTAAGCGGGTGAAGTCGGATTTCGGGTCGCTTGTGATCAAATAAACCACACAGCATCTGTGCTTAATCAACTCAATTGGTGCAACATTTCCGTTTATCTCCCCCTCGTCTCATTCGCCCCTTTTCCAGGTTCAAATTTGTAAATAATTACATACTATTAAAGTTATTTACATACACGACATATTTACTTTTGTGATGGGTAGTTAATAAGTAATTGCGGTGCAGTGAAATCTTAAAAGGCATATTTGGTCAATCATCATCATCATCAAATCTATCATTTTCTCACTTACAGAAGTTATTGTATAAATAGTTGAAAAAATATTTAATAGTTGTCCCGCAGCGTTACATTATGTTAGTTCATGTTGGGTCTCGGCCCTGGGAACAAGACAAAATGCGGCGTCGGGTCGTCCACTCAACACCTGGTGTCTCGCAAATTTTGCAGAATGTTGGAAACATTCAATTATTCATAAATGACGTTCACCCAACGTACACACCAGACTCATAAGCCACCTGCGGTTGAGAACAGCTAAGTGTAGACATATAGTATCACATAATAAAAAGTTGATAAGATCTTTGATTTTCATCATTTATTACATATTTCATTCGTACCTATATATTTAGTGTAATACAATATTAAAAACCCTGGACTTGAGCCCCAGCCCAATTACATTAAATTATTCATCATATAATTATGTTATATCAACATATTTTTTTATTCATTTGTCTTTATAATGTTATGAAACTTATATGCTACCAACTAAGCTTTAATCTTTTATCACAGTAACTAGCTCAATGATTATTGTGATTTCAATATAATTTAAATCGGGGTCTAACCCACTAAAGATTTACCGCTTTTGCAAATATAATATAAAAAATATAAACTTTTCTTCTAATATGATTTGATCTCATAACCGTAATAGGCACAATAACATTGTTTAAATTTTAATCTAAAAGTGTTTATACTTCTCGGGTTTTTTACCGGTATTTAACTATTAAGATTAAATAAAATCAATTTTAATTCTGTTGGATTGGCAACTTTTTGACACAAATAAATTAAACTGCCTTCTCATTTCTTTGAAAAACACACTGGTATACTAATTATATTTTTTTATTCTTTTTAAAAATAACGGATACTGCTAGAACCTTTTTGTATTCATTTTGTTAGTAGAGACTAATCCACGTAGTGAAGCCTCCACTAAATAATATTACATTATAACCACGTTGTTCTCTGAAATTGTTTAGGGGCAACCATATATTGAAATTATTTTCTCAGCTTTACGCTGTAACCTGAACATGGCAGAGTAGGCATAGGGAACTTGGAAATCCAGTGATACTCCGTTCCGTTCCTAATTTTCCGCCGAATTTAAAAAATTGCGTATAGAATGAGAATTCTTCGCCGCGCTTTGGTAAAAAGGCAAAGCCGAGAAATAAAGTCATTAAATATTTAATTAGAAAATATTATATATTTCATTTCATCGAAAGAGGATCGAACCCACAACCTGTCGCAACATGATCTACACTTATTTAAAAAATGATTTATACACGCAACGATACCAATACAAAAAATAAGAACAAACTGGTCATTTGCAAAGTTACCGAATCAGTTGTGGGACAAGGTTATAATAAGACTGGACAGATCATTTTAAGTTTGTTACTTATTGTTTGTTTTTTGAAGGTAATAGCTAAAAACGAACTTTACTAAATTTATTGTGAGATTTTCAAAGCGCAACAGTTTAGTTTATGCCTTCCAAACAGGTTGTAGCAGGTCCCGCAAGACCATTAGGTACATTCTTATGAGACTTAAGTACCATTAATGGCCTAATTCAAAAAAGAACATTTTTGTCAATAAATTAATAAAAGAATATTGAACATCAAGTAATTCAATAATATTTAATAAATAAACATATTAATGTAATATGCGATTATGATCGACAATACATTACAATTATGATGATACTACACGTTTTTACGTAAAAATAAATAATATTGTAATAAAAATAAAAATTATCAGATTTTTTCAGAAATGAATTGCTTTGTACTGATAACATAATATATATAGTTTCAGTTTTGGTGGTACAAAAAACTAATCATGATAGAAATTATGTAATATAAAGGTGGCGCTCACGCTCGCAATTTTTTCAAAATGACGTCACTTTTTACTTAATCGTAAAATGTTTGTATATTTTTACCACAGTACTTGCGGGAAATCTTTACTCAAGAAAAGATAACTTTCCTGCATCATCCTAGTAAGTTACAAATTTCGAAACGATAAGAGTAAATAAAAGTACATAGTTTTTGCATCTCAAAACATGTTTACCTATATATCTTGCTTCCGTTTTAGGTAAAGTATGGATACAAAAACAACTTGTGTTCTTTTATATATATATATAGATACTTTGAAACTGGGTATCATATATCAAGTCAGTATCGGTAATCTTATATCAATATGCCAATGTCACGTTACGCAATGTCACAAATTCATTTTAATAAAATAATTGTTTGTATGTATGTATGTGACTTTGGTAAAATAAATAGTGCTTCACGTGCCAGTGAATGCCATATAATAAGAACATGAAATAAATATTAATGTGACATTTACCTATAACCAGGGAAGTATTTTTTGCTATCAAGCGAGCATACATTGACCAAAAGCTTCTTTGTTCCAATAGAATCATATTCTAATAATATTTATAATGTGGCTTTCGGTAAGTATTTTAACATTTTACGTCAACAATTTGAACTTTCTGTATTTCTTTTTGTACTTTAATTCTTAACAATTGAATACAACATAACAATATTGTTATATATGTTTAATCTCCATGACACCTTTAAGTTATTATAATTAAAAAAATATTTTATAACAAAAACTTACGTCCATGTCTTTGACTACAATAACTTTATTTATTCAGTTTACATCCACTTATATATCATAATTGTTACTATTTTTTTTTATTTAACTCTAAACAAGAAAAAAACGATCGATATGATAAGTATCGATGATTACAACCAATATCAAACAAGTATTGTACCACTATGTTATCAATACCGTATAGAATCGATATCGTTACATCCCTAGGCTTGTTTGTAAGACAATAAAAAGGAAATGCATATCAAATCGACTTATATACTTAATAAATAAAAAAACCCTCGTACATGAGGTCATTGAATATTATAACTTCTACATACACGTAAGTTTTAATACCAATTGGTTATTAGAAGTCATAATAAAACCGTACAACAAGATTGTTATAACGCTATTATATATTTTGCGGTCAAAGTCAGAGCCTAGTTAAGTTACTTAACTGTTAAACAATGTTAAGGTTATTGATTTGTTAATAAGTGCACAAATCATCCAATTGCGGCTGAAGTACGAAATACTATTTAGTATTTCTTAATTTTTAGGATTCCGTAAGCCAAAAGGAAAAAATGAAACCCTTACAGGATAAAAATAGTCGGTCTATACATGCAGACGGAGAGTGAGGCTGAAAAAAAAATGTCAACATGTCTAAATAGAGATCGTTTATAGTTAACATAGAATAATATATTTAGGCTAATGTTTTAATTATCTATCGAAGTCTTACAGTTTTTGTATCTTGTAAAACATTGTAGGAATTGTCTGAGTGGTCTATAGTTAATATTACTCGAATTACTTCAATATATGTAAGTCCTTCATTGCAATTAATTCGTGGCGTTCGTAATAATACGTAAGACACACTTTGCTTATGAATCCGGGTTTTTGAACTTTAGACTCTAGATAATCTGTAATACCGGTCTGTACAGAAAATAACAAACAATATCATTAGAATTAATGCATGGTATGAATAAATTGTTAAAATTAATTATATAATAATCATCGTGGCGCAGAGACACAAGCGCGCGACTGCAAATACGATAAATTGTGGGTTCGATCGAGGATATGAAAAAAATATATTTTAATTTTTTCGTTCTGATAACATAGCGCAGCGTTGAGTTCCGCCGCTCAACATGCAGTGCCTCACCAAGCGGAAAGTGTTTTACACTAAGTACCAAAAGTCCGTCTGGCTATCCTGCCATGTGCGGGATGAAGCGCGAAGCTGACAAAAATTAAATCAATGATCATAACAGTTCCACTATGTATACAAGAGGAAAACTGTGAAGTTAGATTTATTTTAATTTTGTTTACTACAAAATTACACTTAAACTTATTCGGATTTAGTTAAATTGTATAATAATTCAAACGTTCTTTGGGATAACAAATATCCAATGACATCAGAAATAAGTTTTATTTATTTATCATTCATAACGCGTGGAAGTAATAAAATATATTGATTAGGTTAGTTAGTTAAGTATATTCATAGACTTCCTCAATGGAGCGACCATGGAAAAGGGCCGTTCTGCACAAAAAATGTTTTTAAAATGAAGCAGTAGTTCCTGAATTAACCACGTTCATTCAACCAAACTCACTCTTCCCCTTTTTACAATAAATACTAATATATTAGTGTACATTTTAAAACTGTAAGTAATTTTAATTCACAAATAACATATAACTTATGGCAAAACAGTATAATAATATTATTTGTCAGTATAAAATGAAACATTGGAGCCTTGAAATATCACTGAACAAGATTTTACTAAAATATTTACGAGAATTCTCGTAAAAATTTAAAAAAAATCCTTATGATGTATATAAATATTAACACAACTATATTCATTATACATTATAAGATTTCATGGAAATTAAATATAAATGTTCGTACGATTTGACAGACAGACAGACGTAAGGTTATAAGCGTCAAATTGTTGTTTTTACTAATTTGTACTAAAAAAACTAAAATCATTTAAAAGGCAGTGTTTATTATTTTTTGTGAGTTGCCACGTAGAGCTCGGGCAGTGAAGACGGACGAGAGTATTACATCTAAAACGGTCTCTACGGTTTACGAAAGAAAAGTAGTTGTTTATGGGCATGTCGTATCACAGGGGCACACACGCAACAGGTTAAGGGAACAATTCCTATTCGAAGAAATAAAATATATTAATGTTTTCGTTTTCTCGCCCTAGTAACGTTAAAGAGCCAAAGCGCGGCGTTAAATTTCTCCACTCAACACGCAATGCCTGAAATTCAATTCCCGAGTCCCCGATGCCTATCCTGCCTTTTACGGGATACAGTGTGAAATTGAAAAAAATATCCAAGAAAAAAGTACCAAAATAGTATTTTCTTAAATTAGCGTGTTTAACTTTATAATATTATCTATTCTTTATAATATTATCATGTTTATGTATACCTAATACATATTTTATACAGGGTCAATTGTTTGGCCTATTATTTTACCTGTTATTAATTATGCACTGTGTTCTACATGATAAAAAATATATATATTTTTAGAATTCATTTTTTTTCTTATCGGGGTAGCCAGAGAGAATGGAGTGCCAAATTGCATTATATATTTTTCTTATGTTTTATAAATAAATAGACATGAATATATTTACTTAAAATAGGCCAAAGGTATTAATTACTAGTAATTAACAATAACCTTAAATTTAATTACTTATTTTTTGTAAGCTTGTCTGAACAGATAACACTATAATATTTTTAAAAGTACCGTACGTAACATTTACGTAGTCTTTTTTAATATTAAACATCATTCTACAAAGGGACGTGAAGACTGGGACTGGGGAAGGGATGTTTAAGATTATGTTAAAAATATATTTCATCTTATTTATTTTGCTTTTATAGCATGATGATTATAATACACTTTTATGGCTGTACTTGATTTGATTTAACCTTTAATATTTTTTATCATATTGATAAAACCTACAATATTGTTGTGTAAAAAAATGTTACCATACGAGTATTATATACATTCCATAAAATTGTCATTAAATAGTCCTTACTTAACACTAGATTAGTGACTGATTTTCGTCGTTTCTATAACAATACGTACAAAAGGATTTTAAGGGCTTCATTAAATCGATTCTCTCCTTCAAAGTGAGCGTGAGAGTGAAAGTAGGTACCTCGAATATAAATTACCTGCTGTACGCAGATGATGCAGTGCTTATTGAATCATCAGAATGCGAGTTACAGGCATGGTTGCCACTCTGAAAGAAAGGTGTGTGAATAATAGTTTAGGCATGCGGACCCCCGGAGGGCATGGATGATAAGATTCGTAACAGCGGACGAGGCAAAAGAGCTATGTTGTAGCTTTTAGCGCTCCGCTCTCTTTGCCTACCCCGCTAGGAATATAGCATGAAGCTTTATATGTATGTATGTATTAAATCCATTACCTATCCAAGTTTGTATACACCTGCACACTGCCTATCTTCCTGTCTGTAACCCTCTTCATACAAGGTAAAAGTGCCGGCTGTCTCATATCTGTAGGTGATGAAATGGCTACTTATTCCGATAAAGGGTAGTCCTCACCTGTCGAAGCTAGCCCCTTAGGTATTCAACGTCGTAGTGTGGTGGACGTAGATTGCTGTGTAGAGTGGTGATGAGTATCTATTAGTGTGTGCGGGCTTCCTATATATTGTATGGCCCATTGTACAATTAGGATTATTTATATCTAAAACATCAATAAAAGCTATCGAATTATTTGTAATTCAATTTTGAACTGAATTTTATTATTATGAGAATTAGAATGGTTTAAGAACACAAGCATTGCCTGTAGGTAAAATATTGTAAGTGTAATCTACGTACCATTTCCAATGTTTGGTAGACATAGTGTCCAATCAATTTTCCAAATATATAATAGATCACGAACAACTTAAAAAAAAAACCGACGATATATAACGAATTAAAAATAGGTGTAATCATTTAATTTATTGGAAAAAACCCACTATGTAACACATTATACACTGTGCTTGAATGAAATAATAATTAAATAGAGACGCAATATAATAATCTATACATATTTTACCGATTTTAATCCATGAATTTCAGCGAAATTGGGATTTTCGGAAAAATAATAGTTTACCAGTTAATTTAGTTCTTAAAATAGGGCGTTCCGAGCGTGCCAGTTGAGCACAAGATCCCTTCGCCAATGTCACGTTGTATGGAAAACACACAAAGTAGGTTGGTTACCAGTTTAGTATGACCCAAAAAGATGTAAAATAACTTTCGTCTTCACATGACTTACGAAAACTTCTGCGAATAAAAAGAAATAGAATCCCAAAAGATTTTGATAAGCATACTTAACACACACGTCAGAGAAGGCGCGAGCGCATCGCAAGTTTAATTTAAAATTAACTATAATGCTTCATAGAGAATGTTTAGCAAATATGTTAGGATCCCGGATGTGACCTTATCACTATCTCTCACCATTCATTTTGATTACGCAGAAAGTGACACCTTTTACAATCATCGATAATATTATTTATCAGCCAATGTTACGCCAAGGCCTTGTGCAATTAGCAACATTTCAAAACTGACGATAACTTCAATGACGATCAAAGTTCAAAATACCTATGATAAAATAAGGATAATAAGACTTGTGGTTTTCAAGTATTATATCTTATAAAAAACGGTCGGAAATACGCTTCTGGTACGGAAAGGAAGTCATTATTAAAAAACTTTAATATATGTTATGTTGAACGTATAATAGAAAATCGTAAAAAAAATAATAGTAAAAATATGTTAGAACTTGGTATATTCACAATGTATTATATTTATGTATGGTAATTTAAAGAATACATCATATGATTTAGTAGACAGCAACTAGTAAGTAAACAATATAATTCTTTAGGAAATATTAACAGGAATTTTATTACTAGTTATGACGTGAGTTAAAATGTAGAGTTACCTTGAATCTTTTAGACTTCGTATTAGCATTTAAAATATAATTATTTACATGTTATGTAAAAAAATGTATAATTTACATGAATTTTCACCCGTTAAGTATATATCACTTAACAACAGACAAAACAGGAAAAAATAGTAATAAAAATATAAGCATGATATATGTATATACATACAAATATTTTTATTTTAAGTATATGTCATTTTTTTGAAAATCTTGTACAAAAACATCCACGTATAAATTTCGACGATAACATTTTTAAAAAGTTATATACAATTTTATTTTATTAAAAAGATTGCATTGACTTATCCTCACCTCGAAATATGGCAAAATATATGTCCAACATTTTCTTATCGCATTTTACCATATTTACATTATATTTTCACATGTAAATGATGACAGGCACTCCTATGCCTCAAAATTGCACTAGATTAATACATCATTCTGCCACTAGTTTACGTACATACTAAGGACGCGCAACGGGATTCCGGTCAGACGTACTGAGTCACAAGTCAGTTAACATTCAAGTTTCGTCAGTGAGCTATGATATTTTTTTAATTTTATTATAACTTCTTTAATTTATATTGAATTAAGTATAAAATGGTAATCATTTGAATATTAGTTAATAATATTCATCACAATTATAATAGTAAAGAAGTCCACTAATACAAAAAGATTACAAAAACAAAAGGCGAGCAGCTAAATGAAAAAAAAAAAATAACTTAACTTAGCTTCACGCTATATCCCTAGCGGGGTAGACAGAGAGAACGGAGCGCCAAACGCTACGGTCTCGGCATACCTCTTTCGCCTCGTCCACTGTCATCAAGCTCTTCATACATGCCCTCCGGGGGGTCCTCATGCTTTTTACGTGACCTTCCTCCAGTATCGTCGATATTATGTTTTCGAAGGCCAACTGAGGTCTCCGCCTCCCTCTCTTACCACTCACTTTTCCTTCATAAATCTTTTTTACCATTCTTTCTTCACACATTTGCTTGACGTGCCCTAACCACCTGAGCACGTTCTTCTTCATTCTCACTATGTCCTCCACACTAGTACCTGCCATTCTGTGTATCTCTTTATTGGATATGTGATCAGCTGAACTGACTCCGCATATCCGACGAAAAGATCACATCTCTACAGTAATCATCTTTCTTACATTCTTCTTCTGTAATACCCACGTTTTGCTGCCGTATAACAATGTCGATACCAACACTGCATTGTGTACAGCTAAACGCGCAGCTATGCTGACGTTTCGCCGTCTCAACAATGCAGCTAAGGCACCGTTAACTCTGTTACCGGCAGCAATTCGCCTTTCCACATCCATTTCATATCTTCCGTCTCTGCTAAACATACTTCCCAGATATACTACCTCATTCACTTGTTCTAATACAATTATAATAGAACAAGTGAATGAGGTAGTATATCTCATTTACACTGATCTTTCTTAATTTTTTTCAAATACCAGAACCTTCGTCTTATTCGCATTCAGGCTTAGACCATTATTCACACATCC
This sequence comes from Eueides isabella, assembly GCA_019049475.1. Lineage (NCBI taxonomy): Eukaryota > Metazoa > Arthropoda > Insecta > Lepidoptera > Nymphalidae > Eueides > Eueides isabella. Next base: position 11,564,104 of record CM032386.1, on the reverse strand, counting down.
TACTTTCAGAGTAGTAACCAATGCCTGCAACTCGATTTCTGATGATGCAATAAGCACTGCATCATCTGCGTACAGCAGGCAATTTAAATTCGAGGTACTTTCACTCCCATGTCACTTTGTCTCACTCCATGAAGACAGCTGTCCAAATACAAATTGAACAACCAAGCTGACATGGCGCAACTTAACACCCGATTGGATGTCAAAAAAAGGCGACATCCCAGCTTCTACTTGCACGCAGACTGAGTGATCTCTGTAAAGAGACTTTACAGCCTGCAGCAAGGGTCCGTTCACATTGTACCGGGGCAGTATCTTCCATAATCTCTTTCTTACAATCTTGTCAAACGCCTTTTCCAAATCCACAAAAGCACAGAAAACTTTTTAGTTTACTGCCAAAAATTTTTCCGTAATCATGCGGAGGGAAAAGATCTGATCCATACAACCTCTTCCAGGTCTAAAGCCTTCCTGGGCCTCCCAAATAGCCTTTCAGATCTATGTTGCATTCTTCTCGCTAACATTTTAGCATACACTTTACTACCTAAGCTAATCAAACTGATAACCCTATAGCTTGCGCAATCTATCTGTGAACCTTTGCCTTTATACAAAGACACGATGACTGCATGTCGCCAATCGCCTTATTACATTTCAAACTTCGTATGGCACTCTCAACTTCTTTTATACTGATTTCGCCATCCGCTACATCAAGACTCAGCGTTTCGCTGTTACTTGAGGCAGAGGCGTCATCACATTCATACATCTCCTTGTAAAATTCCTTTCTGTGGTTGCTCTGTTAAAAGTTCACCGTCTTTCGAAAGCACCCCTTTCATTCTACAGGTTAGCGAGCAAATCCGGGAACCGCTCACTTCTAGCCAGAAAAGTTTTGTGTTTTCCCGAAAGTTGTTCGTTAACCTTTCACCTCTTTCTTTTTCAGATTTTTCACGCTTCATCTTTATCAGTACTTTCATTTGGTGTTTTTGCAGTTTATACTCTTTCTTTCTTATCTCTCTCATGCTTTTATCCTTACCCGAGGCTTTATAACCCTGCCATGCTTTCCTCTTTTTTCCATTCGTCTCGCTTTTTGTTAAAGCCTCTTTTCCCTTTACCACATACCTCTGCCGCTACTTCCGTCATACAATTCCTTAAGTTCTGCCAGCATACTTCGATATTTTCACTTCCAGATTCGCAGCTGTCTAACTTTTCGGAAAAAAAATGTATAAATTATTTTAATAATGGTGACACTCGGTAATAGACAAAACAGAAAATATCGTAATGAAAATATAATATATTTAATTTTAAACTGCCACTACCTGTATCTAATATATACTTTAAACGTTTACATTCAAATATTTATTTATTATATAAATACACTGATTATTATAAGAAGCGTGCAATGTGCATTATCATTTATCGGTAGCAACAAAACAATCTAGAAATGAATTGCTGTATCGAATGGAACAAATTATTATTACAAGAAAAGTAACTTTGGTGTGATAGCCATGATACGATATCATTGACTGTTAACGAGATGTAGATATGAGTCATTTTGGTTCTAGAAGACAAAGTGAGGCGTTGAGTTCCGCTAAACAACATATATTTTCCCTTACCTCTTTATACTCAAATGAATCTAAAATAAATAAAATACTCATGATAAAACAAAAAATCAAACTGCATAACCCTATAGAAACTTTCGTAATAAGGGCAGAAACTTTCGTAATAAGGGCAGCCTAATGAAATATGGCACTCTCGGAACGCCATAACCAAAGAACTGAAGTGAACTGAACTAATGAAACAGTAAAATATACTCACTCACTCAGCTTCAAGCTGTCCCGCACGTGGCAAGGCAGGCAGAGGGAAGTTCGGAACATAGTGTTAAGACACTAAGTTCCGTTCGCCACTTTCTGCCGAATTTGAGGCATGGCGCGTTAAATGGTGCCTTGTTACTAAAGCTAATTCCAGTTCTCAAGTGCAAGTTACCAGTCCTCAAGTAGGGATAGATAGAACCCACACCCTGTCGTGTTTACAGTGACATACTTGCACCCCCCAAACCGGCTTCAATTTGATGTAGAATAAAAATTATTATTATTTACGTGCTCTATATTACTTTAATTATTAAGTACAGTACTCAACAAGTTGGTACTTATATAGGTCCTTGCCCGTAGAAGACAAAGACACGTGTTTAGTTTGATCATAATACAAATGTCTTATCGCGATGTCAGTGAACGTTTGACGTAAGCAGCTGATATCGATATAGGCCGTACCTAAATATATTCGCATATGAAATTGTATGTAATACAAATACATTACCTAGTCGACGATAAAAATATAAAGAAATTAATTGATTTAAGTGGGGAACATCCGACCATTATAAACAAAGTAATCAGAAAAAATCGAGGCGAAAAGTGCAAAGGAGGACCATCCCTACACAGTTTAAATATTGCGGCCCGTCTGTACAATTTAATTTATTGAATTGACTAGTTCTTTTAATCTTTTACGCAGTTAAATACATGCCTTTATATTAAGTTGTTTTTATTATTGTATTACACTTTTGTACACTTTTTAGTTAAACTTTACCTTCGTGACCAGATTAAAATAACGGTGATTTAAACTTGATCTCTATTTTACAGTTTGCATTCATGAAGAAGTATACTATCAACTATATAGAAATATATCAAATAGATATACAAATATGTAATAGCCTAATAACGTTGGTTCAAAGTTGTATTTGAGTAATTTTTCTACTTTTATTTTTCTATCAAAAACTTAAGACAATAGTAACGGTTAATTAAAAAATATGTACCTATAATAATAAAGTTTTAAAATTCTGACTTCCTGCTTCATCAAAATAGTCTTCTCTCTCTCAGCTGTATCCCGCACATGGCAGGGTAGACAAAGTAGTCTTAATAAATTATTAGGTATAAATAAATGTTTTGTTTACCATTTTTTATTTCATTATACAATGAACAAACAAACAAAGTTTAATAACTACAATATCAAATTCAATTACGTCGATAAATACAGAAAATATTAGTTATAGACACTTTACAAGAATATCTAGCAGTAACAAATAGGAAGACAGTACGCTCGACTAGTCGCGGCGGCCCTGTGGTTTAGTTTTGAACTTTTGCAATTTATTCAAGGATAGAAAATAATCAAAATAAGAAAATACTTAAAAATATTAAGACGATGGACGACAATCGACTCAATCATCACGAATCATTGATATAAATATAACATATGCAGAAGTGGACATTAAAACGAATTTCCTATTATTTTGGTCTCAGTTATATTCACTCACTCACTCACTCTAGCTTCACGCTGTATCCCACACATGGCAGGGTAGGCAGAAGGAACTTGGGATTCTAGTATAAAGAAACTTCGTTACACTTCCGTTCCCCACTTTCCGCCAAATTTGAGGCATTGCGTGTTGAGTGGCGGAACTCCACGTCGCGTTTTGACTTGTACCGGAGTGAAGAAATGAAATAGTTAATATTTCATTTCCTCAAGTGGGGATCCAACCCACAACCTGTCCCTGTTACAGTCACACGCTTGTGCCGCTGCGCCATGACACGGCCTTAGTTATATACACAATGCTCAAATAGAACAAAGAAATTTGTCAAAATTGTTTTTTTAATACAACTATATTATTGATTAAGTATATCTAATTTTCATCTATATCATTACAGATGCAATATATTGTTTTTAAATGCATTTACATCGTATCAACTAACAACTGACTCAGTCCCAAAGTGACTTATTCTGATTCTTTACTACTTTACTCAGCTTCACACTGTATCACACACTTGACTTGACTTGACTTGAGTGGTGTACCTTAACGCCGAGCTTTTTGCCTTTTAAACAGAGTTATTATATGAAAACATTAAAAAAAAATATTTGAAAATATTTAACATTTCATTTCCTCGAGTGCCACACGTTTGTGCCGCTGGGCCACGATAGGCCTTTAATATTAACCAATATTTGTTTTGTGTAAATAAGTTTAAATTAATATTCAAAATTTCTTAATTTTCAAATGGAATTAACTAATAATAATATTATATTTTTTTATACATAAACTTTGGATTTAGGGAAAATTTTCAAAATTTAATAGTGAAAACTGCATTGCATGACGCATCTGGTAAGTTACTTCTGAGATAAACAGACGAAAAATTACTTTTTTAGGCTATTACGTTAATAAACTTCCTATAAGATTTTTTTAATGCTACCTTCCATGTACAGACAGTGAGTGAGTCTGGTATTTATCGACACACATAACTATTGCAGTAACTAATAAGCTAAAATAGCAATATACAAATAAATATGCAAAAACAACACTTTAATGTTGCAAAATATCGTTTCAACATTTCCGTTGAAGTGATTAGAGTCGTAGATATATATACGTTTTTTTAATTAATCTTTACTTTTTACATGTAACATGATAGATCTTAAAAATATATAAAAGCACTTGAGAACAAAAAACATGATTTTAAACTCTTATAATCTTAATTTTTATTATCTTCTTTCAATTCGTGGTCTTTTGAGTTATTTTTTTTTACCTAATTTTAAAATTAAAAATGTTTGTATAAAATAAAACTATTAAAAATGCATAATTTATATAAATAATAAATTAAATTCGCTTTGGCTCTATTATCTCTATCTATCTATCTCTTTGGCTGTATTTGCACTCGTAGAACTTCATGGGGTTCACATATATATGTATCTATATATATGTATGTATATATGTATGTGTGTATATATATATATATATATATATATATATATATATATATATATATATATATATATATATATATATATATATATGTCAACCCCAACTTCGTGGGGTTCACATATAAGTTGTGACGCATAGGAACAATGCCTAACTAGGGAAGAGTGCCCGAGTCTCGATAAGTACGCACGTTATCTTGTTACCAAAGGGAGAGAAGAAAAATATTTTTCCATTTTTTTCTTCTCTCCCTTTGGTAACAAGATAACGTAGCATGAATTTTCCCTTACTCCTTTCTTCTACCCTACAATATGTGAATACAATCAATGTATAGCTATAATATATATATATATATATATATATATATATATATATATATATATATATATATATATATATATATATATATATATATATATATATATATATAAATATATATATATGTGGAGGTGAAGTGAAATTGCTCATCTGGTACGCTCTGGCAAAGCCATAACCAAAGGACCATACCATATCGACATACTTAAGTATAGTGATTTAAAGATTAGGTCTCATTCCTAATCCTTTTATTTAGCCTAATGATTCTGGTGATACGAAAGAAACATAGAGAAAATACCCATTCGCTAAGAATTGCAGGTAAAGGCAATCTAGTGGTTATATTTGTCGCATACCAGATAATGTATCAAAGGTGGCTACAATATTATATTACCTAGGGCCGCTTCTAGTGCTAAGCCTCCGATTATAGATTTGTTTACATTAAAAATAAGACACAGAATAAAAAAACCGGACAAGTGCGAATCGGACTCGCCCTCCGGGTTCCGTGTCAATTTTTGGGATGTAGATCAACGGGAAAATACAACCTATAATAATTGGTTGATTGATTTTATAAAAAATAAAATAAAAATGTGGTCTGTCGTGGCCGGCAAGGGCACACAGTGTGACAATAAACGTGACAGGTTGAGCTTTGTTTGTAAAGCTTTAATCCCTTCTACTAATAATATTTTAACTTCTTTGCTCTGGTTACTAGGCAAAGCGCAGCGTTGAGTTCCACCACTCAGCACGCAATGCCTGAAACTTGGCGGAAAGTGAGAAACAGAACTGCCTACCCTGCCATGTACGGGATACTATGAGGCACTGAACAACAACCATCTTAGCAGACCTCATACATGTACATATAAAACGTCAAAAGTAATATATACAATAATATAAAACTAACAGTATAAAGTATAGGTAATTTGCCCTGAATGAAATAATTTATGCATTAATTGCATACCAATAATCTAGATTATTATATATTTATTACGTCGTCTATCGAAATATATTAAGAAATAATTATTTATATGTACAAAAATAGTTTCACAATATGTTTTGCGCAATTTAATATTATCACTAAGTGTGGGTGAAACGTGTATGTGGGTCAAAACTATGTGATTACAAATTTACCTATGAAATGGTCGATATCTGTGTTCAAAGTTCGCTACTGACTCATTACAATGCGTTATATTTTCAATTTGATAGATGTGTTTCTAGTATCTACACAGGCCTGTCGTGGCTAAAAGGCACAATTGTGCTTCTGTATTTGGGACTGGTTGTGGGTTCGATGTCCACTCGAGGATAATAAATATTTAATATTTTCATTTATTCGCTCTGGTAACAAGGCAAGACACGGCGTTGAGATCCGCTATTCCATATGCAAGCCTGAAGTTCGGCGGGAAGTGGGGAAAGTGTCTCAATGGGAATTATATGTCTTAACACTAAGTTTCCAAGCTCAATCCGCCTACCCTGCCCTGTGGTACAAGGAAAGCTGATAAAAAATAGCTGATATTTTTTTTTTTCAGCTTTACGCTGTATCCCGCACTAGGCAGGGTAGGCAGAGGGAACGGAAGTGGAACCTAGTGTTATGACATTCCGTTCCACTTCCTTTCCCCACTTTCCGCCGAATTTGAGGCATTGCGTGTTGAGGGGCGGAACTCAACGCCGCGCTTTCCCTTATTACCAGAGCGAAGAAAATGAAACATTAAATATTTTAAATTGAAAATATTTAATATTTCATTTCCTCGACTGGGGATCGAACCCAGAACCTGTCGGTTACAGTCACACTCTTCTGCCGCTGCGCCACAACAGGCCTCAAAATGCTGATAAAATTCTATCCAAAATATATATAAGCTGATAAAATTCTATCCAAAATATATAAAGATAATCAAAAAATGTCATCCACCTTAATGATTAATGATAATTAATGTTATTGATACAAACAATATTCGAGGCAAGTGGCGTGCAAATTTTATAATACCTACTAACTACGTACATTAATAATTATTATATAAGCATTAAATTTCGGAGGCTTGTCGTGGCGCAGCGGCACAAGCGTTTGACTGTAACCGACAGGTTGTGGGTTCGATCTCCACTCGAGAAAATGAAATATTTAAAATTTTCAAGTTAAATATTTCATGTTTTCATTTCCTTGCTCTGGTACAAGGCAAAGAACGTGGCGTTGAGTTCCGCCACTCAACACGCAATGGCTCAAATTCGGCGGTAAGTGGGGAATGGAAGTGGAACGGATATTAGGTTCCCAAGTTCCCTCTGCTTACCCGGCTATGTGCGGGATGTAGCGTAAAGCTGCGCATTAACTTTAGAAGGTAGATTTCGATTGCGAAAAGTCTCCTTGTGTGCGATATTCCATTTAATAACAACGTATCTCTATCTTGTATATGCGGTCGGAATTTTTAAATAGGTCGTGTCAAACATACCTATTGTTCCATGCAGGCGAAGCCGCAAGCAAAATCTAGTTTTTTATAAAATCTCTTCAAAAGAAAACAGTAAATATTTCCTCGTTATCTAATGGATATACGATGCTGATTAGAGTATAAAATGTTAAAAGGTTATCGAATAGTAGCACGGAAAACGCAATCTTTTCAACCTCCTACCACGTTTATAAATAGTATTATTAACATTAAATACCTTTTAATACATATTATAAATATTAAAAATAATTATGAAATGGGTCTGGGTCTCTCGGTGAGCGAGTCCAAACTTGCACTTTATAAATGGTACATGTAGTACATATAGAGTCTTAAGATCTAATTATAAAATCTTCTATTTACCCGTTTGTGTAATGCAAAGGTAGATAATGTATTTATTCTTTGAGGTATGATTCTATGAGGCTTTGTAAAAACAATGTTGATGATTCTTGTGCCTTACCTTTATCGTTACCTTGCCAGTGTCACTAAATACATGACAGTAGTCAAAATTCACCATAGCTACAAACAGTGCCGCCATATTACCGAAATTGACAATCGGGACCAACTATTTTATTATTTAACCAATTAAATCTTTATAAGATTATATTGTAAAATTCCAATTGGTAATTAGTTGAAATATAAGTACCGAGGGGTAGGGTTTTATTTACATATTATTTTTTTGTTTATTTTTCTTTGCAAGCTCGCTTTTTCCATAAGGAAATTAAGGAAATGAACATAAATGTGCCTAACATTGATGTTTATCTCCTTAATTTGGTTGCCACAGATAATTTCACTTTCACCTTTTTGCATTTTATGTTATGTTAAAGTACATGTGTAACTTGTTAAGAAATCAATACAATATATATATAGAGTATTTTTGTGATCAAATAATTGTAGTTGAGAAGAGAGAAATTATTACGAGAAATTATATGTATATATATTGATACATACATATAATTTCTTTTAAATACACATAATTGCTTTTAAAAATATATAGGTACTTTTTAACTTATATAGCTGTATTCCATATAGTATTGTAAGAATCATGGCAAGCATCATATAATTCACATTCACTGTGGGAATCGAACCAACAACCAGGGAATTTATAGCTGTGCCACTGTGCCACTGCCACCTGCATATAATTAAACACGACAAAAACAACACGCTATAGTTACAATTAAATACGATCGTAATAATCATAATAACATTATTTAATAACATTGTGCTAATTACATTAATTAATTATAGGTAGACCTATACATTTAGCATAAATGTAACTTTGAACGCTATTAATAAATGATTATTTAACTTTAATGTTTAATTCATTTATATTTCTTTATAGAATTTATTTCTTATTACTTTAAATAATATTTAGTATAATTGATCTGTTGTTCTTTTCTCATTGTTTTGAAATTGTCGTAAATACGCTTATTTTAAAATAGTACAGCGGTGACACAACAATTGTCGTAGTCTATTCGACCCATTAGTTATTTCTATTGTGTCTATAAAAAATTTAAATATTGTCACTTTATAAAGATAATAAATCTAAAATTGCTTATAAATCTTCATACACAAAGTAATAAACAACATACTATATACCAGGTATATTATTAAACTTCTTTTTTTTTTCAGCTTCACGCTGTATCCCGCACTAGGCAGGGTAGGCAGAGGGAACGGAAGTGAAACCTAGTGTTATGACACTCCGTTCCACTTCCGTTCTCCACTTTCCGCCGAATTTGAGGCATAGCGTGTTGAGTGGCGGAACTCAACGCCGCGCTTTGCCTTATTACCAGAGCGAAGAAATGAAACATTAAATATTTAAATTAAAAATATTAAATATTTCATTTCCTCGACTGGGATCGAACCCAGAACCTGTCGGTTACAGTCACACTCTTGTGCCGCTGCGCCACGACAGGCCTCGAATTATAAAAATTACAAGCCTTTACGTAATGCGTATGTACGAATTTATTTGAAAACCAAGTACCTATCTACTTCATACAATTTGTTTTGATTCAGCAATCTCCTATTTATTCTATGAATTAGCGTTACACAAGGTAAGCTGTTCTTAAACATATGCTATGTGTCTAAATTATTGTTTCTATATTAAAAGTATATATTTAATATGCAGGACTTAATGCCGTGCTTGGTCTTACCAACAAAGGTCTGCGACGATAGTTTCGTTCATTTAACACTTCCTAATTAGATGTTTTGTCATGTTTTTTGATAGAAATATGAATGTAGATCATAGGCTTTGGCCTGTTTATTTAAATATTACAAGCTTTACTGCTATGAGCCTATACAGATGTAATTCGCTTGATGCATCTGTAGTGGCTCATGACTACAGGCTTAAAACCCTGAATTTAAGTAATTAAGTACTTAATTTAAAATTTTTAGTGGATTATCAGATCTTTGCGAAATATGTGATTTTTTCGGCAAATATTGGATTCTTCTTAAAATTTGCCTAATACTGTCTGACTAGGGTCTGCGTTTTTGATTTTTCCATGAATATAGATATAGAATATATCAATATTAAAACTATTAAACTGAAAATGTTCGAAATAACATCGAATTTTTTTTACGGGACTTACTTTAAATCAATTTGTTTAGATACAAACCTAAATGTCTGCATATCTCATTAGTCAACTATAGTCGGACAACTTTCATACACACAAATATTTTAATAACATGAAGCTGTCGTAGCACAGATCGTAAATCAAAATCATAGGCAATAGAAAAATAAGTTTTCCCAGCTTCACGCTCCTGTATCAGCTGTACCACAACATGTCAGGGTACGCAAAAATAACCTACAAACCTAATTTTAAGACACTCCGTTTCTATTACCACACTTCCGCTTTCCACTTTGTGCCGAATTTGTAGCATTGCGTATTGAGCTGTGGAAATCAACGCAACACTTGTTTCCAGGGCGAAAATAAGAAATATTTCATTTCTTAAAGTAGGGTTCGAACCCACAACCTGTTTACCTTAATTCCTTCATACCTTAATTTTTTTGTACCATCTATCAAAAATAGAACTACAAATAATTGTAAGGTAAATATACAAAACTGAAAATTTTGTATATTTACCTTACGAAAATTACAAATATCTTTTTTCTAACCAGTATTTTTTTTAGGTATACGTGATTTATTTAATAATCGTACTGCAAGACGTTTACAATTACAATTCGATACGTTGTTACACCAAGTAAAACGATAGGTTCGTTCTGCTCTTGTTCACAATATACAAATAATATGTTACTATGTACAATAACGACATGAATGTTGCATCTATTTATTATTTATAGATATCTTCACGCTGTATCTCGCACAAAACAGAATTGAACCACACAATAGAAATAGCCTTAAAACTCTACAATCCCGGCGCGTTGATCAATTTTCAAGACATTGTACGTTGATAGCCGTGTTTTGTCTTTTTATCTGATAATCAATATAATGAATTCTCATAGTAAGATCTATGATTTTAGCTATTATTGGACATGTTAAATAAAACAATTTTAATCGAATTAATCGCGTATATAGAATCATATACATTTTAGAAAACCCGACATTTCGAGCACTTTATAGTAGTTCAGTCCACCCGTGACCACGGACCATCGCCTATATGCTGTCCACTACGGCACGACAGTGTTGTACGATAATAATAAAGGTCTATTTTTACTTATTCTATTGCATGTAATTTAAAAATAATTGCAATATTAATTGTTTATTAAGAGTTTTACTAATTTAAAGTATAATTATTTTATTATGATAAGATACAAATAAATGTATACCCACATTTATGTAGAGCTAATATAAAAACAAATTAGAATACGCCACTCTACAATACTTGATCTTGTCGTTTAATTGCCTATATTATCATTGTTCAGTATAAATATTTATTACGTATTTAACAACACAATGCATGCGCAGTTCATATGATAGCGGAGAACGTTTAACAATATTTACAATTTCATTTGAAACACGTGACCAGCTGTGTGTATTCGGTATGAGAGACCAATTACGTACGGGTTACTAATTGATTTTATTGATTAGCGAATTTAACGTTTATTAGCCTTAACCGTAACTTTATTGCGTAAATTTTAATCTTGTTAGAATTTATGAATTTTTTCAAGTATAATAGTTTTAAAAGCCACTGTGACGCAGTGGAACTGGGTCTGTACATTAACGATGGTGATGAGTTATATTCTCTCTTTTATAAATTAATTATTGTTCAGTCAATCAAATCTGACGCTTATCTTAAGCGTGGGGTTAAGTTCCGCCGTTTATCACGAAACATCTCAAATTTTGGCAGAAAGTAAAAAACAGAGTTTTTTAATATTACGAGCTAGAACTCTGTCAGGAAAAAGATTAATAATACAGAAAACGTCAAGTTCAAAATATACTAGTTTTAAAAACGCAACCACATATCTTCTTGCTCATCGAAACTTTTAACAATTTATTTGTAATATAATATGGACCTACAATGTAGACTACCTATATGTTTAAAATTTTAAATTTGTCTGTATGTAAAGCTTGGGTTTACTTTGATTGTATTTGTATACGAAATACCACAATTTTGGTATTAAATCTTAAATATCATATTTTCAATTGCTTTCATTTTTGACAATAAGGAATAAGGGAAGAAATCAAACCATATCCATTTCCGGGGAAAGGACTTTACGACGCTGTTCCTTGATTTACAGTTTTATCATTATTTACCAATATTATTTACACAAACAATCGAAGACCGTATGCGTAACATATTACATTAATTTGTAGACAGGAGAATATTAGTGACAATGTATTGTGATAATGCATATACTAAGATGATTACATTTAAATTACTTATTTATAAAAAAACTAATAACGATGATGCATTTTTTTTTATGTAACTTATATAATTAAATATTTGGTAGCTTTAACATCCTGCATACTACAGGGTAGGCAGAAAACTAGCTAAAATTGCATTGTTCCCTACGCACCACCTAGTATGGGACACTGCCTGTCGAATGGCAATACTAACCGTTGAACTTTGTCATGTTGAAATGAATTTAATTTATTTAACCGATTAGGAATCGAACCCACATCTGTGTTTTGCAGTGATAATTGACAATGTTTTTTTAGGTCATTTTAATAAAAACTATTAGTATATTTTGGATAATCATTTTTGTTATTGGACATTATTTATGGTTTATCTTATAAATAAACTTCTTAGTCTTACCACTAGGTTTCCAAGTTTCCTCTTTCTACCTTGCCAGGGTAGGCAGTGGGAACTTGGGAACCTAATGGTAAGTGAGTAAGTATATTATGACGTTGTAGTCTTTACTACTGAAAATGTATGGGTTTAAAGATATTTATTCTCAATAAACACATTTATATGTCACTTACTTGAGAACAATAGAGAACATAGAGTATGTAGTAGATATAAAAGTTCGTTAACTATACTCGTCCTATGCTTTCAGTAGCTATTCATCAGATGTTTACTTAGTGCGTTCTTAAAAGCATTAAGCGAGTTTACATTTTTTTGACGACTACTGCGATTAGAAATTTATTTGAACTTGGTTAATATGATACTACTTTGAATATTTTTGTGGAGAACTTTATAGATAAATAAACATGTGTTGTGGATATATAATTGGCTGATGTTCATTATTTTTGTTTCCTAATATAGTTTGTTTGTCGGTGCCAAGAATGGATAGTTAAAAATAATTTTGATTATTTTATTTCGTCCTTTTTTTAGGTCCGCCAGTCGTGTTTTAGGGGCTTCACCCCAGATTTCGATCAAATAAAGAAGATGCGGCTTGACCAAAGTGTTATATACCGTGTAACGAAGCTTATGTGGTATACATCGAACTACATGTCAAAGTGCCCCAAGTAGGGATACGAGTTTTGATCTTACATGTTCCAAGTACGCTTTCCATGATAGCGAACTATCCAATCTTAAGCCTAAATATTTTTCACATGATTTTTGCTGAAGTGGTACTTTATTAATTGTTATTGGTTCATATGCAGGTATAACTTTATTTTTGGCATGAAATAATATATAGCAGGTTTTATTTGTATTTATAGTTAAGAGATTGTACTGGAACCATGAATTTATTTTATTCATATCACTTTGAGCTTGGGTAACTATGCCGTGTATAGATTGACCAAAATAGAAAAGGCAAGTATCGTCTGCGTAGACGGTATTATTTTTATTTTCAACTATTAATTAAATTAACTTTGTTTTTACAGGAACCAAACAAATTCTTCATGGAGTTAACGGAAGATTACGGCCTAATCAACTTATTGCTATCATGGGGCCTTCAGGCGCAGGAAAATCGACATTGTTAGATGTACTCTCTGGGTATAGAATTACGGGCGTTGGTGGAGCCATATTTATCAACGGTAGAGGTAGAATTATGAGTAAGTATCGGAGTTTAACGTTTTGAGATAAAAAACTATCTATTTTTTATTTTTTTTTAAGCTTCAAGCTATATTCCTCGTAGAGCTAAAGTTAGTGTTAAGATATTTTCCGTAAAATTTTTTGACCTCTGTAAATGACGGAGAATTCAGCAAGATATCATACGCTAAGCATGAGCGTCTTGTGCTGTATTGCTGCGCTGCAGTACCCTTAAAATTAATTTTTGTCCCATTACGGTAGTTCAGTGCTATATGTTAGACTATTCATGAAGCGTGAAGTACTATATTCTGAATACATATTTTTTTATAATTATAATATGTTTCAATATTTTATAAGTAATATTGTTTAATTGTTAAAATTTTAGAAAGATTTAAGAAAATGTCGTGTTACATCCAGCAAGACGATAGACTGCAAGGGTTGCTCACTGTGGGTGAAAACATGACAATCGCTGCTGATCTTAAGTTGTCCACTAAAATGGATAAATACGAGAAAGGAGAAGTGGTAAGAAAAAAATGATTTACGTAAAATCTATGGACATCTAAAATAGACACAACATAAGTATTGTTGCAGCTCTTTAAAAACGGTTTCGTCTACATAGCCGTCCTTCCTTAGGCTAGCCTTCCTTAGACGTCTTTGAAATCTTACTTTAGAAGATTAGACCTTTATTTCAGCTTAGCATAAAAAAATCTGAATTAACGTGAATAATCCCGTGTATACAATGCCTACTCGTAATGTAACAAAACTTTAAAATGTTATTAGTATTTTTCATTTTCTATACAGAATAAAAGTTATAGGCCAAGGATTTTGAACATATTATAAAAAATGTATAAAAACACCGTTGGTTATAAAAATGTTTGCTTTTTTTGTCACTTTTATATAATATTAGTAAATGTTTATTCAACATTGTGACGGAATAGTACCTATGTCATATTATTATGTCGCCTTACATTAAAATATGTAAACGTGCTGTCAAATAAACAACATTTATACATAAAATATAAATTTATTGATAATTATTGCCATATCATAAATTGATCTTTGATATTTATTTTTTATTTCCGCTATTATAACACATTTTAAATTAATAAGTGTTAATAATAATAAGTACAAAAACTTGTAAAAAATAATCATCTGAGCTTTCATTTGTTGTATTCTACATTTATATTATCAGCTGATGCATGTTTATCAATTTCCATGATCACTTTGAACTGTTGGAGGTGCTCAAATGTATACTTATTAATTTTAAGCCTTAAAGAATAACCTTGGCAGATATCGCATTTTAATTAGATTATTCAACCTTGTTTGCAATGGCGATACAAAATTATGCCCTCCGGTAAATAAGTTAGAGGCCATCGTGGCGCAGGGGCACAAGCATGCAACAGTAAGCGCTATGGTTATGACTTCGATTTCTACTTGTGGAAATTCTATATTTAATATTTTCTTTTCCTCGATTTGGTACCGCTGTGCAATTGGTTCCACCTTATTCAACACTCAATGTCTGATGAATTGGCGGAGAAGTTTAAGTGAAGAACAAAATGTTTTTACTGGGGAATGGTCCCTGTGTCCACAGCGTGATAGAAAAATAGCTTTTAATTGCAGGCTGTTTTGGCAAAATATACGTGGTCTAGTAGTAGTCTGTTGGAACATTCTTCTTCCACCAGTCATTTCAGTCTTTACAAAGGGCACATAGAGTATACTCCATAAAGGTCCTAAGTTAAGTCTACTGCTTAGGATCTCTTTATCAATGCGGCCTTCAATAGCTTGAAAACATCAATGATTTAACCAATAACAAATACTTCAAACTTTTAACCTGGGCTCCAATAGCCCTGATATGTGCTAAGACAACAACGCTATTTAAAAATTAAACAATTATTTTCCATTGCACCAGTAGAAAGAAATTTTCTCTTTTTTTACATAAAATTGTAACCATGCATGCGTGGTTGCCAATTTTATTTCAATTCTGGGATGTTGTTTTCATTTCATACCTCAGAACACCACAAGCAAAAACAAAGAGCATTGAACATTGTTACTCAACACACAATGCGTAGAGAATAAAGGGTGTCAACACTAAGTTCCTTATATTCAGCAAGCTAGATGGCGGGATAAAGCGTGAAGCTATAAATAAAATTAAAAAAGTTATTTAAAATTTTACGTAGTGACAACACTAAGGACATGGGCATAAGGGCAGGAGAGAAATACGAGACTGCCTGTAGTTATACGTGTTAATCTATTTCATATTTTAAACTTTAATGACTTTCTCTAAGGGTGTAGGCGGAACTCGGAAACGGATTGTAGTGTCTTACATTAGGTTTCCCAGTTTCCTCTGCCTGCCCTGCCATATAAAGGATGTAGCGTAAAGCTGAATGAATTTGATGTGACAAATAATATTTTCTATAATCAAACCTTTTTTTGTATTATAGATAGAAGACATCTTAACTAACTTGGGCTTGTACGAACACATGAACACTCGCGGGGCGCAGCTGTCAGGAGGGCAACGTAAACGTCTGTCTATCGCGTTGGAACTTATCAATAATCCTCTTGTTATGTTCCTCGACGAACCCACGACGTAAGAAAAGTTTTATTTATTTTTTACTTTTCTATTGGTTAGCGTCTTTAGGGTTCTGTTCTTCAAAAGATAAAACGGAACCTGTTCGACAGCAAAATAATTATATAGAATTATTTTGCTGTCGAATAGGCCGTCCTGTAAAGACTATTTGATCTATAGATTGCGTGGAGGTATTAAGAAGAAATTTGCACTAAATATATACCTCTCCTTTGGAGCGCCAAAAAAATAAATAAGTCAATCATAAAATATGAATAAAAAACTATATATTTCATATAGTCTTTGCTGAAATTGTATGCAATTTGTTGCGTAATCATAATGCCACCTAATGAAAACTTACAATACAAATAAAAGAAAAAATCCAAAAAATGTCAATTTTTACGTATTTTGTATAATAAAAAAGTAGAATCTTATAATTGAAGGTCATTTCATACTAAAAAGTGCAAATGCAAAATTAAAAAAATATAAGTTGTACATGCCGTTGACGTACCATTGTACAATGAAATTGGTACAGAGCCGTGAGTAAAAGAATCCAATTCGCAGATGACCAATTTTTTTTTTTCATATGAATTAAAACAAACAAGAAATTAAGATTGTTGAAAGAAGTAAGTACAAATATTTTAATATAGTACTGCCATTATTTAAGTGAGATTGTGGGTACTCACCTGCGCTTCTCCAGAATGCACTTATTGGCCTGCCGTTACTGTGTAAAAAGAACGCTTCTTTGGCGTTTGCCTTTGTGATCAGACTAGTAACAGAAAATAGCAAAAGCGAAAATTATATTTACGAATTTTAACTGAATTGTAGTAAATGTATATTTTCTTTAAATTTCAGAGGCCTAGATAGTTCATCGTGTACCCAAGTAGTAGAGCTCTGCAGAAGTCTCGCACATCAAGGACGTACAATAGTATGTACCGTACATCAACCTTCTGCTTCACTATTCGCTCTCTTCGACCACGTGTATGTACTGGCCGCCGGAAAATGCTTATATCAGGGCACGACAAGAAATCTAGTTCCATATCTTGATGAAGCCGGTGTACCTTGTCCTATATACCACAACCCTGCAGATTACGGTGAGTATAAATAATTTTACTACTACTTTGAAAATTAATAACAACATCGCTAACAGTATTGCTATTTTTTAATTTACTGTAAGTGCTAGTTGTTAGTTGTCAAGATTCCAGATAAAAGTAAAATCTATAGTCTATTGAAATATTTTACGAGCCACCATACTTACTACATACAATCAATGCATCTAGGTATATGTTTTCGTATAGAAGATTGCTTTGGAAAACGAGACAATTACATTTGATGCTTACTTTATGTATAATAACAACTAATTATTACGCTTTTATCAATATTATTAGCTTTACGTTTTATAGACGGTAGGTTACACCACAACCGTCTCGTTTACACTTAAATGCACCTCACTGCGCCCCAAGGACTTTATCTGATATAGTGTCATATTAAAATTTTCTTTTTTCATTACAGTCATAGAATTAGCATGTGGCGAATATGGCGAAGACAAAATAAACGTTCTTACTAATAAAGCGGAAAATGGAAAAGCCCTCACGTGGTTTAACAATACTGAAAGCATACTTTCAATGGAAGCTTTAAGAAAACAGTATCCGTTAAGTGTGTTGAGAGATCAAGATTCAGGGCCAGAAGGTGAAGAAACGTCGCAGTCTAACCAAAGATCTGTACTTATAAGGCGTGGATTTCTAAAGGCTAAACGTGACCCTGTAAGCTTAATGTTTAATAGTTTTTTAATCTAAAAGTAATGTTAATTCACCTCATTGTGTGGATCCATAAAGAATTATTATAATATTGTATCTAAAATGAAATATATAATTATTAAGTATATTGAAATATGAGGCCTGTCGTGTCGCAAGTGCACAAACATGCGACTGTAAACACGATAAGTTGTGGGTTCAATCCTCACTCGAGAAAATGAAATATTTAATATTTTTTTTATTTCTTTCTGCTAACAAGACAGAGAACGGAGTATATTAATACTAGGTTGCCAAGTTCCCTCTGTCTACTTTGCCACGGAATACAGAATAAAGCGTGATTTTTTACTTATTGTATGAGTTTTATGGTTACTGTGATATAATTATATTTTTTATATTTAAATTTAAAAAGCGTATAAAAATTTTGAACGAAGCAGGATTTGAACCCGCGCCTCTGGAATACCGTTCCAGCGCTCTGACCAACTAAGCCATTCGTTCTCACCGAGCTCCGTCGAAATTCTTATACCCTTGTTACAACTTATTTATGTTGTTAGCATCTCTGTAGGGAGATTTTTACAAATTTCCGCTACCCAAAGACAACTCGTAAGAATTATCGTTTGGCAAGAGAGAATACTATTTATTTTAATATTTTTACTATGTTTTTAAAGTGTTATTCCACACTTAGGACAGAAAATACTAAACTTAAATTTAAAAAGCGTATAAAAATTTTGAACGAAGCAGGATTTGAACCCGCGCCTCTGGAATACCGTTCCAGCGCTCTGACCAACTAAGCCATTCGTTCTCACCGAGCTCCGTCGAAATTCTTATACCCTTGTTACAACTTATTTATGTTGTTAGCATCTCTGTAGGGAGATTTTTACAAATTTCCGCTACCCAAAGACAACTCGTAAGAATTATCGTTTGGCAAGAGAGAATACTATTTATTTTAATATTTTTACTATGTTTTTAAAGTGTTA
Source organism: Eueides isabella (assembly GCA_019049475.1). Classification (NCBI taxonomy): domain Eukaryota; kingdom Metazoa; phylum Arthropoda; class Insecta; order Lepidoptera; family Nymphalidae; genus Eueides; species Eueides isabella. The sequence continues at coordinate 11,544,980 of CM032386.1, read as the reverse complement.
TTCCACACTTAGGACAGAAAATACTAAACTTAAATTTAAAAAGCGTATAAAAATTTTGAACGAAGCAGGATTTGAACCCGCGCCTCTGGAATACCGTTCCAGCGCTCTGACCAACTAAGCCATTCGTTCTCACCGAGCTCCGTCGAAATTCTTATACCCTTGTTACAACTTATTTATGTTGTTAGCATCTCTGTAGGGAGATTTTTACAAATTTCCGCTACCCAAAGACAACTCGTAAGAATTATCGTTTGGCAAGAGAGAATACTATTTATTTAATATTTTTACTATGTTTTTAAAGTGTTATTCCACACTTAGGACAGAAAATACTAAACTTAAATTTAAAAAGCGTATAAAAATTTTGAACGAAGCAGGATTTGAACCCGCGCCTCTGGAATACCGTTCCAGCGCTCTGACCAACTAAGCCATTCGTTCTCACCGAGCTCCGTCGAAATTCTTATACCCTTGTTACAACTTATTTATGTTGTTAGCATCTCTGTAGGGAGATTTTTACAAATTTCCGCTACCCAAAGACAACTCGTAAGAATTATCGTTTGGCAAGAGAGAATACTATTTATTTTAATATTTTTACTATGTTTTTAAAGTGTTATTCCACACTTAGGACAGAAAATACTAAACTTAAATTTAAAAAGCGTATAAAAATTTTGAACGAAGCAGGATTTGAACCCGCGCCTCTGGAATACCGTTCCAGCGCTCTGACCAACTAAGCCATTCGTTCTCACCGAGCTCCGTCGAAATTCTTATACCCTTGTTACAACTTATTTATGTTGTTAGCATCTCTGTACGAGAGAGAGAGAGAGAGAGAGAGAGAGAGAGTAGGAACGGTATTCCAGAGGCGCGGGTTCAAATCCTGCTTCGTTCAAAATTTTTATACGCTTTTTAAATTTAAGTTTAGTATTTTCTGTCCTAAGTGTGGAATAACACTTTAAAAACATAGTAAAAATATTAAAATAAATAGTATTCTCTCTTGCCAAACGATAATTCTTACGAGTTGTCTTTGGGTAGCGGAAATTTGTAAAAATCTCCCTACAGAGATGCTAACAACATAAATAAGTTGTAACAAGGGTATAAGAATTTCGACGGAGCTCGGTGAGAACGAATGGCTTAGTTGGTCAGAGCGCTGGAACGGTATTCCAGAGGCGCGGGTTCAAATCCTGCTTCGTTCAAAATTTTTATACGCTTTTTAAATTTAAGTTTAGTATTTTCTGTCCTAAGTGTGGAATAACACTTTAAAAACATAGTAAAAATATTAAAATAAATAGTATTCTCTCTTGCCAAACGATAATTCTTACGAGTTGTCTTTGGGTAGCGGAAATTTGTAAAAATCTCCCTACAGAGATGCTAACAACATAAATAAGTTGTAACAAGGGTATAAGAATTTCGACGGAGCTCGGTGAGAACGAATGGCTTAGTTGGTCAGAGCGCTGGAACGGTATTCCAGAGGCGCGGGTTCAAATCCTGCTTCGTTCAAAATTTTTATACGCTTTTTAAATTTAAGTTTAGTATTTTCTGTCCTAAGTGTGGAATAACACTTTAAAAACATAGTAAAAATATTAAAATAAATAGTATTCTCTCTTGCCAAACGATAATTCTTACGAGTTGTCTTTGGGTAGCGGAAATTTGTAAAAATCTCCCTACAGAGATGCTAACAACATAAATAAGTTGTAACAAGGGTATAAGAATTTCGACGGAGCTCGGTGAGAACGAATGGCTTAGTTGGTCAGAGCGCTGGAACGGTATTCCAGAGGCGCGGGTTCAAATCCTGCTTCGTTCAAAATTTTTATACGCTTTTTAAATTTAAGTTTAGTATTTTCTGTCCTAAGTGTGGAATAACACTTTAAAAACATAGTAAAAATATTAAAATAAATAGTATTCTCTCTTGCCAAACGATAATTCTTACGAGTTGTCTTTGGGTAGCGGAAATTTGTAAAAATCTCCCTACAGAGATGCTAACAACATAAATAAGTTGTAACAAGGGTATAAGAATTTCGACGGAGCTCGGTGAGAACGAATGGCTTAGTTGGTCAGAGCGCTGGAACGGTATTCCAGAGGCGCGGGTTCAAATCCTGCTTCGTTCAAAATTTTTATACGCTTTTTAAATTTAAGTTTAGTATTTTCTGTCCTAAGTGTGGAATAACACTTTAAAAACATAGTAAAAATATTAAAATAAATAGTATTCTCTCTTGCCAAACGATAATTCTTACGAGTTGTCTTTGGGTAGCGGAAATTTGTAAAAATCTCCCTACAGAGATGCTAACAACATAAATAAGTTGTAACAAGGGTATAAGAATTTCGACGGAGCTCGGTGAGAACGAATGGCTTAGTTGGTCAGAGCGCTGGAACGGTATTCCAGAGGCGCGGGTTCAAATCCTGCTTCGTTCAAAATTTTTATACGCTTTTTAAATTTAAGTTTAGTATTTCTGTCCTAAGTGTGGAATAACACTTTAAAAACATAGTAAAAATATAATCATATTTTTATATTTCCTGATTCCAGACAATGACTCATCTTCGTCTAGCAGTGAACGTAGTGGTCGGAGTGATGTTAGGAGCGCTCTTCATTAACGCGGGCAACGAAGGATCTAGGGTTTTGGAAAATTACAACTTATTATTTGCCATACTGATGCACCACATGATGTCGCCAATGATGCTGACTATACTAACTTGTAAGATGTAAACGATTATTGTTTCCTTAATTTTATTAATACGCTGATACCAGCTTTGCGACTTTAGAATTGAAGTATCTAGAAAGTTGTGTGATATATATAATTTTCTTCGACTAATTGGATATTCAATAGAAAAAAAAAACAATGTAATAGTTCCTGAAATTGACGTATTCTACTAAATAAAATTTTAAAAATATAGACATAAATTAGCAAGAGAAATCAATATTTGATACTTATTATTAAATATAATATCACTTATTCACTACTTTTGGTGCACTGTTGTCGGTTTTAAGTATTTGAATTTAATTTTATGCAAATAAATATTTACCTATGCCTTATTTTACGATATATTTTATATTTCATTTCAGTTCCCTCAGAGATGTCAATCCTGTTAAAGGAACATTTTAACAGATGGTATTCCCTGGGCTCCTACTACATCTCAATAACAATTGTAGATCTGCCTATATCAGTAAGTTGATATAAGATTAAATCTTGTTTAAATTGTTTAAGCCCGTTGCTGCGGAGGGGCACAAGCGTGCGACTGTAACTACAAAAGGTAGTGGGATGTCGCCCCGCTCTAAAAAATGAAATATTTAATATTTTCGTTTTTTCGCTTTGCAAAGTTGCAAAGTGCGGTGTTAATTTCCGATAATCAACACTCAATGCCTTCCTGGACACACTGCGGAAAGTGTGTACTGGAAGTGATTTTTGCATAATCTGCAGTTTGTCCGGAGTAATAAGAGAAGCGAAGCAAAATTTTGTTTATTTTTACTTAACTAAAATTGGACATGAGATATACTTTCTTAAGTACTGTAATTTTTTTTTAAAATTTTAATTAAAATATTTAATTGAATTAAAACGGCTATATATTTGTAGATAGTATCATGCGCAATATTTAGCGTGATAGTTTACACGATGTCCTCCCAGCCACTGGACATTGCAAGATTCGGAATGTTTTTCGCCATCTCCGTGTACACAGTGCTCGTAGCTCAGAGCTTTGGATTAATGATCGGCGCTGTTTTTAACGTTGTTGTAAGTATTGATCTTATATCGTTTGGTAGAGAGGGGTAGCTTATAAAACTTCCATAAACTCAGCAGATAAAACTTCCTGAAAAATAAAAGATGAACAATACCGACACCATCAAATCAAATCAACCGTAACGAAAGTCTAAATATAAAGCTCTAATAAACCTACCCAAAAGTTACTATAATATTAATAATATGTTGAGCTTAATTTTAGTCATGGTACTTTCAAGCATACTAGTTGAGTTGCATAGTATATTTAAATTATCTGTATTTTATTTCAATTATTATCATTATTGTTCATGATTTAACAAATTAAACGATAAAGACAAATAGAAAAACTATATATCAAATGTTTTTATTCAAAGCGTGCCTAATTTAATAATTTAATATTATTTTTGTATTTTCCAACAGAATGGCACTTTCCTTGGACCAACTCTGTCTGTGCCAATGATGATGTTTGCCGGATTCGGCGTTACACTACGTGACCTACCAGGTTATCTTTCCTGGGGCTCATATATCTCCTACTTGAGATACGGCTTAGAAGGATATATTGGAGCTATTTATGGTCTGGAGAGACCCACTTTGGAGTGCAATGAAGCCAAATATTGTCACTATAAGTGAGTTGCTTAATCATCAATCTTATTAGTATTTTAATATTCCTTATTCATGCAGCTTTAGGACTTTAATATTCCTTATTCATGCAGCTTTAGGACTCGGTGAGTTCTGCCACTCAATACAAAATGCCTTAACTACGTTAAAGCATTTTGTATTGAGTGGCAGAACTCAACGAGCTTTGCCTTCTTACCAGAGCGAAGAAATGAAAATATTAAATATATAATTTGAAAATATTAAATATTTCATTAACCTGAGTAGATTGACCCCAACAATCTGTAACTTTACCAGTCATAAGCTTGTGGCCTGCGCCATGACAGGCTTAACGTATACTAAACTCTTTAAAACATATTATATATTATTTTTAAAAATAATATTTTTATTCAATATTGAATGCAATAATTCTCGAATTATCTTATTTATATATTATATAACATTTTAAGTAAATAAGATAATTCGAGAATTATTGCATTCAATATTGAATAAAAATATTATTTTTAAAAATATTTATTAATGACAACTGTGTATAATATTCACAGGTATCCACGTACATTCCTAAAAGAGATCGCGATGTCACCAAATAATTTCTGGTGGGACATACTGGCGTTGACTGTGACGTTACTTCTTTTGAGAACCGCTGCTTTCTTGCTACTGAAATGGAAGCTACGCGCAGTACGATAATCAGAAATATTGCTTCTGCCAATACCTTGGTTTTAATGGTCAAAGTAGCTAATGAATGTATGTATTTTTAAACTAGTATGAAGTTAGTACGAAGTTCAACGAAAGATAGCTAGACAGTGTTAAAAGTGAATCCATGAGGCCGCTATTCTTGCTATTATTTTAAGTATATATTGATTAACATGATATTGTGGGTTAAATCTATTAGGTATATAATCGTTTAAGTTTTTGATATTTATTTTATATAATATTTTTCATAAGAAAGGGTAGTAATAATAATACATCTAATATCATTATTAGAACAGGTTTATCAATATATTAATTAGTTTGAAATAACTAAGTCAATACAGGAGAAGCGTATGGATAAAAAAAAAACAGCCGAAAATTAAAAATATTATATATGGCCACTTCCCACCTACATATAAAAGAAAATAATATTTTATTTAATAAAAAAATACATATATTTTGGCTGTTATTATCTCTAGGAAATTAATTAGAATTATATGATTTTGTTGTAAAAGAATTTGATTTATAGAAAATTTCATATTCAATTTTATTTACAAATTTTACATGCTATTGGTTAGTTTGTTGTTTTAAATGAAACAATTTTAACCGGAGTAATCGCGTATTCTTTGTTGCCAGTGACCACAGACTGGTCGGTGCGCATAATCTACTCGTATAATACAAAATATACGCCATTAACCCCGTTAAAATAGTTTAATAAAAAAAATATTTAAAAAACTTATTAGTTTGTTCAGTATTTACCTAGTTGATATTTAACGGCCATATAGTATTTGGCAACTATGGTATCGTGTTTTAGATAAGTTCTTACTTTTATACAAATTAATGTAGTGTTGTAAAATACTTGCCAGTATGATACATTATCATTACGTAAATACAAATTTAATTATTAAATGTTATAATAAAATACACAAAGTATGTATTGTTTACATTTTTAGTTAATACTATAAATAGTCGATAAATGAAAAATCTATACGTACAGTAGATTAGTTTGCTATATTTTACTTCAGCATTTATAAATACCCTAAATGAGAGATGACAACCAATTTCAAATAAAAACTGATAGACACATAAAATGTAATACATCTTGTGTAATATTTCGAAAATTTATTGTATATTTTTGCAATCTGCAAAATAAATGTTATGAATGTTACTTATAATTAACATACTATTACGTAGAATTAGATCATCCTGTTCTTTCTAGGTACAATTTAATGTAAATACATTGTACAATTGTTTATGAAGACATTTAGAAAATGCCAAATAAAGTTGCTCAATTTTCAATTATTGACAAATTATATATTATTGGATGTTCCATAGTTTTAAATTTGTGATTACAAAGAAGGCTGTGATCGAATGAAATATATCTAACTATTGATATTGTTCAAATTGGTTTACATTTTTCTTTTTTTTAGCTACACGTTGTATCTCGCTCATGGTAGGTTTGGCAGAAGGGACTTTAGAACGACGTAGTGTTCAGGCACTCCGTTTCGACTTTCCGCGAAATTTGAGGCATTTTGCGTTATATTAAATTTTGACGAGAATGATACAATAACCTGTCGTGGCGTAGTCGCACAAGCGTGTGGCGTTGTATTGTGGATTCGATCCTCACTCGAGGAAATGAAATATTTAATATTTTCAAATCAAATATTTAATGTTTTCATTTCTTCGCTCTGGTAACTAGGCAAAGCACGGCATTGAGCTCCGCAACTCAACACGCAATGCCTCCAATTCAGCGAAAAGTGGGGAACGGAAGTCGAACGGAGTGTCTTAACACTAGGTTTCCAAGTTCCCTCTGCCCACCCTGCCATGAGAGGGATACAGCGTGAAGCTGAGTAAACGTAAACAGTCATCATTTTCTGATAACTACTTTATATATATTGATTTCAATTTTAAATTTCTGTTTTTCTGCAGAATTTCACTAAAACTCTCCAGAAATAACATTTAGTAATAAGAAACCTATTTTAAGGATTACTTATTATTTTTTGAATGTGATTAAGAACTAGAGTTAATTTTTTTTTAGTATGTAAGTAGGTATTTTCAAATGGATCAAGGCTTTTTACGATTTTTTATATTAGACAATAAAATTTTATTATTCGTAAAATTTATTTCATTACACTGTACTATAAAAAATAAATGAATATAAAAACTGTAGGTACAATAAAAATAAATGAACTGTTTTAAAAAGTAGATATACTCGAATAAATTAATCGGCAATTTCGTGAATTGTCTATATTTTTTTTACGTGAAAACAATTATTTAAAAAACCTATTAAAATGACAAAATTTACAAGATCTTGTATTAATCGGGTTCCATTATATACCTAATCATCTACCCTCTTAATTAATTTGACACAATTATTAGACTTTTTTTTATGGATAAGACACGGCAAACCGGTCACCTGATGGTAAGTAATCACCGCCGCCCACGGCCCCGTGTAGCACCAGAGGAGCTAAAGGAACGTTGCCAGTCTTTAGGATGGATGGGCACCGGGGCCCGGCATTATCCAACGCAAAACACAGTGGCTGAAGCCACTACTTAACGTCGGTTTTAAATGCCATGGGTGGTAATGATCTGGTCGAGTCTGCTCATGCGTGTTGCCAATGCTGACAACGTGACTCTCCTACATGTACTTTAGTCGCCTCTTACTACAGCATTAGTACCAAGGTGATCCTATTCTAAGATGGATTTTTTTTTCGCGGCATTGATTCCCCTGGCTACCCTGCCATGTGCAGAATACAGCGTTAAGCTAAGAATAAATAACCCTATCGACAGGCTTCAACTTCTGCCTGGTGATATTATAGACATCGTGTTTGATAAATGTGCTATTAATGCGAAGTCTTCTATGGTTTTTTTTTCTCCTATATAAATGATGAGACGTGAATTATATTTTTCTTTAATAAATAGATTAAAAAAATAGTTCCAAAAAAGAAACTCCCCGGTTATTATCAAACCGGAAAAATTAATTAAAATTATTTTTTCCGGTTTGATAATAACCGGGGAGTATCATAGACTAAATCTGACTCTACATTATAAAGTCTGTCAGAGTTAAGATTCTTTATATATTGCTAATGAAACAAATCAATCAATCAGCTTCTCAGCATTGCATGGATTCACTGTGCGGGAGCTGGGTAAATCGTGTGGCAGAGAGAGAGTAACCCTGAGTGGCCCCGGGACTTGTTAATGCGGGTGTAGGTTTAAGGGGCCCCTTTGTGACATCAATACTCACTTTTATTACTATTGTTATTAAAAAATACAGTGAATATTATTATATTACATTTTTATTTCCACAAATATAAACGTTAACGTCATCATTAGATATTGTAAAAATTATAGGTAATCAAGTCATAAAATACTTTTTTTTGTAAAGTTTATTCTATAAAAAAAAGAAAAAGTGATAATACTATTCTAATAGTTCATATTCTAATATGAAAGAATACTTATCTAACTCAGTTAATTAACTAATATATAGAGCTCTTTACGCACAGACGTAGGAATAGTCAAATAGACACACCGACAGACAGAGAAAATTTGTAAAAATCATAGATTTGTATTCTATTTTAGGTTTTGCTATATTGTTTTTTCAAATACAATTATAATCAACGTACAGACATATTGTTTTACTGTTTTATTACAGTATAAAATAGTAAAATAATCACTTGGTAATATTTATTTATAGTGATCAAACAAAGTGATTGATGATCACGATTAGATAATTATTAATTACTTGTTCTTATATAAGCTAGCTTTTCCTAGATAATGTTAAGATAAATAATCACTTATCCATTTTATTATTTTTTGTGAATGTCATAATTGAAAGATTAGACATAAATTACGGTATATTAGTGGTGCATAACAGTACTTATAGCCATTCTGAAATTATTAATATATTTAAATTATTAATGTAATAATATTTTCTTTTTAGCATGACGCTGTATACCGCACGAGGCAGGGTAGGCAGAGAGAACCCGGGAACCTAGTGTTAAGACACTCCGTTCAACTTCCGTTCCCCACTTTTCGCCTAATTTGAGGCATTGTGTGTTGAGTGGCGGAACTCAACGCCGCGCTTAAATAATATTTAATGAATATTCCAATATTTAGTTCAAGCGAAGTCGAAGCGGCGCGAATCCGCTAATATCCCATTTCTCTATCGCGTAAACGACAGGGGGAACTTGGGAACTTGGTAAACACTCCGTTTTCAATTTAGTAAGCATTACGTTTTGACTGCCGGTAATCAACCCAGCGCTTTCCCTCGATACCAGAGCGAGGTATAACCCTTGTGTACTACACGTATACGTATACGTATCACATATTTTTAAGTACCTAATCTAACTTTAATAACAAAAACAAAACTTTTTCTTTTCTTAACTAAAAAAATCGCTGAGATCCAACTGACTATAGTACTAAAAATAATAAAAAGTATAAAAATAAGTCTTAATCTAGAATAATATCATTTATGTAACAATCAGAATCAATGAGTGCATGCTCGAGGCAAAAATATTTTTTGCATTTCATGGAGTTTTATCGAGTTTTTCCAATTTTTTTTGATGAACAGAATGAACAACGACCTTCTTGATGATTACTAGATGTTGGTTGAAGATTCTGGTTTAACAAGTTTGCATATTTCTAACAGCCTTTGTCTTAGTGTATGGGACAAACTTGAAATGCAAGCCCATTTTTTTAGATGGGGCATAATGAGATCATAAGATAGCATCTCCAGAAACATCCTGCGGCTTATTTTTATTTTTATGTTGCCAATGTTTAGCCCATATATAATAAAAGCATTTAACCCTGCAACATTCATAAGGCTATAAAGAACAACTATAAGCCACCGATTAGTTCCTCTAGTGCAGTTATAGGTTTCGCACATTTTGTCTACCGTATCATCGCCCCCTTTTGTAGCATTGTAGTCCATGATAATCTCGGGTTTTCTAGTTTGTTCATTTATTTGTGCATCAGCGTGCATACTGGAGATAAGTAAAACTTTTTATTTTTCTTCGGCACGCATGATACGTACGTTACGTACGTTATTTCGGTGGCCAAATAAACTGGAATTTTCACTACGGCCTCTTACATTAGTAAATTACTTCGGCAGTTCTCTTTTATTTTTGTGGATTGTGTCTATGACACTTATAATCTTTCATCAAACTGTCCACTAAAGGGATGCTTGTGAAAAAAATATATATCACAAGTTATATTTCGACCAGATCTATCGATAACCTCACAAAGACGCTTGACTAATTCCTGAGATCCAGTGTCGATTTTATATGGGCCTTCATATTGATGTCCTACAAAGACTTCTAGACTCTACGTGTAAAACATTTTGGAGTCGGTGAGTGCACATATTTTTATGCCGTATTTATTTGGTTTTGAAGGTTTATACTGGCGAAAGCTACAGCGGCCTCTAAATGTTTCCAACTTTTCGTCAATTGTTACAAATTCAGAGTGGCTGAAATATTTTTTTGAAAGTCTTCAAATAGTCTTCAAAAAGTTATCTTAGTTGCCAAATCGTCTATTGAAGCACTCTGAGCTCTAGTTTCCTTGTCATCAAATCTTAGACATCGTAATAGAAGATAAAATCGACTCCAGCTCATTGTCAGTCGGAAAATTTCTGGAGATGAAACGTCAGTTCTGAATAGATCTTTAGCATTTAGTCGACCATTTTTCCTAATACCAGCAAATAAAAGAAGACCAAGTAATGCTTGAATTTCCTAGCTCGTTTGAATTCAGATGACAACTGCTCAATATGTTGATTGGTGTACTTCGTAATTAGATGAATTATTGTATCAGAAAAAAAATAACTATGCAAAACAACGTTTTGTGATCTTGTTCTAAAAGTGGACTGTTTTTGTTCCATTTAGTTGTTGGATCCCTGCCAACATAGTAGTTTGCAGACGTATGCGGGTCCTCTTCAACTTCGTCTGACGAACCATCCACCTGTTCAGTGTCCGTATTTACCTTTTGTACTTCTACAGCGTCCTCCACCTCACTGTCACCCTCATCATCGTAGTTTGAATCCGAATATTTCTAATAGCGCCCTTATCCTTTCTTCGTCCATCGTGCTGAAAACATTAAAAACGAATAAATATAGTTCATAAATAATGTTAGATATTATATTCAATAACTTTTATACACCACTAAAATAAATTAATATATTTCATTGAGTAATAATCTGAAATAATAAGACAGTAACTTACGTAGAATAGTATCACCTATACTCGTGTCGGTCTCACGGACCGATAGGTGCAATAACAGGCACATGTGTACGCGCTACCAGCGCCTGCGCCGCACTAAACAATGCCAGACGACAAATTACGAAGCTACTAAAACAGCAAGTACCTAGCGCTAGCGATTAGTGTTTTCGAAGAAAAAAGGAATTATTTATTTGTCGATATGTAAGACCAATGCGCGAGTATACGAAGGATAATAAAACTACTCAGTATATTATTACTTAATGTCTATATTCTCTTTAGATATTATTTTTACAACATTTATCACAAAATATTTATCACATAGCCACCACATAAAAATATTTAAATTTCTTATATTTGCTAGAAATTTGACCATTATATTTTTGGGTAGGAATATTTTAAAAAATTATAAGTACCTATATCAACTAAATAATAAACATTACTTAATTTTATGATTCTGTACCCTGTTACTGGTGTAATTCACTGAGACATTCCGTCCCCATCTAAAGTCAATTATTAGCCACTGTAAAGCATTAAAGAAAAATAATTGAGTGAATGTGAAGACAACAAACAGTATGACTTCAAAAGTATTGTATATTTCCAGAAAACTGTACACAGCTTCTCCTTGAATACTGCTTAGGAATAACCTGCAAACATAAAAAGATACCTATATAAAATAGTTATAAAAAGTTAGTAAAAAAAATTACAATAAGCAACTAGGCCTGTCGTGGCGCAGGGCCACAAGCCCGACTGTGTGTTACTGTAAAGAACAGTGAAATATTTAATATTTTTATTTATACGCTCTAATAACAAGGCAAGGTGCGGCGTTAAGTTACCCCACTCAACACATAGTGCCTATTTAATTAAATAAAAATTAATTAGTCTACCCGGCCATGTGCGGGATACAGCGTGAAGCTAAAAAATTCCAACTACTTACAACTGTACTAGCACAACTTAAGGAAATATAAACAAAAAAGAACTGGTCATGTGCAAAGTGGACTCGTCCACTTAGGGTTCAGTATCAATTTCAGAGTTATAGGAAACAAGATGTAGATACATCTTATAAAAGTTAAGTTGTACAGTAGCTGAACTACAATGACAATAGTGTTTATGTATCATATAAATAGTTTTCCAATTCTCAAAAACAATTTATTTTTATTTCGTGCAGCAAAAACGAATTCTCGTTAAGTTGCATCATCACATGCAGCAAATGCTCGCACATATTTTGATTAAGTAAGCAATCATTTGACGAAGAAGTTTTTTAATTGTGTTCTTATCCCTAAAAGCATTCCCTTCTTTAATTTCAACTTCCTTCTTTAATTTCAACTTCCACGGAATGTCCACAAAAATTATAATGGTGGACGGACTGATGGACAACAAAGTGATTCCACAAATGTTGAATTTTTTCATTTGAAGTACAATAACGTGAAATAAATATAAGTTTATTAACTATTTAAAATTACTCATTTTTGGAGTCGGTGGTTTTTCATTTGCTCGTTGTATTTAAAATGATGTGATAAAGGTATTTTTATTTTTATCGAAATATAATTGAATGCAGAACCTCTTCCTTTTTGGAAGTCAGGTGAAATACTTATATTATGTTGCAAAGCATAATTAGTAAAATAATTTAAATATGGTTAAGATGATATGATAGATTTTGAATAATGAATAGATAACCAACGTTAGTACACATCAGGGTCTAAAACTGTCCTTGTCTCAATATGCGTACTAAGCGATCACCAATTCATGACATATAGATTTTCGACAGGAAAATAAGAACAGGAAAATAATTATTTAACATGTTATTTCTTCCCTTGTTCCACTTATTGAAATACTAAATTAAATTAATTTTGAGCCAAGATACTGAGGGTTATATTATGATAAAAATCGTGCCGTGGGCAAAATTTTTCCTATTGTTTTTTATTTGATTTTATTAATATATGAATAAATTATATATATTAATGAATTATGTTATGATTAAAAACAAAGTGAAGAAGAGTTCTATATATAAGTTTTACTTATGAGTATTATAGGTAGTTCTTAAGTAATAAATAAGTTTCACAGTTTGCAGTCATTTTCGTTATTTTTATCTATAACCTTCATCAGCCCTAGTAGAATCAGATTGATTGCGTATGTTGTGGTATTATGACAATGTATAGTTATAGTTGATACTATTAAGTATCGGGTTAATAATTAAAGGTAATTACGACTACTTATCAATTACTTAAGTCATCATGAAATAAAATAAATAACTATTATATATTTGAACACCTATAATGTTTAAGACTTACAGTACTCAGTGTCAGTGTTTTTTTAAACAATTAATATTGCTCGCACGTATATAATGTTTCGTTTAACATTGACAGGCTTTCTTGCGCATTAGCTGATTGTTCGTGATCCACATAATATTTTTTTAAATTATTTTGATATATAGATATTTAAATATTTAAATATTTAATAACATTTTTAATTATTCTGTGCATGATTAAAATGTTATTTTTAAGGATCTGTACTTGCAAATAACCTTTATATGATAACTTTGTTGTCCGTCAAATTAACGCAATCATACGATATCATCTATAAGATAAGATATATTTTAGCAGCACTTTGTGTAATATCGCCGCATTATCAAAAAGGTTACTTACTGTTAGCAATTAGTGAGTAAGTAAGAAGTGTACAACCCACAAATAAAGAAAACAAGTAACAAAAAATAAAATTGTATTAAAAAAATATTATATATAGTTTTATTATTTGATACATAATTTAGATATTTTTAGGTCTATTCGAGGATTCATTTCATTTGATCTTCTACGAATGAGCATTGGCAAATGTGCGCTGTATTATAGCAGTGGGAACCTAGTGTTAAGACACACCGGTCCCACTCCGCTCACAATTTTCCGCCGAATGCTGAAATTATTGCTTGACAGTTATTGGTGAAACTCAACATCGCGCTTTGCCTCGTTACCAATGCATAAAGCATATCAACATTTGAATTTATTGGAGGACGATGTTCATTAGGATCACTGATTCACTTGTTGATGCTAATATTTCGTCAACTACGCATTCAATTCTTTTTTTTTTCTATGGAAAAGACGGCAAACGAGCGTACGGGTCACCTGGTGGTAAGTGATCACCTTCGCCCACGGCCCCGAGTAACTCCAGAGAAGCTACAGGAGCTTTGCCGTCCTTTAAGGTGAAAGGGCACCGGGGCCCGGCATTACCTAATGCGAAACGCAGTGGCCAAAGCCACTACTTAACGCCGGTCTTAAATGCCGGGGGTGGTAATAATCCGGTCGAGTCTGTCCATGCGTGTTGTCATTACTGGCAACGTGACTCTATCACACGCAATTCGATATTTTTTTGCTATTTTTTAGTTTTCATCGAACTTTCATAATTTATTGATGCATTTCTAAGACAATATGACTGAAGACAACTTGCATCGAATACTTTTAACTGTGGCCAATCCTAAATAGATTGGCCACAGTTAAAAGTATTCGATGCAAGTTGTCTTTAGTCATATTGTCTCTTTATGCAGAGATAAACAATAAAGTATTGCGAACGCAATAAAATATTTCTGTTTGCGGAGTGATTTGCGGCTAAATGTAACAGTTAGGTACATTTTATTGTTAAAAGTAAAACAAGAACAACAATAAGATAAAAAATGCTTTAAGTAAATCCGTAGAAATCAAAGAAAGCAGCTAATGACGACAGCGAAGATTTTTTTACCATGATGCATAAGACGGAAATGGTATAACTTTTTGATATCAGTAATTTTAGATACAATTCGTGCACAAAAGTTAAATAGCCCTGGTGGTGATGCCATAATTTTGGATCGCTAATACATTACTAAAAGTTAAATGAACAGCTCATTCTGCGCTTAAGTTGGCTTTAAATTTGCAAACAATTGATGATCCAACGTATAGTAAGTATAATCAAACCATCAATTCTTAAAGGTCTAAAAAGTTGTAAAAATAAATTTAAATGAGTGCGCCATACCGCACATACGAACATAGGATTACATTGAGAAATTTCCATAGCAATTCGGGCATCTTTAGAAGCGCCATGATTCTAACCGCTAAAAGTCATTCTTAAATCCGTAACTGTTGATGAAATATTCTTTTTACTTAAAAGTAAAATAACATCTAAAGAATATTTAATACCGAAAGTGTTGTTGCATTTTTTTAGCTCTTCATAAAGAAAAATAAAAATATGATTTATTATACAAGGCATTCCACCAGTAGTTATGGTCTATATAAAAAATGTGTAATGGAACTTGTCTCATTTTTATAATTAAGTACGTAAAAGGCAATATTTTCAGGATTTTTTTCATCTATCTATTAATTCTTTCGTCTGTCTATTTGTTTTGAAGATCAATGACTTGAAACATGACACTTCCAAAGGTGTAAAAACAGTGCGCCTACTAAAAAAAATATGACAGTGTCAATAAACTGAAACACTCTAAGAATTAGTGTCGATGAGATATAGTGAGCAATGTTTAACATATTTTCATGAATTGCAAAAAAAATAATTTATACAAATACCAAGAAATAATTATTTCCCTTGCAAGGATAATTAACTTTTGGAATAACAAACTCAAGAGATCTTATCTATGTTTGCTACTACGGGATCTTTCATGGGCAATTCCAACTAGGGTAGACCCATTTTTATTAATTTCACTGTTTAATAATTTATGTTGCATCAAACGTATTAACTAAACTATTTTTTATATTATTTAATTTTTGATGAAGCAACCAAACAAAAAGAAAACAAGAATATCAATAAAATTAAATTACCTCCCCGTTTAAGTTGACTAAAGTTAAGTCAGTTAAATTTAAAAAATAGCATGCGAGTAGAAGAGTGAATTTTCCTTACACGTATCCGTATAAAGCGCTGAACGCTAACATCCATAATATGCCTGGCAACATATTCTGAGGACGTCTCCGTGGCAGAAGTAAGAGATCAGTTAGAACTACTAATGCTGAAATGGTGTGCAATGAATGCTGTGCCCAAGGTGGTAAATAAGTAAATATTGCAACTGGTGCAATTAACGCCGGATCATTCATCCACAGCAACCAAAAGGTCACGTCGCTGTACTGAAATTTATGAATTATACGTTATTGTTGTAAATACTTAAGAAGGGCACAAGTTATAATCCAAAATACGAATGTAACATTGTTTAAGAAAGCTAGGTTTATTTTTGTTCTTAACCACAAATAAAGAGGGTATTCGCCCTATTCATAAAATAATTATTCTAAAAGTGAAGTAATAACGAGAAAATGAAGGTATTAAATAAAAATAATTAATTCCCCTCAGCAAATATCGAACCTACAACGTCGTGTCGTGTTCACAGTCGCACGCTTATGTCGCTGAGCTACAGGGCTTCTAATTAAAATTTATTTAAATCACATAAGGATAGGTAATTTAAGACCAACCGACATCTTAAACAAACAAGGCACAACATAAAGCAGAACTGCCCGACAATACATGTCGCATACTAATTATCAATAAAATAAGGAATAGAATTTACTATTGTTAAGGCGTCCTGACGATACTTCATAATATTAACTCTTCAATTCCCGGTGTAGTTTGACCTCGATAATGTTTTTTACTGGTTTACCACATTATTGGCTAAATTATTTGATAATATAGAAGATACACAGAATATTTGGAGTACAAGTTACAATTAGCAAAGACATTATAAATCTAACTCTAACGAATTAAATCTAAGGTTCCAAGCTATTTTAGTAAAAGAATTAAGAATGGAAATTGAAGAGAAATTATTGAAACCGAGAGCCCTTTCGGCTTCGCCGGCTAAAACTACCATACTCATTTATTTATTCAGCTGCACGCTATATCCCGCACCTGGCAGGGTAGGCAGTGTGAACTTGGGAACCTAGTATTAAGACACTCCGCTCTGCGAAGTCCAACGAAGAATTGAAAACATTAAATATGTAAATTGAAAAGAAAGAAAATATTAAATATTTCATTTCCTCGAGTGGTGATCGAACTCACAACCGGTCCGCTACAGTCAAACGCTTGTGCCGCTGCGCCACGACAGGTCTCAATTATTTCATTATTTATGTAATAATCTGAAATACGTTCGTATTTGAATAGCAATATATATTTTTAAGACAATATCTTTACTATATTATAAACCAAAGTTCAGCGGTAGGTAAATTGATTATTTTGCTACAATTTTATCAGAAACAATACTTTATAACAATATCTCTTTTCTATTTTGAACTGATTTGCATGGAAGAAATACCAAATATTAAGAGAAGTTACTAAAATACAATATAAATGCTGCATTTTAATTGGTAAACACACAACACTGATATGCCTATGTATATATCGACTAATTCTATTAGTCTTCTTTATTTTTTATTTTATCTGTAAAAAAAAATCATTGTTTTGGATTCATATTGATAGCACCTAATATTTTTTTTCATATACTAACAGCGATCAATAAGAAAAATGTATATTTTTTAATTACCCCTACCTTACCTTACGTTTGAATGCTTGTACAATTTTATTTTAATATAACTATGATTAGTGGCTACACCCATACTAGCTTAAAACCTATCTTCAAAGTTATAAGTCAACATATGCATATTGGAGAGATTTGTAAGGTTTTAATTTGATTTATAATAATAATAATATATTTGAAATGTTTACCATAGTGACCGGAAACAAAATACTCGTCATTGTATTATCCCTGAATCTCCTTAGCTTTGCCACACTATTCTCTGCCCACTTTCCATGTTTTTCTTTCCAATCACAATAAAAACAGATCGGAAAGTACGGCAGCATAATTAACTGTAAAAAAATAAATGACAATTAATTTTCATGGCTTGAAATATAGCGTTTTTTTTTATTTTAAATCTAGTTTAGGCAGACTTTTGACACGTTTTACTATTTTCGTCGTTTTAGTAGTAGTTATAATAGACGATAATACTTTACAGTATGAAGTTTGTTTCTTAAATCATTTATGGTAATTTCTTCAAACTTTCACTACCTAATTATTCATCGGAGTGAAGTTCAGAAAATCATTATATCAAACCTGTCGATTTTCATCGTAATTCACCTAATCACATTTTTGACCATGCTTTTATATTCTTTCTACTACTAGCCCTACCCTGCTACGTGCCGGATAGCGTAAAGCTAAAATATAAAGAAAAAATCGCCGTGTGATCCCGGCTTAGAATAGGATCACCCTGGTACTGATAGTGTCGTAAGAGGCGAATAAAGTGCGTGTGGTAGAGTCACGTTGCCAGCAATGGCAACACGCATGGGCAGACTCGACCGGATTGTTACCACCCCTGGCATTTAAGACCGGCGTTAAGTAGTGGCTTTGGCCACTGCGTTTCGCATTAGGTAATGCCGGGCCCCGGTGCCCTTCCACCTTAAAAGACGGCAACGCTCCTGTAGCTCCTCTGGAGTTACTCGGGGCCGTGGGCGACGGTGATCACTAACCATTAGGTGACCCTATTCTATTTTCACAATACAGCACCGCCAATTGTGTTTGGAGTTGTGACACGTTAAATGTTTGTATTTAAAAAGCTCGCAAGTTTCAAACCGTTTATATATTATATGATATTGATTAAATACACTGTAAGTATTTGATTAAAGTATAAAATAAATTAAATGCGAAATTTCTAGATTAATAGATTAGATATGCCAATAAATTTGTATGCGAATACTATTAAAATTATAAAATTAGGTATTATTTAATACTTACATTAAACCAACATGTAATTAATTTCCACCGCACTCTTATATACACACTGACCCTAGGGTCTTCGTCTTTTGACATGTCAATTGGTAAGATAATAATGGCAAGAAATATTAGATGTAGAGTAGCTACACCATAAAACCATAGCCGTATAGTTAATAAAAACTCACTGCTTCTCATCATTTTGTTTTTATTCCAACACTAAGATAAACCACTGCGACTGCGATTCATATATGAAATGATTGTAAATACACTAGCGTACGTCCTTATAAATTAAATATTCTAGCCCATATACAGATAGAGGCCTGTGCACAGGAAACTCACCCTTATATACAGTTGCTAAAAACATCAGTAATTTTGTTGCTATATACATAATAAATATTTCCAAGTTTATACCAAATAAACGTTATTTTGCTTAATTGATGTCGGGTGATAATGAAGCCATTGTATTTAATTTGTTATCAGTAATAATATGCGATTCGCGATCATAAATATTGGCATGATAAAATATAGCAAACCGAGTTTGCAGCATTGCTTGGATTTTTTTTTTTTCATGACTTATTCAATTTTAAATATTTTATATATCGCGTGTAATAATACTGTTGGGAATGAAAGCGGTTGTCCGGCCTTCTTGATCGAACGAGCGACGTTCGGATATAATATAAATTGTCAGTATTAAGATGTCACAGATGATTTGCCGTGTGATTCCGGCTTAGTTTGCCGTGTGATTCCGGCTTAGAATAGGATCACCCTGGTACTGATGGTGTCGTAAGAGGCGACTAAAGTGCGTGTGGTAGAGTCACGTTGCCAGCAATGGCAACACGAATGGGCTGACTCGACCGGATTGTTACCATCCCCGGCATTTAAGACCGGCGTTAAGTAGTGGCTTTGGCCACTGCGTTTCGCATTAGGTAATGCCGGGCCCCGGTGCCCGCGGTTCCAATTTAAAGGACGGCAACGCTCCTGTAGCTCCTCTGGAGTAACGCGGGGCTGTGGGCGACGGTGATCACTTACCACCAGGTGTCCCGTACGCTCGTTTGCCGTCTCTTCCATAAAAAAAAAAAGATGATGTTACGATGTCACAGTAAAGTGATATAAGAAAGAATAGTTGTAAGATTAGAAGATTTTTTAGATATTTACAAGAGAGAACTTAGAAATAATTTAGAGAGAGATTTAAGTGGTTTATAAGCTAATTGTTATCATTGCAGCTAGTTATAATCTCAGGAGTATTTGTACTTTTAATTGCAATAACGAGAATTGTACTATAGCTTATCCAGAGGAAGTTTAATCACCGCTTCTGGTTCCTAAACTGTATATTTTACAGTTCTGGTATAATAAGTAGATACTACAATTCAACAAACATTATTCATCATTTCATAGCACTTCGATTTACTTAAGAACTCTTTCGATTACTTAATTATTCTCTCTTTTGATTACTTAATAATAAATAAATTAAAAAATACAGTCAAGTGCAAATCGGACTTGTCTACTAAGGCTTCCGTACTAATTACAAGTACTTTAAAAAAAACACGAGAAAAAAATCTTTGTATTTGTGTTTTATTATTGACTATATTTTATTTCACTATACAATCATTTAAAAAAATTATTAATTGATTAAAAGATTTTTTATCTCTCTTCATTTAAATTAAAGAAGGTAAATAGATTTTTTTATAGGCTTAACTTAAAAACCTTAAAAATATTGAAACTGATTTATATTCGGCAAGTACATCCCTGCCTAGTTTAAATAGAATAATGACATTAATACTATTTGCCATCAACATTTTATAAGGCGAGTCCAAAAAATTATATGTACATCCATTTGAAATTTTCAGCAATTAACACAATTTTTTCCACTTCGAGCTGTATATGGTATAAGACAACGTAGGAAGGAGGAATCTAGGGCTATGACACTTCGTTCCCCACTTATCGCCCAATTTTCGAAGCATTGCCTGTTTAATGGTGTAACTCAACGCCTTGCTTTATTATATCACATATTTATTTTTAATAATTAAAAATACATTTGCGACCTTACCTTTAAACTAAAATTAAAGTGTAGCAACCATTGCTTTATTTACTTTATTACATACATTAAATGAATATTTTAATAGAACTGGATTTTGTGTTCTCTTATATTTCCGAAACTGAGGTGAAGAACCTTTCTTTTTGTTTTACTCAATGGACATGATGCTGACGGCGTCCGATTCTGAAGCCGCCCAACAACGGCCTCATGATTACACGGACAACGATCTGGACCTCCCATTGATCATTGAAGTACTCTCTGCTAGCACCAGTCGCTTAACTACAACTCGCGCATCCTTCAGCACTCCCTCCATCGGAAAAAGTGCCCGAGTACCACCCCTCTCAGGTTTAACTCTTTCTATAATTTCCTTTTCAGACTCCACACCCATAACACATCGGCTCCCCTGCAACACATCGGGTATCTAGGCCTCCCCGCAGATTCGTTGGGCTTGTGTGCCGTAGCACGGAGGGACCCTCTCCAAACTGGCTGGTACTCTCCTGCGGTAGATTAAAATTTCTTTATAAGGACATGTTGGTTGTTTGATCCACAGCTTCGGCTTTTCTGTCGGGGGTGCAAACCTTTAAACCGTATCCATAACGATGGACTAAATGCACGCCCATGTCTTCTGTTCAGTTTATATCACGATCATAACAGACACTAGACTTTAGATATTTGTTTTGTCCATGTCCATGTCCATGCCCATGTCCCATGCCATAGCATGGTACTAAGTTTCTACAGTAATTCCAAGATTAGTATGTCATCGGCGATTCGAATATGTGTGTTTACCGTCGATGTTAACACCACTCTTAAACACGTCTTCCACTGCAGCGTTAAACAGTTCCGGCGATAATACATCTCTTTGTAGCACCCCGCGCTGCATCGGGGCTGTACTACCGTTACGAATACGGACTGATGTATAATTATACCTTGATATATCTTTTTGACGCATTAATACTTTGATAAATCGATAGACAATCTGGCATCGCTGGAAAGACACTACCAATATCTCGATAGAATCGAGGGCTTTCTTACATACGCAACATATTGCGGCGGTATCTTCTGATAAATGGTACATTTTACGGTTTTTTTTTTTCAAAAAAAAACTTGTGCTTCAAAAAAGCTCTGTCGTCCTTTTTGAAGAACAAGACCACCACTCGAACTTCGAAGAATAATACGATCTGCTCTACGCCTCCGGAACTCCTTATAAAAATTAAGTGACCTCAGAAACGAATCTATTTATGGCTCCTTACGTATAGCGGCGTGGACGACAAATCGATATCTTGATAGATGAATGCAAGAAGAATAAATATTCGCTCTAAGCTACTAAAATGAGCACTCACTCACTCAGCTTCTCGCTGTATCCCGCACATGGCAGGGTAGGCAGAGGGAAATTAGGAACCTAATGTCAAGACACTCCGTTCCACTTCTGTTTCCAAATTACGGCCGAATTGACGAGTGAATCGACTCAACGCCACGTTTGGTTTTGTACAAGAGCGAATGTAAACATTAAATATTTACAATGAAAATGTTAAATATTTCATTTCCTCGATTGGGGATCGAGCCCACAGCCAGCGAGCCTGTCGGTTACAGTCACAGGTTTGTGCCGTTGCGCCACGCCAGACCTTAAATGAGCAGTTTTCGTTAATTAATACTAGTAATAATTTATTAAATATGATTAACACCGCAGCGTGCTAGATACCGCATCTGTTACTCCGAACTATTACTATCTAAATAGAACATGCATTGACCGATATTTGTGCTCGTGATAATAATTAATATCGTCTTTATTAATACGATTTACTTAGTTCACGAAAAGAAAAAATGTTTATTACGATAAAATACTAAAAATTCTTTATACGAGATACGATTTTTCTTTTAAAAGAATCTAACAAAGTTCTTTTTCTTAATTTGAAAACAGTCAATATAAGTTACTTATTTCGGAATAATGTGCGGTAAGTGAAATATAAAATAGATACTCGTATGTTTGTTTTCTTAATATTAATTTTTATATAAAAAATAAAGCTAAAATATTTATTCTTTTTTAAGAATGATTATCTTCATTGTTATCATCATTGGAATTTTTATTGTCATTAAAGTTTCTTGCAATCTATATTTTGCTTACATTACATAACTCTCACATTTGTTGCTTACCTACGCTTCTATTATTATTTTTTTCACGCAAATAGAACTACAGTTATTTTGTCAATTTTCGAATACATAATATAGCTATTCCATTTATTTTAAAATGTCCTATTTATTACAGTTACGTAGCCGGCCTGTTGCCGGCCTATAACATGACAATCAAAATTCGATTGTCATGTTATTGGCCGGCAATGCACAGTAGCTTAACTGATTAAATAGTCTGGTTAATAAGTTAAATAATTCAATCACAGTAGCATCGATTGAATCGTATCGAAATTCCAAAACACTGTTTTAGCGGGTAACATCATTATCAATATTAGTAGACAGTCAGGCGTTAACTATTTGTCAATTGCTTGTATTATATATTATCTTAAAAAAAGTGAAGCGGTTTACAGAAGAAAAAAAAAGGACCTTTGAGTAATTTCTAAACTGAGTTTTTCTCGCAAGTTCTCTCCTAGGGAATTTCTTATATAAAATAATGTCTTTGATTTTCGCGATTGTTATACATTTTAAATGAAACACTTTTAAACGGATTAATCGCGTATATTGAATGGTAAACATTTTTGGGAAACCCGACGTTTCGAACACTTTACAGTAGTCCGTGGTCACGGGTAGACTGAGGTGGCATTTGTCTGTCAGTTGATATAACTATTATATCAAACTACCGCCAACGATTCCTTAAATGCCTCGCGTACTGCCCTGGATTCTTGCAGAATGAGCTAACTGTATCTGGTCCTCTAGTGTGGTGTGCTGGGGATTTTGGGTGTGGGTGGAAAGTTTCCAACCATCTTCTCTATTGAAATTAGGATGTTTTTGTATTTCAATAGCCTCGCGGATCATTCTAGGGATATATCTATTCTCCCTAGCGAGTATGTGGGGTTTATCAAACCTGATGTAATGGTTGGATTTGTTCAATGTATGCTCACACACAGCTGACTTTGATACATGCCCATTCTTGACATCGGAGATGTGTTCCTTCACCCTAACACCGATGCTTCTCTTTGTTTGACCTATATATGATAAGCCACAGTCACAATCAAGTTTCACCATAGAGATTCACCATTGAGGTACCAACACAGTTATCTACCGTTGGCAAATGTTTATTTCAGAGAGCCCACCACCTCTGCGATGCATCACCTAGGGGATGAGCTTCGGCAGGTGAAGACTGCTCTGCATCAGAACAAGCTGCCAGTTCCCCGCCAGCGTTGTCAGAAGACCAACAAGCCACCCACAGTTGAGAGGCAACCAGCACTTTTACCATATCTAAAGGGTGTTACAGACAGGATCGGCAACATCTTAAGAAGAGCTTCTATTAAAACTATTTTCAAGCCTAACAAGAAAGTGAGCCAATTCTTGAGACCAGTGAAGAGTAATATTCCTTTGCAGTGTGCAGGTGGATACAAACTTGATTGTGTTAGGGTGAAGGAACACATCTCCGATGTCAAGAATGGGCATGTATCAAAGTCAGCTGTGTGTGAGCATACATCGAACAAATCCAACCATTACATCAGGTTTGATAAACCCCACATACTCGCTAGGGAGAATAGATATATCCCTAGAATGATCCGCGAGGCTATTGAAATACAAAAACATCCTAATTTCAATAGAGAAGATGGTTGGAAACTTTCCACCACCTGGGACCCACTATTAAAAAATTTAAAATCCCCAGCACACCACACTAGAGGACCAGATACAGTTAGCTCATTCTGCAAGAATCCAGGGCAGTACGCGAGGCAATTAAGGAATCGTTGGCGGTAGTTTGATATAATAATTATATCAACTGACAGACAAATGCCATCTCAGTCTACCCGTGACCACGGACTACTGTAAAGTGTTCGAAACGTCGGGTTTCCCAAAAATGTTTACCATTCAATATACGCGATTAATCCGGTTAAAAGTGTTTCATTTAAAATTCCTTATATAACAAAAATAAATTAGCACTTATCCATATACCATGTACCTTAAAATTTAGAAACACTTATAGCATTATAAATTAATTTTAATTTGTTTTAATTTTAATGTGGCTTGCTGTAACTATGGTTAGACACCCTCATGCGGCTAAACACCCTCGCATATATACAAATACACACACACGTCCATGAACATAAAAAGCTAATTTGAGAAACTGAATACGGTCCATACTTCGTGGGGAACACCCCAGGGGTTAATTTTGCAATAGAGTTAATTATGCAAAAGAGGATGGGTTATGTATATATATATGTCTATAAGTTAAAACAGAATTAAAGCGTGTTAATAAACCTGCAAAGGTTTCAAATTGAAAATTTGGAAAGGGATACAGGTATCCTTTACATAATCTTGTACACACTGTAAAAGTAATAAATATTAAAACTTTTTATTATTTTTAAAGTATTAATTCATTCTTAGGCAAAAAAATATTTATTTAAAAAACGTATAAAATTTACACGCAGCGGGATTTGAGACTGCGCCTATCGTAATCCGGCCAAGCGCTTTCACTAGTAAGCATACCTTCTAATCAAGCTACGTCGCAATTGTTATACTCTTGTAACAACTTATTTATGTTGTTAGCATCTCTATAGGGCGATTATTAAAATTTTCCGCTATCCTAACTAGAGATGCACCGAATATTCGGTTACTATTACCGGCTTATCCGGCCCATTTTTTACTATCCGGCCGGATACAGGATGGTAATGTTCTATCCGGCCGGATACCGGATAGATAGTAAACTTGTAAGATTTGGAATCGAAATAAAAAAACAGTTGTAATAAAAGTTTATTATTATTTTGTAATCAAATATTTTAAGAAATTTGGTAATAATATTGATGGTTAAAAAAGTTAATATTCATAGTTAAAACTAGTAAGTAATATTAAATAATTTAATATTGGAAATCCACTAAAGGTAAATTGTGATGTATAAAAACAAGATTTTCTGCATTGTTAGGCGCAAACGATTCCTCTTGTTTTCATATACAAGCCCGGCCTCTCAAAACAGTCTCTCACTGTACGCACTGCTAGATGGAGAAGATAGATATATTTGGGCAAATTTAACCAAAATCGGGAATTGTTTGGCGTTTGCTGCCCACCATGCGTAGGGGTTACTTTGTCGATCAAAGCGAACCATCTTTAAATGAAAGTCAAGTTCATTGGCTATAGCACTTTTACCATAGTCTTCAGTCTGATCTTTGGCAACTTCATTAAAGCAGTCCCAAAATGTTTCATGAATACCGATGCCATAGCCTACTCTTTTCTTCATTGGAAGTGAATCGCCATCACTGCTGACTGAATCCTCTTCACTGCAACTTAGTTTTAGACTCTCCAATAAGAGCCTTTGGCGAGCCTTTTCTGCTTGTATTATCCCAAAAAAATTGATCTTGAACCTGGGGTCCAGTAATGTAGCCAGGAAATACTTTGAATTTTCATCAAGATGTTCGAAGCGTTGTTGCAATTGAGTTTTCAGGGACGTTAGAAATTGTAATAAGTTAGGGACTTTGCGAGAAGTTTCTTCTTTTTGAATGTACCTCATCAAAACCGCCACATGAGGTATAACTTCTGAAATACATGACAAACCTGAGCTCGTGATCTTCGTTATTTCCTCGAACGGTTTGAGAATGATGCATTGCTCCATTAAACTCCATTGCTGAGGAGTCAAGTTGAGGAGTTTATTGTGGTCAACTATATACAAAGAAATAGCGCGTTTCTGTTCTAGCAGCCGCTCTTGTAAATAGTACGTCGAGTTCCAACGTGTACTGATATCTTGCACTAACCGATGTTCTGGTAACTTCAACTCTGTTTGAATTGCCTTGAGTTTTTCTTGTGCTAATCCTGAATGACTGAAATGAGTTACGATACGTCTTGAAGCATTCAGCATCTCTATCAAATCAGGTTGAGTTTTAAGTGACTCGGTAATGACCCGCTGGAGAGAGTGAATAAAACACCGAGCTGAATCGTATTCAGCCACTTGAACTCCTTTTATCATGCTAGTCCCACTATCATGTACAATAACGTGTATTTTATTTAACGGGATATTCCAATGTGCAGCAAAATGTTAAGTTCGTTAGCTATGTTTTCTCCAGTGTGAGACCCTGAAAAGGGCTTCATTGCCAAAACGCTATGTTTCAGATTGAAATCTGGAGATATCCAATGGGCGGTGAAGCTCAAAAAACTTTCATTATTTTGGTCACAAGTCCATATATCTGAGGTTATGGAAACCACTGCAGCGTTTAAAATATTTTTCATTATTTTTTTGGTAATTCGTTCGTATATGTCCGGTATTATTTTTTCAGTCATATAAGTGCGACTGGGCAACTTGTATCTAGGTAGCGCTTTCTGCATGAGCCTATTAAATCCAACTCGGTCAACAATAGATAGCGGTTCGTTATCCAACGCGATCATTTCACCAATTAAATAGTGAAATTCTTTTGACTTCGATACATTTATCCCCCAATATTGTTTTCGCTCAACAGTTTCAGCTAAAGTTAATTGTTTTTGCAAGGACGATTGAGAGGCTGCGGCAGATGTACTTGCAGTTGAGCTCGTAGAAATAGCAGTTCCAACATCTGAGGACGAACGGACATAAATTTCGCTAAACTTATCAGAATGCTTGGCTTTCAAGTGGTTTTTCATGCACGAGGTTCCAGCTTTCTTTCCCTCTCCACCACGTTAAACTTTTAATTTGCAGATTAAGCAAATAGCGTATTTAGCTTCTTCTTTATCTATTTCAAAATAATTCCAAAGCGGAGACCTTCTCGTTTCATAAGCATTATTCATTTTTCATAAGCACACTAATGACACAGTAGGTAAAAGTTAATTAATTAAAAACTACTCTAACACCACCAACTTATTTTCTTATAAAAGAATCCGCGAGCGAACTTTTAAACCAAAATGTTCCGTACTGACTGACACAATAAAACTATTTTCCT
This sequence comes from Eueides isabella, assembly GCA_019049475.1. NCBI lineage: Eukaryota > Metazoa > Arthropoda > Insecta > Lepidoptera > Nymphalidae > Eueides > Eueides isabella. The sequence goes on along the minus strand of CM032386.1, from coordinate 11,516,979 downwards.
TCGACAAGATCTGTCCCGCACGAATTAATATGAAACAAGTTTAAACCTGCACGGGCGGGCGGGACGCACCTACGAAACTTAAAATATAGGTAGGTGCTGCATGCCGAATATTCGGCGGCCGGATACCGGATATTCGGCTGGTGGTCAGGCCGAATATCCGGTATCCGGTATCCGGCCAAACAACTATCCGTTGCATCTCTAATCCTAACATAATTCCTTAGAATTATTGTTTCACAAAATAAAATGAAAAGCATAAAAAGATTTTGACATAACTTGATGAAAACGGACGGCTTATTGGTCAGAGTACTTGGACGGTTTCCAAGAGGAGCGGGCTCTCGCCCTCTCGTACTTTCCCCCGGGACCGTTTCCACATAGAGTGAAAGGATTCTGGTTCGTGCCTCTGTAAGACCTCTGCCTAATTTGCACGCCAATTAGACCTCCAGTCGGGTCACCAGTTTCCGAGATCACTGGCAATGCATTTGCTCTGGTGTTACAAGTGGTCATCTGGAGTTATAAGATGGAAGTGATCACATACCGTTAGGCCATACTTATGCTCATTTGTCTTCGTTTTCGATTGGAATAACAAAAAAAATCACATAATGTGACATATTGCTTTGGTCAGACAATTATATAATAAATTTATTATTCCTGAAGCTCAATTATAATAAAATACGACGCCGATCTGTCTCAATGACCTCTATCTGTTGACATTTTGATTAAATATTTTACGTCAGAATAATTATATTAATTATATTAAATCGGATAAACTCTACTGCATCATACCAAACATGTACCTAGATTTATTTTTTGCAGTATTCGATGTGACCATGACAAAAAGGAGTTCTTGAATTTACCTTCCCAACACAGTTTTTTCAGCTTCATACAGCGTGACCTTCACACCCGCACATGACAGTGTAGGCTGAAGAAACTTGGCAACCTAGTGTTAAGATTCCGTTCAATTTCCGAACTCATTATCCGCCACATTTCAGGCATTGCGTGTTGAGTGGCGAAACTCAATGCTGCACTTTGCCTTGTTACCAGACCGAAGAAATAAAAACATTTAATATTTAATTTACAAATAATATATTTAATTTAATATTTAATTTACAATATTCATAATTTAATTTCCTGGAGTGGGGATCGAACCCACATCCTGTCGCTCACGCTATGCCCCTGAACCACGAATAATCTTAAGTTTACTATCGGATTTAAAATCATCATCTTGTAAAAATGTAACAACCGCCAACTTTCTGTCTATACATACCTGCTTGCCTGCTTGCGTTTGCAATTAAATATTTACTTTAAATGGATGGTTAAAGTATTATATTATACATTAGTTACGATATAAGTACCTAAAAGTTAACATCACATAGATTTTTATAAATACTTTAATTATCTATTTCTGGGAAACAGCAAGTACCTTAAATAATAATAATAATAATCATTTATTGCGACAATAATAACATTTGAAAGAATATATCAGAAGATAGTTTTCTAAAATACCAGGCAAAAGGTACTAACTCAGCTAATGTTTTCAGCTTGAGTTTCAATTCTCAAACATCGCAGACATCATCGCAACAAAATAAAAAAAAAAAACATATTTTTAAATTTCTTTTAAATGAGGTCATTCCATTAAAAATATAATGTTGCTTGTTTACATGCGTAGATTTCCGTCCATCAACCGTATTTAAAATTAATATATTTTCAAAATGACAAAATCCTGTCGTGACCTCAAAGAAATCAATTATTTAATATTTTCAAATTAAATATTTTCATGTATTCACTCCGGTAACAAGGCAACGCGCAGCGTTAAGTTTCGCCATTCACGTATAGGTTTTCATGTTCCTTCTACCTACCCGGATATGTGCGGAATATAGCATGAAGCCGATGAAGAAAATTTATGATATACTAGATAATATGTGTAATACCTTTACCTAATCCCAAATCCTCTTTGTTTACAAGAAAGACTGTTGCTTTGTTAGAAGCAATGCTGTTCACATCCTCCCACAAGTTTAAACAGACTCGTTTGTACTCACTCGTTAGGCTCTATATTGGGGCTGCTATAAAGGACGATCCATTTTGTAGTATATTAAGATCTTTAATTATTTTAAGGATTCGAAAACAATTGTACTCATGTCATCTAAAGCGTTTGGTTGTTGGTTTGGCATGGATTCCAGGTCATTCTGGAATTAGTAAGAATGAATCGTCACTTTACTTTTCCGGCCAGGGATTTGTTGCCTTTTCGTGGTTCTTGGTTGTAGGTCAGCTAGAACGCGACTTATAAAAGATGTGCAAATTTAACTTAAAATATAAAGTTATTTGAAATTAATTTTAGGATTCCTTACCTTAAGCCAGAGGAAATTAAACCTTGAAGTATGACTTGTAGTACGTCTGTCAAGACCATTACGGAACCGGGTGGCGCCAGGCTGAAATTGAATTTAAAAAAGTTCCACCTTGTATGTCAACGTAATTAAAAGATACGAAATACAGGGTGGGCCCCGGAGTTTTGCGAATTTGAAAAATTCATAAAAAAAAAACAAAAGTAATATTAAAACCAATTTATTTTTAAATTAAAGTTAACATTTGGGAAAATCATTTCTTAAAAATAACATCATCCAGATGCGCACCATCCCGCTGCAAACATTCTTCGAATCTCGACCTCAAATTGACAAAAACTCGTTCGCACATGGCACGCGGAATAGCGGCCATTTCTTCGCGGATATTGGCCTTCAACTTTGCAATCGTGGTCGGATTATTACTGTAGACTCTACTTTTCATGTAGCCCCACAAGAAAAAATCGGGTGGAGTTAAATCCGGACTCCTCGGTGGCCATGGAATGTCACCTCGGCGCGAAATGAGTTTTCCAGCAAACATCTCCTTTGCGGCTGCTAAACTCTCGTTAGAGGTATGGCAAGTGGCGCCATCTTGTTGAAACCATGTCGAACTATTGTACCCTCGAAATTCTGACAGCTGTGGGTAAAAGAAATCGCGCAACATGGCTGTGTATCGCTCAGTATTAACTGTCACAGAATTCCCTCGCTGGTCTTCAAAGAAAAAGGGTCCGATGATTCCGTGTGCTGAAATAGCCGCCCAAACTGTCACTTTTGGCGAATGCAAAGGCTTTTGGTGTTTGAATTGTGGATTTTCTGAGGCCCAATAACGACTATTTTGTTTATTTACGTGCCCATTTAAGTGAAAATGGGCTTCGTCTGAAAAAAGAATATTGTTGAAGCTCCGAAACCGCTCAAACATTGTTTCGACGAAATCACGTCGTAAATTGTGATCATTTGGCTTCAAATCTTGCACTAGTTGAAGTTTATACGGGTGCAATTTTAAATCTTCCTTCAAAATACGACGCAAAGTCGTTCTTGATACAGATAGCTCTGCTGATCGCTTGCGAGTTGATTGCCCAGGATTGCGTAGTACGGAAGCTCCGACTTCGTTTATGTTTTTATCTGACCTTTTCGTCCTTTCGGGCCCCTTAGGTTTCTGATTAAGGGTCGAACCGGTAGCCTCGAACTTTCTGACCCACGCCCTAATCAAACTTTCACTCGGACACTGTTTTAAATCATGCAATCCATAGTGGGAGCGAAATGAACGTCGAACAATAACGCACGAATCAGCATTTTTGTAATAATTTTTTACACAGAACGCACGCTGTTCACCCGTGAAGTGCTCCATTGCGTCTAAATTTCCAAGGCCCGAGTTACAGATCCCCACCTCCCGCGCTCCGCCCCCCTCCCCCGTTCCAACGCTATGGCGATTTCAAATTCGCAAAACTCCGAGGCCCACCCTGTATATAGATATTTCTGTGTATTCAAATTATTACTCTGATGAAATTAGGTTTAGATTACGCTGGGAATTTTATACGAAATGCACTTCATATAATATCTATGCGTATACGTCCGCGTTTACTGTATTCTACAGGTTGTGGATTCGGTCCCACTCGAAAGAACGAAATATTTTATATTTTCAAATGATATATTTAATGTTTTCACATCTTCACCCTTGTAAAAAAGCAAAGCGCGGCTTTAAATTTCGCCACTCAACGTTGCACATGGGGAACGGACCAGAGTGGTAAGACATTTAGATTCCTAAATGCCCTATGCCTATTCTGTAATATGCATACGGCGTTAAACTGCAAAGAATCCAACTGCAACTGTACAAAATACACTTATAATTTATTTATTATTTTAAAAAAGTTACATTAAACTATATAAGGTTAACATAAAACTTATTAAGTTACTTTTATTAATTGTTACGATTACACTGACGCTATCATCTTTGTTAGAGGCTAGATAGCATTTTTGTCATACACTGCATTAGGTGCTTGCACATATACACAGGAGCTCTTATATAAATAAAAACATGTAATGTTTCGGTGTTTACATCTGAATCAGCGTGCTAGTCGCTTCATTCATACGTAGCAGTTACGTCATGTATATAGTTCCACGTGCATGGCGCGTGGGAGCACGCCATGCATACATGCCATGACGGCGTGCCATGAAACATTACGGCAGACTCGTAAAGTGCATAATTAGAGTAATTAACTATCGGCTAATCATATAAAATAGTGTAGATTAAATTATATTATATATGTATATTATACGTATATGTAATAGATAATGTGATGGTAGAAAGCTAATAATATATAGTAATAATAATATAGCCTTTTTTTTGGTTCTTACTACAACACTTGATATAACAATACTTAAAAATATATAACATAAATTAGTCTTGATCTCACTAATTTAGTATTTCTTGTTTCCGTATCTTCTGCAGATCGTCTGCCAGTCGGTCTGCCTCTTTCAATCTTTTCTATTCTACTTGTTCCTGAGCCACTCAACAACGTAATACCTGCTCCTCCTTTTTTATGAGTTCTACATCTACAGTCTAGAGTTATGATGAAGGCCAAGCAAGTTTTTAAAAGAAATAATGATTTGTGTGAAAATTATCGTCTATAGAGCCTCTAATAACACTTTACTAACTGAATTTAATGCAACATCGCTCTAAATAAAGGTAAATATTAAAATTAAATTTAAGTATTTGTTAAATTTAGTTTAAATGTGTATTCTCAAAGTAACCTTTTGTGAATACAATTAATTAATATGATCTTTGATATTCGCGTCTATGACACATTTTAAATAAATGGATTTAACCGGGTCAATCGCATATTCGTTTCGAATACTTTGCAGTGTTCCGTGGTCACGGTGGTGGTAGACTGAAGTGGCATCCGTCTCTCGGTTGACATAATTAATATTATATTTTTTTAATGGAAAAGACATTTCAAACCGCCGCCAACGGTTTCTTAGTGTTTCATTTAATGCAATTCCGTGTCAGCAAGCCCAACACACTGGTATGTTGGGATTGAGACTTTTTAGAAGGGTAAGGTAGACTTTTTGTAGGGCAAGATACAGTCAGCTCATTCTGCAAGAATCCAGGGCAGTACGCGAAGTAATGAAGATTTTGTTAGCTCGCTATCGGTAGTTTGATATAATAATTATGTTAACTGACAAACGGATGCCACATCAGTCTAATCATGACCGTGGACTACTAAAACGTGTTAGAAATATTTTCCAAAAAATGGTCACGTTCGCACCATAGAGAAAACATATAATTATAAATCAACATATATTTAATATATCTTTTAAAAATCTGCAATAATAACATAATTATATGTATATTGTTATATTGTATAATGTCATATAAAATTTATATAAAATTTAAAAGTTAATAAAATTCATATTATTCTAATAATAGAATTATTATGTAAGGAATATTCCTTACATAATAATCTGCCCACATTATTGTATTTACAAAAGCACAGAAAAGAAATATTCTACTATATTAATACTTAATATATAAAATATCAAGAAGAGTTCATATCATTAAAGCACCAATTTTAATTTAATATTTACGAACAAAGGAATTAGGCACACACATTTGTTATATATATATATATATATATATATATATATATATATATATATATATATATATATATATATATATATATATATATATATATATATATATACGTAAAAAGAAAACTAACACAAACACACATACCTAATATCAAAACAATTTTGCACATAACAAGATTTTGCACGTTACACAGCATATAATTGAACAGTAACCGAATTAAAAAAACATTATATTTACAAATGAGACAACCCTTGATGGGTCACGTTTGATAACCCCACGACTGCTTCTCAAACCTTCGACTCAGACACGTAAGTACTTCACCCCTGTGCGTCGATCTAGATCTATAAAACCAACTGACGCTCACAAAAGATACAGTACGTCTTCGATCTCCGCGGATGATGTTAATCATTTATGCAGCTGAGTTCAAAACATATTAAACATCATTTGCGATGTCATAAATTTAATCGTGTTAACTGGTATATTTAAATATCCCTCCTTTTCTACGCGCACGCGCGTCTACTCATTTATTATTGGCCACAAACTAAACGGAACTAACAATATGAGTGCAACGCAAGCCAGTGTCAGTGTCACTGTCAGTCGCTCGACTTGCAACTGCAAAGGGAGTATGATTGTCGTCTCTAACAGACTTCCTTTTATATTGAAAAGAAATGAAAAAACCGGTGATTTAGAAAGAAAGGCCAGGTAAGATTTTTAAAAGAGTTAATTTAAATATGTATATAGGCACTATAAAAATAGTTTAGAACTTTTATATTAAATTTTGCCGGACCAAAGTGTTGTAATTAATCTTCAAGGGCAAGGTAAAGTATATCCTGTGACCTAACGCTAGTGTAAAAAAAGACCGATTCTTAAAGATTTAAATAATACATATTTGTACATCAGATTTAGTTAGTTAAGACATGTCGTGGCGCAGTGGCATAGTGTGTGACTGTAAACACATATGTTATGGGTTTGATCCCCAGTGGAAGTGAAATATTGAATATTTTCTATTTAATTAAATATTTAACATTTCTTCGCTCTGGTAACAAGGCAAAGGGCGGCGTTGAGTTCCACCACTCAGCACGTAAAGCCTCCAATTTGGCAGAAAGTATGGAAAGGAACGGACTGTCTTGACACTAGGTTCTCAAGTGCCCCCTGGCTACCCTGCCATATGCAGGATACAGCGTAAAGCTGAAAGGGAGAGAGAGTGTAGTTAGTTGTTTTTTTTCTATTGCGTCTTAACTTATAAAATATTATAAAATTACCTCTACGCCTACGGTATCTCGCGCGCTATCTTTTTGGACACCAACACGAAGACTGTGGTGGAATACACCCGGCGCACACTGTGCGGTAATTATTATTTTATCAATACTAAATTAGCAATCAATTTAATTCCTATTTTAAATAGAAGAATATTAACTACAATTTCTTTTACCATTTCAAGGATCTAAGTATAATTACATATAATAAGTAATAAAGAGAAGAGGTCATGGAAAACTTAGTGTGATATAGCTTTTATCTGATAAACGTATCACCATTGTTTAATTATGAACATATATTAATTAAATAGTCCTTGATCAAAATGTAAAAGCCAAGATAGTTATATTATTTAAATCAGCATAATTTATTTCTCAAAATATTTTTTTTAAATTAAATATTTACTCAAATGTCAGCATTTCATTAAAAAATGCAAATAATTACTTATTAAATATGAGTTATCATATCGTATTAGAAATGATTGTTATTTCATTATAAATAATGAAGTAGATTTTAATAAGTATTATAGCCGTAAATTTTCCAAATTATTAAGTGCTTCCAAATGTAATAGCTGCGTCGTCTAGTTCGCTGTTACTGTATATATGTACTTAAAGCATTTGTATTGGTAAAGTTTACTCGGGTATTCAGTCGAAAGGAAGGTCAGGGACAAAAAATCAATATTTAGCTACAACATACGTTGAACTATTGCGTTTTCCAAAATATTGTTCTATTAATGTAAATAATGGTTAAAAATACTTATATAAAAAAAGTCATTAATTATACGGTAATAACAATTCAATCATTAATATTTTGTTATAACCCACTTAGCTTTAACAATTTTATCACGTACCTAATTACCTTTTGGTTTAATTTTTCATGATTGAGTCATGATTAAATAACAAACATTTTAAACTTTATAGTTAACTGCCTAAAGTTTTAACAAAATAATATTAATTTTCCCACTTGTTTATATATTTCAATTAAATAAAAACTATTATCACTTTAGATATTCCAATATTTTCAAGCAGAAGGTCATACGATTAGAAATATTAATATTAAGCTAAAAATAGCGGTAGCCACTACATACATCGTTGCATCCACGCCCTTGTATGCATTTGTTCTGAAAAATTATGCCATTACGATTTGTTCTATTTCTTTCAGTAGAAGAGAAGGATTACAAGGTGATGCACCTTGTAGTCAATATAAAATATCGTATAATATTTCATCTGAGGTGACACTGGTTGATACTGGGTTCTATCAGCTCTAGTTTTAATTAGACTTAGTTGATCAGAGCGCTTGGACGGTTTCTAAGAGGTGCGGGATCACATCCGGCTACGTCGAAATTTTTATGTTTAAAAAAATACTAGGTACTTATTTATCTACCAATAGCGAATCTGAAAAAACACCCACTTTCTCACTTAGCTTCACACTGTATCCCGCACATGGCAGGGTAGTCAGAGGGAACTTGGGAACCTAGTATTTAGACACTCCGTTCCACTTCCGTTCCCCACTTTCCGATAAATTTAAGGCATTGCGTGTTGAGTGGCGGAACTCAACGCCGCGTTTTGCCTTGTACCAGAGCGAAGAAATGGAAAAATTAAATATTTAAATTAAAAATATTAAATATTGACAGACAAAAATTTTTTTAATCACATATTTGGGTTTGGTATCGATCCAGTAACACCCCCTGCTATTTATTTTTTTAATATTTCCAATGTATAGAATTGACCCTTCTACAGACTTATTATATGTATAGATTTCATTTCCTCGAGTGAGGATCGAACCCGATCGTGAGTCACACACTTGTGCCGCTGCGCCACGAAAGGCCTCATGAAAACTAACAATGTAATATAAATTTTGATTTATATTACCAAATACGTTATTAATAAAAAAAAACAATACAAAAATAAATAATAATTTGATTTTTCGACAAGCAATTTGTAGGAGAAAGTAGTAATTTATAATTAATTTTTATTTTTATTTTAATTTAATTCAAGTTTTTTTGTTTCTGTTTGTTATAAATTGTAAAAAAATGCAATGTTTTTTTTTCCTTGTTTTTGCTTAACTTCACGCTGTATTCCCCGCAGAGGAAACTTGGGAAACTAGTGCTAAAACACTCAATACTGTTGCCCACTTTTCGCTGAATTTGGGGCATTGCGTATTAAGTGGCGGAGCTCTACATCGCACTTTACCTAATTACCACAGCGAAAAAATGAAAATTAAACATTTCATTTTGTCGAGTAGGCTTTAAACCCATAAACTACGTTAACAGCCGCATGTGATAATTATTCATTACTGACATAAAATACATTTATGTATAAATTCAGTGTGCAGTGTGCATCTAGACGTTTAAAAGAGTTTTAACTTCAAGATATCACGAAAAAATAAATTCTATGTCTGTCTGCTAGACACTATTCTATAAAATATAACGCATAAAACTAATTCATTAATTTAATATAGATGTTGTATGACAACTTTAGTCATTGCGTCTGTATTGTGTAAACAGTAAAGAACTATGGAATGAGAGGTCACGGGATTTGTAACGATCGTGAATACGGTCAAATTAATAATTTAAAATACGAAGATATTCATATTAGGGGACTGTTCTACAACTACTTAAAGTAATTCAGACTGTATATTCCTTTTTTTAACGATCACACTTACTTGTAATGATTAAATGATATTTTTTGTATATTTGCTAAAGCATAGAAGAATTGATTTATGTGCGTGTTTGTAAAATTACATTTTCATTTGAGCTGTAAACGAAATTACACTTAATAATATATATGAAATATCAAAACATTTTTCTTTTAACTATATTTTGAGTTAAATCAAATAAAATGAAACTTTATTATGTATATTAACTTATATATAGATAACCATATTAAAACAATTAACCAATTTTTCAAAATACACTTAATAATATGTATTAAAAGATATTCATTGGTATTTATTAAACGGGCGACACTGCGCGCAAACAACTACGGACGACGGATGAACATCAACAGTCCAGCACAGCAATTATATAGCATTGTTATTAATAGCTTTAAAGGATGGAAAATTATGGAAAAATAAGTGTCAACTACTACTATTTATATTTATACCGTTTTACATATTTTTAAATTATCACATGCCATTAAAACAAACGCAGGTAGAGATATAATTTATACGTAATTTCTTAAATGTTATTAATACTTATTTTTACTCGATCCGTGGACTTTCTATTCAACGCCCCATTTCAAAATAAATTGTGCTTTACTGGTGGCCAAATAATATTATATATACTTATTAATAAATAATATTATATACACTATTGTAATGACTTAAATGACCTACGTAGCCATTTTATATACTTATATAACTTGTATAACATACGTAGATATATGTTAAATTAACCACATTAACTACTGCGACAAGCGTTCTATCAAATATTGATAGTGCGATAGTGTGTATACCTACTTCCCAGCCAACAATATTTATGTATACAATATAGATATATATATGTCTAGAAACCTTCATATGCAAGGCACTTGGCGTAAGATTTAATTTTATAGTCAATCAATAATTTAATTTGTGTTTTTTTTAGCAATGTGAAAATAATAGTAAAAAGCCAATTAAGTACATTTGCATTAGCATCAGTCCCTAACCGATAAAAAAATTAGTTATAAAATAAAAGCATACGCAATTTATCTATAAAAAATACATTTCAATTCAATACATTTAGTATCTTATGGTGCATGCATTTAATATTTTACGAAAAAATCATTTAACGTAACATAAAAATTGGAACAGAATACTCATACTTCTGGTAGCTCAATAGGCCGACTTAAATACTTTTTTTAACCTATGTACATATTTAGATCTGGACAGGAGCTGATACTGGTCCAGGTAAAAATAAGAAACACTTGAATGCCTGGTTAACAAAAATAGTAGATCAAAAAGCAATTTCCATACACAATAAAAATAATAGATCTGTAAGATCGTAGTGATACAGAGTGTTGGCATTGAGTGTTAACTCAACACATACAGGCAGGAGGTTTAATAACTACGGGTAGTAATATGGCAAGAACCATACAATTTATATATACAAAGTACCAGTACTTAAAATACTAAATATCATTACGTCATGTTGTTAGGAAGTGTAAGTGCTTGTAGTTTTTAAATAGGAAATCCAACTCTCATTAAGCGTAGCCTAAAACTGCCGCCACAACAAGGCTTTAAAAATTAAAAACAGCCCTAAAATCGGTTCACCTATTTAGAAGCTACGGTGCTAGAACAAAGACACGAGGGTCAAACTTATACATTCCTCTTTTTACGTCGGTGTTGTTGTGCGTGCATCATTTGCACGTATAAATGAAAAAACATAAATTTCAAACATTATATTTCATTATTGTATTAAACAATCGTAAGTTGGTAAAATTTTTAGAATAGCATTAAATAGATTCTTCGTCGCTACTAATCAATTAATGAATAAAGGAACCTTCCTTTATTTATTAATTGATGCCGGCTGATCCTGTCGCTTTTCAAGGCGTGTATTTTTTTTTGTTCATATTATATCATTTGATTTAAAAAGCCATATGTATTTTTATGTACTATTGTAATATTCCATTATTACTATAGTATTCTTATTTTCAGCGCCGGTGGCCTTGTCACGGCTGTGGCACCGGTGGTAATTCGAGGTAGCGGTGTTTGGGTGGGCTGGCCCGGCATTCATTTGGACAATCCCAATGAGAAGATTCCGGAATCTGATCCTAACGACAAGACACCTACCGCTGGACTGCTATCTAGTAAGGTGAATAACTTAAATTATTTAATTCTTCGGCATACTCATTGATGAAGGTGTTTTGATGGTTTTTTTACGTTAGTTTTTTCCGTTTGCTTTTTTTAGCAGTATTAGTAGGCAGAGGGACCCAATGCCCAATTCTTATTGGGCATTTCCGTTCATTCAATGCCCAATAAGACATTTCCGTTCACCACTTTCCGACGATTTCTCGAGGCACTGCACATAGAGTGACGGAACTAAACTACGATCGATCGAACTACGAACAATCCGTATATTTTTTTTTATTGTTTGAATATTAAAGAAAGTAAAACCTGATTATCTGTAAAGTCGGATTACGCTGATAATTTTACGTGATAACTTAATTTAAAGACATTGATGAGAAATTACACACATTTATGAATCAACTGGAATTTTTAAAATCATTACAAAATAAGTACATTACAAAATATGTAAAAATAAAAAAAAACCTTTTGGAAATTACAATTATGTGTTTGGGTAAATAACATTTATTACTATTAGTTATTTTTCTACTTTAATCATACAGATTAATTAAAGGTAACCTATCATTACTGCACGAGTTTTAGCCGATCGTGTCTCTATTTTTACCATTTTTAGAGTGCTAATCCACACATTAGGAAAATAAGTAACGTAACAAAAACTATTTATTTCAAAATCAGTGCGGCAACAAAGGAATTAATATATAATATATATAAATGTTATAAAAAGAGGTAATTAAAATTATATTAACATTTATAAAGTTGCACAAATACTATGCCTACAGTAAGCTACATAAAATACACAATCTTAATAGAAAAATATTTACAAACATATTTCTTTAGCCACAATATATGCACATAATATGGCTATTAAATTACATATATATTTTTAATTTCTAAGTCTCTTTTTCCAAAAAAAAACGGCGTGGTAAAATTGTAGCACAGAATCCTATTCTGCCAAGTACTTAACCCTATTAGAATAGTGGCCTGACCTTGCGCACTTGTGAGAGACATGACAATACGATTGAACAAACAATTACAATATGTTTACAATTTACGTACTTGACGCTTAAACTTACATAACTATATTATTGTTTGCGAAAATATTTCTTAGATAATCTAACAACTATTAACCTGCATCAGATAGTCTATAAAAAATATTTATTTTGTTATGTTATATGACAGTAAATTTGTTCATAAATGAGATTCGAATTATTGTCAGAATTTAAATATTTTGCTGTATTTGTAAATAAGTTAGCTGTATTTGTAACCTTAACATAGGAAATATAAAGATTTTGTATGAACACCCTTCTCTCACCTTACCTTTTATATTATAAGTGTAGTAGTAAAAACCTTGTAGAAGTAAGAGTGAATATTAAATATAATAATAAAGTAGTAGTAGTAATAAATACAGTGTGTATATTTAAAATCTCTGTAACAATAAGAAGCTACATTTAATTTCTAATACCAGCAGACTGCGATCGTTTAAGCTTATTGTTGTGTTATAACTAAATTATACATAATAAATACATAAATACTGTAAGTTAAATTAATATAAAGTTGCATCCAAATCCATCCAATATTTTACTGCTTAAAAGTGGAACAAGCATCCACCTATCTTTACAAACATACTATGTATGTTCTCATCGTCCTCATAGACTTTACGACCGTGCGGCTAGCAAAATTTTCCCTAGGTGCGGCGCTGAAACGCGCGAGTTAATGAGAAATATTCTACTAATATAACACAACATTACTTTATGTCTAAGACCTCGACTCCTCGACTCATTTTATTGTTATCATGATTTTTAAGGTTTCATAATTCAAAAATAAAAACAAAATCCATATAAGTTCACTTTATTGTTTGTCGGTCGTGCTATTAAGGTGAAATTAAATATTGAGGTATATGGTCAGCACAGATTCTAAGAGCATCTTCAACTCAATCAAGATATGCGACGAGCATTTATGCATTGTTTTGCTGCATTTTATGTGAAATTTGCAGTGTATGCAAAACTTACAGCGTACTTCCCATGGACGTTTATCATTTTATCATAAATACATATAATCTATAAAAATTGAAAACTAAAATTTAAGCTAATCTAATAAAACAGTTATTTTATAGAAATTTTGTTGAACGTTAGTTTAAATTGTTACAACTTTTTGATGTGATTACGTTTTATAAATCGGCTTAAGCGTGTGCGGTAATAACATAATACTTTTATTGATCTAAATGATTTATGTGAAATTAAAAAATGCGTATAAATTGTTAGCTAGTTGAAAGTAAAAAAGCAGACAGCAAAACACATTAACAGAAAAATCATTCTTTGCGGTCGTATTTATTGGATAACTGCCTAAAATATTATAAATTTTATCATATATTTTTCAAAGACCGCCAGTTACATTTTTAAGGTAGGTATGTATAGATTTAATTGAACGATATATTATTAAGCAAATCTTGCAATTTTCTAACACAGTATAATAACAATATAACTAAAATAATTTACTTCCATATTATAACAAATAAGATAATTATTGAGGCCTGTCGTGGCGCAGGCGCACAAGCTTGTGACTGTTAACCCACGGTTGTGGGTTACATCCCTACTCGAGGAAATTAAATCTATACTTATAATAAATCTGTAACTGGTCACTGTCTTTACGTGGAAGATATATCTATAAAAATCTTATAGTATTAATGTAATAGGCACTTGATTGTAATAGCGCAAAAATTGTTTTTATTTCTCTATTTGTCTGTGCATCTGTACGCGGTAATCTCGGAAACGGCCAACTAGATAAAAATGCAGTTTTCACTTATATTATGGCAACCTTCTTAAAAAAGGCAATTAGTGTTTGTTTAAATCAGGTGATAAATAAAAAAGTTACGTTAATTTGAAATATTTAGTTCGACAAAATTATTACGATTTTTAAATTACAATAGCTGAAATTTAAATTTTCAATGTATTGATATTTTCTTAAAAGTGATAATTTTATTAGAACAAGCAGGTGGATCGCTCTCGTAGCACACAAGGCACAGCGTGGCGTTGAGTGCCGTATACACATAATGTTTCAAATTTGGCGTAAAATGAGAAATGGAGTGTCTTAACACTAGGTTACCAAGTTCCCCTCTGCACTACCCCACGATAAGTAGGATATTATCTACAAGCTGAAGAAAAAAAAATGAAATAAATGACATATTCATCACCAGTATAAACGATATCGACATTTCACTATTTCTTAATTGATGGTTGCATTATACATATTATGAAGCAATTGACCGAAAAAGTTATTATTATAAAATCATTTATACTCGATCATTAATTATACCTATATACCGACAATGTGAGAATGAATGCTAGATAATTTTATTTTAAGTGTTCATCTTTTAGTTTACATTTTTTTCATAATTTAAAAGTTAAAAGTGAATGTAAGGATTTTTAAAATAAAAACAGCTAACGTTAATTTAAAAAAATGGTTTTTTTTTAAGTATTTTATATTTCTGAAAATACTTTTACTACTTCCTACGCATTTTATCTCTTTAGCAGGATAGGCACCGTTAATTAAATATTTCATTCCCCGTGTGGAATTGAAACTCAAAAAATTGACAGTCGAGTGATCTGCGCCGCGACGGCTTAAATCAAAAACAATAACGATATTATAAAAGAAAACAAAAGTAACGTCTCTACGTTAACGATATTAAAAAAAACATAATTGGGCCCGTTAATATTTCAATACCAAAAATAATTTTATTTGGATATGGTAATAGTTGGGAGTCTGGAGTAACATCGTTTTTTAGGTTTCATCGCGGAATTTATTGTAATTTCAGTAAAAAAATCCGATTAAGACAAATAACTTTAAGACGTATTGATAACTACTGAATAGAAGTTAATTAAATTTGGCATCATAGTAGATTAGGGCCTACAGCAACTTATAGAGCAAAGCAAAGTTTTCATTCAGATATATAGTACAATTATACAAATTTGAAAAATAGTATATATACAATGACGTTGGCAGAGGCCTGTTGTGACGTAGCGGTACAAGCGTGTGACTGTTAACCGACAGGTTGTGGGTTCAACCCCACTCGAGGAAATGAAATATTTAATATTTTCAATATAAATATTTAATGTTTTCATTGCTTCACTCTGGTAAAAGGTAAAACGCGGCGTTGAGTTCCGCCACTCCACACGCAATGCCTCAAATTGGACAGTAAGTTGGGAATGGAAGTCGAACGGAGTGTCTTAATACTAGGTTTCCAAGTTTCCATGTGCGGGATAGGACAGCATGAAGCTGAGAGTACAACGATAGCAGTGAAGCAAACACAGATGAAATACAAACTCTGAGAATGTTCTTGGAGAATCATTATAATATATAATAAAATATATAACCTACTAAAACCTGACTTATATGCTAATAGTTATAATCTTGTTAGAGACACAGTGCACAACGTAAGTCGCAACAAAATGAAATGCAAAATGACTCACCGTAAAACAGAGCGTAGTTGTACCTTTGTTGTACCATTCTTGTAAAACATCAAAACCGTTAAGGTTGGGAGCATAATGTACACCACGCATTCTTCTTATTTGTAGATACAATATTGCATGAGCTATATTTATATAACTTTTTGATTATTATTTGTTTTTTATATATGTATATGTATGTATATATATATAGGTATACACACATATATATAAGTATATTGAATATATATATATATATATATATATATATATATATATATATATATATATATATATATATATATATATATATATATATATATATGTGTAGTGTAAGACATAAATTTAAATTGCAGCATAATGATATGTTGGTTATCATAGAAAAAAACAATCCTTGACTTGCATTTGTGTCATTTTCCTAATACCACGACATCAAGTTGTGATTGCTGTCATATGGTATTAATGGTGTTGACCTTGATTTACGATAAAAAAAAATTACGACTAGTTTTACTATTTCATATCGTTAAGTGGGTCTGTGTTAATGTGGAAAAGATTCTCTACGATAGATATAATGTTATGTTTATGGGCCGAATACTTTAGAAACGACTAATTATGTTTCCTTCTCTTTTTACTTAAAAAAAGTTCACCGCTTCTGACTTCTTTTAATATAATAAGGAGAATATTTAAATTATAACAACAACTTTTATTACAGATTGTAGCAATTCACGCAGAGCCAAAATTATTTGATAGCTATTACAATGGCTGCTGTAACGGAACATTCTGGCCTTTGTTTCACTCTATGCCTGATCGTGCCACTTTTATTGCAAAGAACTGGCGAGCTTACATTAAAATTAACGAGGAATTTGCAGAAAAAACTATACATGCCTTAAAACTCCTAAAAGAAAGTAAAGAGAAAAATGGCAATTCTCCGCCAATTATATGGGTACACGATTATCATCTTATGTTGGCAGCAAATTGGATTCGTCAAAAAGCTGAGGAAGACGAATTAAAATGCAAAATAGCATTTTTCTTACATATTCCATTCCCGCCATGGGACATTTTCAGACTTTTCCCGTGGTCTGATGAGGTTTTACAGGGAATTTTAGGTGAGTTGCTTTCAATTATAAGAAAAGACCTATCAAGTGGGAGTCGATCTCCAGCCTACCGAGATTTCCGTACCATTTTCATGTTAACATTTAAACATGAAATTAAAAATAAGAATGTTATCTCATTATCTTACATTTAAAATTCGACAAACTCAGATTTGTGAACATGTGCACTTATTTTGTACAAATTTCACGCACTCTTTATTTAAGTGATTTGTACAGGAAAACAGGCCCAAAGAAAACAAAGTGATCTTATAAAGGTTGCGTTTTTGTCTTTAAATATACGAAATCCTAAAAATGATCAATCTATATATTTTTTCGCAATATAAGTAATATTACATAAATATTCCTTTACATATTAAATTAAAATATTGTTCTTGTTACTCCAGGTTGTGACATGGTCGGCTTCCATATAACTGACTACTGCTTGAACTTCATAGATTGCTGCCAAAGAAACTTAGGTTGTCGTGTTGACAGAAAAAATCTATTAGTTGAATTGGGCGGTCGCACTATTTGTGTCCGACCGTTACCCATAGGAGTTCCCTTCGATAGATTTGTGTCGTTAGCTCAAAACGCTAAACCAGTATTGTCGATGAGCCAAAAAGTAATACTCGGAGTAGACAGATTAGATTATACCAAAGGTCTAGTTAACCGACTGAAAGCATTTGAAAGGTTATTAGAGAAACATCCTGAGCATATTGAGAAAATTGTGCTGTTACAAATATCAGTGCCTTCTAGAACTGATGTTAAGGAATATCAAGATTTAAAGGAAGAAATGGACCAACTAGTTGGAAGGATCAATGGGCGATTTACAACACCAAATTGGTCGCCTATTAGGTAATATTATGAAATATGACTCTACGTATCTTACAACTTAATAACAATAATACAGCTTCACACTATCTGCCGTACATGGAAAAGCGGGCAAAGGGAACTTGGCAAACTATTGTCAAGATATAACTTAGTAAAAATGATTATCCATCCCCATTTTAAATATTTAAATGATCATAGCATAGCCAGCTATATATTTTACCATCCGTTTTTACACGATTGATATGAGAGTAAAAAATATATAGAGTTATAATTATACACATATATACCTTACATATACCTTACATATACCTTACATATTGTTTTCAATTAGTAAAAGGAGTTTATGATAACATAATGCTTGAACATCAAGGTATATCTACGGTTGCGTGGGTCAAGACGAGCTGGCTGCCTTCTACCGCGACGCGGCAGTAGCGCTCGTTACACCCTTACGTGACGGCATGAACCTCGTGGCTAAGGAATTCGTCGCTTGCCAAATTAACAAGCCCCCGGGCGTCCTTATCGTATCTCCTTTCGCTGGTGCCGGGGAAATGATGCACGAGGCCCTTATATGCAACCCCTATGAACTGGATGACGCAGCTGAAGTTATACACAGGTTAGATGTTCATATTAACAAGGACATAACGAATATTTCCTACGTTAGCTCTATTAAAATCTAATTTTAAAGAAGTTCATTAGATATTTTAAGTCATTGTGGTGCAGTGGCACAGGTGTTAGATCCCTTCTTGAAAATAAATTACAGTAATTGAAAAGATACACTATCCGACCGATTTCACAGAACCGATCGCTTCTTAACACGTAATGCATAGAAAGTTGGTCGGAAATATTGATAAAACATCGTAGATCTAAACAAGTTTTGTTTGTACTTTTATATTTACACTATTTCAAAACAATAACCATTTTCTAGAGCGCTCATTATGCCAGAGGATGAGCGTACGGTGCGCATGAACCACTTGCGTCATAGAGAACAGCAAAACGACGTAGACAGCTGGATGATGGCTTTCCTCAAAGCAATGGATTCCCTAGAAGAAGAAGCTGACGATATTGGAGCTACGTCCATGCAACCAGTCACTATTGACGACTTCGATGAATATCTTTCAAAGTAACTATCTACCTTCTCATATTGTGATTGGATAGCAAAACAATAGACGCATGCGCGAAAAACTGGAAGTAGCCATGTGAAACACTCAATTTGTAGCTTGACAAACCCAACATGCGATGCGATATTGTATTTATTATGAAAAAAACTAGAACCTTTAATCAGTTGAATATTTCTATTGACATGTTTTTCTGATAGTATTTTTTAAGTTGCATCGGCTGCAGCGTGCAACGAATTGTTTAAAAACCAAAGCTTTTCTTGACTACATCGCTCAATACATAGTAAAAAAATCGTGCGCAAGTTCACACACGAATGTAATGAAATATACACAGAAGGAAGACTTGTATTAATTATAATTTTATTCTAGACGTAAATACGTAACACGTTCAATGACGTCTTTTTAGCACTCGACATAAATAAAGTAAATAAAGCGAATGACCCAAATTAGAATTAGTTATTTTTTATTTCAAAGGTAACTTAATCGAGTCGAGTCACTTCAATTATGCTTCTTTTTTCTGTTTCTTTGATTAAAGATCACCAAATTCAGAGACTTGTGTGTAGAATTTTAAAAATTTAAATTTATAGTTCCTAGAGTCACCGTTTCATTTCGTTGATTTCTAATCCTAATTACAACGGTTTTAGGAAAAAGTCACCATAATAAAAACGAATTTAAATTTACAATAGATACATAGGCTACACGCAAAAGCTTGCCCTACTACTGGACTACGATGGCACGCTAGCGCCCATCGCGCCGCACCCCGACCTCGCGACGCTGCCGCTGGAAACCAAACACACGCTGCAGCGCTTGTCCAACATGCCCGATGTCTACATCGCCATTGTATCAGGCCGGAACGTCAATAATGTTAAGGAAATGGTGAGTTGAATATAGTATATACAACGTTGGTAACTTGGCCAATATATCCGAAGTCTACATCGTAACAGAACGCAATGCTAATACTGTTAAGAAAAACACATTACTATTCACTAGGTATATATACTAAGAATGTTTCTTTTGTAAACCTCGTAAAACGTATCGTTGTCAGGTATATAGGTTTTAATTACGTTAACGTAAAAACAAAAACTAAAAATCCAGAAAATAATAATTAACGCTCAGAAAGCCAAATATAAAAAATGCTATTGTGAAAGTTAAAATATATTGTTGGGCAAAGCATATTATTCAATTCAAGAATATCACCATGATAAGAATGCGTGGGATTAAATGCTGTTGGTAGTCATTCAGTCTATGTTATATATCTACTTTAATTGATATTTTGAAAAGATCAACTGTTGAGTTTCCTGCCGGCTCTTCTCAGCAAAACTGCCTTCCGAGCTGCTGGTAGCTTCCCGTAGGACTGACACTACAGACCTTTCTATGTAACTTGACGATTCAAAAGTGCTTGTAATGGCATATTTAAATATCATATAAGTCGCTAATATTCAGGAAGCCAAATAAAAAAAAATGGCCAAGTGCTGATCAAACCCAAAAACATTTATATGACTCAAAACTTTTACTTTCAATTAAGAGTTGACCAAAAATATAATATTTTAACAGTGTAATGGTGTATAAAATTTACAATTTAATAAAAATAGACTTGAGTAAATTAAAATTGTAGACCAGACAGATGCTTATAGTTGCCTTTAATGAAACAAGCCAACTTCATATAACAATAATAATGCGAAAGTTTAAGGCGTTAAAAAGCCACTTGATTAGAAGAAGTAATATAACCTAATCTAAATTTGCTAAATTTAGATTAGGTTATGTAAACATTTACATGTCTAAATAAGTGTTATACGCAATTTAAATATACAAATACATAGATGTCCTTGTATACACGAAATTATATTATTTTAGGCCTGTCGTGGCGGAACGGCTTAAGCATGTGACTTTAAACGACCGGTTGTAGGTTCGATGCCCACTCGAGGAAATGAAATATTGAATATTTTCAAATTAAATATTTAATGTTATCATTTCTTCGCTCTGATAACGGGCAAAAGCGCGGCGTTAAGTTCTGCCACTTAACACGTAATGCCTCTAATTCGGCGGAAAGTGGAACGGAGTGTCTTAACACTAGGTTCCTAAGTTCCCTCTGCTTACCCTGTCGTATGCGGGATACAGCGTGAAGCTGAGTAAGACCGTATTTTAGCAAAAAGTTTTTTAACACAAAAAAAATGTTCTTCGTTCGGGGTGGAATGGAACCCTTTACAAATGAAGTTCTTAAGGTCACTTAATAGTTCAATATAAGGCAAAGTATAATGATGAAAACAAAAACAAAGCTTGTACAATAACATATAAATTAATAAACAATGTTATGTCTACTAAGTAAAACAAAGAAATTATTGCATCCTGTTCTATATAATGATGCAAATGCCCCCAAATATACAGTCATTTGGGTCGGCTAGATAACGTACGTACAACTAAAAACGGTCATTACGCTAAATGTTTGCAAAACAATAACAATACGAAAATTCCATGTATCTATCAATGAACTCTTTATTACTTTAATTGTACTTTGTTGATATCTTCATATATACATATCTATCTTTGATGATTTAACCTCAAACATTTATTTGTCCGCAATATGTATTTGTACTGTCCTAACTTTTTCCTTAACATCAAGGCTGTCGTCTTCTAGAAAATATTACAACATAAATATTATTACTGTTGTCGTGTACTAGAAAATATTACAACATAATTATAAGGGCAAGTAAGGCGTTGTTTTCCTCCACTAAACACGCAATGCCCCAAATTGGAGAAAGCGGGGAACGGGACAGTTAATGAAACACTAGGTTCCCTCTGCCTACGCTGCCATGTGCGAGATACTGCGTGAAGTTAAAAAAACGAAATTATTACTGTATTGTATTTAATTAATAACGTACTGAATGTAAAGCGTGCATAGCTATAAAATAAAAAAAAAAAAGGTTTAAAAAGTTATTTATTCCTGTAGTTAAAGTAAGATCCAAAATCAAATTATATGATGTGTACAGTGGCAAACGACTATACATGCTATCTATACACTAAAACTTATAACTTATCGTTCATTCGTTTTCTTGTCATGTAACGTCACTTCGAAGAAGAAAGGAACCGAATAACGTAGGCCTCAGATCAAATGGTGGTTGCTGAATGGATGGTGGAAGTCCGATCTGGCAGAGGTGAAAAGTCGAAATCGTATGACTAACACCGAGACTGCTCAGGATGCTTGAGATCGAGCAATTCGTCGGCAATCATAGCGGCAGACGAATACTTGGCGTTTCTAAGGGAGGACTTGTCATCGACAGGGAGACATGGTGGTGGAATGACAACGTGCAGGAGGCTGATGAAAAGAAGGCTTCTCTTCAAATAACTAAATCCAACTTTCCTGAAGACAGACTGGAGTACATAGTAGCGATACGAGCCAGCAAAAGGGCTATAGCCATAGGAGAGTTTATTACTATTATATGATTAATTTGAAACTGCGGAGGGGCAGAAGCACGTATATAAACTGGCACGTGCCCGGGATAAAGCGCCGCGAGATTTGCCCCAATAACACTTAATAAAATTCAGAATTGCCTGTTCGACGCATGAGAACAGAAAAGCCGTGAGACCTGACGAACACGCAAAATAAAGCGTGGAAATCGTTGGGCTTTCTTGGTGTCCTCATGCTTACTAACCGTTTTAACCATATCTTAAATACTGGAAAGAGCCAATAATTTGACCTTTCCCTAATAATTTGACCACCTTCTATGTCTTTGTCGGATGCAAGTGCCTTGCTATTGGAATATTAATATTATGTTAGGCATTGAACGTTACAGTCTCGACTTACCTCTTTTACCTTATCCTGTCATCAACCTCTTTATTTGTGCCCTCCGGTGGGTCCTCATGCTTTTTACGAGACCTTCAAGTATCACAACTTGAAGGTCTCGTACAGTGTTTTCAAAGGTTAGAGAAGGTCGAGATCTCTCCCAACCCTTATTAACACAATGTTTTTCTTTTCAAATAGTTATTGCTGACTTTAATTTCACCTTTAACTTCACAAAATAAAACGTTTCTTTTTGCGCTTTTATGTAAATTTAAATATCTAAATACATTATATTTGTTTAATTTTTAATGGTTACTGGAGTGTATAAACACTTAGAAGATAAATAAATGGCGTCACCAGTTTGCAATAATAAATATTATCTCTAAACTTTGACCTTCATTATCATCATCTAGAAAAAAAATATTTTAATAAAACTATAGGTACACGGTGAGTATCCCAACTCTAGACCGGTCATGATATCTTTGTTGATTATTGCGTAACAGTTCTAGAGGCCGGGCCGTAGAACGTCACCGTGTTTACGGTTCGTTTACCATTTTTATATGTTTGTATTTCGCTTGTATTATTAATTCTGATTATATATACAGCAAAGCTAACAAAAAAAATATTCTTACGATCGAAATCTATTTATCTAACCGTACATATTTAACCATAAGAAAATAATCATCACATTTATCTTTATAATTAAAATTGCATCTTAAATCTCTTATTAATGATTTTTGTCGATTACTCGTAAAGTGTATATATACTCAGCATTGCACGTATTATATAATTATGAAAATACAATTTAAAAGGGTATTTACTTGTAACAAAACATGCCACTTGCAATTGAATATAAGCCTCTCAGGTCTGATTGTTTTATAATGTCGTCATACTGAATATTATAAGTCCAAGGCAAGTTTTGTTATGTACTGACACTATTAATATAAACATTGTCGATATAAACGCCATAAGTAATAAGCTAATAGCTTCTCTTGTATTTTTAAGTGTTATTCCACACTTAGGATAGAAAATACTAAATTTAAATTATGCATTTAGCGTATAAAAATTTTAACATAGCAGGATTTGAACCTGCGCCTCTTGGCAACCGTCCAAGTGCTCTGACCAACTAAGCCATACGTTCTTATCAGGCTACGTTGAAATTCTTATATGTAACAAGTATTACGTTCAATTTTTTATACCTTTAAAAATAATTAAAATTTTATTGTTGTAATCTTTTTTTGTCCTTTTCCTACTAATATAAACTACTTAAAAAATAATACGACTATCTATCCAATGACTATTTCACATCCTAAATTTACTTTTATATCCTAAGAAAAAAACATGCATGTTGCTTTAGTTTTATGAAATTTAGATATAAATTTTGATTATCTTGAAATTTCTCGATTAATGTTAGATGTGAAAATATTAAATTTTCAGGTTGGAATTGAAGGTATCACTTATGCTGGTAACCATGGTTTGGAAATTTTACACCCCGATGGAAGTAAATTTGTCCATCCCATGCCCATGGAGTTACAAGATAAAGTTGTAGAACTATTGAAGTCTTTGCAAGAACAGGTATGTAGCAAACATTTCCCTTAACATAATCAATAACTTAGCTTAACTATTATGACATATGTAGAAGAATGTTCGAAAAAACAAATAAAATATACGGACAGACATATATGGCTCGGGGACAACGATATGTAGAATGTTACACATAGCAGCGTAGACAGAGGGAACCTGGGAACCTGGGATTAAGACACTGCATTCCGTTCCCCACTTTCTACCGTTATTTAGGTAATTAGGTAATTTGAGACAATACGTGTTTTGTACCGGAATTCTACGTCGCACTTTGCTACCAGAGCGAAGAAATCAAAATATTAAAAATATTGTATTTGAAATTTTTTTATGTTTAATTTCTTCGAGTGGAGACATGTCTTTCTGTAGTAATTTTTGAATTTGACTAAAAAAGGTGTCGCACCACTAAGAAATCATAAAATATAAACATAAATAGAAATTACAGTCATTAACTTTTATTCTATTTTGTGTAATATTTTTTTAAATAATATCTATTAAAATCGACAGCAGTTTATTATGAGACTACTGTTTTATAATAGACTTCTGTTGATTTTAAAACTGTCTGTCTAAAGATGAAGAATATAATACTTTGGCTTAATCGTTTAAACACAAAATAAAAGGGCATTTATCCTGCACATGAGGAAGATGTTTTGAAAATACTAAGGACTGATATTCATCTCAGCATTTTCATAGTGGGGTATCCATACAGAACGATTTCCAAAACAGGTGTTCCATAAAAAGCTAAAATCTGCAAAAAATCTATTGATGAAAGTGGTTACTGCGTTGGGAAAGGTGTTTTAACACTTGAAAGTTTCTTATGCCTAATCTGAAGTGAAATTTAAAATAATAACAGAAATCGTTATTAGAACGACTCTTATAGGCGAAAATATTAGAGCTACAAAATCACTGTGGTACTACAGGTGTGCAGAGACGGCGCTTGGGTGGAAAACAAGGGCGCACTACTGACATTCCACTACCGCGAGACGCCGCTCGCGAAGCGCGGGCCGTTGGCCGAAACCGCACGCCGCCTCATCGCCGCCGCGGGGTTCACGCCCGCACCCGCGCACTGCGCCATCGAGGCGCGCCCGCCCGTACAGTGGAACAAGGGTAACTTAACATAACTATTATAACTATATTAACAATAATGTATTACCAACAACTGCAAAATTCATTTTTATATGAATCTACGTTTTTTTTTTATTTGATTAATGTAATGTAAAGTAAATTCTCGCCTGCCGCTGTTGCAATGTTGAAGTTAGTTTCATTTTTATTAGTTTTCCGCACACACAGGGTTATTATGTCGTCGACAATTTTATTTAAAATACGGTTAGTAAACGACTTAACTTTCTCTGTCCTCCAAGGGACTATGAACTTGGATGTATGATATTATTTTAAATAACTTAATACTTCCTCGTGATTTTGCGATCTCGAATAGACGAATAATGATTATGATGAGTTCGTTATTTTTCAGGTACGAATCCCTAAAAGTTAATATAGTAGTGTAGGCAGTGATTAGATGTCAAGAGACTCCGTTCTGGACTTGTCTGAGTTTGCTGTATAGTACTAAAAAAATATTCTCAGAGTACTATACATACTATATGCAGCAATATTCGATTATTTTTTACAAATTCAGCATTTACAAGAATTCCAAACAATGCATATGAACTGATCATTAAAATGAGGTCCAAAAGCAGCAGAAGAAGCTGTTGCAGAAACCTGCAGTGTTGATTCACAAGATATTTTAAAAATTACAAAATAAACCATAAAGCTTAAACAATGTTTACCACTTTTTAAAGTTTTATAGACAGTTTTTTTTTTTGAGGGTGTTATGTTGATATTAGTAGAAAATTTATATTGTTCTGTATTTATATGTACAAAATATGATATACCTATCAGTTAATTTGGCTCATGACAACCGTCGCAATGCATTGACGTAAAAGTACTATCGCTGCCTAGTGCGCAGGGGTCACCGATTTAAATCCCGCACGCGGCGAATGATAATATTAACGATATGAATACGCGAACTGTGAACCTTACAATTGCAATAAATTCAAACATGTGTCTTGCCATGTGCATCACTAAAAAATATTTATTTAACATTTTAATATGACAAACGTTTATAATAACTTAATATTAGATAGTAGGTACTGATTTTTTATAAAATCGAAAGCTATAAGAGATTGGTATTGCAGATTTTTATTAAAATATTTTTATGTAGATTATATTATTGATTATATGATTATATGATTACATTTCCACGTTAACATAGCTCAATCATTATATTATGACATTATTTTTCTTCTATAATTTAAAATAATAGAGTTAATGTTTTAAACTTACCAACAATTTAGTAAGACGTGTCAAAATCTTGCACTACAAATACATCTAATATAATTATGTATTTAATTCCCGCGCATTTAAACGTTAAACTTTCGTTTTTATCTAAAAGAACTTGATATACATACATTTTGTTTTTGCAAAATTTAAAATACTATTCCAAATTTGTATTTTTTTTTCTCTATTTAAACTTTGCTAACTCATGACTGCCAGTAACCAAAAGTTACTGGTAGTCATGGGTTAGCGATATGTGTAGGTTGTTTATTAATTATATAGATTATTATTTATGGTATTAGGACGAAATTGTTTTTTTTATTTTATTTTTTGTCTGTTTAGCTGTGTGCTTAAACCGCTAATCTCAGAAAGGGCTAACCAAATTTAAATGCACTTTTAATTTTACGTTTTGGCAACCTTCGACATTTGTCTTTTTTTTTATTTAAATAGGTTAATAAATAAAAAATATATGTATGTAAAAATATTATGTTTTTTAGGTCGCGCATCCATCTACATTTTAAGGACGGCTTTCGGTTTAGACTGGAGCGAGCGTATCAGGATTATCTACGCAGGTGATGACGTCACCGATGAAGACGCTATGTTGGTAAGGATTACCTTTTAAAACTTTATTTGTACTCTATTTACAATTCAAAGTTCGTTTTCTCAATATTAATTACCAAAATTTTCATCAGTCACAGTATCCGTCTAACGCATCGTCACCACAGTACTTAATATAAGCTAAGAATGACCTATTATTTTTAACTATTACAGGCACTAAAAGGTATGGCGGCAACATTCCGTATAGCATCGTCGAATATAATAAAGACATCAGCGGAACGGCGGCTGTCTTCCACTGACTCAGTACTAGCGATGCTCAAATGGGTGGAAAGACATTTCTCGCGACGCAAACCTCGCGCTAACTCCCTTACCTACAATAAAAGGATCACCCGAGATACTATACAGATGCATATGTCATATCAAATGCCCACGCGTTCTCCCAAAAGGACACCCCCACGCACACCCGATAAAACATCGAGTGGATCGGATTCAAGTTAATTGTATAAGTAACTCTCATCAACACATGGCCATTTTAATATCATAATCTCAATAATAAACTAGAAAATTAAGATCGCCAACTACTATTCGAACAAATTGTGCGATCTCTTGGGATGTTATTCAAGTTAAATAATTTAAGTTTCTTATATTGATGAAATTTGCTATGTAATTTGTTTTTGTACTGATATAATGAATTAAGCCATTTTTAAATTATTTCTTTTTACTTTTGTTTTCTGGTTAAAGTAACTTTTTAAAATGGCCACAAAAATTAAAACGCGCGGCTGGACCGCGATCATTTGGGTATATTGACAGAATAATGATAAAATATGAATTGTGAAATAAGACATATAAAATAATCGTATATTATACAGCAATCTCCATTGCAAATCAACATTTGGGAAATTAAATAAAATATGTCTCATAATTCTTAAATATTGCTGTTTACACTTTACATTCAAAAATAAATGAAAAAAATAATGTAGTGGTATTAAATAACATATAAGTGCGTCTAATAATAACGTATTTTAAATATGCTTTACTAATGTAAGAAACGAACAAAAAAATGAGAGTTCTGTAGTTTTGCACTATTGATGTGATAGAGTAGTGTCATTTTATTTAAGGCTGTACTCAAAAAAAGGAAAGAAATATATGCCAAATATAATTTTATTATTATTTATATTTAAGTTTCAGAATTTTATCTG
The DNA here is from genome assembly GCA_019049475.1 of Eueides isabella. Lineage (NCBI taxonomy): Eukaryota > Metazoa > Arthropoda > Insecta > Lepidoptera > Nymphalidae > Eueides > Eueides isabella. Next base: position 11,488,095 of record CM032386.1, on the reverse strand, counting down.
AATAAAATAACAAATATTGGGTTAAATACATATTACATATATACATCAATACTCATATAAATTTGAAAAGACAATCAAAATGTTTGATTTTCCATATTTGTCTTATATTTAACTAATAATATTAATTGTATGGAAGAAAATCAAGCAGCCATACATTATCTATACAAAGATAGCAATTAGTTTAAGATACTAAATGTAAAGTTTAATTTATTGTAATATTGTTTTTATCATACAAATATTGCACAAACATTATTTTTGATGAATTTGAAATCAATGTTAAATTCACTACCAAGTCTGATTTTTTTATATTAATATTAAAATTTGTCAGATTTGCCAAAAACAAATGTTTTAAGCATTGTGTCTTTTGCTTTACTTTACAAGCATTACTAACATGACTTGGGATGTTGAAGTGTAACTTAATATTTCGAATATGCACGAAAACCGTTAAAAACAATAATTTTTACTATTTTAATTAATTAATTTAAACAACTTTGCTGTATGTCATAGTTTTTTCAATTTCTGTTTTGGTCAAACATGTTTTTTGCGCATGTCAACATCCCATTAATATTGGCAATTCTATACCCTTGAAACGACTGAAGTCGTTTCAAATGTATTAGTCTGATAAATTTCACACAGAAAATTTGTACTGATTATCTCAAATATCCAAATTTAGGTATTTTAGAAACATTTATATTTTTTAATGTATGAAATAAAATGTTAAAAAGGCAGAAAATAGTATTTTATTAAGAATATAACTATATACAAAAATTAGAAACATTGGGACATTCAAAACCAGTAGTATAAATTATTAATACACATTTTATTATTGGAATGTTTCAGAAACTTTCGAAAATTTATTATACATGTTTAAGAGGAGTTTGGTTGATATATAAACGTACCTTAATAAACCTAATTTTCCTAATTTTCATGACACTGCATGTATAGTGACTAAGCTCACTCTTTGTCGTATCACCGGAGCCAAATATGAACCAACCGTAGTGTTTACAATCATAATCAAACGAAATACCACTTCCCCAAGATGGATAATTATCAATCATGTCATAAAACATCAATAATAATGTTAAAAGTGGCTTAGAGGCAAGGTTCATTTATAAAGAGCAATAAATAATTTACAAATTCGTTAATAGTGTAGCGGTTATAGTCTTACACTTAAATAATATTAAATATACACATACAATATTCACAGATTAGTCTAAAAAGTTTGTATCACAATGTGTAACCTAAACATTGCTGTGCGAGACGACAAGCCAAGAAAGTATGAAATAAAACAAACATATTGGAAATACTGCAAGTCCTTTCTTGCCCTCTGGCTGACTATCTCCAAGGAATTTGGTTGCGGCTGAAATTGAGAAAGTATTACTTTAGATTTCTTATTTATTTTTAACTTTCATACTGTACCTATTCCATATAACAGGACGGAAAACAGGTAAAACACATGGCTGCACCACAATGGCATCACAACGGCATTCAACTTTTACATATTTATATTAAAATATTTTTATTTGAGATCAATATACTTATATATCGATATGAATTTTATATTTATATGGCTTAAATTTGAGTATTAGACTGTATATAATTTTATTACATGAGTTCGACCCCTCTCGAGAAAATTAAATATATAATATTTTCATTTCCTTTGCTCTGATAACAAGTATCTTAACCCTAGTTTCTCTGGTCCCTATGCATTTCCTAAATAAAGGATTTTTTATTATCTCTTTGTAATTTTTTTGTAAGTAACAAGAAACAAATAAAAAAAATACTTACCAAATGTAGCCCATGCGAAACCAAACATTGATATGACTAGACGAAGGAAGAATAGAAATGCATTCTGAGTTGTGAACAATATCATTCTGCAGACGACTAGTGAAAGAGCTATAGGGAACAAGCAGTAGCCAAGCACACATACCGATTGGAAGAATGATCTGAAATCATAAAAATAAAAACATTTTTTTTTTGCTGTATTTGGCATTTAATGGAGTAGGCAAAAGGGAACCTGGGAACCTAGTGGAATTCAATCTTACAAACGTCACAAAGTCATTGTGTGTTAATTAAGAGAGTTACTAAATCAAGTAATAGAGACTTACTAAATTAAGTAATAGAGTTACTATATCAAATAATTTTTGTGTAAACTCTTTAAAAGAACATTGAAGGATTTTACTGGAGAAACTTATATTATGGTATAAATTTACTATATGAAGCATGGCGTGGCGCAGGGACACAAGCATGTGACTATAAATGACAGGTGGTATGTTCAATCCAACCTCGAGGAAATAAAATATTTAAATGGAATATTTCATATTTTGCGCAGAATACAAATATATAAAAATATCTGATATAAATATGAATACAAATGGCAAGAATAGTTGTTAAATAGCTTTATATTTCATATATTATAACTTGTTACTCCAAAACAAATACGAATTGCGGGAATAGTTGTTAAATTAACTTTAATTCGCTATATATCCTGAATAGTTATCATCATAAGTTAGTTTTCATAACAAAGGAAACCTCATAACTATTTTCAAACACCTATTCAATGATTACTGACTTGGCATAGTTCAATGATTTTGCAAAATTTTGACATTATGGCTGCTATATGTGTTATGTATACAGTCTAGTTTTTAATTCTATTGTAAATATGATGCCATGTTTTGCTTGTAATCTCTGTAACATATACAACCAAGCTACTATATTTAAAGATACTGAATATACACATACTCCAAGTACAATTTAAAACCACAACCATTGCTTACAAGTCTTATTAACTGTGAAATAATAGTAGTTTCATGTATATCTTTAAACTACAATTTACAATATTTAAAAAAAAATAAAGAGTAGATGTTTTTAATGAATTACATACATGTTTCCTCCCAGTAATTTAGAATTTATTGTCACAACCGCAGCACCTATCCATACTAATACAAATACTTCTGCAAATTCAGGGCCACCATCATTAGTGTTATCAGCCCGCTCTGATCCTTGAAGGATAGTTGCCATAAAGGTGCATAGTAGCAAAGGGCCCCATAGATCCCCTAGAGTAAAAAAAAAACAATGCATTTTAAAGTAAGAATGGTTAAATATTTTTTGTTATGATAGTCATTATTACAGGTAAGTAAGCCTAATGTCATCAATAATACTTACATTCTTTCAATAAGCTAGTTTTTTCTCTAGGAATCAGGACATGATAAAATTTGTTTCCAACAGCTCTCAAATCACGAAGCTAAAAATATTTTCAAATCATGAACAAGATATAAAGTAAATTAAACAAGAACAAAATTGTGTAACTTTTAGTAACATAAAATATATTAATGTCGAATATAATAAAGCATTAATAGAATTTCCATTAACAAGTATGCGGTAGAAATATAAAAATAATATGTATATAATAACATCATACAAATGTTTCCTTTATAGGCTCGTCGAGAGTATTAAATTCCATACTGTCGCCAGTTGGTATTCCCCTGCTTGGTACATTCATTTCTCCCTCAACAACTCCAACATCACCAGCAGGAAACATCTACAACATCATTAAATATACATAAAATAAAAGAAAAGTTATCTGCTTTATCCATGCTAAATATGAATAAAAAAATACACAAATGCATCAAACAAATATTTTACACATTTAAACATAAATAAAGAAATTTACATGACTCACTTAGTTTACTTACATCGTATTTTGTGTCAAAGCTAGTCATTATTTAATTAATATATATTATTAATACTGCAACTATCTATACTTAAATTTCTCGGAAACTTTAATCTAGAAGATATTCCAACACATCAAATACCACAAATTCAATAATCAAACTCAAACCTCGACAGTCGACAGCACTCAATAAAATATATTATATTTTGACATATTTATTTATTATCTGTATAATCTGAAATAAAGATTATATAGATTTTTTCCGTATAGATTGGCGAAAAAGTGTAGAGTACGTACTACTCATATTAGTCATGATATTAATTGTTATTTTAACAAATAGTAATTAGCGTAACTCGAAATATATTAGGAATGAAAGCTTATCTCTTCTGTGTTTCAGCCAGAATTTATGCATCTCACTGGTTACAAAACATCACAAGAAAACTGCATAGATCACTTTTCTAGCACCATACAGAAGAATTTTATCCATTTTTTCGTGAGTTAATTAGTAAAATAAATCTAACATGAACAGAAAAAAAATTAAGCAGTTCGGAGATGATATAATTGGTACTGACTGTAGTTTGCAAAGATTAAACCGAACATTAAGTTTATTATTAGATAACAATTTTAAAAAATCTTTATAAAAATGATATAAATTCGTCTACACCGGAAAAGGGATCTACAATAATAATATTTATTATAATAAGTATTTTTATTAGCTATGTAGGATTTTTGCCATCTGTGGGGTGCGGTATTGGGCTATAAGTTAATTGTTTATTATTTATCTGCATTTTTTAAAGTGTTGAACTGATTCAAAATTTGGTAATTTTTCTGGATCTAACAGATCTTTATAATATTTTTAGAACTAAATGTTCTCAAAATAAAGAAATAATTACGTAAATCTAAAGACAATGTACACTAAATATATACGCCATGAAAGTCACAGTTAAAAGTGAGTATTCAGATGTTTTCCAAATGAATCATAGTTATTATGCTATGTGAAAATATATATTAATACAGTTAATTTTTGGACTAGACTTTAATCTTACATATATACATTAAATGTTTAATAGTTTTATTATTTTAAAAGATCTTCAATGTATTTCAGGTTGGACAGGTGTAGCTACTTGGCGTTGGATAGCCAACGACGATAATTGCGGCATTTGTCGCATGCCCTTCGATAGTTGTTGTCCTGATTGTAAGCTGCCTGGAGACGATTGTCCATTAGTTTGGGGAGCGTGTTCTCACTGCTTTCATATTCACTGTATTGTAAAGTGGTTACATTCCCAGCCTCAGCAACAGTGTCCCATGTGCAGACAAGACTGGAAATTTAATAATAAATAGAACAGAGTTAAACTGTCAACAGTAAGTATAAAATATAAATATTTTTTATTACTTAAATGTTATATAACACTTATGTACAGTCTTATTTATTTATTTTACTTAAAACTTTGTAAATATCTATTTCAATAATAAAAATATTGATGTCTTAGTGGTGCAGTATTAAAGTATTTAAAATACCAGATTCAACTCTTACATGAATCTATCAACTAACTAGACAAATTCTAGTTTTCTGTCACTGAACATGTAGCAACTTAAAGAAATTGGTTTTGTGGAGGAAATGAGAAAGAATCTCTTTACAAATAAACATAAGCAAACTTAATTGGTATTTTTTGTATAAATTTGATGAAAACACCATCATATAACATGTTAGTGATAAAGAAATATCTTTATTTAAAAAAAAAAACATTTTACTTTAATGCAATAAGATTAAATAAAAGACAATATTTGATGAATCTGAAAATATACTCTTTATTATAGTTTATACAGTAATTTGCACCAATTTTGAAACAAATGAAGTTTAAACCTAGTTTGTGATGTTTTTTTCTGACACTTAAATCTCAACATCTTGTCTTTTCTAATATTACAATTGTAAGTTTGTTCTTGCTACATAGGATGGTTTAATGTCAAAGGTTTTCTAACTCAGAAATCAAATACACTAAAATCAGCACAAAAGCTGCATATTTTAGTTGTGTTTTTGACATTTATTGTTTTTTTGGGACTTACAACCTGAGTACATCATACTAATTTTAGTTTTACACTTCAACATACATTATTGTGAATAAAGATCTTTTCAGACAGACAAAAAACATTGAAACTAAATGATTGAATAAAAGGTCCTTTTTGTCAAGGTACCAAAACCCTAAAAAAATACTTGCTGTATATTCACATGTGTATCAATGTTATGACTTAGATAACTGATAAACAAAAACATAATATATTTTTACAATTGTAACATGACATTTTATGAGAAGATAAAATATTATATGTAATATCATATAGAAAGGAGAGTAGCTTGTATTAGTGCTTAGGACTTGCATTGTAGGTGACTGTTGAAGGGGGACCTATTTTGGAAATATTTACATTGACTTTCTCTGTTAAAGCTTTTGGCTCTTACTAACCAAATTGGAGATGATTGAATATAATCAATATTATTTTATTGTATTACACAGATTACAATATATACTACAGAATAACTAATGATATTTTGACACATGCAAATATCTTTAAGGTGATTATAAATATCTGTTGGTTGTGATAGCATCGAATTTTATATAAATTTAACAATTATAGTCGTCAATTACTTGTGACCTGCTAGGGCATAAGGGCATAAATGTGCGACTGTAAACGCAACAGTATAGCTTCAATCCCTTCAGAAAAAATATTTTATCATTCAATGCAAAGCGCTTTTCTGAGTTCCACAACTGAACACCTCAAGAAACCACCATGTCTCAGGGGTAAGCTCGGTGGAAATTGGGGAATGGAATGTCTTAACACTAAGTTTCCAGGTTCCTTTCTAAATTTCCAAGCTTCTGCCTATTCATGTTATACAGCATTAAGATAAAAAAAATGTTCATACATTTTTTTATCTGCGTCATCAATTAATGTATAAATATATTTTAGGTATATGTCTCTTTGTTTACCTTTACCTATATAATTTTAGTCATATAAATTGACTTCCATTTTTGATTTCTTATAATCTGTTGATTGAAGAAATTATAAAAAATATATATATTTTTTTTATGATCAATTTTTTTTCTAAATCAGAAAGGACAACCATGTTTTTTTCTTAAAACAAACAAATAAACAAAATTACTCTTCTATTCATAATTGAAAAATGTTTGTATTATCTTATCTTCTTTCAAATAACTATTAATAAAATATGAAAAAAAATTGCACACACTTTACCACTTACATGAAGCAGCTGTTGCATGTATGTATGTGAGAATAAAACAATAGGTCACTAAGTGCTTTCAAAAGTAGCCCACAATAGCCGCCATGCAATGTGGCGTGCGCCGAACCGGTAGTGTTGCGTTCTCATAGTAAACAATAACAGATAATGTATCTATGGCTTAATTCATTGTTCTAACATCCCGGACAATAAAGGTGAACACACGCAATAGCCTCTATATTGTCTAAAAAAAGACACATATGAATTAATTATTTCTTAAATGATATATAGAGTTATTGTGTTTTGTCTCAAATTATTTTATATTATTTAAAATAATTCCCATATTGGTCTCTACATCTTAATTTCTGTTTCATACGCGGTTGTGTTGTAAGTAAATACGTCGCGGTGGTCATACTAGTCTTACTCACAATAGTCGGTGTGTGTGGGGAGCTCCGCAGTTTGAAAGACGCGCGGGCGGGGACGGCCGTGTCTACCGAACGCTCTGGACTACGCGCGTGGCGTGACTTACGTGATGTTAATGTAACTGTGCTCATTATACTATAGTGTTCGTGTTATAGTATTGTCAGAGTGACGCCTCGTTAAGCATGCTGATGGTACAGACTAACGCTCACCCCATGAAGACCACTAAAATAAAGGGACCTCCACCCGTGCCGCCGCGGCCTAGTCAGAGTATGGTGGCGGAAGCACTCGCTAAGACTAGGAAAGCAGTAGCAGATTCCAAAGCCACACTGTCTAAGACTAGGACTTTTACTAAAAATGAAGTTAATCATGTTTCGTCGAAGGCTAAAACATTGGACAGGAACTCTACACCGAGTAAGCCTTCCGTGTCGCCACGGCAAAACGGGCTCGCGCGCGTCAAGTCATTCATTAAAGACGTTATTAGTGATCGCAGCTCTTCATCGGATGAAAAGAAATCGAGCGGTCAAAACTCTAGGCGGAGCTCGAGCGATAGCAATTCGATTCACTCTCCTACATCTAATAAATCAAGTGAATCATTAAACTCTAAAGCCGTTAAGACATGTAGGCAAATATTAGTGCGATCACTTTCTACTTCTAACAAATTAGATCTAGATTCTAAATGTAAAGTGTCTAAGTCTTCTAGTTTTGCTGAAAAAACGTTACCCTTACGTAAAGCCCCACCACCTCCTTTATCACCAAAGCCCAAATTGAAGCCAATGAAACCTGTGCCGCCTCCTCTGCATAGAAGTGTAGATGGCAATAAACATACAAAAAAACCTGATATTAGTATATATACTTTGCCTGTAGATGCTAAAACTCAAATATTTAGTGCAGATGATTCTTATGCTACAATAGAGGAGAGTTCTAATGTGGAAGATAGACTACAAAACATTTCTCAAAAAGAAGTCAATGGCCTATCCAACTCATTAAATAAAAATGAAGATATTATACAGGATGAGATTTTAAATAAAAACAACAATTCACTAGACAGAAAAACATCGCGAGTAACCGAAATGCTTATTTCGGAGATTCTCGCTAGTAGAAACAATAACAAAGACGAGGCCAATGCCGTTATAGATAAAGGGAAGGATTCCACGAATCTGTCGAACGGTAATGAATCCTCTAACATTGAAAAGATGAAGGACATGAATAATCATGAAATGTTGATATATGAACTGCAAACAATGAGATCTCAAACAAATGTTCCCGAAAACTTAGTAATAAATTCAAACGATGCTTACGATATGCAATGTGATTCAGATTCGGAACAGGATTGCGCGATATCAGTAGCAAGTGAGAATATAGAAGACGATCAGGCTTATGCCTATATACAAGACGACGATCTCAAATCTAGGTACACTTTAATAATACTTTTTTTTTAAACTATTATTTTTACGTGCATACGTATCTATATATTTATACACGATTAAATGTACCAGTAAGTAATATGTATAACATTACAACTTTATTGTAGCATGGTAAAGATTGTAAAATTAATGAAATTGTCGTTAAATATCAAACTGTTGTTACTGAGTAAGCTACAATATGTAGGTTAATACTTATTATCAAATAATCTCAAACTACAACTATCTATACTATATGGTCTTGTTATGATAAAAACTTTCTGTTACACAAATTACGTCGTAAACGCCGAACTGGTTTATAATGAAATGATTGTGAATAAAATTTAAACTATATTGTAAATAAAATATTTTTAAAAAGATTTACACCAGCTGCTTGTTTATTGTTTTTTTTTTTTATAAACCTGTTAGCAGGTGTGTAAAGTTTGAAGATTTTAAAAGACTCATACGTATGTATATATAAAATAATATCTATTTCAAAACTAAATTATGATATTAAATAACAGTTATTACTTTTTTATTTTCTAATATGAAACGATTATTTATTTTAGCGCCGATAATATTTATATTAGGTGATACAATTATTTTGGTTTCTAAAAGTTATACAAAATACCAGTAAAATGATTACGACACTTGCAGCTCAAGTAGTTAGTATACCCAGGAAATAGCTTGCTCTCGGTATTTACCAATAGGTAGAAGTGTAAAGGAACATTATTAAATAATTGTCAAATCATCATTATCATATCGATAATGGCATCGTAAAAAATAGTTTTTTAATTTAATTACAAAATTGAAATCAAAAATCATTTACAACTAATTATTGTTTTTAAAAAATTACCAATTCGTATCAAATTGATTGTAAAATTTAAGAAGAAATATTTATCTACATCTTTAGCTTTGGCAAATCTTAAATTTATTTCAATATTCCGTAAGGGGTAAGGGACAATCTGTAACTCAATATATTTATACCTATTTCTGTTATTTATTTATTTTTTTTTGTTTTCAGCTTCACGCTGTATCCCGCACTAGGCAGGATAGGCAGAGGGAACGGAAGTGAAACCTAGTGTTATGACACTCCGTTCCACTTCCGTTCCCCACTTTCCGCCGAATTTGAGGCATTGCGTGTTGAGTGGCGGAACTCAACGCCGCGCTTTGCTTTATTACCAGAGCGAATAAAATGAAATATTAAATATTTAAATTGAAAATATTAAATATTTCATTTCCTTGACTGGGGATCGAACCCAGAACTGTCGGTTACAGTCACACTCTTGTGCCGCTGCGCCACGACAGGCCTCATTATTTCTGTTATTATGATATAAAATAGTAATTTAACTATTTATATGTAGTGCATAAGAAAAGTAATAGGAAATGAAACTATTGAGCCTAGAAACATACACTTGTAGAGTCTCCGTGTAGCATTGAAGTATAAATTGCATTATGCAGGTATGTTAAACCCTACTTAGAGTGAAAGGAATTTGCAGTAGACTTATGTCAAATATGATATATGCCATTCTTGTATTAAATATAATAAAATATATTGATTACTTAAGATGGCGAAAAAATATTCTCTGAAAATTATTCATTTGAAAGATCATTATAATATTTAATTTTATTTCATCTTAAGGAATGAATAAAAACGGATGTCATCTGATTGAGGAGATATGGAGATCTAGTTAGTTATTTATTATACTGATGCTTTATGACGGGCAGTAGAGCCGTTGCAACATACATTATAAGGATTTTTTGTCACTCTGATTTCTATGTAAAATATATTTTATTTTAACACTAACAAAATATCAGATGAAATGATTAAATTTGTCACTTATGTTCTCTAAGTTTAAGTGATGCACGATATTCAGTAGACATGATGTTATTAAACATTTTAGTGGTATTATAATGAACAACAAATGTATATCTTTTCAAAAATAAACCAGTCATATCGAAATAGGTTAACATAAGATCAACCGCAGAAACCTGGAGTACAGCCAAACGTGACTTGTATATGAAAAATGCAGTATATGCAATAGAATTAAAATGTAATCGTTGTGTTGTCCATCTGATAAAAACTTTTTTTTTACTATATAGCGTGTAGGTAACAGGCTGAAATTAACATCGTATCAAATATTCTGCAGACTCTTGGAGTAATGAAAAATTTTTGTTTTTAAATCAACAAAGTCATTTTAGTAGTTTATGATGAATATTGTATGAAATTCGCGTCTCCAGAATTCCGCGTAACCAGAATCTACTAATAAAAGGTACTTCTCGTTGACATAAAATTATAAAATTTTACGAGAATTGAGAAGTAATAGTTATTGAAACAATAGAAAACTCATGAAATTGGTACACAACCCTCGATGGGCGAGTCCGATTTGCAATTGACTGATTTTATCTATTGTACACAAAACATTTTTATCTTTTAGCGAAGTCATCATTATTATTAAAGCATAGCTACTTTTAATCATGAGTCTTAATATATTTGTTACTAGCGACCCGCTCGCGGCTTCGCCCGCTTGAATTTGAATTTACAAATCTCAGTCACTCTCATCTCAATCAGGTTATCACTTAAATAAAAATATCTATATATTGAAAACTGAAATACAGCTAAATTAATAATAATATTGTAGCAAGCAATTTGTCGAAATATTTTAAATTGACATAACTTTAGGGTTGATTAGGGTAAAATAAATACTAAAGTACTTAAAATTCAGTAATGAGAATTGCATTGAAATCTGATTAGCTGATATTCTGAGATCAGAACAGTAACAACACGTACAAACAGACAAAAAAAATTGGGGCTATTACATTAATGTACGTAGGGAACGTTTAATAATTAAATATCTTTTCCGTGTACAAACAGTGATCAGTTACAGATCAATTATAAGTAAATGAGTAAAGTAAATGAAGTAAAATAAGTAAAAAGTTATGTCAAAAGATCCTTTTTGATCAGTGAATTATGACAATTAAAACATATCGAAAAATAATCTTTTAATGTAGTTTTTATATAATAATATATACTGAGGGTCCTTAAATTTTCACTGATTTTTTTATATATTTTAAAAGTTACAAAAAAAAACTATGTAAGATAAATTTTAGAGTATATTCTATAAATACATAAAGTACGTCGCTTGAAACTATCACTTCTTAATCTGTAACGTAATATCAAATATATATTTTTTTGTTTTTACTATTTATTAAGTATTATTCCACACTTAGGAAAGAAAATACAATTATTTTTTTATTTACTTTCCTATATACGCGGGTTCAAATCCTGCTACATTCACTTTTTTACACTTTTAATGACTGAATTTCAATATTTTTATCGAAATATCTATATTTTTTTACTACACTTGTGCGAAGAACTAGCTTCATGCTGTATCCCGCACGAGGCAGGGTAGGCAGAGGGAACCCGGGAACCTAGTGTTAAGACATTCCGTTCCACTTTTGTTCTCCACTTTCTGCCGAATTTGAGGCATTGCGTGTTGAGTGGCGGAACCCAACGCCGCGCTTTGCCTTATTACCAGAGCGAAGAAATGAAACATTAAATATTTAAATTGAAAATATTAAATATTTTATTTTCACGACTGGGGATCAAACCCAGAACCTGTCGGTTACAGTCACACGCTTGTGCCGCTGCGCCACGATAGGCCTCAGTGCAAAAGAATTATATAGATATATCACAAAATGTCACTTTATCACACTTAAATTCTGGTACACATTAAAGGTCAAACGCACCAGTGCCCAGGCAAGCCTCTAATTATATCACTATTGTGCACCACTGTAACAGCGACCGCAATTATATGTTCCTCCTGACAACCATTGTTTAATTTTAAAGTATGTACATTTATACCTATTATAGATAAATTGAGGTTTATGCCTTAAATATAACATAGTAAAAGGCAAAGCGTTCAGTCCAAAAAATACATTTCTTAAATTGAACTAAAGTAATACTTCTCAATATATTTATTATATTCAATAAAGTAATACTCCTCAATATATAATTGAGGAGTATTACTTTATTGAATATAATTAAATAATAATAGCCAGCATTAGGATCTGGTAGTAAGAACTTTTTGTTACTTACGTTAAACTTGCTGTTCCTTACGTTAAATATTTCTACTTTCTACTTACCTTCTACTACCTTCCTGTTGACCGATCGTCTTAATCTTTAGAATACGCTAGATGCGTCTTGGCCCCCTTGACGAAGTTAAACGCATTGCACACTGAAAGAAAAAAATATCGTAAGAAACTTACAACCAACTTAATTGCGTCTGCACTGTAGTTATGATGAAGTTTAAATAAAATTTTAAAATGAAATAATAAGAATCCTACACGTTCATTAGTTGAACGTTAAATTACATGCATATATTATATATTACTATCTATATAAAATTTAAATTATTCATTTACCACTGATTTACTCGAACGAAACTTAGAAAGACTCTCTTAATTTACAGATTTACTATAATTATTTATTTATTAAATGATGTAATTACCATAAAAATATTTACCATTTATAAACTTTTAGTGCAACAAATAAAAATCTGTTTCAGACTACGTAAGCAATTTCGGGCGATCAGCACGATGTCCTTACAAGGATTGCCTCCTTTGCCAAAGAGTCTCAGCGGCTTCGCCGACGGCGAGCCGGACCTTGCTGAACCTCCTCCCGCCCCGGCACCTCCTGATGACAACCACCCTACGGATCTCGATTCCCAGTTGGTCTATTTGAAAAAGGAAATGGTGAGTCTTGTAGAATAACCCTAATGCATCGTTGCCTTTGAGGCATTGTGATAAAACAAGAAAAAAATTATAGATACTTGTTTAGTATTTAATGAGACGTTGGTAACGTTTTTTTTTTTTTTCAGCACCTTCATGATTTCAGGATCATTTTTATATGAGTTATACTTGATATTTAGAATGCATGCTATAATTATTAATTAATCAATTCTATTATTACTCATTCCCCTACGGATGGTGACCTCGTGTGAGAATATTTTTTAAGCGCGCTCTATGTTATGTTCTCAAGAAATCGGTCAAGTGCGTTTTAGTTCTGCTATGAATAAGTTGATGTTGACCTTGAACTTTTAACTACATATAAAAACGCGATCATAATTTTTATTCACAATCATTTAAAATCAATCAATCATTAAAAACGGTGCAAATAATTTTATTAGTGCGTATCTCAAATTTTAAAAAAGATATAAATTATATTAATTATAGATGTTGCTGCTTTAACTAAGATCTGTAATAGCCTTGACATATGTAATTAAAAAAATTTAAGCTTTAAATACCTTTTAATTACTTTAGTATATTAATTATACATTTACAAACATTGTAAACTGACTTTCGTAAATTGTGGACAACTTCCTAATGCAAAATTTTGATAAGAAAAATATAACAACATGATATTTCTGTAATATTTTGACTTGTAATAAAATTATTGTGGTTATTCTGAGACGTAATTTCGTAGTTCTGGTGGGAAATCGGGCGGTCAGAGAACCAGAACACCTATTACCTACACACTAACTTGTAATCATGATGTTTAAAGATAATTTTTCCAAAAAAACATTATTCACTAAATATAAAATACAAAGTAAAGCTCGGTCTTCACTATCAGGAAGCAAATTAATTGGCAAACTTTCTTTTAAAAAAAAAAGTGTATGTATATTTACATATAGTAAAATATTTACATAAACGTACATTAAAATGTAGAACACGCTTCACATCCTGAATGCTATAGACGTATTTATACCATATACCAGTTTTGTACAAAAACTAGAACTCGTGACACGAAAATAGATCCGTGTATAGAATTATAGAATAAGTATTCACAAGTGTTTGTCTTTAGAAACATTAAAAATAATTTGGAATGCAATAGAATATTATATCAACATAGGATTATAAGCTCGTAACCATTGTATTGGCATAGTTTTATAATTATAATAGTATATGTGCTTCATGATCTGGCGACACGAAGTGCGACTTCAGCACCCGTTATCAAAATACTTATCTAAATAGAAAAGTGATGAAGAATGAATAAAGATGAAAATGCCCATCTATATAGCTTATCTTGGATAGTCTAAATAGGGCAACGCGGAAAACGAGTTAAATACAATATGAAATAAATAATGTTTACCGAAACGGGCATGCTTGCAGTTTAAAAACCAGATGCTGCACATGCTTTTGAATTTATCGTTCACTATCGGACGCAATGTATCCAACCATTAGGTTGTATCCAGCGCTCATTTGAGGAAGCTATTACTGTTTTACTGTTTTTTTTATATGCAAACTTTATAACTATGTACATCGTTTCCCTGTCCACATATTACCGATGTACAATTATACATTATATTATTATATGTCTACAAAGTATAGTAAATATATATTTTTTATTTTTTTGTTTACAATATAATAATAGAGCATTTTTTGTAGTAAGAGCATTTTTCAAAAAGTTTTATATAAAATACTGTGCTAAAAATTACAAGCTTAATTGACTTATAAATAAGTACATATTATTTAATTTACTTTTGAAGGGGATAAAGCTTAGCGCTAATAAGTAAAGAACGCGTTTTTATGATTAGCCGTGGCTGTTAAAACCTTTAATTGGATGTTACATTTAGGCCAATACATCGTTTCAATCGATATTTTATCAATTAAGTATTTTTTTTATTATTTTTAACTAAATATTAATTAACTTTACGATAAGTGACAATTACAAGCTTTAATTTAACTTACCGTGTTCCTATGTATATGTGTAACTTACAAGTTAAATTTGACACACTTCCCAGGGTCCAATTGAGTCTAAATTTGAATTGCTTCTGTTCATAACCTATAATAAAAGTATATAATCTATATAATCTATGTTGTTGTTCATCCAAAATGGCCGGCCCGACAAGAGGGTTTAATAAATAGATATAATACTAATCAATTGTAAAACGGCAGTTGTCGACCGAGTCGAGTATATGTAGAGAGAGATTCGTACATAGATTGTACTTAAATACCTAAATTTGTCGATCTATGTTAACTTGACCCAATTGAATATGCTTTTTAAGTGTGTCACATATTATATGAAAATGCAAACGGAAAAAAATAATTCTCGATCTGTAATAGGTTCGTATGAGGTTTTTTCTTTACCCTCACCGTTAACAATAGTGATAGTATTTGATATCTGAATAAAGTTAGTATTTGATATCTGAATAAAGTCCACAAGGTGGTACTATGTTACACAATAGAATTGCAAACGTGCAGATTAAATCTAATCCTTTAACGTGAATGCTCCACACGATGTTTCAAGAACTCAAGTCATCTATAGTTTTTATTAAAGAATCCATAGAAATTGATCTTGTTTACAAATAGGTCCGGTCTCCGTGATATGGTTTCGTTGAATTATTCTCACCCTTTCGCCCATGTGATCATTTCAACATTTTATCTCTTATATAAAGAGGTGTGTAAAACAGAGAATTATAGGTTTTATTAGTAGCTGAGCTGTATTAAAGAAATCGCCTTGGTTATAACTAATCTCTAGATCTATACAAGTTCTAAACCGGCAACCACAACACAATAAAAAGTGCTCGCGGTTCGTATGACAAATACTAATAATGTTGAAATACTAAAGAAACTACGAAGATAATAGGTGCCATTATATCACGGGGCGCAGTATGACGCACAGTCATTAGAACATTGCTATCGCATACGCATAAATGACGCTATTTTTAAGGAAAAACATAATGTTAGTTGGTTTAAAAGTAGATAATTATATTTTTTACACACATATGTATTTTATAGATAAACATATTCTCATATGAATAAAACAGCGTTGAGTTACGCAGCGTTATCACATAATATGCCACAAGAATTCGGTAGAAAATGAGAAACGGAAGTGACTTAATGGTTGTTTACATTTATGGTTTCAGGATAAATTATTTAACTCAAATATCATAATAACTATCTAACAGAACAGGTTGGCCAGCGACTATCGTGCAACACGCAGCCTTGAAGGCCTTGTAATAATTCGCATCCTACACTCGCGTTCTTTATGATAATAACCTGTCGTTGTGAATAGATCTGTTTTGTATTTCTTGTTACCACATAATAAATAAGATTGGGATATATAATATCTACAATTCAATACATTGTATTATAATATTTGGATTGAACTTTTTATTACAATCGGAATAATATTTTTTTCTGTCCATTTGTCAAGTTTTGTTATTACGCGGACGTAATTAATACTTGATCCGGTTATGTGTATTAATGATTTTAATTATTGAGTGGAATTACAAGTAACATTGGAAAGTTATTGGCGTTTACGATATATTTTTTAAATTGTCTGTGGTTTGGTTTAATTTTGTGTTCACTTTCTAACATTTAGATGATTTTCTAAAATTTTTGGGCAATTAAAATTAACGTTTTTATTTAGTTTTATGTTATTTGCCAAAACCAAATTTAATTAAGCTATATGATAGAATAATATAACCTTTTGAAAGCTTACAATAAAGGACCGTCCATTAATCACGTGATGTTTTTTTAGCATTTTTTAACCTTCACGTCTACCTTGGTGATACGTGGTGAGGTTTAAAATTAAACTCTAACCCTCATCCTCCCCTCGTTTTACTTAACCAGTTATATTTTCAGTACCTACAAGATATATTCTATTTTTTTGTATATTCTCTCTAATTAACTTTTAAATACCAATTGACACGCCGAATTATTTTGGAAGGATTAAGAGCTTATTTTACTTGCTTACTATTTAAGATATTTAATATTTGGGAGTCACAATGACTTATCTTGAAAGCTTTCGTTACACATATCGTCGTCTTATTTGTATTATTATGTAGGTAGACTTGTTCAAAACACACGACACTTTCTATATATTCTTTGTAACATCTTCCCACGCAATTCTGTAACGGTATCTATCTTTTATATGTGAAAGGGACAATAGTTTGACAAACCTGGGCGATCAAGCATAATTCTCAGATAATTATTTATACCATTACTATTGTTGATACTGTTTTGTAAAATGTTTGTCGACATTTTGATATTTTTTTTATGAAATACAATTAAGAGTAATTATTTAATTTAATTCACAAGAGAAGGCATTTGATATGGCACTAACAACTCAGTGCGTTAATAATGTAAATAATTACGTATGTATCATTCGAAAAAATGGGAAGGTCTGCAAATAAACAACAACCTAACTACGAGCCAAATTCTAATCTATATATTAAATAATTAGATCTTTCTACAACTTTTTTCCAGTCTTTTTAGTTTGTCTAGTTATAAATGCCTACTTTCCGCCCAATTCGAGGCACTGCATATTGAGTGGCGGAACTTAACGCTGCGAAAAGCTCAAATTTGCCTTGATACTAGAGCGAAGAAGTTAAAATATAGTGAAATATATTACGTTTCCTCGAGAGGAGATTGAATTCACAACCTGTCGCACACTCTTGTGCCCCGCACCACCATAGGCCTACTAAAAAAATATTAGAAACATAATTTATTTTTAAAAATAGTTGGCACGTTGATGCTTATATCAGAAGTAACGTGTGAGCTCAACAAAAGATTGATGCTGTACGTTTGGAATAGCGATTAACCCGCATTGTCTAATGTCAAGCGGACACATCCGTGTTGGTACTTGGCAGTGCATGAATGGTATTGTAGTAAATATAAACGTTTTCAAACCGTGTGGTTATTTTAAATTGTGAGATACGTATATATTGTGAAATAAAAAAAAATACAGAAATGTTATAAAGTTATTTTGCGAGTACATAAGAAGATGGTAATTTTTTTTTTAGTTTTATTCTCTATAGTTTTTTTATAATACAATTTAACAAGTTGTTACTATACTCATGGTAGATTAAAGTACAGTAGTTTTTTAAACTTTTTAAGTTAAGCTCAATCTCAAATAAATTATAATTTTTATATCTTACTAGCGACCTGCCTGCTGTTTCGCCCGCTTGACTTACACTATTTCATTTATACTTTTAGCTAAATGAATAAAAATTTGTAGCAATTTTGTCGAACTTCATTTTTTTTAAATCTATCTATCGTTTGTATGATATAAATGAAACAAACTCTATAAGTCGAAAATAGGTTGCCCAGAATTTTATAATAAAAACTACATATAAATCTGGTTAGCTGTTTCTGAGATTAGCACGTACAAAGCCACAGAAAAACAGATGAAGAGACAAAAAAAAATATATTTTAGACCCTATTACAATATTAACGTCTCCTATAAGATTTTTTAATAATCATATTCAATCATATTTTATATCTATACTTATAATAATGATAATATAAAATATGATACTTTTACTTTCCGTTTTATTTCTATGTACCAATATTACAAGCATATAATAGACATAAAAGCATTAATGTGCCGTACAAGAACATTAATATCGGATACTAAAACCAGGTTACAAATCCGGCATAAAAGGAGCACGTTATTAATAGAGCACGCGACACCCTGGCGAGTTACGTAATTATAACTTAAATGATCAAACGGGAGAAAGCTTCCTCCACGGTCACGCTGACTGTGTTTGGAATGAACTGTGAAATAGACTTTTGTATCTGTTAACTTATCTGCATTGAAAATATGCGTTTGAAACGTGACTTTTTCAATTGCAAATCTACTAAGCAGTAAGTATTTCTTTTTATAAGTAAAAAAATTATCTTGCTATAGTTTCTAAATCAGCAATAGGGCAGAAAAAAAGAAAATTGTATAATTATAATAATAAAAATAATTATAACTTACGTCTTTCTTTATACAAATTGATTTATAAGAAATATTTTTCATTATATTTTGCTGTTTTTTTTACTTCAGCTTGAGCTCGAACCTTCATGTAGAGTTGATTAAATTAAAATAATTACTAATTAGTGTTACATTGGGCTAATCCTGCCTTGATAGCGGATTTGACGACGCAACATTTAACATCGACTTTATATATAGTAGTCAACGAGGCGCTAAACGAAGTAACAAGAATAATATATATAAGTTATAAGTGTATTTAATCTGTGTACCTACTGCTTTTCAATATATTAATACATTTCGAGCATGATAGTACAATGTTAATAGTGTTGCGACTAATATGACCAAATGTGCGCAATAAGGTTATTCAAACACAATTAAAGTATTAAAAAATGTTACTAATGTTTATTACAAAGGACATTTCATTTTTTTTATAGCTTCACGCTGTATCCCGCATGAGGCAGGGTAGGCAGAGGGAACCCGGGAACCTAGTGTTAAGACACTCCGTTCCACTTCCGTTCCCCACTTTCCGCCGAATTTGAGGCATTGCGTGTTGAGTGGCGGAATTCAACGCCGCACTTTGCCTTATTACCATTATTTCATTTTTATTAATTAATCAAAGTACGTTAACCTCAAGTACGTATAGTAAAATGCCCCTTCGAGCGATGCGCAGCTTAACAAGCTCATAATGAATCGATTCCGCACTGTATGTATATTGAAGCAACAAATACATTACAAAAATATATTTTTATGTTTGTTTTTTTTACATTTATGCATTTAGAACTAGTGAACCCGCTCGCAGTTTCACCCGCTTGGATTACACTTATCTGATTTGCTATTTTGTTCTGATATCTATATTCATTATCATTTTAAAGAAAATATGTGTACATTGAAAACTAAAATATTAGTCGACAAAGTGAAACAGCAATTTTGTAGCAATTTTATAGAACAAGTAACTTCATATTGATATCATGTTCTTATTAAGATCAATTGATATAAAACACATAAACACAATTGTTAAGAAAAGATGTCTAAAATACAAAAAATTAAACGGCATTTAAATTTCCTAAGTCATTTTTGAGATGAGTGTGAACAAACGCATCGAAGAGCAGACAATTGTTTGAATGCTAATCTCACGACCTAGTGATTTTTGAAAAATCTTTACAAAAGCCAAAAACAATAGTGCAAGTAACAAAGTTTTATATAAATTTCCAAGTTTTACTTCCTACTTTTTATTTGAGTTAACTGCTAGCCATGGGAAGCCCAATAAGTATTCTTTTATAAATAATTGCAAAGCATCGTATTACTGAGACGTCCAGTCATCACCATTTAATTTCAAAAATTGTGTTTAACAAAAGAAACAAAAATAACGGATATTTATTGAATACTGTGTGTTTTATGTTGTCACTTAAGTTTTTTCTATTTCATTCTAATTGTTATGTTAAATAGTCGAGTGTGACATCATCTTTTAAATTTGTGTACCACTCACGCTTGTTAAGCTAATTATATTTTGTATAATTTATTATTTTTAGGACTTTTGTTATAATAAAACATTTAATAAATTACTTTTAACCCCCTGACATTTAACTCAGTTCAGGCTCCGTGGTAAGTCGTCTATTATAAGCAATATTACATCATCTTATGACTAGGTGTAACCTGCAATGCACGTGTGAAGTAGCACCTGTTACGTCTCTACTTATAGTATGATTATGATCTAGCATGAATTCAGGAAATATATTGTGTTAGAAAAAGAATTAAATAATTTTATGATTTCTAATTTTAATTTGTTGTTAAATTCTAAGAGAATTCTTAGAAAAATCTAACAAAGCTAACTATTTTAAACAAATGAATTTATTAAATTATTGTTGGTAGAGATGAAAAAATAACAAATAAAATTTATGTTATTACACTAATATATATTATTCAATTTCTTCTATCATTGAATCTGAAATGAATTTTTGTAAACAGTTTTTATCTATAACTACTACCGTGGCTTTTAAGGAGTCCTAAACCTTGCGTGATAATGCGCATCGGTCTCGCATCACGACCACCGGACGCGGCACTTTCACACGTTATCCATAAACAATAAAATTTCACCTACATTTCAGTATTCAAATTACTAATAATGAAGATTTCTTTCTATCATATAAGCAATGTACTTTATGATTTTGTGACATGTGTTTTAGCCGTGTGATTCCGGCTTAGAATAGGATCACCCTGGTACTGATGGTGTCGTAAGAGGCGACGAAAGTACGTGTGGGAGAGTCACGTTGTCAGCAATGGCAACACGCATGGGCAGACTCGACCGGATTGTTACCACCCCCGGCATTTAAAACCGGCGTTAAGTAGTGGTTTTGGCCACTGCGTTTCGCAAGTAGTGCCGGGCCCCGGTGCCTATCCACCTTAAAATCATATTATTTGAATAGTCCATAGTAATTGACCTGCAATCATAAAATTAACTATTTTAATATAGTAATCCTCGGTGCGCGAACCTTTTATAAATGCATATAAATTTTACGATCAAAAATAATAATTATGATATCATAGTATCACATAAATATGACTCTTGCAGCAGATGTGTGAAAACAACAGACAAAACTGTAATACAGTAATTATTATAAGGGCAATCATATTATAAAGCCCGAAGTGGGCCTTTAGAACAAAACAAAACGCTGCGTTGAGTTACCACCGCTTAACACGGCATGCCTTAAATTCGGCGGAAAGTAGGGGAACAAAAGTATTTTAATGGAAACGGAATTTTAGCATTAGGTTCCCTAGTTCTCCTTTACTTACCCTGCCAAGTGTGGGATGAAGTTTGAATTATTAATATAGTTATTAGAACGATCCAAATAATATAGTTATTAGAAAGATCTACATTTTGGAGTTAGTAGAATGCAATAGTAAATATTATATATTTTTATATACAGCTGATACGTGAGACTAAAAATTGAGAAATTTTATGTAAAGAAAAATACAAAGAGTCGAATTCTATAATTATTATATAACAGTTGTTGTATAATCTTTTATTAACTTGGTAACTATTTAATTACACTTATTTCAGAAAATATTTTTGATGTATGCAGGTTACTAAGGTATATGGTTTAGGTCGTTATTAAATGTTACGATCAGTTCATTATTATTCAAATTATTAAAAAAAATATGTTTTTAATAATTACTTATAAAATTATTGACTCCTCAATTACCTACATATATTTCAAGTTCCCTCTGCTTACTGAAAAGAAAAGATATCTATATTTGTGACATAACCAAAGTAATTAGCTTTGATGCTGGAAAACAGTAATTGAAATGCTATTTAGTCTCGCTTAATTAGAATAGAAATACCAATCCGCATCATTTGTTGTTCGTTTAGAAACACTTTTACTGTCCGCCATGTTTTCAGCTCGGTCACGCTTTCAATGCTCACTCAGGTGAGATCTTTCAGTCGTTGTTTTACAGAAAGCGCGCTTTGCTTTGCGCAAACTTTGCAAACTTTGCAAATGTTTTCACAGCTAGATTTTTTAAATATATATATATATATATATATATATATATATATATATATATATATATATATATATGTATATATATATATATATATATATATATATATATATATATATATATATATATATATATATATATATATATATATATAAATATATATATGTAAATATTAATAATGTGTAAAAACTTTTTTTCACAATGTTCTTATCATTATACAACTGAATTTGTATAAGCCATCATTATAATACTTAATCTGTGAGGAAAGACAAAAAACAATTAAATTATCAGTAGCTCATTTATAAATTGTAAATGTATAAAATGCATGCATTATTTATAAGAGCATCTCCAATTTCGTAATATTAATTAATATTACGTATGTTATTTTTATTTTATTCAAACAAAAGATTTCCAATTACGTTCTAGATGGTGGTTTCGTGAAGTTGAATATGTAACAATAAGGTTGCAGTGTCGGAAACAGTTAACGTGCGTTCGCTGACGATTCATTCATAATTTTCCAACCGTATATAAATAAATGCATAATGACTGACGCTCCATATAATAAATCGTTACATGTTAAATATAATCATAGGTAAAGCCTCGCGTTAAATTGATCCTTCCAATGAGACCTTCGAAATAAAAAAATGGCATTATTCTTATTTACGCTGAGCACCTAAACTTGTATATAACCTAAAGAAGAGAAAGTTTTAACTTTAGGTCACTGGCGTAAAGCTATCTCTTTGTTTGCTTATATATTCGGGAGGTCACTTTGGTACGTGATTAAAACCAGGTCACAAGAAGATGCCTAAAAGAGATTCCTTACGGCGACCCAACCTACAATGTTTTGAGTGAATTGATGTTTGATTAGTAAACTGAAAGTTTATTCATGTCTGCTGTCTATTTATAACAAGCTTTCTTTTTTATTCTATATGTCAAGATTACTCTAATGTGCGGGATACAGCATCTCTACTAGGATTTAATTTATTTACAAATTCTGATCAATTATCACTTACTTAAATAAAACAAAAATAGTACCTTATAAAAATTTAGAGAATCCCATTCTAAATTGGTAAATACATTATAAAATATCCCGTAAATCCCAAGACGGCCATTGTGTGTTTCCTAGCAAAGAATTAAGCAGAGCGCGACAGAAGAACGCAATAGCGTAACGCTTGGATCATGGCTGGCTGTTACCACAAAGAATTTAGTGTAGTCATAAGATGATTTTAAAAATACACTATGTAACACATAAATGTATTATCATTATTTTGTAATTGTAGAAAAAATGTTTTTGCTAATGAGATTTATTTTTATGTTAAATCTAGTTATATAATGCTTTTTTTTATTATGAAGTCAAAATTTTTAAATTAAATATAGGCATTAAATTTAAGATACTTATCGCTGGGCCCGTTACCACAGCAAGGAAATGAAAAGATGAAATATCTTATTTCCTCGAGTTTACAGTCTGACGATTGTTCCCCTACGCCACGACAGACTTCTTAAAAATAAAATAGTTTTAAAAATAAAATTCATTCAGTCACATTTATATCTTATTGATTTCGAAAACGGCTTAACTAAGTTCAATAACTTCTCTTTAACTATACGTGAAAATATGTTAACCATCCATTATACGATTCGGTCATTACGCTCTTTATAATATTCTGAGTCATCGGCAACCTTTACTACATCTAAATTTGCGTATTGCGCTGCCAACGACCTAGCTTGATTTAAGACACTTTATTATTGAAATAAGAAAAGCTCCTTGAAATATGTTTTTTGTAATTTCAGTTTAGTCAATGTTAGTGTATTCTTTAAGAATAATATTTCTACAATATTTCTATATTTTCCATTACTGACCTGTTTCAATTAATCATTCACGGAAACAGGCTGCTACAGGACGGTATCTAACGTAGCTCTTTTTAACCTTACAATTTTTGTTCCTAGTCAAATTAGTTTCAAATTCACAATAATTGCGTCACTCGGACACTGGCCAACTCCGCCACGATAGCGTAAATATTTCTTTATTTTTAGAAAACATTAGAAATTTTTAGTACACGTATAGACTATTGTCTCAGATTAGCCTCGGTATAGTGGTACGGTATTTGTCGAAATGTTAATTGTTGCGGTGTCAAGGTGAATTTGTACATTTACTTGGTAATAAAATTGAATATTATGCTCATTGCCAAATTCTAATTTGAATGTGGTCAAAGAAACTTTATTGTTTTTTTAGAGTTCCTCTATTGGGTTCCATACCCTAAAAGGAACTTTTATAGACTTTATTTCGAGAGAAATAGTCTACGGGGAGATATCAAGTTGGATCTAATATCAAATTTATATGTCTACGGTCAAATATAAATTATTAATTATAATATAAATTTATTTGTCTACGGTCCATTTGTACCAAGCTTTTAAGTTAACACGAATACCTGAAAATTAAGAGAACAGGCAGGAGGCAGTAGATAGTTACTGATAATTTTATATTAATTTAAAAGGCAGAAGAGATTTTGACAACGTATTTTATTACAGACATTTTTTCATATCGTTGACATGTGCCAATCGGTAAAGAAGGTATAATTTCTTTTTTTAATATTTCAACACTCTTACCAAATTACAGCCCTTCTTTAAAAAAAATAACAATTCAAATTGAATGTTTGCCTAGTAACATACATATGCCACACTCACAATATTAATCCAAAGCTAGCTACTAACTCTTACCAAACAATAATTTTACTAACAATAATAAAATGTTTATCAAGAAAACAATTAGTTAAGTTTTAACAATCCTATCTTTCTTCTTAGATATTGAAACTGATCTCTAGGCAAAGCCTTTGTGAAAATATCAGCATATTGTTCTTTCGTACATACATACTTTAAATCAATTTGTTTTTCAGCAAATTTTTCTTTAATGAAATTATATTTAACATCTATATGTTTACACCGTTTATGAAAGTCCACGTTTTTGATTAAACAAATTGCACTTTGATTATCTATATGTAAAATCACTGTATCTTGATGAAATGTGTTAAGATCAGTTAATAGTCTTTTTAACCACAACGCTTCTTTTGTAGCTGCACATGCCGCCATAAATTCGGCCTCAGTAGTGGATAGAGCAACACTCTGTTGACGTTGAGTTGTCCAAGTTACAGCAGCTCCATTTTTTATAAAAACATATCCAGTCAAAGATCGTCGTGTGCATATGTCTTTCGCATAGTCAGCATCACTATATCCTTGCAGTGTATTACTATTTGATGAATGATAACACAGACCATAGTTTTGTGTTTCCTTTAAATACTTCATAATTTTCTTCACAACATTCCAGTGTGTGTGATCATAACAATTAAGATATCTACTCACCAGACTGACTCCATACATTATATCAGGTCTGCTTACAATAGCTAGGTGCATTAAGGATCCAACAGCTTCTCTGTACTGAATATTTTTGTCTGGAGCAGCGGAGCTTTTTTTTAGCACGGTGTGAGGATCTATTGGAATGACATTGCTATTAGCATCCTGCATATTAAATTTACATAATAATCGTTCAATATAGTTTGCTTGGTGAATAAATATGCATCCTTTGGACTTCTCTATCTGTAATCCAACAAAATTATTTGGTGCACATTTCTTAATTTCAAAATTTTTGCTTAATTCATGTATAATTACATCCAGAGACTCTTTTGACCTTGACAATAGGAGCCCATCATCAACATACAATAGCAGGTATACTACATCATTGTTTATATTACCAATATAAACACATTTATCTGAATGACTACTTTCAAACCCAAATTTCTTTAGTAAACTGTCAAACTTATTGTTCCAGCAGCGAGGTGCTTGTTTGAGGCCATAAAGTGAACGATTAAGTTTACATACCTGACTTGGTAATGCTTTCAAACCTTCTGGTGGTGTCATGTATATGTTCTCTTGTATATCTCCATATAAAAATGCAGTTTTCACATCAAATTGAATCATCTCAAAATTATGTTGAGCAGCTTCTGAAAGTAAAACTCTGATGGAGTCGTACCTAACTGTAGGTGAAAAAGTTTCTGTGTAATCTAAACCTTTTTTCTGAGAACATCCTTTAGCACATAATCTTGACTTGTATAGTGGACCAGACGGCAAGTTTTTAATACGGAAAACCCATTTACAGCCAATTATTCGTGTCCCTGGCGGTTTATCCACCAACTCCCAAGTTCTGTTTTCTCTGTGTGCCAACAACTCTTCATTAATTGATTGCTTCCATTTTTCTGCACTTTTATTATCTATCGATACTGCTTCACTGTATGTCTGAGGGACATCCTGCTGATCTGATAAGTCATCTGAGCATAAGTAAGTATTATTTTCAGTATTTTTTCTGTGCCTTGCTCTAGTTGTCACATTTGAATAAATGTCTTTCAAATCAATTGTTTCCTCAGGTTCATACAAAGATCCCTCATCTGAGTGATATGAGTCATCACTTGTTGCGTTATCTTCTGATGTTTTTTCACTATCATGAGATTCAACTTTGTTTATATCAGC
This sequence comes from Eueides isabella, assembly GCA_019049475.1. Lineage (NCBI taxonomy): Eukaryota > Metazoa > Arthropoda > Insecta > Lepidoptera > Nymphalidae > Eueides > Eueides isabella. The sequence continues at coordinate 11,460,592 of CM032386.1, read as the reverse complement.
TTCTGAGGTATACTCTGACAGAGGCAGTTTAATATACTTTCTCATCACCAGATTTTCAAAGAATATGACGTCTCTGCTTATACACACTTTCCTAATTTTAGGATCAAAGAGCCTATACCCTTTAGTCTGTTCACTGTATCCAATGAATACCATCTTAGTTGCCTTGGAGTCCAATTTCTTGACTTTCTCTTTAGGTTTATAAACCATTGCTTTACATCCAAAAATCTTCAAATGGGTAATATCGGGTTTTTTTTCCTGTCCAGATTTCTTCAGGTGATTGAAACGCCAGTGCTCTTGTTGGACATCGGTTAGTAATGTATGTTGCTGTGGATACTGCTTCTGCTCAAAACTGCTTTTGTAATTTCGCATTCAATAGCATACATCGAGCTCGTTCTAGTAAGGTGCGATTCATCCTCTCTGCTAGCCCATTTTGTTGAGGTGTGTAAGGTGTAGAAGTCTGATGAGAAATTCCATTTTTAATTAAAAATGATTTGAATTCATTACTTAAATACTCTCTGCCATTATCGGTGCGAAGCTTCTTTATTGACAAATTAAGTTGATTTTCAATCATGGCTTTATATTCTTTGAATTTATCAAATACATCTGATTTATTCTTTATTAAATAAACATATACTTTCCTAGAATAGTCATCAATGAAGGTAACAAAGTAATTTGCTCCTCCTAGGGATTGGACTTCCATGGGGCCACAGACGTCTGAGTGTATAAGTTCTAGCATGCCTTTTGCTCTGGAACCTTCAGAAGGAAATGGATTTCTTGACTGCTTTCCCTCCAAACATGAAATGCATACAACTTTGTCCTTGTTTTCAATTTTTACCCCAGTACTTTCAGATAATTTTTTTGCGGGTAGGCATCAAAGTGAACAGACGTGGTTTTGTTAGCTCTGTATTAATTTTAAAAGTAAAAGTAATTTAGTGTATATATGTGCTAAAATTTATATACCTGTGCTAAGTTGATTGTCACTAAACTCTCTCACACACTTTCAACACTAAATAATAAAGCAATACTGCAATGGATACACCAGTAAACCAGCTTCTCAAAAATATGGAGGAACTTTCTTCTATGTTTAACTCTAGAATGGGTGAGTTTGAGAAGAGCCTGTCACAATCTGGCCCTACAGCTCCTACACCCACAGTAAAATCCCTCTCAGCTGAATTTTACACTTTCAAGACTCTGGTATGGAAAAGTCTTGGATTACTTAAATCACAGGTTGAGTTAATTGCTTCTGGCATGGACCATTTGGAGACACACTCAAGAAGAAAGGTTCTTCTGATTCACGGCGTAAGGGAAGAAAAAGACGAAAATGTGCTGCAGCAAGTTACCAAAATATTATCCAGCCAGATGAAGTTGCCAGATGTAAGATCTTCAGCAATCGAATCGTGTCATAGATTGGGCACAAAAAAGGACAGTTCGCGGCCCATTTTAGTCAGATTTTGTAACTTACAGCTTCGTGCTTCAGTGTGGAAGGCTAAAACAACATTAAAGGGCAGTAAAATAACAATTACAGAATTTCTAACCAAAGCTCGTCAAGAGGTTTTCATAACAGCACGTAAACTTTATGGAATCAGGAAATGTTGGACAGCTGATGGAGTCATTATTATATTACTCCCTAACAAAGGTAAAACCAAAATTTCTTCGCTGTCCGAGCTCAAAAATTTAATAAAAGAACATCCTGCTATGAATTCTAATGACAAGAACTAAACGTAAACAGGTTCAGCTTTGTTTTTACCATTTTAATTTAGTCGGTTTTTACTTAAATATATGCTTTTCTATGTTTCATTTTCGAAGGGTACATTTACATAGTTTTTGATTGTTAATGTATAATTTTTTTAACGTTTTTGTACTATATTTATAACCGTGACGACTTTAATATTTTGACAATTGACAGTAATGTGTTTACATATATATATGTCACAGACTATCTATCAATATAAATTTACTGTCATTGTCTTTGCACTGATAATTGTCTTTGGTTGGTTTCGTTCTATTTTATTGTATTCTTTTTATATAAAAAATTAAAAGTATTTTGTTATTAACGTAATGATAAATTATTTTTTCTTAGTGTGTTATTGTTATACAATCAACTTGTGCACGTGGATTTACTTAAATTTAGATTGTATTATTTATGTTGTTAGTTTATATTAATTTTTAAATTTGTTATAATTTATTTTATTTATTTATTATATATATTTTTTTTTAATATTTATTTATTGTTATTTTTTTTATTTATTTTTATTATTTATTGTTATAAGTTATGTATACCGATGATGAATATTTCACTTGTTCGTCTAGCGACAATGACGTTGCCGATAGCAATATTTCGCTAATTTCAGACTCTGAACCACTTGTAGATAAGCTATCGAAAATTTTAACTAATCCGTCAAATTCTCTTTCCCTGGTACATATCAACGCTCAGAGCATTCCTGCTCACCTCACGGATCTTCTCACATCTTTTAGCTCCGGCGTAATTGACTGTATACTCGTATCTGAAACTTGGTTAAAACCATCCTTACCATCTATTAGTTACTCTATTCCAGGTTACCAGTTGTTCCGAAACGATCGTTACCTACAAGGCGGTGGAGGCGTGTGTATCTACCTCCGCAATAACATCCCTGCCAGTATTATTAAACACTCTCCTAATGATTCCATCGGAAACCTGGAATATCTTTTTTTAGAAATAGTTTTACACCATAAAAAAATGCTTCTGGGAGTACTGTACTCTCCGAATGATAAAATAAATTATTTTAATGATTTGGATGGAGTATTTGAATCTCTTTTACCAATGTATGAGCATGTAATCTGTATGGGTGATCTAAATACTTGTATTTTAAAAAATGACACTAGATCCGACTTGTTGAAAGCTCTAAATGAAGCGTATAATTTGCATGTACTTCCAATGTCGCAACCCACTCATCACTTTCCTAATTGCAGGCCTTCCCTTATAGATTTAATCTTTGTCTCTAACCCTAATCTAGTTGCTTCCCATGGACAAACGACTGCTCCATTCTCCTTCCATGATCTAATTTTTCTTTCTTATAAGTTACGCACTCCCAAGCTTAGAGACAAAATATTTCTTCAGCGCGATTTTAAGCATATGGACCTGGAACGCTTGAGAGAGGATGTGAGGAACGTCAACTGGTTACCCATATTGTCATCAACTGATATTGACAGTATGGTAGACTCCTTAACAACTGAACTGATTTACATATATGACAAATACGCTCCAGTCAGACCTGTTCGTAGGAAGCATGCACCCGCCCCTTGGCTAACTCCGGTTATTAAACGTTTTATGAGTAAGCGTGACAGAGCAAAAGTTAAAAACAAAAAGTTTCCTTCTCTAGATCACCTAGCTGCATATAAAAAACTGCGAAACATTTGCAACAGAATGTGTAGGGATGCTAAACGCCGTTATATTCATAGCACCATTCAAGGTCTCTCTCAAGCGCAAGTTTGGAGATTCTTGGAGTCATTTGGGGTAGGTAATATCACTGATACGAATTGTGTATCAGTGAATCTGCATCACCTAAACTCTTTTTTTGCAACCCCACCTTTAAATATCAAACCTCAATTAAAATCAAAAACCCTTAGGCTTCTTTCTTTGATTAACCTACCTGACTCACCCCCCTTCACATTTCAAACAGTTACTGAGGATGATGTCAAGACGTGTATTAAATCCATCTCCACTAAAGCCATTGGTAGTGACTTTTTAAGCCTTGACATGATCCTTCCCGTGTTGGAAGACATTACTCCAGTGATCACCCACATAATTAATTTCTCACTGTCACGTAATGTTTTTCCGGTTCAGTGGAAAAAGGCTTATGTCATTCCTTTACCTAAAAATTCCAACCCAACCAACGCTTCTGAATATCGACCTATATCTATCCTTCCTATTCTTTCCAAAGTCCTTGAATCTATCGTGCATAACCAACTTTACTCTTTTCTTTCTTCCAATAACCTGCTCTGTCCTTACCAATCTGGCTTTCGTCCTTTTCACAGCACAGTTACTGCGCTGCTGAATATCACGGAGGACATACGATTTGCTATGGATAACACCAAGCTCACCGTAATGGTACTCCTGGATTTCAGCAGCGCTTTTAACTCGGTGGACTTTGATATACTTCTGGGCATTCTTCGTGCAGTTAACCTTTCTACCTCAGTGATTGAATGGTTTAACTCGTATCTCTTCGGTCGCCACCAATGTGTTAAAACTAATGACGAAATCTCGACGTGGTTAGAACTCACTGCTGGCGTGCCACAAGGCGGTATTCTTTCTCCACTTCTGTTCTCTATTTTTATCAATAATATCTCAAAAATCATTTCGTCTCCCTACCATCTGTATGCAGATGATTTACAATTATATCGTTCTTGTAACTTGAACGAATTGTCAGAAGTTATTGCAGCTATAAATAAAGACCTTTCTGCTATTCATTCTTGGGCCGAATCTTTTGGCTTGCTAGTGAATCCTAAAAAATCACAGGCAATTATTATTGGCAGAAACAGAATAATATCTAAAATAAATTGGGACACAATACCAAAAATTCTATATGCAGGAACTGACATTACATATTGTATGAAAATTAAGAATTTGGGTCTAACTTTTGACAGTAACATGTCCTGGGCAGCACATATTAATGATATCAGCAAACGCATGCATTTCTCCTTCCATTCTCTTAAGCGTCTCCAATATTTCCTCCCTCACAAAACCAAAATTATGCTTGCGCAATCTCTTCTCCTCCCAATTCTTGACTACGCCGACGTCTGCTATATAGATGTGACCGAGGAGCTACTCAATAAGCTAGAGCGACTTCAAAACCTTGCCATACGTTTTATTTTTGGTCTACGTAAGTATGATCGCGTTTCCCAATTTCGAGCTCAGCTTAATTGGCTCCCAATCCGACTTCGCCGAGATATGCACATCCTTTCACTCTTATATAAAATTCTTAATTATCAATATTTCCCTTCCTATTTGCGTTCCCGTTTTACCGTACTCCCCCTCCCCTTACGTTCTAGGCGGTCTTGTGTCATACCGACGCTTGACGTACCGAAATGTAATACTAAATACATGCTAAAATCATTTACAGTTCATGCCGCATCATTATGGAACCAACTACCTAAGTCCATCCAAAAAAGCCCGTCCATTATTTCCTTTAGATCCAAATTAAAAAAATATTTTCTGTCAACTTTAAGCACGTAAACTTTAGACGGTGGTTAAAATTTTTCTAGCTCTTTTTCCTGGTATTTATACTTATGTATATATATATGTGTATGTATGTGTATATATATAAATGTATGTGTATATATGTGTATGTGTATGTATGGATATATATTATATAACTTTTGTGTACAATTTAAGTTTATATTTATACTATGTATATTGTATAAATTATGTATGTATATGTATGTAATAGCTATGCTTATATATTTATTTATTCGTTGTTTATATTTGTTTTATATGGATTATATAAACTATATGACTATTTAATAATATCTAAATTAAAATTTCTGAAATTGTGCTTGCTTTACCCGCTTATTGTAACGTATCCACATACACTGGTTGACTGGCAGAGATCTCTTAAAGAGATAAGTCCGCCTTTGTACACTAACTGTTTTTTTTTATTTTTTCCTGTTTTTACATTTTTTGTAGTACAATAAAGAATATTATATATATATCTGTTATATATATAATTTATTTAGGTCTTCAAAGTTCAAATGAGCCATCCTTTGATGCCATAAATAAGCATCATTGTTTTTAGTTGTAGATATGTATGCTGGAATACTTTTTGTATTGAGCCGGTACATATTATTTATCAGTTTTGCTTCTGCCACTTGCTTATTCATTTTAGTAAATATTCTGCAACCTTCTTTGTCAAATTGCACATGACAGCCATTCTTTATTATTTGACTTACTGAAAGAAAGTTGGTGGACAATTCAGGAACATAGAGAACATTGTGTACTTCAATCATTTCAGATTTGTCATTTCTGTCAACAACCTGTAGTTTTACCTTACCACAAGCTTTTACAGTAAGTTTCTTGTCATCAGCCACTTTTATAGTGTCAACCATAGGTGGTATTTCATCATAAAGCCACTCACGGTGCATTGTTAGATGCATTGATGCTCCTGAATCCACATACCAGCCATTGTCATTAGTTATTGATGCGGAGAAAACTGCCACATAGCCGGAGTTCTCATTTGACTTTTGTTCCTTTTTCTTGTTTCTGCAATGTTTGCTTATATGCCCATATTTATTACATGTAAAACACCTTGGACCTTTACTTACTTTATTTGTTTTCTCTAAAGTTTGTTTGACATTCTGCGTGTTAAATTTACTTCTATTAACATACAGCGCAGCATTCTCTGATTTTCTTATGTCTTGAAGTAATTTAGTCTTCACTAAATCAGCTGTTATTGCCAAACCGGAACTTTCTAATGCCATGATCATTGGTTGATAAACATCTGGCAATCCTGCCAGGAGTAAGAACCCCAACCACTCATCATTTACAACAAACTCTATATTTCTTAGTTTGTGAGCAGTTGACATAATTCTGTTTACGTAGCCTTCGATACTTTCGCATCCCTCTAAAGTAGTTGTGATCAAATCTCTTAACAGTCCGACTCGTCGGGTCAATCCTTTGTCGTCAAAAGCATTAGCCAAATTATCCCACACTTCTTTTGCCGTCTGAGCTTGTTGTATATGTATATAATTGATAGGATCGACAAGTAAAATTATCTTTGACTTAGCTTTAATATCCTTTTTTGAATCAACCCCATCTGAAGATACGACACAATCCCATAATTCCTCATGTTCTAGGTAAGTCTGTACCGAGAACTTCCAAGTGGGATAATTCTCTCTTCCAGTCAGCTTTTCTATCAGAGTCATCGTATTTGAAGACATTTTTTTTTATGCTGCTGATGAAGATGTTCCTCGACGACAAACACGTTGCAACTTTTAGGTTCTATTTTACTATTATTTATTTTTGTAATTATTGCGTGGGACCTGGGCCCATAACCTGATAATTTTATATTAATTTAAAAGGCAGAAGAGATTTTGACAACGTATTTTATTAGACATTTTTTTTCATATATTTGACATGTGCCAATCGGTAAAGAAGGTATAATTTCTTTTTTTAATATTTCAACAGTTACGAGCATTTGTATGCATTACTTTAACGGTATTTCGGCTTCGAAACTTTAGGTTGCCAACTTTATAATCAAAACCTAGGGTATTTGCCAATAAAATACGGAAACTTTGATAGGCAAGTCCCCTTCACACTTGACTGTTCCTTTTTATGTCTTGCTAACAATAGTAATTTAGATCAAATATTATCTTATCTTAATAATATAATGTAACTTAAAGAAAGTAAAGGGGTTTTTTTATATTTTTAGTACTTCTAAAAAAAAGCGCTGCTAAAAAAAATATGCTGAGAATAACAACCTTATATTAATAATAATCCTTAATGGCCTTTGCCATCTAGATAAGGTCAGGTAACACCGGACGACCTACCAAATGTGAAGAAAACGTACGTTGCATTTAAATGATTTCTTTGACAATGCTTTGTTTTCGAGTGTGATGCTCTGTTGGCTTTTTTAAGCTTTACTTTTGTACTTCAACGTCACTAGTTAAATAATGCGCAAATTATATAGACAATTGATTTTTTAAAATATAGATATGTGTCAGAAATTGCAATAAGAAATATTGTTTGATACATTATTTATAACTCCTAACATAAAAAGTGATATAAAAAAGCTTAAAATATACCTTTTTATTTATAATTAAATCAGGAAATTTTTCAAGACAACCCAAAAATAAATAAAAAAACTTGCTCAGATTTCGGGTTGAAACCAGTTTTATATTGAATTTAAATGATTAAAATACCTTTATAAACAATTCAAGGTTAAATGTGTGTGCCGAAAACTTGATGAATCACTTGATATATGTATTGCGAGACATTGCGGCAAAAAATAACAATCGCAATGAAGTGAGGAATTGTTGTAAAAAGTTGTACATTCTTATACTCATTGTCAATAAGTAGTCTGCGAACAAACTTAGGAATGTTGCTCGAGTGCTAAAATTTTAAATAAGAAGAGTCCATTTTAACTTGAGATGTTTCTATATTATTAAATACTAGCTTCAATACTTGTGGTTACATGAAAATAATTAAAGTTTTTAAATATAGCCTTGTCGATATATAAGCTATTTAGCATAATATTATTTTTTATCAATCCAAACCAGTAGGTTCTCTACTAGGATTAATGTTCTTCATTTTTGTTAATATACATTAAAGGTATTAAGTATAAGTACACGCGATACGTTAGAGGCCCGTGACGATCACTCTTCATTTTAAAATTTATTTCTTCTAACATATTCCCGTTTTTATGTGACGTAAAAAAGTTTTTTTAATCTGTATAAAATGCACAAGGTATCTTACTCGGTTGTTTGGATAAGGAAAAATACTGTGTTATCTTTATTATCTAGTAAAAAAAATACTTCGAATCTAAATGTATTTTTTTTTTCTGTTTTATAAAACATAAAAGTGGTTATTATAGATTATTCGTATATTGAACTATGTATTGATTATATTTTAAATACGATAATTTTCAATTAAGCGTGCTTATGTATTATATACTCTTTATTGCCCTTGTCACACACATCAAAACAACATTTTGAGTAACATTGTTAGCAAGGGTGGACTTATCTCTAATAGAGATTTCTTCTCGTCAACCTCCCATAGGTTGTATAAGAGAAAACAAACTTGTTTTTTTTTGTATACCTACAGTATTATGTAGTTTGTAATGTACTTCTCTATACATAAATAAATGGCCTGTCCTTACGATAAAAGTCCTTAAGCAGTGATATTGTATTGATTATTTTGATAATGTCAGTTCTATTAGGTTTTTGCCATAGAATGTCATCGAATATCGGATAACATCGGACCGGAATTCGCAAATAGAAACACTATTTGTGAATTCTGTCCCGTCGCTCTTTCACACGTATTCTTCGGTAAACGAATATGACGTCGGTATATATTTTATAATAGAAATCGTTAGTCATAAAGTAATCCTTATTAATATCATTCAGATCCAAAACGAGTGTATAAATGTAGTATTTATAAACTAAACTGCACCAAGTTTTTGTTTTTATTAAAGTTTACTTTTTAATACACCTACCTCACTGTGACATACATACAGATAATTTATTTTTAGAATACTTTTACGTTGTGTTATCAAATCAAAACTTTACAATTAAAAGGTTAAATGTTTTTCGATTTTAATATGCTTTGGATATACGTTCGTAATAGATAAAGTTTCTAATAGTATTGACCAATAACAATAATTTCGAGCTTCAGAACTTAAAAATATTTTTATATTCTACTTTCTTTAAAAATATTAAAATAATTAATAAAAATTGCCCGAATGTGACTAAAAGATCAATAACTAAATATAGATTTTTGTTTTTTTTTTTTTGTAAAAAAAAAGTGAAGTATCCTCAATAACACTCAACACAGACAGATGGCAACAATTACAAAGCTAAAAGCGCAGCTGCAAGCATCTTTAAACAATAAATATGGCACGAGCTCTACCTGGTCCGAGTGTGAAGTTAAATTTCTTTCGTACATACACCCAAAACAATAATAATTATATTACTATGATCTTTTATTTAGGACATAATTATTATATGAATATATTATATTCTGTACTTTTAGTCTATTTGTCGATATTGCATTCATCCGCGAATGTAAATTAAATGTAAATGGAAATTGGCGTAAATAAATACTGCAAATCTTACCATTGCATGGCAACATTATTAATTATTAACATTTTTATTTTCTTATAACTAATATAATAAAATAATTTAATGAATAGATTCGAATTAAAATTTATACTGTAATTGTTTACTAAGACACATTAATCAACTTTCAAGTCGAGAGTCGAGTTCTAAATGTATATAACCTTAATTTAGATATAAATTTTACTTTTGCCGATACTATATCAAAACATGATTTGTTGCTAATAAAACAACTTTTGATTGCTTTTTGAACTAGCAAACGGCAGCTGTGGATCGTTTTAAGGCCGTATGTAGTTTTTAAACCGGATTTGACGATAAATACAGACCGCGCGTGATTCCAAATGTGAAATGTGGAGCTAAGTGGAGCAGGTATGCAGTATATTCTTATGTCCTTAGAGGTTCTGACTTGCGGCAAAAAATGTTTGCTTATCTTGACTTTATACGGCAACAGATGAGTGTCTACTATTTCCGTTCACTCTAACCGTTCAATTAGGACTTATTTGGAATTTCTTCGAGTAGGTACTTTTCACGAGTCTGTTTTTTTTTTATTTTTACGCCCTTTTTGTATTGCCTGCAATACAGTTATAACTTTTTTTTCTTTAATTAAAACAATTTTTACATATTAATCGATCCATGTAGCATTATTTATACCATAATATTGTAGAACTTCTTCTTAATAATTTAATTGTTTATTTCATATCCATGAGTTTTATAGATTGTAGTTTAATACTGAGTTAAAGTAATGTTATTCTTAAATACTACTTGTCTTCAAGAATAATATTTTAACTCAGCAGAGATACAAGTAGTAAAAGACAGATAACCAAAGTTCTAGTACCTAAATTACATACGGTAAAGGAAAATGTAGTATTATATCTACGGTCAATAAAAAATAATGAAGAACCACTTTACTTAGGCAACCTTACAAATATAGCTAAAATAAATGGACCGGATCGCGACCGTGGGTGGACCGGTCTCATGGACCGGTGCGTTTTTCTTACGCCTTCGACTGTAACTGTACCTAATGGTTGTGTCGCGTATCGGTATGTCAATAGGCCGCTGATGCCGTTGCTTCCTCTATTGCAACACCATCTTATTTGTTATATCTTCTTGAAATGATTGTGAAGTTACGTAAGTACTTGGGTTGATTGTATCGTAGATACCGTATATGGTGTTACAATTTTAAAATTAAGGATTACCTTATTTGTCTGCGTTATACACATTTAGCACTAGGTTATATAATTTAATATGCTCTTAAAATAAATTGAATTGTATAATCTCTTTATTTATACATATATATTTCATTTTCGTAATTATACAAAAAAAAATGTACTATGTTTCGTAAAGGAAGTTATATTAAATAACACCTAATGCGGACTTTCTTCCGAATCGTGCCCATAATAATAATAACTTCTTAACTTATAAAGAACAATCCATTGAATTCAAATAAGCTTTAAGCACGTGGGTGCAAGGGCCTCCATAGAGAAGCCGGCGCCGGATCTATGATATGTTTATATTACATATTCTGATGAAGAAATACATAACTAAGTAAAATAAATAAATTATACAAATAATATATTTTTATTCTTTTTTTTTCAGCTTCATGCTGTATCCCGTACGAGGCAGGGTAGGCAGAGGGATCCCGGAAACCTATTGTTAAGACACTCCGCTCCACTTCCGTTCCCCACTTAAATATTTTATTAATTTCTTATATCATGTTTTTATTATTGCGATATTTTAAAGCGTTGCATATTTTAAATTTCGTAACGACGAAATTCTATGCTTGTGGTTTACCCTACATACTTTATATCTACCGTGGCGACTGATCCATTACTTCGTTGGCGTACATTACTTCGTGAGAATAGATGACAATAAAATGTATTTTATTTGTTATCGTTAGTTTCATAAGTGACGCCATTATTACGCCATAGGAGCCCCCCGTGGCGGGTTCGATCCCCACTCGAAGTAATGAAATATTTCAAATTTTCATTTCTTCGGTCTGGTAACAACGTAAAGTGCGGCCTTGAGCTCCGCCACTCAACACGCATGCCTCAAAATCGGCGGAAAGTAGGAAACGGAACGGAGTGTCCTAACACTAGGTTCACAAGGTCCCTGTTCCTACCCGGCTATAAGCGCGATACATCGGGAAACTCGGACGTTATTTTATCTCACTCACTGCATACGATATTTTGTTAACATTTTTTCGGTCTAATGTTGGAAGAATTGAGTAATTCCAACCCTCTCTCTCTCTCTTACCATGTACCTAAAACACTTTTTGTTGAGGCATTCACGTAAGAAAATTAATTGGTATATAAATGTAGAATTTAATATTTCTTTACACATAAGTAGCTCTGAAAAATGCAAATGTTAATATTTCGTAAAGTAATGGTATCCCAGAATAGATTTGTTTCAACTATAGTCTATTAAGTACACAATAGGGCGGACGGACGTGGTAGGTACACAGTAACAAGAGTTTCCTTTGAACTAACTACAACAATAATAAAAACTCAAAACACTTGTTGATACATCCATTGGCTTTCTCTACAATTTTCTAATAACGGATGAGCTACATTTACTTATTATTATCATTAAATGATTTTGTTTTTATTTATCGCTGCTGGTAAAAAATAAAATTATTTTGTTAAGGAAATAAATTAAGTTGTGGGTTCGATTTTCACTTGAGAAAAAAAAAAAATTTCACGGTCAGGAAACAAAGCATAGCGCAGCCATACGTACTGCCACTCAACACGCAATGCCTCGGAGAATTCGGCGCGGAAAATTGTAAGTCTTAACACTAGATTCCCAGCTTCTCTCTGCCTGTATGCTATAATACTACGTAAAGCTAAAAAATAATATTTAATGTTAACTTGGGTGTCGATAAGAACATATATGTAAGTTTTATTATCTGATTGGAAAAGTACGATTACAATCCACAATAACCTGTCGACTACCAATAATATTATAGTATCAATATGCAGAAATTCACTTTATTACGCCTTCAGTGTAGATAATTTTAACGTCGTCCATGATCTCAAAGCTGTTAACGTTCCTGAAAGCGAGGAACAAGTATCTATTACTAGTATCACGTTTAGATCGATCAAGATATTTCTATTTGCATCGAAGCGTAGATCATAAATATAGGTAAGACTTTCTCTCTTTTGATGAATGGAGAAATCATCGTTATGCTTATCATTATTGATATTAACCTTATAACGATGTATTTTCTTCGACAAATATAACAGTAGTATTCGGTTTGACGTATTATCGTATCATAGTATCATATACGTTTAATTACACCTTCGATTCATCTCACGCGGTTTTAGGGACAATAAGAATATGATTTCTTTATTCAGGTGCAGGCACACTCTGTTTTCCTTCTTTACAAATATTTAATGTTGTATGGCTTAACTTATTCCACGTTATATACTTATATTTTGTCTAAAAAAATATATATTTTTTATAAATATTAATTTTTCCTCAAGTGACAAAAAGGTGAAAGCTGAAGTTCATCAGAAATACCCTAGTAGTAGATAATACAACTGAAATAATGTCATTTGTACTTAGTGCTATATAATTTTACATATAAACAAAACAATGCTCAAAGCAAATCAAATATATACAAGTTAGTGAGTGCTAATAATTGTTATCCATAATTAGTCTAGATTATCTTTTGTAAATACCTATGTTGGGTAATAGCACTAGATACCGACAAGCACCAACGATCAATACATTTTGTGTCTTTTAAAAATAAGTATGTATATTTTATTTTTGTCGTGAGTATTGAAACATACAAACGAAAATATGTGCATTTCTTAAGCTATTTCACTATGAGACTACACTTTGAGTTTTTCTTATTTTTTACTAGTTATTTTTCTTTACTCGTTTTATGAATTGGTAAATAATTGGTCAAATAACAATTATTTTATCTAATGTACCATATATACATTTTGTTGATTAGTCATTTAAAACGATAGGATATAATATCGAAAAATAAAATTAGAGAGATAGATAGATATATATATATATATATATATATATATATATATATATATATGTATATATATATATATGTATATATATATGTATATATATATGTATATATATATGTATATATATATATATATATATATATATATATATATATATATATATATGTATATATATATATATATATATATATAGACTTTCGCTTTTATTTTGGCCAAAAGTAATGTAACGCATTTTTACTAATAGAATAAGCATAGAAATTTGCACAGGGAGATCTGAACCCGCGTCTGCAACTATTGCAAATATCACTATGTAGGTATATACCAAAAAGACTTTACTACTTGAATTTATTGTTTCATTCAAATAGACTTCACAGGCCGTAAGGTTTTACGCAGATAATTTTAATATTACCAGTTACTTGTCTTATATTGTACGTGGGTGTACGTCCTTATTCGTTTATGTAAAATTTTGTAAACTTTTCTGTTCTTGCTGCACTGACATTATATGTCCCATATAATAGTCGTGATCGTTCTGCATTCCTGACTAACGCAATCGAAGAGAACGCGCGGAAGGTCACCAAACGCTGTTTACACGTTCTAATAAACAGTGAAAATTGTTTAAACATTGAACACTTATTTTTGTTAAAATACTTTAAATATCTGCCATTTGGTTTGTTTCCACTGAATTTAATATTGCTAGCTCATCAATAAATTAAAATAGATCCTTAAGCAACGTAAGAGCGTTAAACGTATTGCTTCGTTAAACGATTAAGTATTATATTTTATTTTATTATATTTAATTATCTTTCTTAATATAGTAAAGATGAATATTAATTGAAATACTCCGCTTTCTACTTTAAATTTCTTTCAACTCGACTGGACAACAAAGTCTGAATCAATATAGTAGGCATTGGTATCTATTGATTAGACATGTCCATGACGGCGTCACTCGTAAACATAATCATGTATATTTAATAGTTTAGTATTTTATATTATTTATAATAAGTTAAGTATTTTTTTTTTTTCATTTTCCAGGCCAGTCTTCGTCAGCTAGATCTGTCCCTCCTATCGGAGCTTTGGACTCTGAGTGAAGCGATGGCGTCATGGCGACGGCAGCTAGAGCGCGGGCCCCGGCTCCGTCCGGCGCCGCCACCACCCCCGCCGCCGCACTATCTTAGAACATAAATATTATTGTAATAAATATAGTAATCTCCTTTCCTCTAATCTTTCTTTTACCTTATATTTCCCATACACTTAAATATTAACAGTACCAATATTTACAGCTTTGAAAAGTATCGATGCAATATATATTATTTTCACCGATAAAAAGTGTAACATTGAGTAATACTGATATGATGATTTTTATTAACTTGATTTAATTAGTCAAATAAACATTTTATACCAGTGTATAACTCTTTAATATTTTTTTATAATTTTCACAATTTTACGATATCTTTTATCAAATTACAGTTGAAGAATTTTATGGTATTTTTTTTCAACTTATCTATGTATATGACCTACAATTATTTCAATAATATGAGTATAATCTTTTGCGAATTACTAAAAATATTTGTTTTAAACATAAAGTGAATAACTAAAAAAAACAATAATGTTAATATTTAGTACCTGATATTTATGTATATTTTAAGTAAACAATTGACGACTAAGCTCTTTACTGTCTCTATTAAAATGTCAAATATTGTCTTTTAAATATGATACAATTTTAAAGTGTGACATGTAAAAATGTGTGTAATTAGCTAGAGAGTTAAGTATTAATTTTTAATAAAATGTTTACAATATTATTGACTTTTCTTTGAAAGAAAAAATATATTAACAACAATAAAATAAATTAACTTATAACAGCAATGAGGCCTGCCGTGGCGCAGCGGCACAAGCGTGTGGCTGTAACCTGTTCTGGGTTCGATCCCGAGTGGAGGAAATTAAATATTTAATATTTTCAATTTAAAATATTTAATGTTTCATTTATCCTAATAAGGCAAAGCGCGGCGTTGGGTTCCGCCACTCAACATGCATTGCCTCAAATTCGGCGGAAAGTGGAGAACGGAAGTGGAACGGAGTGTCTTAACACTAGGTTCCCGGGTTCTTACCCTGCCTCGTGCGGGATACAGCGTGAAGCTATAAAAAAAATAAGAATAACAGCAATTAAGGCTGTGGAGGCGCAAGGACACAGGCGTGTGACGCGAACAGAGTTACTGCCGAGATTATCAAACTTAATATACACACATCTTAGATTTATTCTGGAGGGTCCTGCTTGGGCGGCTTAAAAGGGATGTCGGTTCAAGTCTCGCTATGTTCAAATTTTATACGTTTTCTAAATAAGTATAGAGACGATAAGTATGAGATTACAAGGATGCGTATAATTTTTACATTTACATACATTGTTAATCAGTCACATATGTATAGTAATGAACTCATCATTACTAAAACAGATGCTCTAGATAATCGAAAAATATTTTTTACTATCGCTATATTTTCACAATAAAGTATTAATAACAATTATTTGCAAATTTGTATTGGGATTGGCGTATTCGAATCTATTTTTTTTTTTTACTTTTCGTTCTATCCTACTTAAACACACGAAACCTATTGTTAACAAATTAATTTTTCACAGAGCCCCGTTTTTGAGATTACAATATGCTATATGAATGCTAAATGGAGGAAATTAAAATATTATACCGCCGCCGCCGCGATAGGCTTTATTAAACATAACTATTCTAAATAACAATTTACTTGATTACTCATTCACTCAGCTTTACAATGTATCCCGCACATGGCAGGGTAGGTAGAATGAACTTCAGCACCTACTCTTAAGACAGTCCGTTTCGTTCACCACTTTCCGCCAAATTTATGGCATCGCCTGTTGAGTGGCGGATCGAACCCACAATCGGTCGCGTTTACAGTATCACGCTTGTGCATCTTCGCCACGACAGGCCCCAAATATAAAATAAATCATTAAAATTAAACAATATAAAATTTTTAAGTAATTACTGTCAAAAATGTCCCGTCCAATTTTTAAGCATTTTTTGATTTTTAAGGCAAAAAATTAGTTAAAACTAATTAATGCATAATAAATAATTAATGTAACCGATTTCTTGATTATAGTGTGTTACGACTATAAAAGTTGTTTAAGAAAAACCGATTATTTGTTAATAAAAAAAAATCGATATAAACAAAAATCGATTGATTTCTTACGTCTCTTCATAGTAGCCCTTAAAAAGGCTGGCAGTGGTAGAAAAGGAACTAAGAAAAATATTTTCAACACAATTTACGTAGCTTGGATAATATAACGATGAAATCATTGAACGGTGTATATATATAAATTGAAATAGAAACAAATTTTTGAGTTCAAATATGTGTTAATTCGAGTTGCCAGCTCCAATCCTTACATTTATCATCTGTTATTTCTGTTACAGACTAGAAAAAAAATCTGTTTCAAAAGTAAATTTTATTATCTACATTTTGTAAGTTTTATAAATATCTGTTCTTCTGTCATTCTGTTGTTTTGATTAAATGAGCATCAAAAACGATAAAAAAGATTGAATTTTAAAAAGGAAATTAAAGTATAAAGCTGTTAAAGGATACTAAACAATAACAACCGATGTCAGAGACTTCTTTACAAGGAAATCAATCCACTAAGGAAGAACAGCCCCCGTCCAAAATACCGGATTCAGTTAAGGTTAGTAAGCTCGTTAAAATACTAAGAATTATTTAGAATAACTCTCCTCGTAATATTGGCAGATTGGTATGACCTTAGGCAATTTTACATCGTAGTTAATTTGAGAAAATTCTTAGACTATTTATAATATATGTGTTTCAGAAAATAATTTCAATGGAAAAGGAAAACGAAACAAATGCCAGTCGGAAGTCTCGAATTGATCTCAATGCACTGCCCACTCGTCAATACTTGGACCAAACCGTTGTTCCTATATTACTCCAAGGCCTATCTGCCCTTGCAAAAGAACGTCCTCCTGATCCTATAAATTACCTTGCTGCTTATTTATTAAAAAATAAAAATACTTTTGATAATAACAATTCAGGAGCTAATAATAATACTCCACAAAATCCTCAAACATAGTTTTTATCTTAATAAATGTCTCCTAGAAATAAAATAATAATTTCAATGATATAGTTTGATTAACATAAAGTACATAATACATTTATACTTTAGGAATGATCTCGATTAATTCAATGGCTTAAGCTTTGTTCAATTGCTATAAACTCATGACCTACATGTTAGTAAAGTAAAATCTTTAATTTTTTTAAATATGTTTGTCTATTAACTATGTATTATAAGATATTTTGCTAAAAATATCTTTGGAAATTTATAAAAAACTTGAAGGTATCTCTTTATTTATACTAAACTTT
Source organism: Eueides isabella (assembly GCA_019049475.1). Taxonomy (NCBI): domain Eukaryota; kingdom Metazoa; phylum Arthropoda; class Insecta; order Lepidoptera; family Nymphalidae; genus Eueides; species Eueides isabella. Next base: position 11,442,419 of record CM032386.1, on the reverse strand, counting down.
ATTGTAAAATAAATGCACAGTAAAATTATTGTGACTGTGTTTTATTTTTTAATCAGTCTGTTATTAATATTTGATATTTTTTCTTTCACTTAAAGAAAAGCATGGAAGTCAGCTACGTTTTTGTTTTTCAGTTTCTCACTATATTTTGCACATGGCGGTAGTCAGAGCAACTTGTGCGCTCTGTTCCATTCTCCATGTTCCGTCGAATTTAAGACATTCCATGTTTAGTGGTTGAGCCTAACACTGCTCTTTGCCTTGTTTCCAGAGGGAACAAATGAAATTATTAAATATTTCATTTCCCTCGATTGAACCTTGTAGATTGCATATACTAGTCATTAATAAGTTTCAGTAAATTAACTTTATAGTTTATATAGGTGGTTTCTATGAGAGCAGGAGGTGGGCTCACCAAATTAATGAATTTTACAATATTTATGATTAGAGGAACACCTGTAGTAATATGCTCTAAATGAACAAAATGTGAGACTAATATTCTCAATATAATTTATATGGTGACATAAATGTTAAATAACTAGTGGAAAGTTTCTTCTTAAATTTTTATTTGACATATAATATTAATATATCATTCAATACGTTCAGCCTCTTCAAGAAACTGTTGGCGATGTAAAAGCCAAGAGTCATTATCATCACCTTCCTCCGCAGAAACTGATGGAGGCTCAAACTTCAATATGTCAGTTTCAACTGTCTCTGCAATGATGGATGGTATTGAATCATGTATTGGCAACGGCACAGGCTCCGGCGGCAGGAACTCTGCTGTGTAAGCTGTTACGTTACGAGCGCGCCACACTGCAATTTTTCCTAAAATAGAATTTTATATTAGTGGTCAATCGATAAACCAGAAGCGTGTCGTGGCCCAGTGGCAGGGGCACTAGTTGTTGGTTACATTCCCAGTCGTGGAAATAAAATATTTAATATTTTATTTCTTCGCTCAAGTTATGAGGCAAAGCACTGTGTTGAGTAAAACAAGAAATTGGATACGCAATTACATACTATTATTTAATAATTTAATACTATTATTTATTGGAGGGATCCCCTCCATTAAATAATAGTAACGGAGTGTTTTAACACATCCCAAATTTAATTTTATTTTTAATAGTAAATATATTTAAGTATTTAATAAAACGAGGATACTTTATTAAACATTTAAATGTTATTGCTATTAAAAACAAACAGCAGGTTATGTTTAAGTTATTACCTAACGTTTCATCGATTTCCATTTCTTCCTCGCCCTCATCTATTTTCTCTTTATCTTTTTCTTCCTTTTCTTCTTCGCTTTCGCCAAATTCTTCATAATTAGGATCTTTTATAAGGTGATAAAAGCCGTGTTGCATACAATTTGTATCAAATACGAAGCAACCTGGTCCTTTAGGAATTCCCTTTATCCAGGAACCGTGATACCGAACCCTTGGATACATTATCTGTCCCGGACCTTCGATAACGCCTTCTACCCACGTTCCCATAAATTTTATCTTGAAAAAAAAATATATTTTTAGATTTATATTTATAGTTACTTTTTTACCCTGGATACAATAACGATATGGTATGATAATTCAATCAATACGTATCTACTAATTAAAAAAAAATCTTAAATATTTTAACTATTTTCCAAGTGTTATTTTCACAAATAGGAAAGAAAATACTAAATTTAAAAGCATATAAGTTTAGTATTAAATTTAGTAAAACCTTAAATATTTATGATTCTTAATAACGATTTAAGCAATGAGACGAGCGAAACTAGAATTTTTTTTTCATTTCCACAAAATCTATCTATCATACTGGCATTCTACTTTTGAGAGGTTTCTATTTGCAAATTGTTCTTTATATGAATATACATTTAAAAAAAACTTATAGTGGATATTTATTAATGTAATAGAGCCAAGTGTTTTTTATTTTATTTGTTTGTTTGTCAATTTAAAAAATATATATTTTGTTTGGCAAAACTGCTACAACATTTTTGTATCAGTTTAGCTGGAATTTTAGATTTTTTAGACTTAAAAGTGACCTTAGGGATAAAAGAACCTGGTATTCGGCGTAGAAATAAGTTCCAAGGCCGTGTCGTTTCCCTTTAAACCAAGCTCCCTCATAAATATCACCATTAGGATAATAATACGCTCCAAACCCGTGCTTCAGGTCGTGTCTCCAATCTCCTTCGTAACGTGAACCATCAGGATATATCATTTGACCAACTCCGTATTTCATTGCATGACGCCATTCTCCTACGTAAAATATTTGGAACACGATTATGTTTATTGCTTTTTATACTTTTTTATTAAACGTTAAAGATAAAAAACAACATTTTATGTTCACTTAGGCTAACATTACTTCATTAAAACATACAAATATATAATTTTATTTACACATGGTAAAAATTGTTGTGAAATATAAAAAACATCTAATTAAGTATGTGTTTTTATATAAACTTATTGATTAAACTAACTTTCTGTGTAATAAACTTTTTACCGTCATATCTGGCGCCATTTTTAAAAACATACAATCCTTTTCCGTTTCGCATTCCTCGACAATAGCAACCTTGATAAAAATCTCCATTAGGTAGTACCGCCCAACCTTCGCCGTGCCGGTCTCCGTCCGCATTACGACCACCAACGTAAATCTAAAGAATACTAAATCAGAAGACTTACTAGTTTGCTAATATTTTTCTGAAAGGCGGCATAGATAATATAATATATTTATGTTTCCATATTAAATGACCTCCATCAAATCTATAATCTCTAGCAGCTACAATTATATTGTTATTTTTTTTATAATTTACAAAAGTATATATAATTGTCGACATGAATTATCAAAAAGGAATTATTATGAATAGGAAAAATAGATGCAGGCGTTACTATAAAAAATAAATAACAAAGAAAATTACACCAATGGTGTCTATATCCTCGGGTCCTTCACCTTTTTCTTCCACCATTGTTTCAACAACAGAAAACTCGTAAGCAAAATATCATTGAAGCAATACTATTGTTCTCTAATTACTGACGAATGGAAATAACAAAAGAGGTTATACTTCAATTATATTTGTACATTAATCAATATAAAATCTTTTTCGCTTTGTTGCAATCATTATGTACGAAAGACACGGTAGTATAATTTAAATATTTTAGATCGTTCAATAAGAAAATAAGTAATAAAACATATTTGAAACAGAAATAATTTATTTTTTCAGTATTTAATATATTAACAAATTAATAACACATGAGAGCAAGTTTTACAAGGAAGAGAAGCTGGACGATCAAACTACTTGATGAATTGAAAATAATTATCAAAAATATATTTAATGCTACAAATTTCTGTTTAATATGACTAGATGCGTTTTCTGCATTCATTTATAAATTTATAATTCTATTAATGTTTGATTGTTGTATTTTCTATGAATATATAATTCATTCATTTATTTATTACAAGAAAAAAATAGTATACATCCAGCTTATCATAAAATTGATCCATCACAGACAAAATAATAAATTAAATATAGCCTCATTACAAACTAACACTCGGTTTACATTCATATTTGATAGCAATATAAGCATAAATCATTATGTACTTATTATTTTATAACAGAAAAGATGTTAGTTAGTTAAAAAAATAGTTTAGTTAAATTAAAAATAACTAAAGCTACACGACGCCTGCGCCTTAATTTTGTACTTTACGGTAGGGTTTTCAAACAATAAATACAGCAAGTTTCATTATGGCAAGCAAACACACAAATTTATACACAGTTTATTCACTAATAACTAAAAGATCAGTTAAGTCCGAATGGAGGCCGGTACCTAAACCATGTTGTAGGTCATACGACTTGACATGAATATGCGACCTCAATATCAATTGAGTGAGATTCCAAACAGAGGCTGTTATTTATACACGTTTTTTACTCACATTGAATATATAATATTTTTTTTAACGTTACTTAAAATATAAGTTTGATATCTTTTATAGCTTCTGCTAATTAACGTGGCGGAGCTTGAGACGGCGCATCTTCTAATTTACCCCATACGACATTACACATTTCTCTCACTAGAGCCTGTTCTCCTGAGTCTAAGTCTGGGGCTGGCCTCCTTCGCTCTCTCTCCACTGTTTCTCTTACTTCTAAAACTTGGAGTGCTCGGACTACAGCCTCAGGTCTTTCATTGAGTCCAATTCCTAATCCCTTTTCGGCTTCTAATCGCCTAATTTTTTGCTCCAAATCCTTAACATATTGTACAGTACGTTCTGCTAATTGTGGATGACTAATTGAGATCGAAGGTGGAGGCAAGCGTGGAGCCTCTTCAACGTTTGTGCCACTGCTACTTCCATCGCCGTCATCTCTTTCCCGACCAACAGCTCTACCACAGTTGACGCACGGACTTCTCTCCCTTTCTTCATCTAAATAAAGACACAATTCTTTTAATTCTAGATTATCCCTAATAAGCTCTTGCTGTTTATCGTCTAGCTCCCTTAGTTTACTCTGATACGCTGAAACTTCTTGACGCATAACTGATGCAGTATATCTACCAAACCGTTGCCATTCTCGTGCCAGCTTTCGACCTTTTTGTCGATCATCATCTAAAAAGCAACACAAATCACGAAGTTCCTGATTGTCATCACTAAGACGACGATTGGCTTCCTTCAATGTTTTTATTTCATCGAGGAGTGTTTGAATTTGGCGTCTTTGATCTGTTGACTGCCTCGAACTATCAGAATCGATACGTTTTGTAAATTTAAGCATGTCAGCCGATCTTCTGTGGATTTGTTCTTCTTCTATATTTCGCTGTATTCGTTGTGTGTCGTCGGCGCTTCGAGCCCGAGCTGTAGCTTCTACAGGTTCGTGAACTATTGCTTTTGTGACAATTTCACCTGCAGGCCTGAGCACACGAAGCGCTGCTGGAGGTAAGGGGTAGCCCGGAGGGTAGCCTTGAAGATATTTTACTTGTGGATATGGTGCACTTGGATAAAGTAGTGGCATAGATCCCTGTCCCCCCAGAGAATAGGGGATTTTATTAGGGTCAATATGCTTTACGGCGTTTGGAGGTTTGAACTCTTTAGAGGTTGAATCAACAGTGCCTAGTTTCGAAGGTGCTGCGGCAGGTGGCGGCGGATGATAACGCGGTGGGAAGTTGACCGGTTCCGGACCCTGTTTACCTACTTGTTGTTTATGTTTTGTAAATTCACCCGTATTTTGTCTGATTGACATTGTCGTTGACACGGAAATGTGAAACGCTAATGGTCATCAGCTCTATCAAGGCTTCATACCGAACTTTGTACCGTTTCTATGTACATTTCCCAATTGTAAAGTTTGCGTTGATATGTCTGTGGCAACATGAGTTCAACGCCTGGTCCTTGAATGAACAGAGGAGGGGAACGCCGCCGGCTGCGTAGGCTATAGACCGTGGCATTCACACACTTAACTTGAAAAAAGTTCTTAGGTCGATATCTTTTTGGTTAAGATTGTTTATAAATAGTATTTAGATGTTCGTCTAAATTAATAAATATCTAAGTTTGATGTTGTTTTTGTGTTATTTTAACCAAAAGGTTACGTTTGACTACTTATACGGCAAGAAAACGCGGGCACGCGCGAGCCGCGTAGATGTAACTGGCTCTACCTGTGACTGCGCAGGCTGTTGTGGCGTCTCACTATACCTCGCTCTGTCTTACCAATGGCAATCGGCGTTAGCCATTCATTCTCTAGAATTACATAGATACAATATAAGCACGTAAATAATACGATTTCGCTTTTTTTACTGCCACTCGCCAAATGTTGAAATACTGTAAATGGAATGGTTATGGTGTTTGCTTAGTGTTAATAAAATAATTGTTGATACTAGCTCTAATTAAATCACTTTATAACAGAAACTAATTGTGGGTATTTAAATATATACAATAAATAAGTGTGTTTTGTACATTGTGCCATAAAATCATCATTACTTTTTAAAAATATTTTAAAAGAAATATATATACAAGTAGCTATTGTTTTTTATTTTATAAATAATTAAAAATATATTCCTTTGTACGAGTATCACTAATGTGTAAATAAAAATAAAATATCTCTTTTTTTACCGTCACGCTGTATCCCGCACACGACAGGGGTATACAGAGTGAACTTGGGAAGCTAGTGTTAAGATATTATGTATGCCCTATTTCCCCTTTTCCTCCGAATTTGAGGTATTATGTTGAGTGGTAGTACTTAAAGCCGCGCTTCACCGATGAAATGAAAAAATAAATATTTAAATTGAAGATATTAAATATATTATTTCCTCGTGTGTGAATCGAACACACAACGCAAGCCATATGACAACACGCAAGCCTCTAATAAAATATAATTGTAGTTAAATTGTTATACGCTATTATAAAATAATACTTTGTATTCAGTTACCTAGTGTATAAATATTTGTAATTTTTTTATAAGGATCTATAACAACTCTTAAAACTACTGTATGTATAATATAATGTAACGGATATAATAACAGAAACAGTACACAAAATAATAAATATACTATTTTTTTCTCTTTTACAAAATGTACAAAAATTACAAATTCAAGCAGATGGTAAATGAAATAAAAAAAAAGTTGTCATACAAACGAAAAGCAACCTGACACGTACCATTCTTATTTTACCGGAAGGGAGGTGTGAGTCAATAATAAATCTCCATTTTTTGTCTGCAAAGCAACCCTGGGCAAGACGGTTTGCCACAAATACTCGTACAACACTACATTTCCACTTGCTACACAGACAAAAGGAATGTAGTGTTTGAACTTTCTTGTTTACTCATACATATGTATAAATACATATATATATATATATATATATATATATATATATATATATATATATATATATATATATGTATATATATATATATATATATATATATATATATATATATATATATATATATATATATATATATATATATATATATATATATATATTAGCTTCACGCTGTATCCCGCACGAGGCAGGGTAAGGGTGGTGTTAAGTTTCCCACTGAACACGTAACTTCAAATTCGTCGAAAGTAATAAAGGGACTGGAGTGTTTTAAGGGTAGGGTCCCAAGTAACTCCTCCGCACCCATTTTCAGTATACAATGTGAACGCAGTTACTAAAAAAAAGTTTAAGCTACTGAAACATTAAATATAAGTAAAAAAAACTTTTAACTTTGTTTTTTTTTTTCAAATAGCAGGATAGGCTGGGGGTACCTTCCTAACATTAGGACTTAGGACTCAGTTAAAAAAGACAAAGTGAACTATGAAATAATAGCTCTACCCTGTGGTTATAGACAAGTAAGGTTTTTTGATCGAAAATAAGATTACTCCTAATCCTTTGATAACCATGAATATAAAATAGCATCAATATTTTTTATTATATTTAAATACTATATTAATTATTTTATACGCAAATATATTTGACGTATTATATATATTATTTATTGCACTTAAACAGGTAGCGAAGTAAGTAGAACGTTTGTCGTTTAACAGTAAGCATCACGCTTGCTAAAAATAAATGCAATACCGTTAATAATTTATAGAATTGAATTACATATAGCGATAGTAACCTAAAATATTATATATCTAATAATATTTGTTGAGGTAAATTAAATATGGACATAAGGGACAATGAATCTGAATCTGTATAGTGGTTGGCCTGATAATGAAAAGAATTTATGTGATACATATTCTGTATATGATACAACATATGTCTTATATCTACTAGGTACTACCATTGTCATATCGGTTCAATGTACCACATTTCACCAGCATTACAGTACAGTGCGACATCGTATTGCATATACAATATACCTACATTTAACGTAACTTGCAATTCGCGCCACCAGTAGGTGAGCAGCAAGGATGGCGCGCGTACTGCTCCTTGTGTGGCTCGTTTGTATTTGTGGTAAGTGGAATTTATATAAATATTGTGTTACTTCTTTTTTGAAACCAAATATACATAGTTACTGGCTTGAGACATGTGCCTATATATACACACCTCTATACTAATATTCATTTTTAAAATAAAAATTATATAAATAAAATGAATATATTAAAATTAAATAATAAATTTATTTAGGTTATTACAAACTTAACAGAAATTCGTATACATATATACATAACATGAGCAGTATAAGAATCATTTGGCTTAATATCTTAATTTCATTTATATAGGCATTGTATGTCAAAGAAGGCCTATCAAGGAAGCTCTATTCTTGAACACTGACGCTTTCAATAACTCTACTTTGGAAGATTGTATATGGCGTCGCGAACGGGAACCCTGTCCCGATGCCAATGTAACCCTTAATCTGTACACAGAAGCGGAACCTTATAAAAAACAGGTAAAATATTTTTCTCAGTAACTATCTTAAAAATAATAATTTTCTAATTTAGTTAATTTTCTTATGTAAAATACTAAACGCAATATATTGTAATGAAAATAATGCCTATAATAAGTAGTACTTAATACTAATAAGTTATAATAGGAAAAAAATATTAGATATATATTGTTATACTATGCCTATTGGATACTTTGTAAGATATACTCGTATAAAAACACCAGAGCGTTGAACTCTAATGTATGAAAATTAAAAAAAAATCTTCTTTATGTATCCATATCATTTGTTATGACTTATATAAATATTATCTCTTTAGAATCTTTAAGATTTTGACGCGTCAAATTAATCAAACTTTGCTTCAATTACCGTTGATAATGCAATGAAAAAAAAAAATATGAAAAAATAATACTTAATAAATAAATAAAAATACAATTTATAAGAAAAATACTAAAAAGTAAAATATATGTATTTATTTAAGTAAATAATACTGCACCTCACGCGTCAAAAGGTCACTTAAATTCTCCATGCTTTTTTATATTATTCTTAATTCAAATTAAAAAGCTTTCTGGTTCTTTTTATTTCTTTTTGAATTTTTGCCTTTTGTAATATTTTTTTGCACTAAGACCTATGTATCATGTTTAGTAGGTACCAATTACCTACTTATCACTATCGCGTACGCATCCAACATTACTTGAGAACCTTTAAGCTATTGTTAATTTATGATTATCTAATTGAATTCTCACTACTAATTGGGTAATGAGATTTTTATTATTAAATATAAATTCAAATTATTATTACTTAAATCATCTATTAGAAATAACTGTAAATCATATTATTAATGAATGATTGAGAAATTAAAAAGTTAACTTTCGTTAAAATTGCTGGTAAAAAGCAATTAAAGGTGTTATTTGTAAAAAAAATGTCGGTAGTTTTAATAAACAATATCTACAATTATGATTTTTTACAAACTAAGGAAGTGGAGGTTTCGGCCACTGTTTGCCGCAGTTTGAGAAAGTTAAATTTTCATATGCATTTATTTTGAAATAAAACAACATTTCATATTACTCCTTTTTATTTACTATAAGTGGATTATTCATAAATCTTATCTTAAGCAATAAAAAGGGGTTATTTTTTGTGCTGCAAGGGGCTGAAAATGTAATGACCTTCACATCATTTTTAGAAAACGGTCTTAATAGACGGGCACACAGACATATAAAACAAAACCGGGATCATTATGATAAGGAAAACAAAATTAGCCTACGATTAACTAACGATTATCAATAAGTATTAAACGTAGCCGTGTTAAGTAATCATAAGTAACTCGAGTAATCATAAAAGGACAGTAAACATACCTATGTAATATTTTTTTCATTAGAGTATAAAAATTTTAAATATCAAATTTTAATTAATTATGTGTATGAAAGAATTTTATTTGTTTATTTTTTTTATTTATTATTAAAGTTAAATTTTATATTTGAACTTTGAATATGACTATGAACTTTGAATGACTTTATTTACAAAATTGTTATATTAGAACTGATAAATAGATAAACTATAAATCTCATCAGGTCTGTCAATCTCATAAATCAGGAATATTACTGTACTTTTATTAGTGTAAGATAATAGTGATGACGAAGATACGATGTTTCATAGTATTATGTTAGTTCTGTACTTGAAAAAAAAAAAAAAAACGGAATTCTTAAAAGATTTTCTGTAAGACTGTTTGCCTATCAAGACCAATTGTCTCCATATCTCGTGGAAGTCCACAACCCAATCAAAATATTTAAAGAATTATGCATCATCAAAGTACAATATTCAATTTATAGGGTACTTCTCGTGGACCAACAATTATGAAATGTATTATGGCATGAAGTGAGAACTTCCAAAAAATATATTACATACAGTTGTTAGAATATGAAATGACTGCATCCATCAGCAAACTAAGGCTTTACAAGTTGTACTTCCCCTTGACCTAAGTTTTTGTAAATATAAGGAATCCTCGGTGGTTCCGGCCGATTCTCACTAAATCAATGTTTTTTTTTGCTTTAATTTATTTTAATTATAACAATGAACTAATCATTACACGGTTGAACAGTGCCGTAGCGGGACAAGCTCGCGGGCCGTCCGTTACACGCGTTTGGAGAATACAAAATAGATTATTCCGTTTAGAAAGTATTTTCTATTCATTAAATATACAAAGAATTTGACGTTAATATGTGTGCTTCCGAATTTAGGTTTAACGAAACTGCAAAAGTAAGCAACACTTTAACTTTTTATTGCTTTGGTGAAGAAGCTATTATCGATATTTATGTAGGAAATTTGTGCGAGACTTATATTACGTAGCTCAGTACGTCTGTCGCGTTTGAGGGTTAATTGTCATTCAATATTAAGCTTCTGTGGAACTCTACACTTCGTAACTTGAGTGCTGAACCTTGGCCCTATATATATGTACGTTCTGGCCTACCAACCTTATTAAAAGATTATAAATAATTAAAATACTTTTTAAAAAGATAATTAAACAAACAAATAAAATAATATGAGTGATCGTTTGCTTTTATATATTTCTAGTAGATAATTTTAATGACGTCTATTAAAATGATCTCCTAGTACCTAATAAATAAAAGCAAAAGGTCACTCTTTGACTCATCACGAAATCTCAGAAATTACAATTTCTAGGAGTCTTAAATTTTAGGCAATAGGCACTCTCTTGGTAATTTCTTTAACACTTTATTTAAGACGACGACGTACTTAAGATCTAGATTTTTCATAGAGATTTTCTTCGAGACATAGTACCTATATACGTGCTATCTAGGATGAAATGTAGGAAATGTAATAAAAGCTAAGGTGTTGTTATTTTGGTTAAAAAATGGGGTTGATAGTTCGTATGAAACTTCCTTATTACAAGTGCTAGGCGTTTAAAAATTTTGTATAAAGGTTAAATATTTTAGACTTTACAAATCAAACCAGTAGTTCCTGGAGTTAGCACGTTCAAGCAAACAAACTCTTCCCGTTTATAATACATATTAGTATATTATAATGATGGAGGAGGTACTATAATATAAATCTATATTATTAAATAAAATTGTATCCATACGCTGTTTGTATATTCCATGAAGAAAATTAAGAGAAAAACTATTATTTTAATGAGCTTTACAGATGGGGTCATTAATATATGTAATAGAACCCAAAGCAATGACAATGATAAAATGTTTGTCTGTTTGTCGATGTACTGTACGTAAATTTTAAAAACAACAATTACTGGATATAAATATTAGGAAAGTAATTAAGATTAAAAATAAATAAGTAATTGTGTAGCCAAGCAAGTGAAGCCGTGAGCTCACTTCGTCGATAGAAAAGTCTTATAAATAAATAAATATTAATTAATAATAAAGTCCTTTGTAATCCATGTACACTTCAAACGTATAAAATTAGGTATTTGATTTATACTATGTACGCTTCAAACGTATTTAAAATTAGGTAATTGAATACTCTAATATAATAGAAAAGAGAGAAGTCAACGAAGAATTAACGATTGATTCTATTGAAATATAAAAAAAATAACTTACGTAATAAAAATAAACATAACCGTAATTAACGTATCGAAAATAACTACACGGTACGGCTAGTATTTATTATAGATACCATTTTGTAAATTTCAAACTAGCTCGAACAGGCAAAGCGCGGCGTAGATATCCGTCACTCAACATGTGATGCCTCAAATTCGGCAGAAAGTGGAACGGAGTATCTTAACAATAGGATCCTAAGTTCCCTCTACCTGCCATGTGACACAGCGTGAAGCTGAAAAAAAATATAATTATAGCTTAATGTACCTATCATTTCAAACTCTATTTTGTCAATAATATGGTGTTCTGATTAATGGAACCCAAAATAATACCATGTCAATAAAGAAGTAAAATCCAGCAAACTAAATATCATCTCAAAGGATAATTAAGTACAGTTCATAGCGCGTGTAGTCAAACTTTTTTTAATACACCTATGATCGTTTGGATCCTTTTGGATTGGATACTTTTTAATTTAGTAAATAAAATTAAATTTCAGGTTGATCTATTTAGTGAAGACTGGCTACGACAGAGCAGTTGGGAACCCTCTCATGAAACAATATTATTGATCCATGGATATGCGGGTGGCGACGACACACTACCGATTATAGTATTGCGAGATGGTAAGCATATAACATAATTATTTAGCATTTTTTAACTTACTAGATATATTTTACGAAACTAATTAACGAACATTGTTGTTGACCCTACAGTCACGCAGGGACACGTTTGAAATGTATTATTTTAATTCTCGCCCCGATAGGACGACAAAGCGCGGCGTTGAGTTCCGCTAGCCAACACGCAAAGATTCGAAAAAAGTGCGGTGTGTGCTTATGCTTATTATGCTTATTTATTTCATATGCTTATTAATTTGTATATGAAATACAGCGTAAAGTTATAATAATAAAAAAATATTATCATTTTAATTGTTCGTCATCGAGCTAATTTAGCATGTAATACATAAAATATAAAATGATTAGCCGAAACATTTAAAAGTACATTAAATAAACTTATAAAATTATCATGTACGTAACATAATATGTATACACATTATTTATTTATGAATTTTGTAATTTCTATCATTTTAAGTGAAAGTTGCCCTGCGACTGTTGGCTCCGGTTAGACGCAAGTATTTTGCACTTCCCACGACTTTCTCCAGTCGGTTCAATACCCTGATAGGGAATGCCAACCTATGTTGATAGTTTGAAATGTTTGTTGCGAACAGCACAACACTTTTATTTGTTTATTAGGTATATAGAATAAATCTTTTAACGATAAGAAATATATATTTTTTTATATTTACGCTTTATTCTGTATATAGCCTATATATAGTTTCCGCATGAATTTAAACCTTCCTGCCAGTGGGATTCCAATCGACAATACGTTTGCAGTCACACGCTATGCCACTGCTTCACTTGGACCTAAATTTTAAGTAAATATAAGAAAGTATTTTGTAATTTCTAAGGGTTCAAGATAATTTACAATTAACTCATAGAAATATATACATTTATCATAAAAAAAATAATATTTTTCCCGGTCTTATTAAACTAAGTTATGAAATTTAATTTACCTTTACGCAAACATCTGTAAAAAAGGAAATACGAATAGTGAAAATTTTAAAAGTATATTTATGTACAAATCCCGAACTATTATTAATAGAATATACCTTTACCTAATTATTTTGCTTTCTGTTTTCAGTTTCACTCAGTGGGCATCGAACCCACAACCTGTCACGCTTACAGTCACTCGCTTGTGCCCCTGCACCACGACATCCTTAACTATTTTTTTTTATTTATAAAGAATATTATTTATTACTCAAATGCATAAATACCTACATCGTTCACTCTGCCACAAGTCCTCTCTGCCTATCCATATCTAATAGCAGGGATATTATTGTGCCTAAGTGATACTAAAAAAAAAACAAAACCTCATATTACGCTCAGAAACTATATTTTTTTATTTTTCTACCTAGCTTATCTTCGTCGTGGAGGCTACAACGTATTCATGTTAGACTGGGGTCAGTTATGCCAGCCGCCGTGCTATGTAGCAGCAGTACATAATCTTCGCCCCGTAGGCCGGTGTGTCGCAGAGGCCCTGGGCTCGTTAAGAAAAGCTGGCTTAAGACCTGACCGGCTGACATGTGTGGGGCATTCCCTTGGCGCTCACATGTGTGGCATCATGGCTAACTATTTGAACTTCAGACTCAACCGTATTATCGGTAGGTGTAATTTGTAAAGCACGGTATCTTTTAGAATTTGGCAGTATAAAATTTTTGTATTCTCTTAAATTAAAAATATTACAAATTCGTAAAAAGTAGATTAAGAAGATTTATTCCTTATGTAGGTACCTATTGAAAACTAAAAGCATTTTGTTATTAACATTCGTAATATTAACATAATTCGTAATATTAACATAAATTAACATTCGTAATATTAAGAAGAGTGGTGGTTAGTGGGGAACGCAACGAGTGTCTTAACAATAGGTTTCCAAGTTCCCTCAGCCTACCCTGCCATGAGTGGGGTACAACGTGAAGCTGAGTGAGAGTAAGATTTCATCACTCTTACTCAGCATTACGCTATATATACGTAAGTAGATACATGTGTACTATGTATTTAATATTTCATCTAAATAATAAATATTTATATCAGGTTATTAAAAAAAAAAACACAACAAACAAAAAAAGATCGTTTAATATTATAGGGTATTTCTTATAGGGTTGGACCCAGCACGTCCCCTCATCAGGTCAGCACCAGCACTGCGCTTGGACCCCGGCGACGCGCGCGCCGTACACGTTATACACACAAACGCTGGCAGGTACGGCGAGGGCGCTCGTCTTGGTCACGCTGATTTTTGTCTAAATGGAGGCAGAAGTCAGCCGTTTTGTGAAGATACGCCAAGTAAGTTTTTTCAATTTAAATGAATCGAATTTGTTTTAAAACTTTTTTTCGCACTTTGTTCATTATCGGTTTCATTTGCTTTTTATATTCCGGACCTCAGAAAGCAACATGGAACTATAACTAATAAAATCTGGTTGTTGTCCGTCTGTCAAGACCGTTTTATATCTTAAAGTCGTGTAGAGGGACACCTCCTCGGTTTACAAAGCTCAAATAATTATCAATCTTCTAAGGCAACGTAATCGAAAGATACAAGTATTTGTGCATCAATTTTACTTACAATACAAATAAAGAAGACCTTGAGGCCTGTCGTGGCGCAGCGACACAAGCGTGTGACTGCAAACGACAGGTTGTGAGATCGATCCCCATTCGAAGAAATTAAATATTTAATATTTTCTATTTAAATATTTAATGTTTGCATTTCGTCGCTCTAGTAACAAGGCAATGTGCGGCCTTGAGTTTATCCATTCAACACGCAATGATTCAAATTCGGCGGAAAGTGGGGAACGGAACGGAATATCTTAACACTAGGCTCCCAAGTTCCCCCTGCCTACCCTGCCATGTGCAGGATACAACGTGAAGCTGATTATTACAAATAAAGAAAAAATTTAAATGTGGGTGTTTTTTTATTTAATTTGTATTGTCATTGAAAATTCTAAAGTATTGTAAATTAATTTTATAGAAAAAAATAAATACAAACTTATGGGTAGTTGAATTAATACATACAAGCTTAAATTTATCATCTTTTTTATAGTTTTCTTTGATTTACACTCCTGAAACTATTACGAAACTCTCGATGATCGTCCCACTCGTACTCTTTACCCTTTCTAAGTACCAAAGTAAAGTTATACTCTCGGCCTTACAATTAATATTTTCTTACACGCAAAATCTCGCTTTCTTTACGATTGCCATTGAAATTTCCATAAATTCCTCCTTAGTGCCCCTACGGCCCAAGAAACTTATATACGAAAACAACATATAGGTATTAAAAGTAATTATTGTCAACAGATGAAGCATTATGTAGCCACGTGTGGTCAATCTGCTACCAAGCAGAGAGTCTGTTCAGAGCGCGTGAGGCGGCACCGTGTGGACGGCGTTGCTCAGTGCGTGTGCCGCCAGGGCGCGCCGCCACGCTGCCCGTGCCCCTAGGGCAGCCCGCGCCCATGACGTAAGTCTTTTTTAGGGTTCCGTTCATCAAAAACAAAAATATTAACTGTTTAACAATCACTTCGTAGCCCATCTCCTCGCATATTAAGACCATTTATGTCGAGATCGTAAGATGTCAAGCTAGAATCTACATAATATATATAGTTTTAACGCAACGCAATCTTCATTGGAGCAAATTAATTAACATGGTTTAAGGAGCATTCTGCAAGAGAATCGTACTTCCCGTGGGCCTACAAATTACAATACACATAAATCCCGTTTCTCCTCGCAAGTAAGAGGCCTGCTCTAACCCCCACAGATAACGTAATGTTAAGCCACTCCGTTTTTCATGTTTCGTCCGAAATGATCATGGTCATAAATATATATTGTGTTTTGTCTTAAATCTGAAATTAAAAATATTTTACAGTATCGTCGACAAGTCTTTTCTAGACTTTCGTACGTAAACTTGGATAGATAATAATCAAAAGAAACAAACATGCTAAATCATCTGCTCAGTAATCTAAAGCTAAGTCTCGTCGACTGTACGTACTGCTGTTCAAAGCGGTGAGGTTACGTCTGTACTGTGCTGTCATATAAATTTATCAACGTTTGCAGAGCGTCAGGAGCGTATTGCCTAGAAGACTTCACACCACCATTCTGCCCGTCGACTACCGGGCTCGCAGAAGGCGACGAGAGATGCTGTCTAGACGCGCAGTACGCGGCCGCCGCGACTACCACTGCCAAGCCCACTCGCCCACGACCTCGCCCCGTCGCCCGGCTACGTGCCAGGAGGATTAAATTAGAATACGAATCTAACAACACCCTGGATCATTATTAACTTTTAGAGAATGATTATTTAAAAAAGTAAATTATTACCTATTTAACGGTATAATTTAGTTTATTTGTTTAAAAAAATATGACAAAGCTGTTATTTCTTCTGCAGACAGGCACAAAAAGCTTGAATAGTCATACATACATAGATAAGGACATATTATAAAAATAATCGGTACGATTTCTTTTATCTTGAAACGCGCTATTTATATGTATTGTGTCAGTGCTTAAAGGAAACTTGGGAACCTAATGTTAAGACCGTTCCCCATTTATCACCGAGTTCAATATATTTATTTATACAGTTCATCATAATACTTCTTACTTGAGGCCTGTCGTGGCGCACAAGCGTGCGACTGCTAACGACAGGTTGCGGGTTCGATACCGACTCGAGGAAATGAAATATTTAATGTTTTAATTTTCTTTGCTTTCGTAACAAGGTAAAGCGTAGCGTTGAGTTTCGCCACTCAACACAGACTGCCTCAAATTAAACGTTTTAACACTAGGTTCCCAAATCCCCTATGCCTACCCTGCCATGTGCGGGATACAACGTAAAGCTGAGAAATTGTTACTTTGTAATAGAATTTTTAAAATTGGAATATCTGGATTAAATCTTGTTATAGCTACATATCACTGTCATAGTTTGTTACAATAACTTCGTAGACTTAAGTTTATTTTGCGATAATATAATTGTTCATAGTAAATTTAGCAAAGTGTGCAACAATTGTTCTACCAAAGAGTTATTAAATAAATTATTTTTTATTTATCACAACTGTTTATTTTATCGTTGGTGATTTTTATTATAATCTATTGAGCCGTCCGCGGCTTTGCCCGTTTGAATTGCATTATTTTATTTACTTATCTCAATGACTTTCATTCTAGTAAAATTATCACGTTAAGAAAATATTTTTTACATTGAAAACAAAAAATAAATAAATAAAAAAAATCAGGTAAATGAATAAAATTTTGCAGCAATTTCGCCAAACTAAATATTGTATACTGACGTTATTTTTTTATTTATTAACCGATAAAAACAAAAAAAAAAAAAAAAACATTAGGAAAAGTTGCCAGAATATAATAGTGAAACTGTACTTAAATATGGTAGTAGTAATCTGAGATTAGCGCGTACAAACGCACAAACAAACACACACAAATTTAAAATATCACTATTTTGGGACCTATTAAAGTAAACGTCGCATATAACATTTATTTCAATATATCTTCCACGTACAGACAGTGATCAGTTACAGATTTATTATAAGAAAACATAACATTACTTAACATTGAATGAAACTTGGCGGCGTTGAGTTTCACCATTCAAGATTCTGACATTGTGCGGCATACAGCGTGAAGTTAAAAATAAAAAACAAAATTAACTTATTTATTTCTTTTTATTTATGACTATTATACAGGACTCGTGTGCATCGTCAACTCTTGTTGCCGGACATGAGAAGAGAGAGGAGGGCTGCTTTCTCCTTCTCTTTCTTCCTCACCACGTCTAGCGCTCTATTCTTCCACGTACTCTTGCGTAGTTTGATCGGCCGACTCCCCACATAGCGACCTAAAATCACATATTGCTATTAAAAATATTTTAATATTTCATTTTCCAATTTCCAAGTGCGCGTGTTGGCGGTACATAAGACTGGGCTTTGAGAAATTATAATTTATTCCCCATATTCGGAATCGAACGCACGACCGATGCGCTTATGGTTAAACGCCAAATCGCTCTGCCACATCGCCCTCTATATTATTTAATAAGAAAAAAAAACACACACTTGTAATCTAAAATATACATTATGTTTAGTCTCAAAAACAAATAATACTAATTATATAATAAGATCATTTTTTATAACATAAAATTTGTAACGCGACAACGTCACTAACTCACTCACTCAGCTTCACGCTGTACCACGCTCTCGGCAGGGTAGGCAGAGGGAACTTGGGAACCTAGTGTTATGACACTATGTTCCACTTCCATTCCCCACTTTCCGTCGAATGTTCTACTCAACGAAAATATTTCATTTCCTCGAGTGAATATTGAACCCACAAACTGTCGGTCGCAGTCACACGCTTGTGCCGCTGCGCCACGACAGGTCTCACTGTCATTAACGTCTTGTCTTTAAAAAAAATAAATTAGAAAAAACAAGTATAAAATTTGTATGCCACATTACCGTCCATTTCCTTCATAGCCTTAATAAAGTCACCGGGATCTTTGAAACTCACAAATCCAAATCCTTTACTTTTGTTTGTTCTCTTATCTCTTATAACCTTTGCTCTTTGAAATGATGTGTATTTACCAAAAGTTCTTGTCTAAAAAGATAAATAAATAAATAAATATTTTTTTTTTAATTTAAAATACATAAAGTATATATACTATGGTTGTTTGTATCTACTCACTAGTAACTCATCCGTGACGTCATTTCCCAAGTCTCCACAGAACATTCTAAAATCATCATCGGGCCAATCCAAGAGTGTCACATCTTCCCAAACCTGCCCCCCAGCTGTCCTCACCACCTGGAAATTATAAAAAAATATATTAAAACACTATAAAAAAATCAAGTGTCTAATAAAAATAATATGTCGTAAATACTTTTAAATGATCCATGCAAGTTCAATTGTTTACATATAATTTGATAGTTGTTTTATCCCTAGTATAGTACGGTCGACGAGTAGTGGGCACTGAGCATTTGGCCTTATTAACTTTTGCGTATTGTTCGATCAATAGGTAAAATCCTATAATTAAATGTGAGCAGCCATTTTCAGGTCTGGATTGTACCCTGAACGAAACATAGCAAGGATATATCTATACTTATAATAAATCTGTAACTGTTCACTGTCTGTACATGGAAAATATACTTAAAAAATATCTTATAGGGGACGTTTATTAAGGTAGTAGGGTCTAAAATAGCCATTTTTATTTTTATCTGTTTCTCTATTTATCAGTAATTGAGATAAGTAAATAAAATAGTGTAAATCATGCTGGCGAAGACGCGGACGGGTCGTAAGTCACACTACTAATGCTGTGACATACCTTCCGATGTTTCTTCTCCTTCTTAGCCTTGGGCACCGGCTCGGGCGCGGCGGGCGCGGGCGGCGGGGGCGCCGGCGCCGGAGGCTCTACCACCTCAATTTCTCTTGGGGGTGTTTGCTGACGTTCCCGTTTCTGTAGATATTCAATATTAATAAACGTTTATTGTAATCTTAAGAGAATTGGTCACAATAAATATACGTATAACAACAATGGTATTGGCAACTAAAACCCGACGGAAACCTCTCCACCTACATAAGACGCAGACTTCACGCGCAGCCTCCGTGACAAAAATATAGTAAAGCTGTCTTCTAGCCCCTGGCTTTCGATGGCGGTGCTGGTCTGCATTCGCGCTTCACTTACGAACGCGCGATACGGTCTCCTTTAAGTAATGACAGTTTTACAGAAGAAGATCACGGTAAACCAGTTCCTTTGACCCCATGGCCATGGTCAACACTGAGAAGTAAGAGGTCCCCGCCTACAACAGCCACCAAAGGATGTGATTGTGTGGCCCAAGCATTCTACCGATATTTGCCAAATTAACCATGCCCTGTCAGCACCTGCACCAATCGAATCTCAGGACTCCAAGTCTCCTGTGGAGCCAGCGTTGGGCAACTGAGGACGTGAGGACGGACTGCCGCCGGTCTTATAAACCATGGTTTCACTTCATTCAAGTTTTAATTATATAAATATTACAAAATCTTGACATAAACTGTATGTGTTATTGTTATATATGTCATTTTAATGCTGTTGTATCACAATTTGAATTTGAAAAAAAAATTTTTTTTTTTCAGCTTCGCGCTGTATCCCGCACACGGCAGGGTAGGCAAAGGGAACTTGTAAACTTTGTATTAAGACTTCATTCTATTCATCACTTTCCGCCGAATTTGAAGTATTGCGTGTTGGCGGTACTCAAAGCCACTCTTTGCCTTTTGACCAGAGCGAAGAAATGAAAACATTAAATATTTAACTTCAAAATATTATATATTTAATTTCCTCGAGTGGGGATCAAGCCCACATTTCTCATCAACCTGGCCATATTTCATTGAAAAAAAAAAAAATAGCTCACCCTTTTCTTTCCTTCATGTTTGTTTTTAGTGTCATCCTCTTTATGTTGCTTATATAATTTGGGTGCCGCAGACAATATAATAGGCTGCGGCTTTGGTGGTGGTGGTGGTATCAATTGGGGTCCGGGTAATCCTGGCCTCAGGAACGGCATTGTACCCGGGAATTCACCCGGGCCAGGTGGACGCAGCCTTTGAACCTAGAAATCAACTAAGATGTAGATAACTAGCCTTAAATAAAAAAAATAACATAAAAAAATTAACAAAGCAGGATTTGAACCCGCACCTCTTGGAAACCATTAAGTATTAAATTTCATTTGCCATTGTGGCACAACAACAACATCAAGTTTATAGCTTGACAATTGTGGATAAGAAAACCACTTGTGAGCAAAAGGACAAAACGCAGCAGGCAGTTCAGCAACTCAACATGCAATATCATAAAAATTAGTTGGTTGGTTGGTGTCTTAATACTATTCTTCTCCTCTCTATCTTACTATAGGCATATCTGGCATAGATACGACAGAAATAAAAAAAGAGGCACTGGATTCTAATGATATGTCTCACAGTCAAAATAAGTATGAATTATTATTATATATATTTTGTTCTGTGCCAACTATCAAAATATATACTAAAGATTAAATTAACATTTATTTGTTAAGGCTTACTGTTTTGAGGAAATAGATATTTCTTTTATATATATGAATCATAATAATAGCATAACCATAGCATGGTTATGGATACTACATTTTTTATAAATGGTATTAGTTCAGTACAGTTTGTGATATTTGTCATTTATTGTTTGGTACTTAATATTACGACAAAGAGCTAGAATGTCAACTCTGGCTGAGTCTAAATAAAAAAATCTTATGAATTCTCATTTAGATTCTGCTATGTATCAATGTTGATGTCTGCTGAATTTAAGATATTGGTTTGTTTATAAACCATGTTTTTGTTTCAGATATATGATTATCATTTGAGTTACAGTTGCAGAGCTACTGATATGCCATATTTTATTAAAAAACATATTTACACTTAGTAACATTTTAATAAACAACTTGGAATAAATATTATTTGCTAGCAAGATACTATATAAGTGGCTTACAGAGGCCGGTACCATCATTGACGGAGGCGGGGGTGGTGGCGGTACTGCAGGATACATCAGTCTAGCACCCATCATAGATGTATCAAATGCAGCCATTATCGCCGGCGGTGGAGGAGGTGGTGGCATAGCACGCTCTAATTGTTGCTGAACAGAACCAAACGTTCCAGCTCCTATCACCGGCCGCATAGCCACCATGTCTGTCCCCGATATCTCTGCCTCGAATCTAAAGGTAACATGACAAGGACAGTGTAAATAAGCAGAATATTATCGTAATCATCTACACTTATAAATACGTATGTAAAATCTATCTATGTATTTGGTACACTAAGTCTTACCGGGACATTTCATCCTGCATCTGCTGAAATTTACTGGAGTCGTCCATGTTGCTGCACGATATAACTAAAAGAAATCCAAACGTTTACGTAGTAATGCACTTAATTGTTTTTCTTAAATAAATCCTGTAATGTTACATACATAAAACTGCATTTTGTTAGCTCAGTTGGTAATGCACGCTTCTCTTATATGCGTTTTTGATGTGATAGGACTGTTATCTGTAAAATTTCTGAAATTTTAATAAAAAGATAAACTCATAAAGTATCTCTTCGTTAATTAATTAAAAGACTAAGAGAAATGTGGCAAAAATAAAAACTCAATTTATAATTTTTAGGTTTGGGTTCATGTATTCTGTGACAACCATAGAAGGCTGTAGCTGTCACTTTGATGTAGATAGATTATAGACGAGCTGTAACAAATATTCGCTATACAAAACGTAATCGATAAATTTAATCGATTTATTACTCGGACTTGTATTACGAAATTTCGTACGATGACATGTTTTAATACCGTAAATTTTAGTCATCCGTACATTATATATTTTATAAGGAAGTTTAATTTAATAAAAATAATCACTGAAGCAACTGAGGCGCATAATAATAATTATTCTAAATATAATTAAAATATACCATTTTTTTACATATCATATGAAAAAATTTTGTAAATGGCAACAAACATTGGCCGATAATTATGTTGTCTTGGCAATTGAGGACAGATTAAGATTATTAAAAATAATCTTATTTATTCTCAAATGAGAACTGTTAAGTTTTTTTGAACCATAATTTATATTTGTGATTAAGCAAAGATCATTTAAGAGCTGGAGTGATTAGGAAAAAGAAAGAAATCAAATATATTTCGACATTTTATAAGTAAAAATATCTTAATCTTATTACTTACAATACTCAAAAAAAAACTACAATGATTGAGGAAGATACTAAAACAATTTGGTGTGGCAATTTATCAGAACAAGTAACTGAAGAGTTACTTTACGAACTCTTTTTGCAGGTTCGTTATAATAAATGTTTTTTTTTTCAGTATCATACATAAATGTCATATTTTTTATCTTACATTTTTAGGCAGGCCCCTTAGAAAAAGTGAGAATTGCGAAAGACAGAGATGGTCGTCAGAAAAATTTCGCATTTATAACATACTGTCACGAGGTTTCAGTACCATATGCTGTTAGATTGTTTCAAGGTACCTCACTTTTTCATCGGAAGTTGTCTTTACAAGAAAGAGGAAGACCTGCAATTCTGCAACCTCCAATAAGATGTTATGGATCTGAATTTACTTTTGAATTTAGAGATAAGGATATATCAAATCAATTCATTGACATGACTGACAAGCTTCGAGAAGAAGTGCCGACACCTTCCCATATGCCTACACAGAGACAAGAAACAAATGACAAATTAGTAATGGCCAGCTTACAAGGTAATTGGTCTCATAGGCATCATCCATACAGGAATAAAGAGAAAGCAAATAATCAGGACAAATACATGCAAAGAGGCCAAGATAACTATAGAAATCGTAATAACTGGAAAAATAAAAGAGATTATAGAACTCGAAGAAGGGATTAATATATTATAAATCTAAAGACCTTCATTCTATAATTATATTTTTATTATAGTTATTGATATACTTATAACAGTTTATATAAAGAAAAACTAAAACAATTATGCAACTGATGATTTTTATTTACCACTTCTTGAATTTTTAGTAAATTTTTATCCTTAGCATTTAGTGCATCATGTACATATTATTATTTATGACGATTTTTTTTGATTTCATATGAGAATAAAATGCAAACAGAATAAATTCTTATTTGTACAATGGATCCAATTCC
This sequence comes from Eueides isabella, assembly GCA_019049475.1. Classification (NCBI taxonomy): domain Eukaryota; kingdom Metazoa; phylum Arthropoda; class Insecta; order Lepidoptera; family Nymphalidae; genus Eueides; species Eueides isabella. Next base: position 11,418,295 of record CM032386.1, on the reverse strand, counting down.
CAAGTTGTCTTCATTCTTCTTTGTGTTGAGATTTTTATATTAGTAAATGATATTGTTTTCCATTCCTACCTATACACATAAAATAAATCAGAAGAAATAGGTGTTTTAAAATAATTTATTTTATTTGTTGCATGTTAACTTATAAATTAATAAAACAGGTGCACTAATATATAAATATGCAACTTGGCATATTTTATAAAGATATATCTGGTACTGAAAATATAGTTCTATGTAGTTGCATAGCTTTATGATATACTTTTTGTGCTTATTTAGACTGTGACTGCTTCATTAGCAATGCCCTTGAAGTCTTCCTGAAGATTTATTAAAAAATTAAAAATATGGTAATTATTCCTTTCTTTTATATTGGTGGTGTACTAATCTTTTCTAATAATATTATAACTAGCTATTCTTCTATCGTTCATTCTCAATAGAATGCTATCACAGGGTTATAATATTTTTATGATTTATATTTTACATAATTCTATACACAATGTGAGCAATGGAACAGCTTTTAACTGTATCTGATGGTTACTGGTTCAATCTTCAAGTGAATGGAGAGTTTTAACGCTAAGTTGCCTCTGCCTACCCTGGAGAAATAATGCAGCATTTTAAGCTGCATAGTAACAATGCAAATAAGAATGAAAGTAATTTAATTTGTTTCAAGTACAATGTAAACTTTTTATAACGAAACTCTAGGGACTGAGCATTTTTTGTTGTTATAGAGAGTTATCGTTATATGGAGTGAGTTTGAGCGCAATAACTGGGTTTATAGCAAGCCAATCAAGTTGTGTTCACTTCTACTTCTATATGTACGTTATCGTTGTAAAGGGTAACATTATAAATAATTTACTGTACCTATTAATAAATACGGGCTTCCCCTTCCTAATAATATGAAATCGCTATAGCGATAAAATATACATATTTTAAAATTATTATGCTATTGAATACGATCACCATAATAGAAGCCTATTACCATAATAAATTAATAAATAATATTAACTTACAAGTTTGTCTTTATACTTGTGCGCGACGTAACCAAGTATCTCATAGATAAAGATACAGGACACTCCATACAAAGCTAGCGATAGAATTTTTTCGTCCATGTCGAGAATATCTGATTGCAGTATTTTGAATATCAAATAAGAGCAGAACAAACCGCGTAAAGATAGGAAAAGCAGTAAATATGATATTTCTACTAAAAAGAATACAATGCTTTTCCCATAACCCAAATCCCGAAGTAACCTGTAATAATATGAATGAAAGTTAGATTATACACTACGTTCTCATTAAAACACTTAAGTTCCCATCAAAGTGACGAAGGGTCACATTCTGCCGAATCTGAGGCAATGCAATGTTGAGTGGAGTTTTTCAATGCCGAGCTTTGCCTAGTTACTTAAGCGAGGAAATGAAAATATCAAATATTTTCTCGAGTGGGAATCGAAACCACAAGCTGACGCGTTTACAGTCCCACGCTTCTGCCTCTGCCCTACGATTGCTTTAGTATTATGTTAAAAAGTTATATGTAAGTATTTTAAACATAGCTAACTAACTACAATCCAAAATAGATGTTATCGTAGCGATACTGATAAATTAATGACAGTATCGACGATGGCTATGGATACAATTGTGTGATATCTGTTTCGGATTGGCTACACAAAGCACACAACTGGGTTCTGCCTCTCAACATACGTCTTAAAAGACAAGCGAATACCTATGCTAAATATATATGCTAAATCGCTTCATCCATTCGAGCAATAAAATATGGAAAATGTATGGAGACAAAAAATAAGTTAACTAAATTTTTTACCATCGTGTTTGAAGTAAAGGATTGGTAATTTCCATGAGAGCGAGGGTGCAAGCAAATGTGCAGCCAGCGTAAGGTTTGCTCATGTACATGTTAACAGCATATAAAGAGCTAAAGTGGTGGCACAGTATTACATAGCTGTTAGTCCAGTATATAAGGCACCAGAGTAAATCAAAAGCAAAGTATCCCCACGACCATAGCATCAGAGCGTAGTCGACATTTGTAATCTTTGCTATGGATAATAAGAAAATATTTAAATATTTATCAAACAAATAGACAGGTGCCGTGTTCGTTAGCATAAGGATAGCTACTAAGGATGTAAATTCTTTTACATAAAATTAAAAATGTATTAAAAATCGAGAAAATATGTAGATAAAAATTTTATTTATTTTCGCGCTTTATTATCTATATTTTGTAATTTAAACAAATTTTTATTTAAATTGTTAGTAGTAATCTTAACACCTACAACAGTATGTACTTAAGACAATAATTAAAAGAATCCTAATTAATTAAAGGTATTGATTACAAACCATCCTTAATAGGATTCATTATACAAAAAAGTACGTTAGTATCTGATGCCAATTAATATTACATATTACTGTTTACCGGTGAGCCTGCATTTATCAACAGTGGTCACACCACACTGTATTATTCCAACTACGGTGGCGACGCTCCCGTGAAGTAATGTTACAAGTCTAGAATGAAACTCTGGACTTCGGTCAGGTCTAGATTCAACACTCCATAAATAACTCCATCCCCAGAAAATGAACGAGCACAGCTTGAACAATGATGCTGTAGATAATTCATGATTTAACGCCATACAGATTTATAGGTGAAGGTTTATAATATTACTTTTTTTTGTCATGATTTATATAAAAAATCATTAGTTGGCTTTGTTTGTCAAATTGTGACAGTTATATTTTATGTAAATACTTACTGACGCATTTTTTTGTCTGTGTTCAGTTGATTAATTTAAATATGTATCATAGTAAAAATAAATCATCGTTGTTATACATTTTAACGTACGGTATAAATTTCTTACCATCTCATATTTTAATGAAGACATTCAAGGAAAAAGCTGTTGGTAATTATAGTTCAATAACACTACATATTTGATTGTTTAGTAAAAGGTTAAAGTAAAAAATAATCTTTACAAAAGCTTTAGTATGTGGAAAATAATATGTTGAAAACTACCAAATCTACAGTATAGCATATAAGTATTGTAGAGATTTTACTGTAATCAAGACACATAGGAAACATCAACAATAACAACGCAATCTTTTGTTAATATATTTATTTACAGTAATTAAATTAAAAATGTATAATATTATCTGTATTAACACAATAATATAATTCGCCTCAATATTCGGAGGATAACAACTTCAAAAAGCCAAATATTCATACACATTCTGATTTTAAAATACGTAAATTACAAAAAGATTATAAAAGTTGTTACCCATACTTCTACGTACATCCACATTACATGTAATATACCTATATATATATATATATATATATATATATATATATATATATATATATATATATATATATATATATATATATATGCTTATGAATATTACAATTTTTTAAAAATATATAAAGTATGTAATTAAAAAAATGTGTATTATAACACGTCTAGGCACTTATATATATATTAGTCACTGAAAAACTAATAAAACGAAAATAAAGTTCACCCAAGGTCAACAATTTCAAGGTTCAACCGCTGAAATCAATTATGTTAACATGACTTACCTAAATGTTTTTCTAAGTTACATTTACAAAAATACCTTTTGCTCATATCAGTCATATAGTTACATTATTATATATAAATCATGTTATTTATCTAAATTAATTTAAATATAACATGTTAAAACCTATATATAGATAGTAGATACGTTTTGCCTTTACTGTTGATGTATTTGTAAGTATATAGTAACTATTTATTATTTTAATGGAAATAAACCAATTCCATTTTATTTCGAAAAAATAATCACTATCGGCAGCGTAATTTATCAACATATTTTTCTATTGCACGGTATCGGGTAAGCGGCATAGCGTCTTTAAGCATCTGTCGGAATCTCAGATCTTCTGACAGGGCAAGACAGAGATGCCGCGCGTGAAGTCGTGCTTCAGGACTAGCATCGGCTAGAAGCTCTCCAGCGGCTCGCAGTATAACTGTCTTCGGTTCACTTGGAAGTTCGAGCACACGTTCTACACTATGATGTCGAACTAATCTAGTAAGAGCCTGGGCGGCAGCTGCTCGGACTGGCCCCGCACGATGAGTGGCTCCCCGTCGAGCGAGCGCCACACCCGCGCGGGCACAGCCGCCGCCGCAAGCCACACGACACAACGCCGTTGTCGCATCCGCTCGTAGAAAACGATTCACATCCGCACATCGTTCTAGCAGCGCACTCGAAGCTTCTTCTAATTCAGTATCGAGTGCTCGTCCGCGGTGTTCAAATAGTGATCCGATGGTAGAACAAGCTGCTCGGGCTACTCGCGAGCGAAGGGAGCGTACATGTCCTGCTACGGAGCGCGTAGCCGCTCGCCAACTGGCCGCAGGAGCTCTTGCACCTTCATCTTTTGCTAAACGTTCAGTTTCCAGCAGTCCATTGACAATGACCTCCCAATCTTCATGGCGTGATGGCACTATACATTCAACGAGTGCAGTACGAACATCACGTTCTGGTATTTTATTTTCGGCAAACTCATTATTTGGTTCGGGTGAAGCATTCCCGCTTCTCGTTGAAGTTAATGATTTAATGCTTTTAGAATGAATAGATAAGGGTGATGATTTTTCGCTAGGCACGCTATTTTCAGAAACTTCTTTAGGTTCTGAAATTGAAGAAAATAGATGTGTTTCTTCTGCCGCAGATATATTATCTTTTTGTATTGACTCAGGTTCAGCGGAAGGCTCAGAATTAGGAATTGAAACATGATCTTCTGATATATCATGAATTTGTAAAGAAGGCACGCGTGACAATGAAGCATCATCTATTTCGTCTTGATTGTTTTCAACTTCTGTATTGGCTTCAGAAATAATAGACCCGTTAATATTTTTCTCATTTTCCTCTTTCGACTCTCGTTTTTCCGTAACTTCAGATGTGCTTACAGCACTTGAGCCCCTGGAAATATAAAAAAAAATGGATATCCGTTGAAATTTATTAGCATTAAATGTTATCTACAATTATAGCGTACATATAAGTATAATCTATAAATGTTAATGAACGTAATTGAAATTACCGCGTATGCGGAGGTAAATCTGCTACTAAGTCGGGGGCACACGCGGGCTGTATGGGGACGGCGCGTCCGCAACAGCAAAGGCGTCGCATTATCGCCGCGGCGCCTCTATTACTGACTTTGAAGTACACCCTAAATACCTCGTCAGCAATCAATTCCCTCACTCATGTTGATAAACTCACCCCTGCCGGCATATTATGTAAAACACCTTCGAACTATCTATACAGTTGTTACTATAGCGTTTTTGCGGAATTCTTAAATTTACGTTATAATTGCGTTGGAAAAGTGCCATAATAACTACAAGCTTACATTAAATAATATTCCGAATAATTTAGATTGAAACGAACACGTTTACCAACAGTTATTAGAGGTTAATAAGTAATAAAGTAGAGCGATTTTACGATAGCATAAATAGGTCGCCTATTAGCGCCTTCAATGAACTCGGGTCTTGGACTATGGGTGATTTCGTTTTTAAATGTAGGTTACCGGTGGCACGCAATTATATATACAACTTATACACCCATTGACGTGTGGCCGCTACTAAATATTTCAAATCGATCTCTTGAATCAATTTTTATATCGATTTAAACAATTTTACAAAGAATGTTAGCGCCTATCGACCCATTGACCTAAATACAATACATATGACTACAACAGGCTTGAAGAGTAGCAATGTAGTATTCCCTAGTTAATAAGCGTTGTTCTTTCCGTTGCTAAGAACCGTCATATGTTTACCTCGCAAATGTGTGTTTTACGAGCTTACTCAGTTTCAACTGACGTGGCAATGGTTAACTGTTGTATTCGTAATCCGCCGTTATAAGTCTTACGCATTTTCTACGAAACTACTTTAGGGTGCGTGACTTTATTCTTAGAATATATATTTTCTTGCTCAACTTTTTAAATACTTACTTTTTGTTAAGAAGTATTTATATATTAATCATTAGTGATGTTGTAATCTTCTATAATATAATATTTCTATAATAAAGTACATATATTGATTATTTTGTGTTATTTACATAGTAGCTACGAAAATTTACTTGTTCTTTAGCCTACTCGGAACCCACTTATATTTTAATTATTACCATTTAAAAACCACAATACGTACGTGACAGCTTCACGCTGTATCCCGCACATCGCAGGGTAGACAGGGGGAACTTGGGAAGCTAGTGTCAAGACACTCCGTGCTACTTCAATTCCCTACATTCCGCCAAAATTAAGGCATTGTCACACAGTACGTAATGACAGTCGAATATAGGCGGAAAGCAAGGAACGGTTGTATTTATTTGACTGTAGGTACTAAGTATTTGTTCTGCTGATACGCGGGAAACAGCGTATAGTTCGTTAAACAGCGTATAGTTCGTTAAAATAAAAGAAATATAATTCATATTGTAAATAGAGAAAAAAATGACAAGAAACCAACATGGATTTGTTAATATACTTTTTAATTTTAGGTAAGTTTCCAATTTTCATGGTTTATTTGTTCCTCTTTTTAAATAAAATTATAATTATATACTAAATATTACCTCTCAAGCAGCATGGTCGGTGACACAGGATTCAAAACGAAATCTCGTCCTGGCTGCGATATACCTAATATATAAAAATATTATTATAAAAAAATATATATAACATACTTTATATGTAACATAATAGAAATTATTTATATTCTTTTATCCTAAAAGCGTGCGACAGTTTGTGGATTCAGAGAAATGATATATTTAATGTTTTCATTTACTTCGCTATGGTAACAAAGCCAAGTGCGGCGTTGAGTTCCGCCAATGCAACACCTACCATTCAGGCAATTTGAAATTAATAAAATTAAAAGACACACTTTTAATTTGACCGTGGCGAGCTGACAACGATATCGTAATGTTTTTAATTAACTCACCAGGAATGGGTGCAGAGTCAGGCAATGGCCTTAATCGACGAGGTGGGGGCGCCGCTACCGGCGTAGACCGTGCCCTTCTACGCGATGGTACTGGTAACTGAGATATTCTGCGAAAAATAATAATATTTAAAGATACTGCTGTTTCTCTTTTTAAAACAGACTCGGGTAACATCTTTATACATGATACAAGTATATTGTATTGTATTCTCTGAAGTGAGATATCTAACTTTAATATACAAGAAGACAGCTGAATGCCTTAGCACTGTCCTAGTCCGACGTGGTTCTGCAGGGTATGGAACTTTACATTCCAAGCTCTGTAGTGCCAATCGGTGGTAAGTCACAGCCTTGGTTTGATACGTCTTGCAAACTTGCTGCTTCTGGCAAGCGCGAGGCATATCGAACCTGGGCCAAGGCACTTGTCACTAAGGATCCAAAGGTGAAAACCTTAAAAAGAAAGTACAACCGTGCCTCTAGGTACTTTAAGTGGCAAATTGCCAGAGCAAGGTCCGAGCACATCGCTAAAATCGGCGAGAAGCTTGAGAGTTACCCGTCGGGAACTCGCCAGTTTTGGGCCCTCTCAAAGGCTGCACTAAACAACTTTAACCAGCCTTCTCTTCCGCCGCTGCGCACGGAGAATGACATCTTGGTCCATACGGCGAAAGAGAAAGCCGATCTTCTGGGCGCTCTCTTTGCCTCAAACTCGACTATGGATGACCAAGGAGCAACGCCGCCAACCATCCCGCGGTGTCAGAGCTCAATGCCTGACGTTAAAATCAGTCAGAAAGCTGTTAGGCGAGCTCTCTCTTCCTTGGACATTCACAAGTCGAGTGGGCCAGATGGCATCTCTCCTCTTGTGCTCCGTTCATGTGCTCCTGAGCTGACTCCGGTGCTAACGCGTCTCTTTCGGCACTCTTACTCAGTCGGCGTAGTCCCAGATTCGTGGAAGAGCGCTCTTATCCACCCGATCCCGAAAAAAGGCGATGGCTCCGATCCAACTAACTACAGGCCTATTGCTATCACCTCCCTGCTCTCCAAAGTTATGGAGAGCTTAATCAATAGCCAGCTCTTGGTTTATCTAGAGGATCATCGATTGATTAACGACCGCCAATATGGCTTTCGTCAGGGTCGCTCAACCGGTGATCTTCTGGTTTACCTAACCCACCGCTGGGCTGCAGCTATTGATAGTAAGGGAGAGGGCCTGGCAGTTAGTCTGGACATGGCGAAGGCCTTCGATCGTGTGTAGCATGGGGCGCTCCTTGCGAAACTTCCATCTTACGGGCTTCCCGAGAATTTATGCAAGTGGATCGCTAGCTTTCTCACTGGGCGCAGCATCAAGGTCGCTGTCGACGGTTTTTGCTCTGAATTCATGCCCGTGAACGCTGGCGTCCCCCAAGGCTGCGTGCTGTCCCCTACGCTATTTCTTCTGCATATCAATGATATGTTGGAGGACTCTAACATACATTGTTATGCGGATGATAGTACTGTGGACGCTGTATACTCCGGCCGTGCAAGTCTTTCTCGGGAAAACGTCGACCAGTGCCGAAATCAACTTGTGTCTTCCGTTGAGGCATCCCTCAACAATGTCTCCGTATGGGGTGAAAAGAACCTAGTTCAATTCAACCCCCGGAAGACACAAGTCTGCGCGTTAACCACTAAAAAAACCCCATTTGTCGTATCACCAGTTTTCGAGAACACTCCCCTTAAAGCCGCGCCCTGTATCAGTATATTGGGCCTCAGCTTTTCGAACGACTGCCAGTATCGCGATCATCTGGAAAGCAAGGCCAAGTTGGCCTCGAAGAAACTGGGGGTCATCAGCAGAGCGAGACAGTATTTCACGCCAAAACACCGTCTGGCCCTGTATAGGGCCCAGGTTCGGCCTCATATGGAATACTGTTCTCACCTCTGGGCTGGTGCACCCCAGTATCAGCTTGAACCATTTGATCGCGTACAACGTAGAGCCGTTCGAATCGTTGGGGACCCAATGATCTGTAAGGGGCTTGACACTTTGGCTTTGCGTAGAGACGTATCTTCACTGTGCGTTCTCTACCGCATTTATCACGGGGAGTGTTCTGGAGAACTGTTTGACTTGGTACCTGTCGCCGAATTTTCTAACCGCACAGTCCGCCACAAGTTACTATACCATCCACAACATCTGGATACGTGGCAATCTACTACTGTGCGGTTTCGTAGGAATTTCCTTCCACGCACCATACATCTCTGGAACGGCCTACCCGCGGCAGTATTTCCAGGTCGATACGACATGGGTACCTTCAAAAAGCGCGTCTACGTACACCTCAAAGGCCGGCAACGCACCTGAAGCTCCCCTGGTGTTACACGGGGCCGTGGGCGACGGTGATCACTTACCATCAGGTGACCCGTACGCTCGTTTGCCTTGCCTTTTCCATAAAAAAAAAAAAAAAAAAAATGTAGTATAGGTAGAGTTATTTTATAATTTTTGAAGAGCTGAAACTCCCAGTTTGAGAAAGCTTAGCTTATTATCTTTTCATAAGCTTTTGTTCAAGTTTTGAATATATTTGTAGCTTAATGTAATAAATGTCGTTAATACTTAATAGTCAAAAAGTTAAAATTGTTATAAATATGATATTTTTTACAATGTTTACCTGGCAATATGATTTGTTCTTATATTTTCAATCGGCCTGTTAAGTCGCTCTCGAAGCTGTAAGCCATCACACAATTACATTCTAGGTTAAAATCATAATTAAAAGAAAAACTTTTGTTTTAATTACTAAAATTAAAGTTAAGCTTTAATTAAAGATAAACTTAATGAATTTAAATTTAGTTAAAACTTAAATTTATTAAGTCACTATTATAATTATTTTGTAATACTTGTAAAATTATATACAGCTTATGGCATAAATATAATATAAATGTAAAATAAATAAAATATATGTTATATGACCTTATTACAAAAGATATCTGCTCGTGGTGTATCAGCAAGTCGTCTGCGAACAGCGGACAGCACAGCGGCGGGACCGGCCGCCCTCGCTAGGCACAACGCAGCACGAAGTTGCCCATTTTCTGAATCCTATAGAATATTGCGATAATAGCTAAATTATACTTCCCATGTATTCATTCATTCTTTCTTTTTAAATTATTTATTTTAAATAAATAAGCCGTACTCTATTTGTATTGTTTGTATTGTTTGTTAACGTAATGTGGAATGGTGAATGGATACATCTTTAAAATATTGTAATTTCATATTATATATTATAACATTTCCGAGCAATATAATGTTTTGTGATATTTTACGCAGCTTCACGCTGTATTCCGCACGTGCCAGGGTAGACAGGGGTACTTGGGAACCTAGTGTCAAGATACTCTGGTCCGTTACCCACTATCCGTCGAATTTGAGGTATTGTGTGGTGAATGGCTGAACTCAATCCCGATATATTAAGTAACTTTAATATACTTATTAGTAACAAAAAACAATACAATTAACACTAATCTGGCGCTATTTTTTCTAGCTTCAAGCATGTGGCATGGTACAGAATAGTTTGTATTGTGGACTTAGTGTTAAGACACGTCGTTTCTTTCCCCAGTTACCGCCAAAATAGTGTGTGTTGAGTGGCGGAGCTCATTGCCGCTTTCCCTTATTGACTAAGTTAAATATATCCTTTCCTCGAAACTATCTCATCCACCAACCCGTCCTGTTAACAATCGCATACCTCTTCGCCACTCCAGGCCTCGATTTCATCACATGAGACACGTACAAGATTTCAATAAGGCCTATATTCCATTAAGACCGAAACGTCGATTAAAATGTACTTATATTAAAATAACTCAATAAAATAGTGCTGAAATGAAATATTCCGATATGAATATGATATTGAGCATACCTAGACAACAGTCTCACAAGGCGATTAAAAATTTGCGAGTGGTCCGTCCTTACCTTGGCTTCTTAATAGCGACGACAAATTTTCTGAGAACTTATTTTTTATGACCGTAGACTAAATAAGGAACCTAATAACTTTTAAATTATGAAATTACTTAAAACCGAAACTTACAACTTCCTTTTTAAAATTCGTTATTTTTTTATAATATAAATTAAAAGTATGGCTTACTCCTATTATATCTGGTTCAAATATTAATTCAACTAGATGGTGTAGTGCCATCCGTTGTAACAGTGCATGAGGTAGCGCTGCCGAGGGTGGATCTCTTGCCAAACGCTTTATCAAAGCGGGTAGAAGTTGCCGTATGCAATTAGCGCTGGAACTGCGTACCACTGCACACACTGCGCCCTCGGCCGGCGCCCTTGCTGCTGACACCTGTTATGTTATATCATTTTTTTTAATAAATAAAGCCTACTTTTATACCTGCTCTAGGTATAGAAAATATTATGTAAATGCTAAATGTTGATATATAAGTTTTTGAAGAGGCAATTAAATAAAGTTAATGGGTAAATAGGTACAATAATTTGCTCAAGTAAAGATCTCTGACTTAAACTATTGCGGTTTACAAACTAATGCTACCCCTCTCTCCTCTATTTATCAAAATAATATATTGAAAGTTAAATAATACCTTCCTATAAACGGATATCGTACCAAAGATTTATCTAACACCGTCAAAACATCGATAGAGAAAAAAATGATTTTAAAAAATAATTAGCTGCGTCTCAATTATATTATGTCATCACTTACAAATATTTATAATAACACATAGAAAACTTTTAATCAACATTATTTTTTTTAAACTGTGATTTGGATATTAAAAAATACTAATTTGAGATTGAAAATGAGATTAGAAGCGAATTTGGTGTGTAAAAAAATTAATTTGGAGGATGAAATACTCTTGATACTAAAGAAAGATCAGACCAGAATAAATCTGGTCTGATCTTTCTTAGTAACCATAAATATATTAATTTATCTTTAATTAAGTAAGTTTGTCTAATAATCGATAATATCGCTAAATGTGAGTATAAAAAATGTTGTGCTGATCAAATGAAACAAGTTAGCAAAAGAGCGTAGCTTTTTTTAATTAAGACTGACTCTAAGGAAATTTTAATATTTACATAAGCCTGGATGACGTTAGAAAATACGACTTGTCCTTCTTTTAATTCTAATTAGAATAAAATGAGTCATAGTCAAACATTTTATATAAGAAGACGTTCTGTATGTTAATTTTTTTTCGGATCATTTATTTGTACATTGCCGGGATAATTACATAAACATTTATATAAAAAATTACCGCATCACTCAGCGCCCACATGTGTTGCAGGAAAGACAAAGCAACTGGTTCCAATTTCTTAACATTATCGGGGTCCAAGAGGATGCCATGAAGATGATCCGCTGCTTTTACTGCCGCTATCCAGTTCTCCTTAACAAAAGATAGTAAATAAATGATTATACATTTATTCGTAGCAACATATCACGTAGATTTCAAACCCTCGTTCTCATTACTCTCTATGTATTATTTATTACATTAAATACTCTTGCCCTATACATTTCTTGCCCTATACGTATCATCATTATTTTTATTAGTGAAATATTCTTTTAATAAAAAAAATAAAATTAGCTAAAACAACCTAGTGTCAAGATACTCTGTAATATGGTATCGTCAGAAATCGTGTCATTGGATGTTGAACTGAACTCAATGGAGCGTTTTTTCTTATTTATCAATAGGTACTAGTAAAAATATCATAATACTTGTGAGTGGGGATTAAACCCACAGTTACCGTATTTACCATCGAACGCTGTGCAACTATGCCACGTAAACGCCACAAGTTTGAAAACTTATGATAAAGGTGACATGTTTTTCTAAGTCATTTCAATAATAAATATAGAAAACACATTGTTACAAATTTAATATCATATGTACTTCAAGGATTAATTTATTATAGGATTAACCTACTAGCTAAGAAATATTGTAGGTGAAACATTGAGCTAGTTCTTAGAGAAGCTAAATTTAGGTAATAAAAGCAAAAGAGTGTCCTTGCAAAAAAATATATTGCTTACCAAAAATTAGTTGGTCAAGGGCGCATATATTAAGAAGTCCTAACTGAATATTCATTAGTTCTTTAAAAACGACGCTCAAGGTGAATAGTAATAAAGATCTAAAGCTTCTTTTCTGAACAATTAGTTTCTAAAAAAAAACACTATTAATTTAAAAAAATAATTAGAGTAAATACATTATCATAGGTAAGAGTTACATTATTAGGTCAGCATATTCGTTCCTATTAATATTAAATAACCAGACCATTTTAGACATATGTTTTATTATTTTATTATTAAAATGACACGTATATAAAATAAAAGGCTACGAAATATGTCTTTAAAAAGTTATTTAGTAGTAAAGTCTTAAATGTTGTATTATTTCTTAAACTAACTTTTGGCTTGTACTATTTTTTGTCTTGAAATATTGCATGGCTCATATCAGTGCACTTAATTTATTTTAAACACGGGGAACATGATGTCTTTACACTAAGTTGCCTCTACCTACCTACCTATGGAAAACCGGGAAAACATGCAGTCGCAGACACTGTAATATAAAGATTGATAAAGTGCGAAATTCTTGAAATATTAACGTACCGTATTATGCAACTGGGCAGCCACGTGTCTAGGAACAATTTCCAGTTCTTCCCAATCGTAGTACCCCCGTAAGGGAGACGGTGGCCGGGGTGAAAGTAGGTCGACGTCGTGGGTTGTCGCTACCAGATTTAGTATGAACCTAAATTAAATCTATATATGAAAATCAACGTTTTTATATTGCTATATTATTTTCACTAATATATTTACGTTTCGTCAAGACAGGCCTGCAAAGTGTGCCACTGCAAAAGCGATAGATCGATCTTCACTCGAGTAATATGACAGTTACAGCATGAAGCTAAACATAAATCTCCGTTTTGTGTTTTACAAGAATTGACCCAAGCTAGAATCTTTGCAATAAATTTCGAATTCACGATCACTTTAGTTAAGCAAGTGTCAATTGTGAAAATAATATGATAATGCTATAAGATTGAAATGAAAATAAAAATACACATTTCTTACACTATGATATTCTCTTGAGTCTTCCCTTGAGAGCCCCTACGATTGGAACGAGAAACAAGGATAAACTTGTGACGCCTAGTTATCGCCTCCAAAAAGTAAATAAATCATTAATGGGTCTAAGTATACGTATCTATAATAGTATTCCGCAGTGTATTTTGAATTTGCCACTAGAGAAGTTTAAAGTAAATGTTAAAGAAATGTTAATTAAGAAAGCGTACTACACTGAGAATATTTGAATTATAAAAATGTATCTAATTAAGGTCATTTGAATTTCATGCAGGATAATCACTATTGTATTAAACAATGAAACTGAGTTTCTTGTCGGCTCTTCTCAGCAGAACCGCATTCTGAGCCGGTGGTAATGTTTGTGACGATTCAAAAGTGCTTGCTAAAGCCTATTTGAATAAAGAATATTTTGAATTTCAATTTGAATTATAACAGGCAGATTGATGCCTGTCGTGGCGCAGCGGCACCAGCGCGCAACATGTTGTGAATTCGATTCCCACTTGAAGAAATTAAACAAAATATATTTTAATTTCATTGCTCTGTTAACCTTTATCTTAAAGGTAAAATGTGCGAGATACAGCGTGAAGCAGATTGACAGGTTTATTTATATTGGTGATGAATTTTACTGAATAATCATGATTTTCAGTTTTGGAACATCGGACGTCGACATGTTTCCTCGATGTTTGTTGCTATACTCACATAGGTTAGCGTTATCATCTGATAATGAAATACTGTTTGTAATTGAAGAATAAATTTGTAAAGGTTTTTTAAAGAAGCTCATAAGGATTGAATCCTGTTAATTATTTTATTGTAACCCACTATGTTTGCAATATCATACAGAAGTCATAGTTAATTCTATTTGACGTGGAAAGGAGCACGTAAAAGCTAGCTATTAGGTACATGAAGCGAATGTAAATATATATATATATATATATATATATATATATATATATATATATATATATATATATATATATATATATATATATATATATATATATATATATATATATATATATATATATATATATATATATATATATATATATATATATATATATATATATATATATATATATATATATATATATATATATATATATATATATATATATATATATATATATATATATATATATATATATATATATATATATATATATATATATATATATATATATATATATATATATATATATATATGTATAAGTATATATGTATGAGACTATGTAATGATTAGGACGATGCGCAATAATGTTTTCAAAATTTCCACGAAATACCAGACCAGCCAATGTTTTCATATAAAAAATTAACAGATGAATTATTTACAATCCATTTTAATTTTTAATATAAAAACAATGGCTGGTTTTATTAATTATTTATTTCAACCAAAGATCTAGGAATTAAAAACTAAAGCCTCTAAATTTATTATAAGTAGTAGTTTATTAATAGAACTCGTTTGTTAGAAACGAGAATATATTTATTTAATTTATAAAAAAAATCTATATTTTTTTAGCGTCTTTAAATAAAGAATATTTGATAAGAGAGGCTTAACTAGAGTACATAAGCATGTATGTATTTAAAGTGATAAATGTTAACACTAAAATAGTACCATCTAAACATAGGCATTTAAAATTTTATTACTTAGGATTATAGTAGAAGTTTATCAATATTTGCTCAAGTATATTGTAACTCTAAATAATCATTAAGTAAATCTTCATATAAATAAAGGCAAATGGGTAAATACGTACCGATCGTGATCAAGACTGATACGCGTTTGCTGTCTGCGTGGAGAAGGCGTAGGACTTCTTTGTAAATTATGTAAAACTTCTATTTCTCTGTGAGGCTCCACTGGACTAGGTACTTTATCTGGTGATCGCACCTCCACAAGTGTCAAAGCAAATCCTGACGTATCTTTAGATGTATTATTCAAATCATTCTTTTTACTAAAATAGTCATACAACTCACTTAAAGATTTAGACTTCACTTTATTCTGTTTCATTAAAGTTTTTGGAGCTTTATTATTTATAATGGGCAGGGGAATACCGCTCTTTTTATTTGTAATATTATTTTCTCTTTCGTCTGTTTCTTGTTTATCTGCATGTTTATCAGTTATTACTGATGTAGTTTCGGGTATAATTTCTATACTAGATTTATCTAATAATGCTCTAGGCCGATTTAACTTCGTATCATCTTCACTAGTTATGATGTTGTCACTGTCTGGCGTTCGGATCTTAACACTCTCTCCACCAAACCGCACTCTTTTCACGACTACGTCAGAATCCTCTTCAGAGTCTCTGTCATTGTACTTTAAAATAGGACGATCTGAACTATCATAGTCCTCTTCACTTGGGACTTTATCTGATTCAGTCTCGTTTTGTTCTAGAACAGTCATTGTTATAGCAGTGTCCGAATCAAATTTAATTTCAGTCTCAATTATAACTTTAGCATAATTATTGCTATGAAATGATATCCTGTGTGATTCGTCTGACGAAGAATCAGTAGATAAATATATAGGATTCATAATTTGGTTATTATAAACACGATTAATGTGTACAATAGGTTGGCGTGACTTTCTAGGAGCGTAATAAACATCCTGTGAATCTTCGTCGTGTATTTCACATAAGATACGAAATTTATCTTGAATTCTTGAATCTAACGTTGAGAAGAGCATCTTATACTGGTGTGGTCCACATAACTTACGTAGTTTCATTAATGATCGCAATGCAACGTCCTGGTGCATGCTATCAAACAGTTTTTCACCCAAAATCTGAAAGACTGGAAGCAACTCCAAACTGTTACATCTTCGTTTCAAAATACTTATAAGAGAAGGTATAGAAAGTATGAGTCCAGTCACAATATTTATCCTCGTATCAATGTTACCTGTACGTGGCCTAATATTATTATAAGAAAATTTATCAATTATTGCTCTCGCCGCACACTCTGGATCCTCACAATGAAAACAGAAAACCTTCAACGCATCGAGTGCAGCTTTACGTACGTTAGGCGAATTATGTCCAAGATTGTCTATAACTTGATCGAAAGGAAACGAAAGCGCGTTACCCGATAGCGGAAGCAAATCAGCTAAAACTCTTAGTGCGTGTAATCTGACTTCCCACTCGGGGTGCGATAAACGATCTTTGATAGCTATATAAAGCAATTGGACGTCGAGATCTGGTGGTAAAGCACGCGCTCGTAAGATTCGATCCCATAGAGGAGCGAGTGGTGGCGGCGGTTCAGGCAGTTGCATGGCGGTGGACTGAATCGCGTGCCCGGCGGCGCCGCCGACACACAACTGGGTTAATGATCGGACAAAGCATGCCAGCCGCCCCTGACCAATCGATGCGAGTAGTACACTCTATATAAGCTTATAGTTAATACATCTAGTATGGGAATACCAGTAGGAAATATCATATTTATCATTACCTAATCCAGTTTCGATATTGTAACATTATAAAATAATGTTTCAATGTACTTATGTATGTTTATGAATTTTAAAAATATTAAATTAGGTATTAAACGACTTCAGCTGTGTCGATTGTAAAGTTGTTAAGCGATTATGTATATTGATTACTCTATTTTTTTTTATAGGTAAGGGTGATTAATTATAGAATTTTTATTTAGCGGCATCGAGTCGCTATACAAACCAACTTGGCAGAAATTCGGGGAACGGCAGTGTTTTAATAAGAACGGAGTGTTTTAACCCTAGGTTCCTTCGGGACGGAATATAGCGTGAAGCAAGACAAAATCTAAATTTAATTACCTATATTTATAATACCTTTATTTTACTTAGTGCATGTTTAGCTAAACTATTTCGAAATTGTTTAATATTCGTGAATATTCCAGTGTTTCCACCATAATGTGGCACATAGTTTAATAGAACTATACGAGTAGGTACCTTAAAGAGTGTCATTGGTTGAATAAGCTTATGTTTATTTGTTTAAGTATATTATATAAACAAATAATCCTGAGAAATTGTTAGTAAATTATTAACAAGAAACAAATAATTCGCTTATCTATGAGTATGTAGCAATAAATTGCTATAATATTGAATTAGTAATTACAAATTTGAAAAGATTTACGCATTGTTTAAACGTTTAAATGTTAAGAAATTACTCTTAGTGTATATTTATGGGTTTCAAACGTACTTAAATAAAGTAAAATTTTACGTTTTGTAACGTTTATAAATATGTAGGTACTTGATTACTGAAATAATCAAATATCTATATTTTGTATTTAAATATTATATTATTTATCAACAGAGTCCACTTTGATATTGAATAAAAGAATAGTACATCTTATTAATTAATAATTTATTTCTTATTATTAACTTAAATAGGAGAATTTTATACACTTAAGCATAGTGACTAACTGTACTACAAAGACATACTTTTATTGTCATATGTTATACAAAACTGTCCATCACAATTAAATTACCATAAAGTAATTAATAAAATTGATTCAAGAGTTAACCTTATGAAGTGATTTAAAGGAATTAAACATGTTCATCGCTAGTGAATCCTAAATTATGGTGTTCTTTATTTTGTTTCATTTGTGTCTCATTTTTAGCTATGTTGACACTTCTTGCGACTTGCTCTATGGTGTCAAAAAGTGGTAAATGCCTTGTTTCTGGTGTCAAAGTGATTAGCGCACTCGACACTGCCCCGGCAAAGCCAAATGTTATTGGAGCCAGAACAGACCATACTGCTGCCTGCAAGTTAATTTACAAATTATTTTTCTTATTTCAAAAATCCTTGACTTGATTATTGTTAAGTAGATTATTCTACCGAAACCACGTTTAAAGTCAAAATTATTCAAGACCTGTAAAAATGTATTTTTTAATTTGATAATTAGAAAGAACCAAATAAACAAAAATTAATTTAATATAGTATTTTTTTTGGATCAGGAGCTTTTTTCCGTCATGCTAAAGTGCTTGTAACTTTTAAATCGCTAATTAAATGTTCATAAAACATAGATAAGAATATCCACTATGAACAAGGCTTTCGATTAACTTAAAATTATAACATTATTCTTTTAGGGTGAAGTTTAAAAATATGTAGTTAAACATATCATAGACTTGTCGTTGCGCAGAGGCAAGCATGTGACTGTAAAAGCGACAGGCAGTGAGTTCGATCGCACTCGAGGAAATGATATATTTAATATTTTCAGCGGCGTTGAGTTATGCACTCTACAAGCATTGCTTCAAATTCGGTGGAAAGTGGAGAACAAAAAAGAGTCTTTTAACACTAGGTCCCCAACTTCCTTTTGGTTTGAAAGTTATATTACGTGCAGGATACAGCCTGAATTTGACAAACAAAGCATACCATCAAAGGTGTAAGCAACCCAAGCATGATACCGCCACTGTATGCAAGTGTGCATAATCCGAGTACTGAGCCTCGGACACTTGTAGGGAAGAGCTCCATAGTATACGTCACTACGCCAGTAAAGCAAGCGGACGCTAGAAGTTTACCCGCTAAGAAGAATGCTACTTTAACCCACGTAACAGCTGAAAATAAATGTTTTAGTTATAATCAATTCAAAGTTATAAATTATGTAAGCTATGTTTAAGTCCACATCTCGTTTGTAAAATTTTAATAAAGTATATTTTATGTATACATGTGTATTTATGACGCCTATCCTGGCGCAGGCGCCCTACAAACGCGACAGGCAATGGTAACAATTAGCACTGGAGGAAATAATTCATCTTAATTGATTCCTCGCTCTGATAATAAGACAAAGCGCGAAGTTAAAGGAGCGTTTCAACATTGGATTCCGATCGCCTACCCAACTATTTGCGCGATACAACGTGCAGTTTAATAAATACTTACATTCAGGTACAAATCCGTACACTATACACATCAATCCACATAAAGAGTATCCAAAAATCAATGGTAATTTCCTTCCATATCTATTCATCATGTACATAGATATCAATTCTCCCGGAAATGACATAATTGCGCCCAATAAGAAAAACAGATACTTATTTCCGGGCAACCATACTGAATTTGCTACAAGACCATAATAAATATAGGAAATAGCAAAACGTGTGACAAATACCACAATAAGCCTCTTCAGGGTTTCGGTACAACCAAATAGGTCAAGGAAACTTTCTTTTTTTCCACCAACTTTAATATTATAGGCTTGTTTCAAAGTATCCTCATTTAACTTTTCTAAGTCTTCAATTTTTGTATTTATTTTATTCTTTTTAATCATCTTTTTCAAAATGTTTTTAGCTTCATCTACTTTGCCATTCAAGATAAGCCACCGCGGACTTTCATGAACAATTAATATGTAAAATAAAAATAATAAGGGTGGTGTATATATTATATAAATTAACGATTTCCAATGTGGTACTAACATAGCTATTATGGCAAAGAGGGCTTCTCCCATGTAAATTGCATATGCAAATAATACTCCTGATAATATTCGGTTTTCCGTATTTCCAATTTCAATCACTGTAAATAATAAAATAAAAGTTTGAATAAAAAAAGAAGATAATTCGACTAATAAGCTATTTATAATTTTTAATAATTATTTCCCTCTGATATAAGAAGCGTGAGCGATCATCAGTTGTGAGGGTTTGAAAGATTTATCGATTTTTAATATTTTTCAATGATAAAATTAAGTTATAGGATAAGGAGCCGTCCATTAATCACGTGATGTTTTTGTTGTTAACTCCCCTCCCCCCTTGGTGATACGTGGTGAGGTTTAAGGATTACACCATAAGAGTAGATTTCATTAAAATTCAATAGTTTCATATTTCCATTGCTTATTTTTGCAATAAGAGTTATTACGTGGACGCGTAGAGTAATAATTGATTACTCTTAAATATACCTTAAAGCTGATAAAATTAGCTTTAATTTACATATATTTATAATGATTTTTTTCTCTTGCACTACGCGTTTGACGAAAAAATAAATACCCGTGATATCTTACTGCACCCCCCCTACCCCTTATGATATTTCGTGATTTTCGCCTCTGAATCTCAATGTTGTGATTTTTAATCTTATTGGTTGGAGCTTAAATATTTTGCTTTAGTAAATCAAAGCGGGACGTTGAAGTCTAACACTCAACACACAATGTCTCAATTCGGGTGGAAAAATGAAAAGGAACATAAAGTGCAAAGTGCCTTGCATTAGATTTTTTCTGCTAAGCTTCATTTGGGATAAGACATATAAGTACATAAGGCAAATAAATACTTACTTATTATACTTGAAGTTGCAGCTGCACCTCCAGATATAGCCGCTTCGAGAAACTCTAATGCAATGTAAACATAATAAGAAGAAGCGAAGCTCTTCAAGTTTCCGACGATGCATCCCACGGCACAAATGATAAATGTAGGTTTGCGGCCAATGCTGAAGGCAAACAAATTAAATGGGTAATTTTCATGCGCGAATACGCATTTTCATGCGTACCTTATTTGATATTGCACATAATTTATATTCTATTCTCATCTATGCCGTATTCACATTTACGGAATATTAGAATTTTCGCTTATATACATTTATGATTATTAAAAAAAATGTGTAAAATGTTTTAGACATAATTTTTATCGCTCCTTCAAATAATCATAATATACCGATAGTAATTCTAGTTTTAAATAGTGTGTAATAAAATGAAAGAAACGTACATATAAAAATAAACAAACATTAAACAATAACTTCCATTTATGTAACATATTAGGTAGTTCTTAATCAATCATAATTGATATCTGAGATGAGAAATTTTTTCAAATGTAAAAAAAAAACGCAGAATTATTCAATATTTTATCATTGAATAATTAAATGTACTAATTACTGTTTACATTGTAAAATACTACACATTTAATAGCAGATAGTTAACATTACATAGTATTACTTTACTTTACACTTTATCAATACTAATCTACAGTTAAATATTAAGAAAAGTTATAATTAACGAACATCTGCACTTACGTATCTGCTAACCATCCCGCAACTGTCATTGCTACAGCCATGCCGAAGCTATGTACTACACCCACGAAGCTTCTTTGCCATGGTTGGCATGCCAAGTTAAGCTGTAGTAAACGAGTAAATACACAATATGTATATTAATATTAAAACAGAAAGTATTTTTATAGATTTAGCAAGTTATTGAAAGTCAAACTCGTAAATTTTGACATTTATATTGACTTGTATCTAAATAGTATTAACAAACCTCAGACACGATAGTATTATTGTTTTCATAAATCCAATCAGTGCATTCCGTATAAGCATTGGTAAAGCTGTTATTTGTGCACATGTTATCCTTTAAATATGTATAATTCAGTACTGGTCTTGTACACTGATCCGTGTGGGCAGTTGGCCACCATGATGCTTCATATGCACCAGTAGTTTCACATTCTGGTATACGACACCTAAAATATCATTTTTATAGTATTCTTATGTTGACTTTCTTGACTATAATCGGTCCAGGAAATACATTAAAGTTACTTAACTTTGAAAAGTTTTCTTATGTAACTAAGTATGTAGAAATAGATGTGAACAGTTTTTTTTTAACATTTCAATATTAGATCAGTTTAAACATAAAATATATAGAGCCTTTTTAGTCTTACAAAACGACAAGATAAAAAAAAAAACATTTTTATTTATTATGATATTTATTATTTCTTTGTTCTTCAAACCATTCGCATAATTCCTACAATTGCCATTTGATATAAGTGTGGGGAGGTGCACCTGTATCTATTACGTTGTATAATTTAACAAAAACTATTTAATTATTCATAATTAAAAAATAGTCTGGTGCGTTAATATGAAAGCACATAAAAGCATATGATATCTCTCTTTTCTAGTATCTCTACATAAGGCAGGGTAGGCAGAAGGAACATATAAATTTAGTGTTAAATATTCCATTCTGTTTCCCACTTTACGCCGAATTTGATTCGTTGCGTGGTGAGTCGCGGAATTCAACGCCAACGGGACTCAAATATCTCTATCTCTCTTTTTATATACATGTTTATAAGTTTTATTTTTTTAAACATATTTGATTGTATAAGGAATACTCACCTATAATTAACTTCTCCCGCTATGAAAATGTAATTAACATTAATCATGGATACGAATATCGGTGGTAAGCACAGGTAAAAATATTGTACTACTTGATATTTTCCGAAATTCTCCAAAATATCTCCCGCACTAACTTCGGTTTTACTTTTAGACTTCCCCATTTTTTATTTATATAAATAAAAAAAACTATAATTTAGTTGTAAATTTATATAATAATTTGTAATTATTTGATTAGAAAGCACGAAAACCACGAAATCATAAAATTTCGAACACCACTTTTAAAATGAATTAAAGGGGAATTCCGTAAACTTTTCTTAAAAGGTAACGGAATATTATTTAAAAACACCATGAAAAAGTAACAATTTTATCCCTTTAAAAGGAAAAAGTTTCCGTGATATCAAGATAATATCACAAGAGTGTATATAAAGATACTGAGTTCTAATTACTTTATACAATTTATTATATATAGGCATAGATAATATTCACGTAATTAAATAATATGCTATCTTTTTGGCAAACTTGTCAAGTCTTATCTTAGAATAAAGTCACACTAGGCCTTATTTAGAATAATATATAATTAAACATCTGACTTAATCGAATAATAAATATTGTGGACATATTGCGTGGTGGGGGTGGGACCCAACGTTGCCTTTGTTTTCTTACAATAGAGGCCTCAATAAATATATTTGGGTGTATATACAGTACAGTCACTACTTAAAACAAACCGTGACATGCATTTTATTAAAAATTTTTTTTATAAAATTGAGACACCTTTCTTTTTGAAACATTTTAGTAAAATATTACTAAAAAAAATTAAAAAGAAAGGTTTGTTAAGATTATTTTCAAATAAAATAAAATTAAAATACAATAGAATCGATCCGAAGTATATTGTGGTTCTGGAATAGAACTTTTTCTTTGAGGAATTGATGAATTCATGAAACCTTTATATTTGACAGAAAAAAGGCTTTCTTTGACAGAAAAAAAAGGATGTTTTGAGTCAAAATACGTCGTTAAATTCTGCCACTAGACAGGTAACAAAAACATTGAGGGCAAAGGTGTCTTTATGGGAATGGAGTATCTTACTACTAGGGTCCCAAGATTCCTCGGCGTGTCTTGTCATGTGCGGTATACTAACCAAAAAAAATTTATATATATATATATATATATATATATATATATATATATATATATATATATATATATATATATATATACATATATATATATATATATATATATATATATATATATATATATATATATATATATCCGATCCGCTGCTATTGTCTCCCAGTTTGAAGGTTCTAGGTTACATCTCTTCATGCGGCGCTTAAGCACATCTTTGTATCGCAGCAACTGACCACCTTGTTTTCGCTTGCCAACTTGGAGTTCAGAGTAAAATATTTGTTTCGCTACTCTTTGGTCCGGCATCCGGGAGACATGACCTGCCCCCTTATTAGATAGACCTCTATTCCATCAGCTTTCGCACGCAGCAGCACTTCCGTATTACGAACACGGTCCCACCAGTGAATATTTTATATTTCCCGTAGGCATTTAAGGTGAAAACTATCCAACGTAGCAAAAGCTGCAGTGAGCTTTTAGCCTAGCTGTATTAAATAAACCGCCGCCGTCAGTACAATAGCGAATACGAATTCCAAATTATATATATATATATATATATATATATATATATATATATATATATATATATATATATATATATATATATATATATATATATATATATATAATAAATAAGATATTTGAACTGTTACGATTAAAATATATAAATTGCGTAAAGCAGATGCGTATGACTATGCTAACGATAGACTTTCAATGCGTCTGGCTAGATGAACTACTTAACCAACAAAACGGTCGGTCGGGCAGTAGTTCTGGTATGGTTTTGTAGGGATATAACATAACATAGTGATAACGTTGAGCTTTATAATGTAACGTAACTTAGGTACCATTAAAACCTTTTTTTCAGCTTCACGCTGTGTCACGCACATGTCTACTAAAACGCTCAACGCGCCTGTAGAAGTTTTCACTTCAAAAAATAATAATTTCAAATTACCTATATATTTAACATTTTCATTTCTTCGTTCGCTTCGCGCTGTTTAAATTCAGAGGAAAGTGGTGAACGAAACGTCTAAACGAGTTGCAATTACCCTTCGCCTGCCCTGACATGTACGTAATATAGCGTTAAGCTGAATAAAAACGTAAGGTTTTTTTGTATTTATTTGTAATGTAATATATCCAACCAAGATTTTCGTATGTATTAACTTGCTCTTAATGCCATGATAATCGTGAATCCCTGAAATAATTTATATGATTAGTATTGAAACTTTTAAAGGACTGCACTGCAGACAGTGGAGGCCAATTCAGACAAGCTTTATATAATTTTAATCGTTTAATATTAATGTATTACATTGGCACACTTTATTAGATAAATATTACGTAAGAAAAGATATGTTTTTCTTTGTAATAATATTTATGGCCAGGCTAGGTACTTATATTATGACTGACTGAACTATATATATATATATATATATATATATATATATATATATATATATATATATATATATATATATATATATATATATATATATATATATATATATATATATATATATATATATATATATATATATAATAAATAAGATATTTGAACTGTTACGATTAAAATATATAAAATTGCGTAAAGCAGATGCGTATGACTATGCTAACGATAGACTTTCAATGCGTCTGGCTAGATGAACTACTTAACCAACAAAACGGTCGGTCGGGCAGTAGTTCTGGTGTGGTTTTGTAGGGATATAACATAACATAGTGATAACGTTGAGCTTTATAATGTAACGTAACTTAGGTACCATTAAAACCTTTTTTTCAGCTTCACGCTGTGTCACGCACATGTCAGGGTAGGCAGAGAAAACGGGAACCTAGTGTTATGACACTCCTTCCCACTTCTGTTCGCCACGGTCCGCCGAATTTGAGGCATTACGTGTTGAGTGGCGGAATTCGGCACGCTAACGCGACAGGTTGTGAGTTCGATCCTAACTCGAAAAAAAAAAAAACTATTAGCAGTCGTGGGACTGCCGATAGAAGTGAAAACGGAACTATTAAGTTGATAGTAATTAAAACTATATGCAAAAATTATATGATTTTTTTTATGTTTTATTTATTAGTTACATATGATGGGTTAAACAAATCATGAACAAAATATAAATACAAAGTAGTTGAAAAAATAATTAATTATACATAGTATTTATATTTACACGAATTTCAATGAATTCAAGTTTCAACATTATTTTCATTATTTACATCATTGTCATCATTAATTTCGACAATACTTAGATTACCTGTTCGTTCAATCATTTCATTGTATTCTAAAAAGATTCAATAGGTACTGTTATTATAACGTATTGGTGACGTGACTCACAAAATTATACTTATCCAAAAATCGTCCAACGCGCACATAGTACAGTCAGAAATAGTCGATGTATTAGTATATACGTGTACACAGGCTACATTAGTGTATACGTGTACTACTGCGCATGCGCTAGTCGCACGACTGCTATTATCATTAGCATGTCGGTGACGCGAACCGAGGATTTTACCCTCTACTAAAACGCTCAACGCGCCTGTAGAAGTTTTCACTTCAAAAAATAATAATTTCAAATTACCTATATATTTAACATTTTCATTTCTTCGTTCGCTTCGCGCTGTTTAAATTCAGAGGAAAGTGGTGAACGAAACGTCTAAACGAGTTGCAATTACCCTTCGCCTGCCCTGACATGTACGTAATATAGCGTTAAGCTGAATAAAAACGTAAGGTTTTTTTGTATTTATTTGTAATGTAATATATCCAACCAAGATTTTCGTATGTATTAACTTGCTCTTAATGCCATGATAATCGTGAATCCCTGAAATAATTTATATGATTAGTATTGAAACTTTTAAAGGACTGCACTGCAGACAGTGGAGGCCAATTCAGACAAGCTTTATATAATTTTAATCGTTTAATATTAATGTATTACATTGACACACTTTATTAGATAAATATTACGTAAGAAAAGAAATGTTTTTCTTTGAAATAATATTTATGGCCAGATTAAGTACTTATGATTATGATTGACGACTGTTATTACGACGAGAACGTATTTTTTATGGTTATAAACAAAGGAATCATTAATATATAAAAGAAACAAGAGAAAATAAAATGAAAGAGAATTTTATTAATATAAATTTTTACGTCTTATTATTCGAATTATTTCTGCCCACCGAGTAAAAATTATCGATTCTTGTATTAACCGATGTTGGTACATCTCTACAGTCCTCAGAATATATGTATTATCTACATACGAAATAATTCTACTCGAGACTCTTGTCAGTTAATTTAATGTTTATAATTTTTTATTATACATAAATATAAAGTTCCCTATAACATTATTTGTTTTTTTGTAATACTTTTTAATGTTAAGTGAAACTACACTGACCGTGAAAGATGAACAGACGCCAAAATAATATATTTGAATACTGTAATAAACCCTGTTTTTATCAAATGTGACGTGAAAAGTGATGTCGATAAGATGAAGCTGATAATATTTGTGTTCATTATTACTGCAAGCATCTATTACCCTATATTTGCCCAAAATGACGAGTGTAATAAAATCAACAGTAGTCGATGTGACTATAAGCTTAATGTCCGTAAATTGTCTGAATCTTTGGCTAGTAAATTCAGCGATATCATTGTCAAAGAACTTGGCAGCGAATATACGTCACATCTAGAAGTCAGAACTGCTTATAAAGTTAGTCGTTACCATACAACTGATGGTAATTCGTTGTCTACTATAGTAGACAAATTGAACTATAAAATATCATCAGCAGTAAACATTCTCTTAGATATGAAAAATACTATGAATTTTACCAATTCTCCGTCCTTTACTCATCCTTGTCCATTTAATTCTATCGGTAAATCTGTATTTATAAAAAGTTCCAATATATTTGACGACATTTCTTCTATTGACCTAAAGCCAAAAATGTTGGGACGCTTCAAAGATTTAAAAGTGAAGAGATCATATTTCTTATCACATTTAGATTATGCTACTGACAAAAACTGTGCTTCCATGCCACATTCAAACTCAAGATATTTATACCACAAGGTGGTGCACCCTGATCCTAAACTAATCATATTTATTATTGATAACAATATGAAGATAGAAGCTTTGGAACATGCTGTAAATATTGCAAAAGAAATTGCATATGCTTTACAAAGTTCAGATATGTTCGCCTTGAAGATTACTAATATGAGTAATTTTATGAAGTTTGAAGACACATGCAGTAGAGATGGGGTTTCAAATACAGGAAATGCCACGGATAATAACAAATTACTGTTTAGAGAATATTTAACTTCCATTGACATATCCTCTGACAATTTACCTCCTGATACAATAAATGCAGAAATTAAAAATTTATTAGATGAGAGGCCACTTCCAAAGAATAAATTATTAATATTTTTGACAGATATAAAATTTTTAAATGATAATATGTGGCTTAAAATGTTACCTCTAACTAAAAATGAGAATACTGTAACATTGGCTATTGGATGTATAATTGAAAGTGAAAACATAAGAAATTGGTCAATAGAAGTTTTACATGTGAGGTTACAAAATAAATCAAATCACCATTCTGTGATGAAACTACATCTTAACAATAGTGGAGTTTTTGGACAAATAGCATCTGCTTTTTTTTCATTATTGCCAAGTAAATATAACAATAGACTATATGCCGAAGGGCCAATATGGGAAGCCACTGAGAGAGATTTTATGGTGTCATTAGTATATCCTATACCAAGCGGAGTTATCGGCTTAGATCTCTATTGGTCAGACTTAGCGGAAGACATAATATACTTTAAAGGTGGTAATCACAAGAAGCGAGCCTTTGTTATGGACTTTTCTGGTAAAATTCTCATGCATACATATTTTCCTAGACCTGAATCAGCATCTGATAAAATTAAATTTACAACATTAGATAAAATTGAAAATATAAATACTATGGATATACTAAAACAAAAACTTTTCAATATATCTTCAGGTAATTTTACAACAAGTGATAAAAACTCATCTAAATCAATAAATTATTCTTGGCAGTGGGTACAAGAATTATACATTGTTTGTGTTGTGTCTGAAGTTGTAAATAGCAGTGCTCTAAACAAAACAAATGTGTTCTTCACCAGAAATAGTAAAGAATTACTATTCCATAGGTTAGATTTATTTCCTCCTAAAGGGGGCAATGTTTGCCGCTATTTCAAACAAATTGCTACCATTGACCAAGGTACTGTATACTTAAGTCCGTCAAGCTTTCAGTCTCCTTTTACTTATTTATATGACATGGGCGATGGACAGGAGGCCGTGTCATATATGCAAAATTATTTAGCTTACTTAAAAAGCTTTGCACATGGCTTACTTTCCAATCCTGGTTTAAAAAATGAAATACAACAGGATGTTGGTTTTCTGAATTCAATTTTATCATTTTACAAACGGCAGCACTTACATGGTCCATTTTCAAAATACATAGTTAGAAGGTATGCTGTAACTGAAAATGGTGTGTTAGTGATGTTCCCAGGTACTGTTTTGGAGTATGATTATGAGCCAGTACGAAGGCCTTGGTATACTTATGCTGTGGAAAATCCTGGAAAGATAATACTGACACCACCAAACTTGGATGTAGGAGGAGCAGGATATGTAGTTACTATATCATATGCTGTTCAGAGTCCTATTTATCCTTCAATGGTTGTTGCTATGGATGTTACCATGGGCTTCCTATATAAACTTATCATCGACAGTCTACCACTTTGTGCCATTCCCTATGTTAAATGCTATATAATGAATAATCGTGGCTACCTTGTATCACATCCTGGATTGATGGACCCCAATAGCTCGGGCCCAATTGAACAACAACATATTACACACAAAGAATCAATGATTGCTATCGACATGCTTAATCATAAAGGATTTGTGATTAAAAAGTTGTGCAGCAATTTCTATGATAAAACAATCCAAAGATTTTATGAATTTAATATGTCTTTGCCAAATGTACTTTCCAATGTAGTGTCAGGCGATCATTGTGTTCATTATTACATCGCGACAATTCCAGGTACTAATGCCTTTGTAGGTCTTGTGAATGCTTCGTGTAGTGTGGGGGCTTTTTGTCCTTGTAGCATGGTGGACCGACTTTGCCTGAACTGCAATCGTATGGAACAAAACGAATGTGAATGTCCTTGTGAATGTAGCTCGGAATTATACGAGTGTCCCGCTATGAATAGTTCTAAATCAGCGCAAAATATCCCCTTATGTGGCATGACGCCCGAAAACAATAATCATAAGTCCCATTATTTTCATAATTTTGCAGAAAACCTCAAGTCATGCTTCGATTTTCAATGTGAAACGTACGTGACCCATTCAACTTGTTTAGGAATTTTAGGTTGCGAGTGGTGTCAAGTAGATTCTGATGGTCGAACGCCTCTCTCTTCACCATTTTGCACCTCCCAATCGACTTGCTTTAATGGAGTCCTCGGCGCAGTCACTCCTTACGGTGAAGGTACCTTTGGTCACGTAAATAGGGATGCTTTTGCTAGTTATTCAGCTATTGGCCCAATAGCTGGTTGCATAGTAACAATAAGTTTAATAATAGCAGTTGCGATATATTGCTATAGGCAAAACACCTCATCTGATAGTTGTCATAATTTATACGTGGATGGTCCTGCAGAGACCTGGCATGATGCCGATGTCCAAATGAGCCACATGCCTTCAGATGACATGCCCGATATGTCAGGGCAGGACAAACTGTTACCAGCTATGGAGATTGAAGCCCCTATTTCACCCTACCGAGTGGTAACGGGATACAGGCGTTCCCACGCCGCTAACGGGTCAGACCATGGTTACTCTACTATGACGCCCCACGAAGATTCAGAAGCTACTGGCTTCTCCGTAAATGATCCAACAATTTTATCAGACGATACTAAATCTGATGCCAGTTTCCCTGCCCCTATTAAGAAGCCTAAAATAAAACCTGCCGATTTAACTATGACTATCCTTCCATGTGGTAAAAACAGTGTGATAGCTCCTGTCACTGTTCACAGACATATGGAAGCATCCTAATACGTACATCTACCTCTTCTGTATATAATAGTTAAGTATTTTACGTGTATTATTGTGATACGATTCGCTTCAATTGTTTTTAAATATTAGTTGCTATTATTTAGTTTTTCGATTTTCGATGTTTAAAAAACTTAATAGCATGTAACTTATATATTTAAATTAATTTTATGTATTAAAAATACATACATCCTTTCAGTTGAATAATGTTTACTGTAGATTAAGATTAACTCTTATTTGTATATTTTTATATGATCTATTACTGTGAAGCAACTATTATCTCTAGTAACGTATCGGACTACTCCTAATTATGTAATTTCCTATGGGAAGAAAAAGACTGCCAATGTATACTCATATTATAATAATCATTTATGCTATCATAAAATAAATTGAGATTTGAAGTCATTATGATGAGAAAGAAACAAAATAAAAAAATAATATGCATTGTGAATACTATTTAAAAAAATGACATAATTGTAAGACAGCAGTGGGAAAAAGTCGGTAAAAATGTTATGTTATATCGATTAGAAAACACTCCTTCCGTACTTGATCCAATATATCTAAGGTTTGTCAGCATCACGGATACATCTGGAGTAGATGTGCTGCCTATACCTGTACAAGCACATATGTATATATATATATATATATATATATATATATATATATATATATATATATATATATATATATATATATATACATACATACATACATATATACAAACATACATACATACATATATACATAATGCCTTCAAATCTGATAATTTTTTTTGTATGTTGATTCGTAAACATTATATGTTAATGAAATATAATCGTTATATGAAACTTAATCTTACTGTACTTAAAATATATAAATTCTAATGAAATGCAATAGTTCTTAAGTCACATAAATCTGGTTGTTCCGTATGTACATACTGTACATATATATGTATATTATTGCTATATGTTCTTAAACCTACCTATTACATTTTTATATTTTCATAAAATGTGCCAGTGCCTGTGTATTTATAAGCTAATTTAGTTGTAATTAAGACTGACTTTGATGTTACATTTACTTAATGTGCAATGTAATACATTTTTGTATTAAATAAAATGACATTTTTATTTCTTTTGACCTTAAGTTAATACTTGATATTATATTTAACGCTTATGCTTAATAATTTTATTTATGGAGTAGATATAAAATTTTAAATTTTGTTTTTCTTTTTGATATAGCTTCCCACGCAGTATGGCATATATCAGGATAGGCAGAGGAAAACTATTGCTGAAACACGGTTCCCCATTTCCCCTTTTAACCGCATCCTCCACAGCCAAATTTTTGGAATCAAACCCACTAAACGCCACCGTTTGGCATAAAGCCCGGGCATTATGCATAGTGTCCATGACCATAATGCAGAAAATAATAAAAACATGTCTCATCACATTTTGACAAACTAGGATCAAACTGTTTGCTTATTCGAAATAAGTGTGTACAAACCAAAATGTAAGTAAAAAGAATGTCTAAGATCTAGCTGCATAAACTGCAGGAAACTGTTTTTTTTTTTTAATTAATCTTATTTCATAACCGAACCCCGTTGATAGATTTTAGATCATTACATTAATTGTTTATGATAATCACAATAAATGTTTTTGTGCCAACGGGAAGTAGCTATTTGTGGTCTAACTATAAGTGATTATTACTTCACTATTGTTGTATTATTACCTAGAATTATCGTAGCATAATCATCAACGTTGGTTTAATTGCGTTGGTTGAATGTTGTAATTACGCTTGATCCATTTTTAGTTATCTTGATAAGTTTTTATTCGACAATTTATTTAGTTTGCTTCTCATACTGGCCAGGATGACCGATATTAACCTAATAATAATACTGCTGAATAAAATTAGCATTTATATAAAAAAGAGTTGAACTTCGCGCTCGCGCTTCAATTCAGTTCTCAAAAGCTTAGATCAACACGTCCTGAATTATTTATTTTTCATCTAGTAGACTATGTGGTTTCCCTACGTTATAAAAAACATAATATCATTGATATATGTAATCTATATTTATAATAAATCTATAACTAACTGATCGATGTTTGTACATGGAAGATATATTAAAAAAGTCTTTTATGTGTTCTGTTTGTCTGTGCGTTTGTTGGCAATAATCTCAAAAACGGCTTAAATGCAGTTTACACTATTATATTTGGCAACCGTTTTTTTATTACGCTGGGAAATGTGCTGACGCAGATCACTCGTGTCTATTACAAGCGGTACTGTCGGACTTATGGTGAATGCGGTCCTACCCACTAAAACGCAGCGGTAACCGTCTCCATCTATATGAGACGCTGCGGGATCGCTCTCGCGTCTGCGGGATGCGACGTCACAGTGGATAGCCCAGCCATTACGGGCCACCGCGATAGACAGTGTAAGATCCCTACCCACTACAGCCATTAAGAGATGGCGTTGTGGGGCTCAAGGGGGGCATTCGGTCAGAGTGGGATGTGCTAAATCTACGAAGGCATTACACTCATGGCACACCGGTGACATTTCCCGACGTGCAATCTGGTACAAGTATTTGCTGAAGCAACCTCACCCCGTAAGCACCTGCACCAGTCTGAACGTAACCCCTTGTAACCCAGCGCTCTAAGTGGATAAGCAATGCCTCCAATGTCGCTAATTCTGTGGCCGGGGATCTTAAGTCCTCATTCCATCGCCGAATGAGGACTTCATCCGCTCTCCTTCTGCGTGCGATTTCCTCCCACGATGGTTGTACGCTTCACGACCACTCACTTACGCAGAATGCATGTTCTCTGGTAAGCACTTCTGCCTGGAGCTCCAACGGCAGATCGTTTGCAAGAGAGTTGTCGCCGCCCAAGATACTGTACGGTAAGCCATGTGTCTCATCACGCCGACATAAAGCTGCCGAAACGGACAACCTGGTATTCTACAGTAGCTTTCCAAGAGCTCTGGCAGCGTTTACTAGCTTCGGCGCAAGTTGAGCGAATTGCGTCCTTCTGTCCCTGGATGCATAGAGTATCCTTATGTGAGACCACTGGCTGGAATAGGTGGGTTTCAGTCTTTATCATTAAGACCTTCAGACCAAGCGCTTCGGTACCGTTTATGATGATATGAATACGAACCTCGGGTTGTGACAAGAACTTCATCGGCATAATAAATTTATATATTATCATCCCCAGGGGGAGTGGGATCCCCTGTGGAACCCGTAAGTAACTGCTGTTGGAGATAGAGAAGGACCTAAGGTAGGTAATACCGCAAGGCTCTCAAACGTTTCAAACGGTTAAAGGTATTGACCACGTCTAATGAGACGGCAAGCAAAACATCTCTCTCTGCTATCGAGGCCAACAACCTAGTTGACCAACCAGCCTTCAGACACAGTCCTTTCATATGGTCGGGAACTGACCAACTGACAAGCACTGGTCAAAAAGTTGCCTTAGATTATCATCTAAGTACTTCAGGGCAACATTTAAATCTTTCCCTGGGATGCTATCTGGTTCCGGAGCCATTTTCTTGGGTCTCAGTTACCTAAGAGTTTAGTCCATTTCCTCTTTGGAACTAGGGGGTACCACCGCCTCTTCCTCCATTGTTGAAGAAGCGAATTCTTCAAGGAATGTGACAGTATTTCAGTCAGGGGGGTGCCATGTGTGCGCTGTTTACTACTAGCAGCAAGATAGGAACGGCCTCTGTTCAAGCCTGACAGCAGCACTTGACGGGCATCCGACTTTGCCTGTCCGATGGCAAGTTGCAAAGCTTTATTCTTATTTTCTCCCATCGAGTGCAGGGTTCAAACCATTCCTTCCGATGCCCTGCGATTTGGAGAGAAGTACACACCCACGTCAACGTACTGTCCCAATCTTGCCACAACATATCCTGAGCCCCTCTCTGGTGCTGTTAAGCTGAGGCTGCTGGTGCTTCCAGCTACTACAGCGACTAAGCCATCTAAATTACTAATCCAAAGAGGATGATCAGGAACAAAGTACGGCAGACAAAAGTAACGTCCATAATTTACTCTATTATGAGCTATACCAACAGATCCTGACCTCAGGCAGAGTGGTTGATATTCGCCTGAAGGAAGCAAACTTGTTGACTATACATTATGCGACATATCATCATTTTCCTGAACCTGACAGTCGGTAACTTCAGAAGAGGCTCTGCTTTATAGGGCACCTATCCCTTTGACGAGCGGCGGGCGACAATCTGCGCTATCCAACCCATGGCAACCTGCCTTCAATAGTTGTTTGTTCTATTTAAATCGATCGGTTGATAAATAAAAAAGTTATGTAAATTTAAAACATTTAATTTTAAAAATATGCTACAATATTTTTTTTAATAATTTAGCTGAAATTTTAGTTTTTAATGTACATATCATCCTAAAAGTGAGTGATAATTGTATTAGAAAAAAATGTTTAAGAGGCCACGGGCGGGTCGTTAGTAGAATAATAAACACGTACAAAGTATAAAATGAATACCTACTTTAATTGACAGTGCAATTAAAATATGATAAATATTTTAATTGGACTGACAATGTAAGTAATATTGATAAACAAGTCAATAAGATGCGATGTGCTTGTGCATGCGATGGCTCAACGTGAATCGGGAGAATAGTCTTATTTCTTTATTCTCTCCGCTCTGGCAAATATTACACGTGGATATGAGGTTGTATATATTTTTTTTTATGGAAAAGACAAGGCAAACGAGCATGCAGGTCACCTGATGGTGAGTGATCACGGCCCCCTGTAAGACTAGAGTAGAGCAATAAGTGCTTTTATGGCGGAGATAGGCGCTTTTTGAGGGTCCCCAAGTTGTTTCGACCTAAGAAACATTGCAGCAGGAAGGTCGTTCAGATAGAAGGAATTATAGAATGATCATGGAAAGGAATTATCGCATGGAAGGAAAATCCTATGAAACCGTAACCACAGTAGTGGAATAATTATTTAATGTTAATTGTTTTTATTTTAAGATACATTTTTAGTCACTCTTAAACCTGTAGGTATATCAATTATATTATATTTAATTTACTGTTACACTTAAAACTATTCTTCTGCAGACTGACTCAAAAGTGTGTAGTAACTGTAAGCTCCTTTCAAAATCTGAAAAACCTTAAAAATGTTAGTATTTATATACTGTGACAGTGACCTCAATAAAGGTGAGGTTGTTCTTTTTAATTGTATTTTGTCTGTAGCTTAAATATTAGCAAAAAGGTAATATTTTCGAGAAAAAAAATATCGGGAAGGACCTATAATTTTACTAGATCTACTTTATACACACATTCTGTACGCAAGTGCTTAAAGCTGTCTATCCAACTAATCAATCTCCTTTATGTTTTCTCTTTACATAGTGGCATTGGTAGAATGAATTGTGCTCGTCTGGTATGCTTGAAATGCCCACGCCGTCGTTATTTAATTCTTCTTCTTTGTCATATTACAGTAAATAAATTACTAATTAAATTATTATTATCAATTTAGCGGGGAGTTAGTAAAGCAGTTTTTATTGCATATATTTTTCCAGGGTGCATTAGGTACGAGTTTTCCACTGTGTGCAACAGTATACTACCTCTGAAGTATTATGTTCAAAACGTTTCGGACTAGTCGTATTTAGTAACTACTATTAATATTATTTAAATTAACGTATTGCATTATTAAGTTGCACGTTCACATTTTCAGTTAATCCAACAAATTATCTCATTCGCTTCTTTCTTTTCTTTTAAAATTACCTCATACGGTAAGTTTAATAATTTTGTTTAATTTATAACGTTGTAGATTGTTCATCTTGCAGAATACCGCTTACTTGTATACTGTATTCGTGCAAAGCGCGAGAATTTTTAGGCACTAGTGAAGAACTTAGCTATTTAATTACTCGTACACTAAACTTGTATAATGTACTCGAGTAGAATGCGAACGATATTTAGGCAGTACCAAACATTTTAGTTAGTAAATTAAGTCGAGTAATTTACTAACTAACATATAACCAGGATGCAAACTAGGCTAATTATCGAAATATACTTACACTAATAAAAGTAGCGACACTTAAATAAGTGAATGGACCAGCACTAAAAACTATGTCGTTTTTGAATTGATATGCTAAAATAACAATATCTTTCTGCTCAGAGATACTTCGCATCCACCACAAGCTTTCGTATGGTCCTTGAATTAAATCTTTACTCTGTGAAGCATATAGAATGTAGGTATAAAAGTAGTTATATTTATACTAGCATCCTTTTTAATTTAAACAAAAACGGAAAGACGCAAAGCAATAGGTAATGACAATAACTTGCTATTAACTTATTAACCATTCCCTTTGCATCTTTTTTAGACAATTGCCCGATTACTGAATACAACATCACTTGATCAAAATAATTAAGACTAGAAAAACAAAACAAAACAGAAACAATAAATAATTATTTTAAAAATTAACCGATACTTAAGAACTTACAACGTATAGTACTTCGTTACTGTGCCAACAATACATAAACAGCTGTGACACTCCAAATATAAGATATTGAGCAGTTATAAACTTTTGCAGAGCATTTGTTTCTACCTGAAAACGTATAAATATGAAATACGAGTAGGTATACTTTTTAATGACTAAATATTAGTAATATAAATCAGCATATTTTGAGGTTTTAGCTGCTCAAAACAAAAACAGAACCTTAAATTACCCTATACATATCGTCAGATGACAGTTTTGTCTGATTTTCTGATTTCTGTTTGTCAAGTTTTCACGCTTACATTCCCTTGAAGCACAGAAAAATGGACACTAAAGTCAACTTAAGTAAAAAATGAGAATGAGCTTTTTTTTCCGTTTTTGACAAACTTTGTATAAAAATCGTCACGTTATCGAAATCTATAATATATATTCCGAATTTATGAATTGGATTGATTACCCTACCTAGTATCTAAAAAAATAAATGTTAAAATCCGAGCATATTTTTTTTATATTTCACACGAGTATATAAATGTATATATACATAAAGATAAATACATATATTTATGTATAGCATGTTAAGAATAAAGGAATT
Organism: Eueides isabella; assembly: GCA_019049475.1. Classification (NCBI taxonomy): domain Eukaryota; kingdom Metazoa; phylum Arthropoda; class Insecta; order Lepidoptera; family Nymphalidae; genus Eueides; species Eueides isabella. The sequence continues at coordinate 11,380,153 of CM032386.1, read as the reverse complement.
AAAGTTATTGATAATTTTCATTGTCGTATATAATTTTCATCATAGCACACTGTCGAGGCCTATCGTGGCGCAGGAGCACAAGCTTGCGACTGTAAATAATAGGTTGTGGGTTTGATGAACTGTTTAATATTTTCATTCTTCGCTCTGGTAACAAAGAAAAGCGCGGAGATGAGTTTAGCCACTGAATACTCAATTCGTAAAGTTAAGTGGAAAGTGAGGAGCAAAACGTATTTTTTTAATACTAGGTTCCCAAGTTCCCTCTGCCTACCCTGTAATATGTGACACAGTGTGAAGTTGCGAAAAAAATATAACATACTGTCAATTGATAGGCGGTTGCACATAACATGACGGAGCACACTACCACGTATAATAACATAATTGGTGACAGGCAAGAATCAAATAATTTAATGTATCTGAAACAATTTAAAGAAACATTATTTAATTTATAAATAAGTTACCAATTGATCTTATATTTATATTTTAATCCTCATTATATAGTTACAGTCTCAAAATTCAAAAGGGTATCTTGGGAATTTCTTCGAAATGACAAACGGTCACTTTCTAAGTGGAAACGGATAGACTTTTTGTATTTACTCAACAAAATACAAATAGGCATAATTGAAATTATTTTTAATAAACTTACTTTACTAAGTCTTGATGGCGCTTGTGGCATTTACTTAAATTGTTCTTAGCTGTTTCTCTGTTTACAGGGCTGGTAGTTCCAAATAACATCTGGGAATCTCGTCTTAATAATTCTAATTCACCACGAAAGACTACCATTGTGGATACAGCGTTTGCATCAAATGCTACTATATATACTAAAGAGTAAATCGATGCGTATATCTCGACTGTCAAACTAAACAGGAACACTATCAGTTTGTCTTTGTCAAATGGTACCCAAGTATAAGTGATATGAATATATTTTTCTGAATCATCTTCCAGTGATGAATATTTTCTCAGACAGTATATTATTATTGGTTGAATTAAAACCCCAAATACAGTAACTGACGTTAAATATATATAAATATAAGTTATTATTTTGCAATATTTTATCAATTTCTTGTAAATTTTAATTGAAGTGAGATCCTCCGTCTTCTGTCTCTCCAGTGTTAATTTATTTACAAATTGAATTATACTTTCCCATTTATTTTGCCACAGCATGTATGAAGACACTTTCGCTATTATCATAGTGCTCATCAAAACGTATTTCATATTTCGTAAAAATTTTACAATATTCGAAATATTTAAAAATGTTTCAGTTGCTTGTGTGAATGCAAAGTAAATCATGAATGACAAAAGGATTCCGGCTTTTATTCTTACAGTAGATCTATGTTCAGGATATTCTGATAATAAATAAGACATTTGCAATAATTTAATATTTCGGCCTATTAATGGATAATTGAAATCTTCTAAAGCGGTGTGGAATTTTGTAAATAATGACATTTTTTTGGCGTGTAGAAATATTGAGGGCTGTACACATGAGCTATTATACTGTGGCAATCCTACTGTCATACTACTATTTATATGATAGTCACATTGTAAGTAGTGCGGTGCAACAATATTTCTCGTCTATTATATATTTTTTTATATATGATTTGAAATATATTAAATTATTATTAAAAAAAATGGTTGTACTGCGAAGTAGATATGAAGAGATTGTCTGCATGGTGTCAGTTGATTTTATATTTAGATATAATTGGAAAATTACAAGGTAAAAGACATAAAAAACCATTACAAACATGTATTTGTATTTCATTTTATACAAAATTAGAGCGTAAAACTGCAAAGTTAAGGAGAAGGAATTTTAACTAATTTTACTTTCTGTTGACTCATAAAAATTGAGATGGAATCCTCGTTATAATACTATAATAGTCGTTACTTGTAACAGATACAAATTATTAATACCTACTTACGCAACAGTCTAAGACAAAATAAATTTTCATTATTTGTAATTGAATCATATATTGTATATTCTTTAGCTACTTCGATATTAGCATTTACCAACAAATAATCATTGTCTTCCGTAATTTCTAATCTATCCATAAAATGAGTAATTTTCTACCCCGGAAAAATACGTTTCCCATCACCGAATAAAATTACCCGTTACTTCTATAAGACACAACTATTAATTAATGTATATTTCATGTGATGCCAATTTATAATTACTTATATAATTGCAGCAAATGTGAAATTTCGTATAAATTTTATACTCATTAAAACGCTGAAATTATATGTTAAAAGTAATATAATTTAAAATGTTATTGGTTGTATAATTATCTTAGAACGTCGTCATATATTTTGCTGGAATCTAAATATTGCAAAGACCTTGAGGTCTGTCGTGGCGCAGCGGCCTAAGCGGGTGACTGAAACCGGCAGGTTGTGGGTTCGAGCCGCATTCGAAGAAATGAAATATTTAACATTTTCAATTTAAATATTTAATGTTTACATATCTTCGCTCTGGTACAGGCCACTCAACACGCTATGCCTCAAATTCGGCGGAAAGAGGAGAACGGAAGTGGAACGGAGTGTCTTAACACTAGGTTCTCAAGTTTTCTCTGTCTGCTATGTGTGAAGCTGTGAAGCTGAGTAAATATTACAAAAACTAAACATTTTTCGCGTTTGAACTATGATATTTAAACACAGCATTTTTGATCAAATCCTCTCTGGAAAGGAAAAGAATGTCACCTGAGAACCGGAGGAGATGATGGATCTAAGACGTAAAAAAACCGGAGGAGAATGGGAAATGGGAATTTGAAGGCCTAACAAACGTCTGACAACAGGAGGATGAATCTATTACTGCCTTCATTCAATAAGGAGTAATATCCAAAAGGTGCCGCGGTTGGTTTTATAAAAGTGTCTTCTACACTAACACGTGCATGTTGACGTGCGTGCGTGTTGTGCAATTACTCTATTATCAGACTTTTTACCTAAGTATCACGATAATTATGCGACTTCAAGGTTTTTGTGTATCATCAAGGGAATAAGTAGCTATTTTTTTAATAATATCTTCGATTCTCAGTAATTGAGAAATCGTTGGCGGTAGTTTGATACAATAATTATGTCAAGAGAGTACTGTAAAATATTCGAAACGCCGGGTTTTCAAAAATGTTTAAAAAGCAATATTTATTTATTTATTTGTTTTGTCATAGTAAGGTAAACGTGCTGTAAAACTATTATACCAGTTAGTAGTCCTTAAATACAGTGAAAAAAAAAAAAAAAAATTAACAGTAGTATCATGCAACCTATCTGAAGGTTTTTCAATAATTTGATCACTTTTAATTCATATTATGTTAAAAATTGATTTCTTGGTTTAAAAATAATCGAGATATTTTAAGAATGATCTGTTACTCAGCCATAAACAAAACTTTTACCTATATGTTTTTTTTTAACTACAACTTTGTTCAATTTTATCGTGGGAATGTTTATCACTATAAGTATATAATAAACGTTTTCCAAAAAGTATATATGTAGTAACAGATAATGTCACTGAAAGAGGTGCCAAGGAATTTCCAATGTTAATACAGTACAATATAATATGTTAAAATGATGGATGTTGAAACAACTGAATGATTTAAAGAAGTAAGAACGCACTTCTCTTCTCTTCTCTTTAATAAAACTAAACATATATATTTTCCAGAAAAAAAAAGCGTTATAATCGAGATAAACTTAACAACTTTAATAATAACAATATTCTTAACCAACTTTAATATTTATATTAATATTCAATTCTAAACAATAATCAGTCCAAAAAAACACCTAGAAAAACACACGCTTACGAATAAAACTCATTTTTTTTTTATCATTATTATTTACTGTTTTTCTGACACCAACCTTAAAATTAACCACTTTCATTATAAACATCAATATTTCTTAAAAAATCTAATTGTTTATTCTAGGTCTAAAACGAACATATATAGGGTGACTAGTTTTAAGTACGAAGTCGACATAATATTTCAGATCTGACACTGCAGTAACCGGTTCAAAGTGATATTTTCGGATTAAACTAGATATTAAGGTTTTAATCTCCAACATCGCAAACTTTTGACCTGCAAAATAATAATTATTAATTAAAAAAATGTCATACCACCAACAGAAATCGTCTGTGATATAAATGCGATCTATGTGGGTTTGATTCACAATTGCTTGAATGAAATATTTTCATATTACAGTTGATTGATCTAACTCGACGCCGCGCTTTGCCTTGTTACCATACCGAAGAAATTAAAACATTACCTAAATATTAAATATTTTATTTCCCAAGTGAGGATCTGCCCCCAATCAGTCATGTTTACAGGCACACGCTTGTACCTCTACGCCACAACAGGCCTTACTAAGGTTAGGAAAAAATATGGATAGGCAAAAATAATAAATAAACTATAAGCATGCAAACATTTACCAATGCAATTTCTAGGCCCTGCACTAAAGGGTATGAACGCGAAGGGGTGACGATTGACACTGTTTTCAGGTAAAAACCTCTCAGGTATAAATTTTTCGGGATCGGGGAAGATGTCGGCACGATGGTGTAGGTCATATATCTCTATTTGGCATATCGTATTCTTTGGTATTGTATAACCTCCTGTAAATTACACACATCGATTGTTATAGCTTTTATCGTCAATTAAAATCTCACTATGATTAAAATTTTTACATTATCTAAAACAAGTATTGTATAGCTTCCTTCCTGAGTGTGAAATAACAATTTAAAATTAATAAAAATGTATAGGAAAATATTGTTAATACTAAACAAAGGTACTCGTCCTTACTCACTCTTCTCGAGAAAAATACTAAATATATTTTTAATTCGACTTGACGCAGTGTGACTTCTACTAGGTATTTACGATCCTTACTCGGACAAACACTCTTCATTTTCTGGCTATTTTAAAAAATTGCGGCGTGTTTTTCTGTCACGCAACACACAGTGTTTTGAATTTGGGCGGAAAGTGAATACTCTTGAAACTGTATTCTCTTTGCCTCTATTATGATATACGAGATAAAAAGTGAAATGAGAATAATAGGTAATAATCAAAAATAATGCACTCAAATATATAACTTGCCTTATTACTTGCCATGCTAATTTCATATATCGTCCTTTACGATAGAAATTCACACTAAGTAGAAGGCAAAGAAAACCTACGATCGATACATTCCGTTCTCCGTCCTTACGACGGTGAAATAAAAATAATTTAAATATTCTTTTTCTAGAGCGGGTATCGCATTTATAACCATTACGCATTTACACTTAAAAGATGTCCTAATGTGCCACGACGACCTAATTTTTTTATGTTTTTTATTTGTCAATCAAAATTTTACAAAACATATGAAATAAATATCAACCACCACAATAACCACCTAGAACAATTTCCTCAGAAATATGCCTCGCTATATAATGGACGCTTGGATAAAGACGTAGCGTCTCCTTGATGCAACATTCTAAATACTTCATTTCCTTCAAATCGTCCAATGTTGCAGTTCTATCTGAAGTACCAAAAATGTTTACCATTTCTGCATACACTTTGTTCTGAAATGTTATCAAAACATTTTATTGTTTAGGCCAACGTAAAGCTGTAAAGTAAAGAGGCTGTGTTATACAAAACAGGTTAGGAAAACGGAACCTCATGTATCATCTATGCCTAGTGTTAAGACGCTGTTTCCATAAATACATTTTTGTCCGTCGCTTTCCTTCTAGGTATAATAATTTTTTTTATATCATATATGATTTAAATTCACAAATGAGTTGAAATTAGATGGTCAAAGCAACCCATCGAAACAAAAGTTAACAATAGTTAAATCAGTTTATCGATCTTTTATCTTAAAACATATTTCACACTATTGTAAAATTACCTGTGATTTACTTTCATTTGCTAGCAACATAATTAAGTGTATTAAGGCCATTGAAGTTGTGTCGAAACCCTAAAAAGAAAAAAAAAAAAACAAATGAAATATTAATAATTCTCATTATTAGAATTATTATTTGCGTATTTCCTTAATTAGTAAAAAAGACTTTTTTTTTCAAATAAAAAATATAAGTAATATTGTTTTAAATTGTTTATATTAGCTACGCATTCGCATATGTATGTATTATAATTTTTTTAGAGGCTTGTCGTGGCGCAGCGGCACAAGCTGTGTGACTGTAACCGACAGTTTCTGGGTTCGATCCCCAGTCGAGGAAATTAAATATTTAATATTTTTTTTAATTTAAATAATTTAATGTTCCATTTCTTCGCTCTGGTAATAAGGCAAAGCGCGACATTGAGTTCCGCCCCTCAACACGCAATGGCCTCAAATTCGGCGAAAAGTGGGGAACGGAAGTGGAACGGAGTGTCTTAACACTAGGTTCCCGGGTTCCCTCTGCCTACCCTGCCTCGTGCGGGATACAGCGTCAAGCTAAAAAAATAATAATATGTTTTAAAAAAAGCTATAAAATACGTTTTGAAAAAACCTATTATATGCCACTTTTGGAATGTTTAGGAGCTAAAAGCTTTAATAGCAAGTTTGACCATTCACCCTAAACATAAACGTATCGACTTCCTCTCTTATGCCGCTGTCATCTATGAATCCTTCATTTTGATTTTGAATGAGCAAATCCAACATTGCAAGACGACCCCGTTTACTTGTTTCACGCTCTTCGCTGTTCATATTCAGTATTTCTGGGTTATTTTTTAAAAATAATTTTCTTTCCTTAATAATAGTATCAGTAAATGCGTGTAAATCTTTCAGAGCATTTATTTCTATACGGTAGTATTTAGACAGTCTGTATGAGAAATCTATAAAAAGAAGTAAACTACAAAGCCGTGGTACTAAAGCTGAGGCAAGTTTTTTAACTGCTCTGAAATATTTTTCTGTTATGGAAACAATGTCTTCTTTCATTGAAGTCCCCATTGCTGTTTCTGTAAATAACCATTCGATTATATATTTTTTATCGAGTTATATATTCGAGAAAAAGAGAGCTTTCTAAAATCTCTTAATTTTAATATTGATATAAGCGTATTCTCGTAATAAGAAACAACTTTAAATCTTTCATGATTTAATTTAATACACGTTGAATAACAACTAGCTAGCCTCATGAAACTTAGAGAGAGAGAGAGAGATTATTATATACTGATTGTTTCAAAAATAAAAAACAGTATTTTTTTTCAGGATTCAACACCTAAAAGTTTTTGTTAAAATGTACTTAACTTTTTAAAAGACAATTTTGTTCGATGTTATTTCGACGATATATTATTACTTACTCATATTTTAAAATATTGTATGATACTATTATTGAGTTATAGGACAAAAACCACTAGCATATATCCAACAGAGGGCTCGTATTGCCAATTTCCCTCAAAAATTCACAAATTTTAAAATAACTGCTGAACCACTGAAAATCGCTGAACATATGTGGGCTCGCTGTATGCGTCCACGCACAAGGCAGGGTAGGAACCTAAGGAACTTGAGATACTAGGTAGTATGAAGACACGTTTTCCGTTCCTTATTTTCCACCTTTAATTTTTTTTTACCAGAGTGAAGAAATGAAAATATTAAATTATCTACAATGGCCAACTACTGTTTTGCACAATGATATTGCTTCTGTTCACGCGTCGTTTATTATGCGTTACTTTTTAGCCCAAACCAAAAAACCTAAGGAGGCCCATGAAAGGACGACGCTACGCTATGATTGACGGCATCGAACGCGCTGTACAAGATAAAAAAAAAAGTAACAACACGGGTAAAGTAATAACGTTGGTACAGGAGTATAATATCTCATGGGGAATACTTTGAAGGGGATAAAATAGATATTCATGAATAAATAAATATTTCTTGAAAAATAACACAAAGTTCACAATACTTTTGAACACTATTATTTTTCAAATTGAAAATAAAATATTGAAGTTTGAGCCAACGGACGAACACCACCAACGTGTTGGCGCTAGTTAACAATCATATACCGCGCGCCTTGCCATGTTGCCAAAGCGAAGAAATGAAAACATTAACTATTTTATTTTGAAAATATTAAACATTTCATTTCCTCGAGTGGGGATCGAACTCACAAACTCTCGCTTATACAGTCACACTCTTGTGACGGGTGCGTCATGACAATTATTATTTTATCATAAACTTAAATGTATAATGACAGCCCAGTTAAATGTTGAATATTGCGTCGTTCATAATCAAAGATCTACATGTAAGGGTGCCGAGTTCTACACTACGGGATACAATTAAAGCTATAAATAATAAATACTTACTACATATAGTTTTAAGTGTACTCTTAGTTATAAGCTCCACAATATTTGTCTGTTCATTTTTATATTTTTCATCTACAACTTTAAGCAATTCTTCGGCATCTTCAGTAAATGTTTTTAAGTATTTTTTTAATATATTAAAATGAAAAGCTTGTGTGAGGAGTTTCCTTCTGAATTGCCATTTATTACCTGAAATGTCAAAGTGCAGTAATAAAACCTATTTCTTAATAAAACAATGTAACAGGGTGTTTAAAAATTAAACTGAGAGAAGTTCTTTTCTAAACATTGTGGAATACTTACCATTGCTCAAAAGCAAGCCTTCGCCGAGCCACCTTTTTAAAAAAACATATGGCTTGTCTTTGTTGTTAAATTTACTCAACGACAGAACAATCTGTAATCATGTATGTTAAAATGAAATATACTAGGTAATAAATTAATTGCTATAAATTAAAAAAATAATAAAATTTTGTAATAGGGGGACACTTACATAGTTGTAGCTCTTTTATAAAAATGTATAATAATAAAACAAGTTTTTTTTTTTAAATTGTTCTTGCAATTGTTTGTAATTTTTATTGAATAAAAAATTTTTAAAAAGCAGTCTCATTACTTAATTTACAGACTTCGTTTAGTTATACAAGATAATAAAAGTATTTATTTAAAACAGCTGATAAATAAAAAAAGATAAGTCAATTTAAAATATTTATTTCGACAGATAAAATTGCTACAAACTTTCAGCTCCAATTTTAGTGTGCAATGGAGCTCCAATTTTAGGACAAGAAATTAATTGAGATTACTAAATGAAATAGTGTAATTCATTTATATAATATAAAAGCTATTTTTTGAGCGTGTAGAGCCTCTTCTATATATTCTTTCCTATTTTTTCCAATATTACTTATTTCTTTATTTTTAATGTCAGAACTGTAACTATCTTTATTTGTAGGAGAATTAGCAATTATAGCTAATTGCAACTGGTGCGACTGTTCGCAATAGTACCTGGCATAAATTGATCATTTTGATACTAATCAGCCAAGAAACAACAAGTACCTACTGTAATTTAAAATTTAATGCAAGCAAAGGAAAAAAAGTGGATTGAAGTCACAATCAGTTACAAAAATATCAAACAAATTATAGATCAATGTACTGTCAAGGGCGAGGTTGTTTCAATTATTTTTGCCCGCTAGGGCAAAATACATACGTGGAGCAGCACTAATAATTTTAAGAGCGCTTTTATCTATAAGCAGCACCTAACAATTATAATGAAGGGTTTCTCATCTACAACATTTAATAAGAACATTAAAAAAACATAAAAAGCTACTATATTTTTTATTTTACTTAGTACCTCAATGTCATCAGGGTGATATATATGTATAGTTGTCACGTCCAAGGCTCCAACGCCAATAACATCACCATAGGTTGATGGTAGAGTTCGCAAGTAGTAAAATAATTTTTCTGTTCATTAAGGAAAATTCAAATTTTCATTAAGGAAAATTTGTACATGTATTTGAAATATTATCAAATTAAGAAAAGTATAATTATTTTCATGATATTCTTATATATAACTTTTAATTAACATTTTATAATCTGGGCAAGTAGCAATCTTTTCTTTCAGCTTCACGCTGTATAATAATACCCTCAACCTGTCGTTTTTACAGTCGCACGCTTATGCCTCTGCGCTACGACAGGCTTACTTATACCTACTTAGTTTTATCTTAGGTGACTTTCAGGATAACCAATATTGTAGTTAGGTAGAACACATCCATCAACACAAAATTCAATTTAGTTTTATACAATAATAAATATTTATTCTCTAGTCCGTGTTATTTAAATCTATATTGAGAAAAATGCATACCTTGAGATAGATTAAAATATCTTATATTCCCAATAATGGGCCATCTTGTCGGTCCTGGTAATTTAGCAAACAACCTTCCCCTTCTACTGTACCTACAGTGCAGTGCATAAATTATAACTAAAACAGAACTGATAAAAGATAACACTACAAAGACCATCATTTAATGTGTAACACGTTAACTACTGGTCGTGATCTTGACACTACTGAGTGGATAAGATATTATTTCTTCAATTTTTATATAAAATTGGATGTAGTGTTCTTGCGTGGAACTGATGCTGGTATTAACAATTGAATTGAGTTTTAATAAGACATGAAACAATCGCTCATTACAAGCTAATAATTGCAAGTTATAGGCATCGTGACTAATATAAAAAAAATATATGTATTTTCTATTAATCTTATAATAATAAAGCCCATTTATTTCCATTCTATATATTTTTTTGTTTTTTTACATGCATTTTTGGTGATACATAAAATAAAAAAGTTGTACAAAATAAAATTAGATAAATTTTAAAGTTCAATTGTATTGAATTTCAACCGACAAAATTGAATTAAATTAAATTAGATAAATTCAATTGAATTAAAAAAGAAAAAAATAGTTGCATTAAATCGAACTAAATTAAATTGAATTAAATTAGATAAAATTGTGCGCAGCGGCACAAGCGTGTGACTGTAACCGACAGGTTCTGGGTTCGATCCCCAGTCGAGGAAAAGAAATATTGAATATTTTCAATTTAAATATTTAATGTTTCATTTCTTCGCTCTGGTAATAAGGCAAAGCGCGGCGTTGAGTTCCGCCACTCAACACGCAATACCTCAAATTCGGCGTATAGTTGAACAGAGTGTCTTAACACTAGGTTCCCGGGTTCCTTTTGCCTACCCTGCCTCGTGCGTAAATATATATCAACCATTCAAATATTCTATCTATCTAGATTTCAGTTTCATATATTATTATAATAAATTATTTCTTTTAATTACTGATGATACTATCGATATCGATGATACTATGGAGAAGATCCCCATTGATCGGAACCCCTTTTCGGGTGTAGGCCTATATCTTAATGTTATGTAATTCAGAACTCAAACAAACAATAAAAAAAAACCATCAAAAGAGACAACCGTCTGCATAAAAAGAAAAGAAAACATGGGTCGTTAGGAGTGTAAACATTAAATTTTGGAAATTGATTTTTTTAAGCTTGCTGCAGTCGGATTTTATTTTTTTTTATTTTACACTTTTTTAAAAGAACTAGGTACTTTCGTTGTATTGTGGATTCGATTCCCACTCGAGGAATGGAAATATTTAATATTTATGCAAAGCAATTGCAAAGGCAATGCTTCAAATTCGTAAGAAATTGGAAACAGAACGGACACGTTTTGGATGGGAGACTAATATTCATAAACTAAGGTTCCCAAGTTCCTTTTGCTTACCCTGCCACATGCAAGATACAGCGGGAACCTAACAAAAGCAACGACAGGATTACCATCTACTTTGCGGGCTTTGACAGACAACACAAACAACTAGTGTAAAATAAAACATACAGAACATTTAAAATACATTTTATTCATCTTCAAATCGTATATGAGTGTGTGTAGGCTGAGGTGAGGCGGGTATTAAAGCAACTGGCTCCGTGATAGCCGCTGCTTTAGTGAGCAGCCGCGTGCGGCCGCGGACACGTTTGTTCGCGCGCGCACTCTCCGCCCGCTGCCATTGCTCTTCCTCTTCCGCCCCACATATTATATGCGAGTTACTCGAGTTAGCACAGTACTGGAAATACGTTAATATCTTTATATACTTGTACAGGATATTAGTATTGTGTAAACATTCTACTTCTACTTTCCCTACTTACTAGATACATTGTCAATTTTAGATACATTGCGTGTTAAGTGTTGGAACTCCAGGCTTGGTTTAGTCTTTTAACCAGGGCGAGGAAATGTAAATAATTCATTCGTTTGCACAAGCACAAGCGTGCAACTGGTAACTCGACTGGTTGTAGGTTCGATCCCCACTCGATTTAAAGAAAATATTTAATATTTTTATTGCTGGCAACAGAGAGAGCGTTCAAATATTACGTAACGCAATTTGGGCGGAAGGGGAGTCTTGTAAAACGTTACTTTGCGTTACAAGGGCAGGAGGGGGGTTCGAACAATGTGTTACGTAACATTGTTATTTTGTACTCAAATAAAAAATATTAGAGAATTAGGGGAATTAGGGAATTTGTTTAGAAAGTAAGAGGTAGAGATATTGATTGCACTCAAGAGATGGCACCACTAATTCTATTGACTAGGATTTATTAAATTGGTTTTGAAGCTAGGTGTCGCTTTAGGATTTACAATATTGTATAGCAGCGAGTTATAAATCTCTTGTTTTATTTATTACCACAAACACGATTAAAACAATAATAAAGATATTTTAGCGACTTCACGGTACTTTGCGCAACATAGTTGTGACTTTTATAAGCAAAAATGCTCATTTGGGTGTAACGTTGTGTTAGGTGGTTGGTGGTGGCTTATACCAACGATACGGCACGTTACATGGGGATAAGGGAGGGTCAAAAACCGTCAGTTTGCGTTACGGAATACTTGAACGCCCCCAAAACAAACCGCGGCGTTGAGCTTCGCCACTCAACACGCAATGCCTAAAATTCGGCGGAAAGCAGGTGAAGGGAACTGAGTGACTTAACACTAGACTTTTCAGTGCCTTCTGTCTACCCTGCCATGTCCATGTGAAAGATATAGCGTGAAGTTTTAGAAAAAAAGAAATAACAAGTTTCAAATTTGTTTTACAAGTTAACTAGAAATAAAACTTAAATTATTATACTTTTATATAAAAACATACTAACAAAGTTTCACCAGGAAATAAATTATTTTAAATTAAATCAAATATATTACTTCCTAAAAACATTTGACATTTAAAACACACAAAAAAATTGTATATATAAAAAACTTAACAAAAAAAAATATATATAAAAAAATAAAGTGATAAATAATTTGTTATTTTGATCGCTGTCCCCATTAAAAGTTAAATGCGAATTTCATAATTTATTTAATGTGAAAACTTTTAGTAGTCACGTACTTTAATGAGTAACACTTGACCTTGACCCTTAAGTTATAAAACTGTCCCCTCGTTAGTTATTTATTATTTAGAAATTGGCAAAGAATCTTTAATAATATATTTAATACTTTGTATATAACGAAACGTATGCTATTTTCTATTTAACGCTGTTAGTTGTTTTAATTTTGTTGCTCTAAATACACTTCTGTATGCGAGAAATCAAAGTATATTTTTTATCTATGATCTTCTTAAATTAAACGACAAGTCAAACTTGAAACCAAAGTAACATTTAGAAATAAGAAATCAAAACTAGCATATCCATGTTAAATCTATATAATACAACATTATAACAAAAATAAATGTTTAATAGAGGAAAAAAAGGACGTATGACCTTTAGGATTACGCTTTAAGTGTCGGAGCTCCATGCAATGTTTTGTTATCAGATGGTAAATTAAAATAATTTTGTTTTACTATTTTTAAAGGGTTATTCCACACTAAGGAAAAAAGAATACTGAATTTCAAAACGTATAAAAATTTTTAACGAAGCAGGATTTGAACCTGCGCCTCTTGGAAACCGTCCAAGCCATTCGTTCTCACCAAGCTACGTCGAAATTCTTATACGTTTGTTACAACTTATTTATATTGTTAGCATCTCTGTAGAAAAAAAAATCAAGTTTCCGCTACCCAAAGGCTCCTGCTTCGTTCAAATTTTTATACGTTTTAAAAATTTAATATTAAATTTAGTATTAAACTATTTTTGTTATTTTCCTGAATTTTAAGTTAGAGTTTGATTAATCGTGGCCGTCGGGGCTCTAGTGTACATTGGAAACACGACATACATATTAATGATAATGTTAAAAAATCATTAAATATTAATAATGTTAAAAATTGTTCGCACAATACAACAACAACAAAAAGCATGTATTGATATCACCAAAAATAATAGTATATCACTGCGATGGTTTTATGAACTTAACAATTTTATTTTTCAACTCAGTATGGCGCAGTGACTCAGTGTGGGTTACTTAAAAGTAAATTATTTATTCTATATGCAAAAACAGGGAACGGAATTTTAAAATTAGTTAAATATATATTTCCCAGCGACATGTTAAGCTAAGAAGAAAATACATATAAATTTGTATGACATACCTCATCAGCGGCTTTTGCACTGTCAAAACGTATGATAACTTCAGATTGACCCTCTTTCACATCCACATGCAATGCGTGTATATTTGTTTTTATCTATAAAAAAAATATATATATATATATATATATATATATATATATATATATGTATATATATATATATATATATATATATATATATATATATATATATATATATATATATATATATATAAATATTATAATTTAGGCTAAAATAATATAACTACTAACCCATACAAAACTCTGTAAGCAAAAATTAATTTACCTATTTCGTTAGTAACAGGAATTGTAACGAAATCACTTCAAATATAATACAAATCTTATGATTTTGTCGCTTTGAACATGACAAGATACTTCAGCACACAATCCGTCAACCGTCATGGTCTGATTGTTCCCCGGATGACAGATGACGAATGACGGGTGGTTAATGACGGAAGAATGACGGGTGACGAATGAAATAAGTAATATGAAGTAAAAAATATATTACTTATTTAAAGTATAATTAGTAATTTATTTATTTGTTGTTTTAAAATAAAATCTAAGTATTCCAGGAGATTTCAAGATTAAAGCTTAATATTTTTTTCTATATTGCAAAAAAATATATATAAATTTATATACATACTGATCTTTTAGTTGATCTCACGTCTATACATGGTTCAGACAGTATTTCCTTGACAAATAATCCAGGTTCCTTTTTGAGAGGCTCAATGTTTTTTCTGTTCCCTTCTTGTGTACTATTAACTGAAATAATATATGTGAATAATTAAAGCAATTGAGATCGTAAAATATAACAATAATTTAAAACTTAAACTACTTAGGGAGTATTCAAATATTATTTGGGGGGAAGGTCTTGTAAAACGTTACGATGCGTTACAAGAGCAAGGAGGAGGTTCGAACAATGTGTTACGTACCACTGTTCTTTGTATTCAAATAAAAAAAAAGGGAATTTGGTAAAAAAGTAAGAGGTAGAGAGATATTGATTGTACTCAAGAGATAGCATCGTGAATTCTTTTGATTAGGATTTATAAAATTGGTTTTGAAGCAGGTGTCGCATTAAGATTTACAATATTGTGTAGCAGCGAGTTATAAATCTCTTGTTCTATTTATTACCGCAAACGCGATTACAACAATAACAAAGATATTTTAGCGACTTCCCGGTACCTCCTGTAACATATTTGTGACTTTTTTAAGCAAAAATGCTCATTTGGGTGTTACGTAACGTTTTAAGAGGGGGATGGATGGTATATAACAACGTTATGGCATGTTACATGGGGGTGGGGGAGGGTCAAAAATCTTCAAAAATTGCGTTACGTAATACTTGAACGTTCTCTTATCTACAAACTAATACCATGATAGTATAAGGATAAGTAGGGGATTAGGGTTGAGGTTCGGATTGGGGGAATGAAATATTAAATATTTTCATTTTCCTCGATCTTGTAACGAGACAAATCGTGGCATTGAGTTCTTCCACTCTACACTCAATGTCTGAAAAATGTTGCGAAAAATATCGAACGGAAGTGTGTTAATGGAAAAAGGGAACCACTTCGTCTCTCAATACTAGGTTCCCATGTTCCCTTTGCCTAAACTGCAATGTGCGAAACAAAGCGAAACCTAACTATAAAAAGATTGTTAGTATGTAATATATTTCTCCAAATGGAGATTTCATTTGGAGAAATACATTACATTAATCCCCCTTAAATAAGTAATTAATAATAATAATTCTTTATTGTACACCCAGAAAAAAAAACAGAACAGAAGATTTCCACTGAAACTCAGAGAGAGAGCTTAGAACAGAGATTTTGAGCACTAGGTTTTCTCTAAATATCATATTGTAAATAATTGTAAAGTTTTTATTGCAACATACCAGTTTCAACCTCCATAGATGGTTCAGCTGGTTCCGGTATACCTGAATATGCATACTTTTTGTTATACAAATTCGATTTTATTTCTTTCATATATTTCCTTTGTAAATTCAAATACTTATTTCTTAGTGACTTCCATTCAGATTTGGGTAGTATTTGTAATCCCCATAGAGCATCTTTTGCACCATTTTTTTTATTTAGGGCCCCCTTTTCTTTTGATGATCGTTTCTTAAGTTTTTTCTTTCTTGGAGTGTTATCTGAAGATTTATTTTCCTCTTGACTTGTTTCATCTTTTGACTCTACATCAGTATTTTTACCTTCCTTAAAAAGAAAATATATATATATTTATATATATATATATATATATATATATATATATATATATACATATATAATATATATATACATATATACATATATACATATATATATATATACATATATACATATATATATATATATATATACTATATATATATATATACATATATATATATATATATATATATATATATATATATATATATATATTATATATATATATATATATATATATATTATATATATATATATATATATATATATATATATAGATATATATATATATTATATATATATATATATATATATATAATATATATATAATATATATATATATATATATATATATATATATATAATATATATATATATATATATATATATATATATATATATATATATATATATCTTTAATACCAATAATTAAATTGTACACTATTGTGGTGTAGTATGCAGTTTTGTGGTAAACATCTATCACATTTACCACAAAACTGAACAATTTTCATTCTAGCTTGAACCCTGCTTAGGAGAACAATGATATTTAAGCTATTATTTTATCTAGTAAAAAAATACTATTCGTATTTTTTCTTGTAAAATAAAGCTTGGTGTTGAGTTTTGGTACTCAACCCAAAATGTCTGGAATCTAGATTATCTCCTAGATCACTAAGTATAGCTGTAGGAATGAGGTGAGACCTCAGAATTTTTAATTTTGAGACTTTATATGAGAAGGGGAAAAAGAGCAATGCTGCACAGAAAAGCACAATATTTCTAAAGGGGGTACAGTACTGGGACTTATTATTACAAATTCTGAGGTGGGCACCATCATTTTGGAATGGGCGTGGATCACTCTATCCTCCCCTCCCCCAAGTCTATGCTTGTAAAAAGAAAAGAAACTGTATAGTTACTATAGATTGTGAAAGAAAGTTTAAAGGGAAATGGTTGAATAATCTCAAAAATCGAAATATAATTATGTTTACCTCAGTTGGTGTAGTTATACTCTTGTTCTCATCCTGAAATGTATAAGTACAATTAAGTATTATATAAACAAAAATTTTAAGTCAATTTTGTAACTGGAGGATTAAACAATAGATTATATTATTAAAAAGAAATATTTTTTACAATTACGCTGTATCCCACACATCATTAGTTGTTAGGCAGAGAGCACTTGGAAACCTTTACAACAAATTGAGGCATTATCTGTTGAAGTCAACAAGCCAAAAAAAAATGGGCCTGTTGGGTTTTCTTTTTTTTATATATCTTCCATGAGACTGTGATAAGTTACAGATTTAATATATAATATAGATTGATTTTGAATTCTTGGTTATCTTTCGTTAAAGCTTAGCCAAAATCAGTACCTATAATATAATTCAATGGAATACTTACAGTTGGTGTATCATTTCTTTTTTCATTATCGGATTCATGATCTAGTTTTAGCTCTAAGGATTTCGGCTTTTTATCTTTACTCTTCTTAATTTTTTTCTTTGGTGGTTCATATTCATCTTTTGTTTCTGGATTATTATCAGAAATATCCTCCATATTTTCAATATTAAACATTTTAATAGATGATAATTCCTCAGGTGGCATAAATGAAGGCAATTTGCAGCCCATCTTGGAAAATGCTGCAATACACTTCTGGGCCTCTTGATATTTTGAAAATTCAATAAATGCAAATCCCTTTAAGTATGATACCAGAAAATATTGTTAACATTTATATAAAAGTAATTAGAATGCACTTGTGTCTTTTTAATTTTAATTTACTTAAATAATTATTGATTCAGTTAAATATTTTTTTTCTGTCAACACTACACATAATCTTCCAGAGGGGTAAAAATAAAAAATATAAAATGTATAATAGAGTAGAGATAAAAATTATTATAATTGATTGCAATTAGACATCATCCCATTACTTCATGATGTATATAGCTATATAAAAAACATATTATATAGGTATAGGAATGAAAATTTAGGATTACCTTGATTTTGTTAGAGTTCTTAAATTTTGGAAGTGAAACATATGCAACTTGGCCATAATCTGAAAATACTCGCTGTAACCATTCTCGATTAGCTGTAACTGGTATTGACTCTACATAAACTGTTCTAACATCTGCATCATAAGATTTCATAAGAGTTTTTCTTCTAACCTAAAAATATATTTTTTAAAATTTAAGTTAACGTTAATTAATTCGCTTTATGTCAATGTAATTTGTAACGTACCTTAAGTTTATCTTCTGAAAGTTCTAAAAATGTAGAATGCTTCATTGATTTTACAATATCAGTAATATCATGGGTCATGGAGCGAATCTTATTAAATTTAAGAAATTCAGAAAGCGGTACGAAAGGGTCTCTTTTTACCAAATCCGCAAGAAACCTGTCTTTGCTAAGGTTCGCATCACTGAAATAAAACTCCATTTGTTTCATTATGTTTTCATATACTTGTTTTTTACGGTGGCGAATTCGCTTTCTTGGATTATTTTCATGTTTAGTGTCTTGGTCGACAGTAGTTTCAGTTTCAGACATATTATTTGCGTTTAGAATTCATATATTATTTTTAATACCAGCGTACTTAAATGTACTTTTTACAATTTCTTGAATAAAAAAAATCCCCGCAAGCCGTATAAATATATTTATTTACTAAATAACACCTCAAACATAAAACGATAACATTAATGTCATTTATTTAACTGTTGAGTGAGTGTTGCTGTTTTAGCTTGTGTCATATGTCATTGTTGGCGGGACCATAATTGTAATACAAATACGTTGAGAGAAGCGACTTCATATTATATATATTATTATTAAAAAAAAAAAACAATATCAAATTATGATAACAAAAAAATATCAATAACTCTATATCTGACCTGTAGCATAGAGTACGATCGATATAATATTATATTTTATTATATTTGTTACTTACACATCTATTGTGCCCTTTATAATCTCCAACGTGTTTATGAAATGTAACACTACCTTTAGAATGAGTTACTTTAAAATAAAGTACAACTGTATTGTTTAGTTAAAAAGTAAATTCAATTAAAATTCTGATTTAAGCGACAAGAAAAAAATTTCAAAGAAAAAGAACGATGTGTTGATAAACTTCCGGACTATTGTTATATCGAAAGGCATTATGCCTCTAAATCTGTGAAATCCATGTTTTTTTTTTGTTTTTTAGGGTTAATTGCCTCCCTTTACACTTACATGTACATAGGTTAAGGAGAGAAGAAGGTAATCTATCCCTGAGAAATTTACTAGCCCTACGTGGTCTTGAGGAGAAATATCGACGGCAGCAACGTCGCCTCCAATGGGAGTAGAATAAAAATCTTGGCTTGTGGCCATCGATCGAACTGGACCATGTCTTTCATATGACGTCAATTTTATGCATATCGTAACAGCCAATACCGATAACATTATATTTTCTTGTTACTTCGAATAAGACTAAAAGATTTTTTTTACAAATGAAAATATGATAAACAACTATACTATTTAATCGTTTTAAATAATATAGTTTTTTATTTTATTTCCACATCAAATATAATTCAAATTTTTAATACCACAAAACGTTTTCTTATTACAATATAATTGAAATTATGTGCTCATTATCATCTTAATAAAAAGCCTTAGATTAGTATTAAAGTAATTAAAAAGTTACAATATGAAATAAATCTTTTCGTCAGTCTTTAAAATTAAACAATATAACAAATAAAAATAATTATAGTCAAAAACTATTTTTACTTTTTACCGATTTCAAATTCTACTTTATACCGATTTCAATTTCTACTTTTTTAAAAGTCGCTTAATATTACTATCGTTATGAAATCGTTTATGAAGAATCGATTATTTATTAACGTCTTTAGTTACCGGTTAGCTTATCTCCCTGCTATTGCCGCTACTCTAATGTTCTCTGTCCCCAACCAATGGTTGTCATATTTTGTGATTTGTAATCAAATTGTTGACCGAATGCACATTAAACCTTTAAATGCTAACTCTATTCATAACATAAAAGTGATTTCTATTCAGATGATACATAATACATAATGACTGATCGATCTATAGCCGTAAGTATATTAATTATTTTAATAGTTTATAAATTTATCATTTTGTTTGACATCTCTATATCTCGACAGCTACTAAGATCGAACTCGACTTAAACTATGCAAGGTTATTACTATTTGTTTACTTCTATGTTTGCTTCCATTTACAGTTGATTGTTATTCTTCTCTTATTAATAAATTACATCTATGATTGTATATTCTGTTATTTTTTTATATGTAAAGCGTGTTATTTTTATTCTTTACGTGTATTATTATTTATTTACAGTCTCGCCCTAGCCTAGAACAAGTGGTTGCTATAGTAGATTTTATGGAAAAGCATCCTTCTTTAGCATTAGGTCAGTTAAGAGGCCTTGAAGGTCGTGATGAAAGCAAGAAATTGTGGTTTAAATTGACTAGAATTGTCAATAATATTACTGGTCCTACTAGGCCTATGAAATCTTGGATTAAAGTAAGTATTGTTATTCATATAAATAAATATTTTAAATATTAATTAAATGAAGTAAAATTTTAAATAGATTTATGTATAAGTTTTCATCAAAACTGAGGTGCCTTCTCATCTGTAGATAATGTTGTTATAATTTTAATATAGAAAAACATAAATATTCCAGTATTATTTAAGGAATGATGAATGAAATGAATTATTGAATTTATGTATTAATTATATTTATTGTTTTAATATTACAGTATTGGGCAGATAAAAAATCTAGTGTTAGATCAAAAGTGATAACAGGGAATGGAGATCCTAATAGTTTATGCTCAAATATAGAGAAGAAAATTTGGGATCTGTTTTTAGCAAATAATGGAGGAAGTGAGTACTGTAATAATAAAAATACTACATATCAACTTATTTTTTATTATAAAATAAAATACATTATATATTTACACAAATATATACATTTTTTAAATATATTTATTTATTTGACAATGTTGAGTTTTGTGATTCCGAAGCAAGGAAATGCATTTCCCATTTCCGAAGTGGGAATCAACATTAAAACTATATCACAGGTAATTTTAAAATATAATATTTTTTACATTTAAAATAATTTAAATGAAGCTTTATATATTTTACTAGCTGACACGGTAAACATTGTTTTGCCATAAAAAGGGAAACATGTTAAGTTTATTCAACACTTAGAGGTTTGAAAAATAGATAGTACCCATATTCATTTAAATCAAATGATGTTAAGGGCAATATTGTTTAAAATTAAACACTTGTGATGAATAACATATTTATTTGGATAAGAATTGTTTATAAAAATACCTTCACAAATAATGTATTATTTTTGAACAAATATGGTTAGAATAAAAAGCTAATCTTAAAAGGCATATCTCATATGCTGTCACAAACATTTATTGTTATTTTTGTGAAACTTTAATCATTTCCGCCTTGCAAGCAGTGGAAACTCTCAATTAGAGCAAATGCCCGATTTTGTATTCTTAATTGGTGCTCCGGTCCTATTGGTCTTAGCGTGATGATATATAAGCCTTCCTCAATAAATGGGCTATCTAACACTGAAAGATTTTTTTAAATCAGACCAGTAGTTCCTGCGGCTAGCATGTTCAAGTGAAAAAACAAACAAACAAACTCTTCGGTTTTATAATATTAGTATAGATGTGTAAGATTACATTTTGAAATTGTTTTGCAGAGAATCGTAATTCAGTGAAGGTTGAATCACATTTTATGGAAGACACATTTTATAATGATGATAACATGGACCAGAATAATGAAAATGAACCAGTTCTGAACTTTGAACTATCAGCAGATTTTGAAGAACGCCAAATGGTTGTTATGGAGAAACTAGTATGCACATTTTTTTATCTTTTTCCAAAAAAATATCCTTTACTTATTGTTAAAATTATATTGCTTTGTTTGTTTATCGATATAATATTGCAAATATTTTTTTCAATTTAAGAGGTATAAACTATTTTTAAATAAGTTTTACTAAGATAAAAGCACTATTCAAATGTCTTTTTATTACTAAAAATAATGAATTAATTCAACTAATAAGTGGAAAAATAACTTTTACCCCTCATTCCAATAATGACTGCCTTAAATTGAATACATATCCATTTTACTAAGAATATTACTTGTAACAGCTACAATGAGTTGCACTAACGTTTATATTTTAAATATTTATAAAAATAGGTAAATAAAAAAAACAGTTTAATTTTTTTTGGCCCCTGCTCATAAATCCTACTAAGCAACCATACGCTCGTGACGTAACGGATCAATCTTGATCTTATTGGCATATTATTTAAAATATTTCCGTCCCGCAATATCTGACACTCGCAGCGTGACGTCATCACAGTAGCGCGCAAAGTAACGCAAATGTAATAAAGCGGTGAAACTACAACACTTATTTTAGAAAAAATAATTAAAGAAAGTTTTATTATTTTTTGAGCATTAAATGAAATAATTTTCATAGTAATATTTCGAAATGTTGGTAATTAAACAAAAACTACATATTATGGTAAACATAAATCAACATTTATTTACAAAGATTCAACTGTTCATAATAAAATAAAATAAAATTATAATATAAAATTATATATATTCGTCCGCTTCAATTACATTATTTTATTTACCTATCTCAATTACATTGATATTCTAATATTATTAATATTAATAATATTATCACCTTTGAGATAATATCTACTTGTTAATACATTAACATTAAAATTGCCAAATGAATAATTTTTTTAGTAATGTTGGTGAACTAAATGTTTCAAATTGACGTAACTTTTTTATTTATAAATCAATTTAAATAAAGCAAACCTTAAATGTTGACAGAAAATTGCCTAAATATAATAGTGAAAACTGAAATTTATTTTTAAAGCGTATAAACCATTAGACAAACATTTTTTGGCCCTATTACATTAATAAACATTCCCTATAAGATTTTTTTTTAAATTTATCTGCCATGTGCCAGTGATCAGTTACAGATTTGTTATAATTAAGTATAGATAAATATATCTGTGGCATAAATTTAATGACACCGAAACAAAAATACAAAATTTATTTTGTTATTTGAATAAAAAATGTATAACATTTTTACACCTTAATCTTATGCTTCCACATAAGCGAGAGGTTAACACAACACAAACCTTATAAAATATAAGATGTCTTCCATAGCTCCTGGTTATATGAAAGACCGCAAGTACAACCTAGTAATAACAATAACATAATTATTACAGATACTTTTCTCTTTTTGTCATGCTCCAAAAGACATTGTTCCATCTTCATCTCTAAATCGAGCTTCTTTCGCACGAACGGAAATCGAACCATCAACTTTCGGGCTTGTGCCAGTGCGCTACGACCGCCTAATATATAATTTAAAGTTTTATATAAGATATTATCCATATATTTCATACCTTTGGGGAAGAAATGGGGTCGATGGGTGACATTAATGTATTGAAAATTATTTTTTTGAAATAAAATATTTAGGCCTGTCGTGGCGCAGCGGCACAAGCGTGTGACTGTAACCGACAGGTTCTGGGTTCGATCCCCAGTCGAGAAAATGAAATATTTAATATTTTCAATTTAAATAATTAATGTTTCATTTCTTCGCTCTGGTAATAAGGCAAAGCGCGGCGTTGAGTTCCGCCACTCAACACGCAATGCCTCAAATTTTCGGCGGAAAGTGGGGAACGGAAGTGGAACGGAGTGTCATAACACTAGGCTTCACTTCCGTTTCCTCTGCCTACCCTGCCTAGTGCGGGATACAGCGTGAAGCTGAGAAATATTTAGGCATTATAATATGAAATGCAAATTTGTATTTTATTTCATAATTTCAGTAAAATTGCAAAACATATTTTGACGTTACATATGACGTCATGTTAGGAAGAGGTCTGACAAAAATGACCAGCCGTTTTTTTCAGCTTCACTCTGAACTTCGCACACGGGAGGGTAGGCAGAGAATACTTGGGAAACTAGTATGATGACACTTCCGTTACCCACTTTTCACCGAATTTGAAGCATTGCGTATTGAGCATTGCGAAATTCAACGCTTTACTTTGCCTTGTTACCAGAGCGAAGATACACATTAAATATTTAATTTGAAGATATGAAATATTTTATTTCCTGGAACGGGGACCGAATCTTCAGCCTATTGCATTTACAATCAAGCCCCAGGGCTGTGACATGCCGTCTTAAAAGTATAAATATAAAATCCGTGTGATATAAATATAATACCTTCTAAAACTTTTGCAGATGAAAATTAAAATAAATTTATTTTAAAATCGAATAAATAATGTTCAAAGGTGAAAGTGATGAGTGAGCAAGCGGCGGCCATGGCGCAGTTGGCGAATGCGTCGCAACTTAACGCGCAGGCCATGGAGCGGTTAGCAGAAGCCTCACAGATACAAGTATGTTCAATTTAATAGCAATTAATATTTAAATTTAAATTATAAAACCTTGTTTTGTTCCCACGATAGTTTTATAGAATGATTTTTTTCTTCAAATTCTATAACAAAGGCTCACAAAGGCTCCATGCCCTCCTCAGAATAGTCATGTGCCCGCCCCAGAAAATTTCTGTGCCCTCTTCAGTTTTTTTTTCATAACAACTAAAACAAGATGTTTTCACAAAAAGATTTGTTGAACATTGAAACCCCAAGGACTTCTGAAAATTATTTCTAGACAAAGAGAAAATGACAAAATAATTAATCCCCCGTTTATGTATCGAACCCACAACCGTCTTATTTACATTGACCTAGATGTCCTCAAAATTAAGAATTGTTATTGTTTTCATTGCAGGCGCATGCGATAGAACGTATAGCAAACACATTCGAATCAATAAGTGCAGCGACACACGACGTGAGAACCGCCATTGTTGATATAGACTCCACTGTAAAACGCATCTACGCTGCTCCCACGTAGCAGAAAATTTATAATTATATTAATTTATGTGAAATAATTGTAAACATATTATTTATAGAGAGCAGCTGTACACATTGTGTGGAGGTAATGAAACTAATTAATTTATTCCTCCGAGAACCGAACCTATAATCGCCCGGTTTATAGTCAGACGCTGCACGCTGCGTCACAGCGGCTTCCTTGTGTAAATAAAATTGTTGTAGAAAATATATTTTAAAATATTGTAATTAGATAAGTTAAATGTTATGATATATATGAAAGATAGAGTTTGTTTATTATTACTAGCGACCCGCCCGCGGCTTCGCTGCTTAAATTATTTACTAATCTCAATTACTTTCTAATAACAGTTTTAAGAATTATCAGTTTTAAAACAATAATTATATACATTGAAAATGAATGAAAATTTTGTAACAATTCTGCTGATTTTTTTTTAAATAAATGTAATATTTAAAAAAGTAAAACACATTTTTTGCTCTATTACAAAGGACCACTGTAAGATTTTTTGCAATAAATTTAATGCAATAAATTATGATTTATTTTCTCTTTATATTGTCTGAAGATATTGTTATTATTATATAGTGTAATCTAATTAAATGGGATACGAATGGATACGAATACGGATGTGTGTGTTTTCAGTTTTCATTTGGGATATAAATTGAATTATTTGATTTTATGAGAAATTTACTTTCAAACAATCCAAAAATGTATTTACATTATGTAGGTACATGTGAGACTTACCTGTACATTATATCTAAGTCGCCATGAATGAATTACGAAACGCTAATGTAAATATATGTAACATTAATAATATAAAAATGTTAAAAATATAAATATTGATAAAAAAAATCGTTTCTTTTATATCCTACTTATACTTTATTTATCACTTAATTCGTTAAAGTTATCATTATTCTCTTATTAGTAAACTAAAAAAATAAGTTGCAGAATGATCGATTTGAGGCAGTGGAAACAAGCGTGTGACTGTTAACGTGACAGGTTGTGGGTTCGATCTCCACTCGAGGAAATGATATATTTAATATTTTCAAATGAAATATTAATTATTTCATTTATTCGCTCGGGTAACAAGACAAAGCGCGACGTTGAGCTTCGCCACTTACAGGCAATACCTTAAATACGTCAGAAAGTGGGAAACGGAACGGAGTGTCTTAACACTAGGTTCCCAAGTTCCCTCTGCCTACTCTGCCATGTGCAGTATACACCTAACAAATATGTTAACTACTATTATATCTAATATGATTATCTAACTATAACCTTGTTAACCTTAAAATATTTAAATAATTAGTCAAATTAGAAATTTGTGAAAATGACATTTGCCTAATTTTATTGATATTGATGCGTATATTTAAAGTATTGAAAGTATGTCTCCATTTTAATGTTGGGGAAAAAAAGCATTATACATAGCACATGCATGGTATACACTTATGAAGGACAACCTACTCTGATCTGTGACTTCGCCCGCGTGGTAAAAAATGGAAATAACTTTTCGTTGTGCATGTCGTGGCGCAACGGCACAAGCGTATGACTGTAACCGACAGGTTCTGGGCTCGATGGCCTCTACTGGAGAGGAAATGAAATATTTAATATTTTCAATTTAAATATTTTATGTTTCATTTCTTCGCTCTGGTAATAAGGCAAAGCGCGGCGTTGAGATCCGCCACTCAACACGCAATGCCTCAAATTAGGCGGAAAGTGGGGAACAGATGTGGAACGAAATGTCTTAACACTAGGTTCCCGGGTTCCCTCTGCCTACCCTGCCTCGTGCGTAATACAGCGTGAAGCTGAAAAAAAAAGTTGTGTATGACACATGATACATTCTGTGTCAGTGTCATACAGAGTGGGTTCTGTGTTCAACGACGAATCTGGCCTATTTTGGTAATTTTAGAGTATATAGGTAAACAAATTATATGAGAAGAAGAGTTATAAAAAGGAATTGTAAATGTCAGTTAAATATTGTCAAGAAAAATGTGTAGACTTGAAATATTTATTATTTACAATTTTGCTTATGTATAGGTAATTATGTTGTAGATAAGATAATAAATGTATAGAAATAATATGTTATAAATGTTGTAAATTAAGAACATTATTGACATCTTTGACTTGCGTTTTTTTCACTTAAAATTGGTAACAGTTTTTTCAGTAAATGGAAAAAAGTAATGTATACTATCTTCCATTTACTAAAAAAAATGTTTTATTTTACTGTTTTTAAAGTGGTCCACACTAAGGAAAGAAAAATATTTATTTAGAATTTCGGCGCGGCTTGATGAGAACGTATGGCTTAGTGATCAAAGTGCTTAGACGGTTTCCATGACGCGCGAGTTCAAATTCAAATTGCTTCTAATGATATATGAAAATAATTCAAATTGCTTAATCTAAACAAGTATTTTCTTTCCTAATTGTGTATAAACGGCATAAGTATTAAATAAATAGCATTTTCTCTTGTGAAACGATAATTCTAAGCAATTGTATTTTAGTAGCGGTATTTTGAAAAAAATCCCTCCGGAGATGATAGCTAACATTAATTAGTAGTAAAAACCGTATAAAAATTTCGACGTAGGTTGATTCTCGATATAGAACTCATTGATCAAAAGCGCTTAGATAAAGGCGCCAAGAATCACGAGTCCAAATTCCTTTACGTTCATATTTTTATACGTTTTCTAAATAAGTATCAATTTACTATTACTTTACATAAAGCCGTTATTTTTAATATTTATTTACAACAAAACATTATAATGATTACATTTTATTATAATCAAAGCTGTTATACTCGGAGAGAATGAACAGTGTATAAAGTATATGATGATTCAAGGTATCAAAATACATGAAGAAATCTGGAACATTATAACTGGTGATTGGTTAGTCAAGTCAATGATTTTTAAAATAGTTGAATTAACAAATCAATGATATTAAATGCACTAATGGTATAAGTTAAAAAAGAGATCCATACATAAAATTTACCCCTTCTTTCATCATATTAAGTTGTAATATTCCATATTTCTGCTATTTTTATTTTACTTCATATTTGATATTGGATATGCATATTTAATTACAATTTCACAATGATCTTAATTATTAACTACTTCCCACTATTACTAACTACTAACTAAATACTGGATACAGTAAGACATTTTTGGTTATTATTACATAATCTACATAATGCATGCCAACACTTCTATTCTGAATTTTTAAAAGCTATACTTTTTATATACAACGTGAATATGTACAGTAGGTACATATTTAAACATGTCATCACCTTAAGTATCTCAATATGGCAGATAAAGAAAGATTTGGTGAATTTCTCCGTTTCCTCGCTTGGCTATCAGGCATCATTCCAAGAGTTCCTTTGCTATACGGCGATTGTTCTCGTGTTGTTAGAAAGTAATTGCCGTAAGATCTAAAATGCAAGAATTATATGATAAATGTAATAGTTAAACATGTAACATTTCACAGATGATGTATTTATAACACATCGGAAAGAAAGAAAAATAAAAAAACGAAATATAAGTTATATTAAAGGAGGCTTCCATAAAATGATTATAATTTTTTGCTCTTTTTATTGATAATGCTACGGAAATAATGGTTCGTGATGTCGACTCGCACTTGCCCAGTTTTCTAAACAATTTGAATATAAAATGCTTAGATTAAAATTATTATACAGGTAAATTCTATGGTAAATTTTGTATTCCAAAAGATATAAATAAAGAATAAGCAACATAATGAAAATATTTTTTCCAGCTTCACGCCGTATCCCGCATATGCATACTACGGCGTAGACAGCGGAAACTTGGGAATTAAGTTTTAAGAAACTCTTTCCGGGGAAAGTGGGGACTTTCCGCCGAATTTAAGGCATTGGATGTTAAGTGGTGAAACTCAACGCCATGCATTGCCTACCAGAGCAAAGAACTGAAAATATGAAATACTTCATTTCGGTTCCCACTCGAGAAAAGTGGAGATCGAACTTACAACCTGTAGTGTTTATAGGAACACGCTTGCTACCCATGTACTTCGATAGTCCCAGGACTATGTAATGTTATTTGTATAAATACCCAACCCCCTTGCACGTGCATTCCTGTGTTCCGTCACTTAACATACACTGCCTCAAGAATTCAGCGAAAATTAGGGATCAGAAGTGTCCAACTTGAATGGAGTGTCTGATCATTAGGGTCCTAGGGTTCCGTTATCTACATAACCTTGAAAAACAGCATAAAGCTAAAAAGAAATTATATATTAACCTAGTATTAGTTAATTCTCCCATAAATATTGTGATGTTAGGAGGTGTAACCAGATCGAGCCATGTATCGTAGTTAGCTGCTGCCACAGCCGGAAATGCAGTCGGAGATTGTATTGACTCTATAAAGAATTGCCAAGCGCGATCATGACTGCAACGATCTGTAAATAAACATTTAAATTGTGATTGCACTCTTCATTTCAAAAAATAATTATTCAGATTTATGATTTAAAATTGTTAAAAACTATATTTTCAACAATTTTAAATAATTTACCAATATGTATATACAAATATGGGTAAAATTTTGGCAAGCTTAGTAGTAAAAGGTCAATCTAAAAATACATATATATTTTATTTGTAGCAGGGTGTAACTCGAAATTATTACGCTGTAATTGGTATAATCAATAGCCCGGATGCTAAATTCCTGATACTAAGTGTCTCGAAACACTTAATATCAGGATTGGTTGTCAATGATGGCAGTTGTCAGTTAACAAAGGAAAAAATACATGCCTCCAGAACTAAAGAATTGAAACGGTCCTTTAGGACAACCAGGCTGCATGCCATCACTAGGAGAGTAATTAGGCCACAAGTCCACGGTCCCCCGGGACTTGCTTATGCCGTAGTATCCTGGGTTAGTGTGGATGATGTCGACAAATGTGGCACAAGTTCGGTCTAAGCCGTTCTCTATGGCAAACATGCCTTCGAAGAGAGCTCGTGAAGGATCTAAGCCTGTTATTCTGAAACAATCGTTAGCGTATTACTTAAAACTCATTTTGGTAGATATAAAAATATAAAAATTATTTTAGGTTTGTTGAAATTATGCTTAATGTATATTATATATAATGAAATTATACTCAGCTTCACGCTGTATCCCGCACATGGCAGGGTAGGCAGAGGGAACTTGGGAACCTAGTATTGAGACACTTTGTTCCACATTCCCCCGAAAATGAGGCATTGTGTGTTGAGTGGCGGAAATCATCGCGGCGCTTTGCCTGTGATATATAATAAAGTGAATCCTAATTTACCATTTTCTGATTATGTATAGTAACATTAAGTGGCAAATTACAGATCAGACATTGCTTGCTTAGGAACTTTTAGAATGTGAACGTTTTTTTTTAATCTTTTATATTAAATACCTTTTTCTATCAAGGAATATAGTTCTTTTTCCTTGCTACCTTACAATATGTAATATAATGAATAACAATGAATACTTTACCGAGCTACAGGTTGACCTTCCTGGCGAGTCCATCTTCCGGCGTATGCCATGATATGAGCTCCCAAAGAATGTGCAATAAGATGCACTTCGTTCATCTTAAGACCGTTCTTAGATAGAGTCATTAATGCTTCGCCAAATATTTGACCGACCTGTAATAGTACGAGATCCCAAAAATCTGCAGGTATATGTTTTGTAATGACGCTTTCTTTTTAAAAACGATACTAGATAGTAGATTACATTACAAGGTTGCCTGAAAAATCATGCCGTAATCATATTTAGTTTAATGTATAGTAAATATTTTCTGTTTGTGAATTATTATTAGAAAATAGTGTAAATATTGGAAAAAAGTAGTTGCTATCTCTTAGTCTACCGCAGGTTGCAGGGTTGCCAGATTTAAACATGTCACTTAATGCACTCACGTGTTTTCCAAAATGAATTTTTTTTTTTTACTTAAATTAATTCTTTTTCGGCGCTATAACACACGTCTGCAAAATAAGGAACAAAACCAATTTTTTGTTCCTCGCCTTACAAGATTTTCTCTAAATGGTGTTGATTCGCAAAAAAACGATTACATGCAATTTTTCAATAGAAACTAATAATCATAAATTAAATTAAACTTGATTACGGCAGGATTTTTTCAGGCAACCATGATGTAATGTATTCTATTACCACAACGTTATTAGAAATAAATGTCATTAATAAAAAAAATAGATACATTCATTGAAGCAGGATCTTAGGCTGCAATTATTTAAATTTTTATCAACATTGCTTACGAATATTTTTTTGACTCTTTCGGTTAACAACAAGTAGTGTAAGATTGTGGATTTAAATTAAGTTAAGTTAAAATTTAATATTTTTTAAGTGTAAGTTGGTATTTGTTCGTGAAATTTAAAATTTACTATTTTGGGCTCTATTACATTAATAACCAACCCCTATAAGATTTTTATCAATATATGTTCCATGTACAGTCAGTGATCATTTACAGATTTTTAAGTATAAATATGGTAATATATACTTTGAGTATATAGGAACTTAGCAAATATTTCGTAAAGTAAAAAAGTAAAATTACTTATCTTAACATTTTTACTTACGATATGATTATCTTACCTTTTTCGCATTAGGCACAGCTAACAGGGCGTAGCCAATAGTTATACTGAATGATTCACTTTTTGATTCCTCTTCCCAATCTAATAATATGACATTTCTTTTCTTCATATTTATATATGTTTGTAAAACGGCAGTAGTTGCTGGGCCATTGCATTTACCTCTAAATCCAAAGGTATATATCATCGTTTTAAGATTGGGGTCAAAGCAACTGTCGCTAAGTAGAGGTGTCGGGTTGTGTAGAGATACAACTGTGTAGTTGCTGAGAGAGCTATAATAATAAACATTAGGTTAATAAATTATGTAATCATTTAGTTCTACTTATAATTTTAAGTTAAAAGTTAATTTGTGCCCAAAAATATTTTATAAAATATTTCTGGTCACAAATTTACTTTTAACGTCACTTATTTCATTAAGCATGTTTAGGCTGCTAAGAGAAATCTAATGATAATACAATTTCGTAAATCCGTTTAGCGTTTCTTGAGGTATGGGGTAATTAACAATATTACATATATATATATATATATATATATATATATATATATATATATATATATACACACACATACATACATACATACAAGGTATGTAAAAAAACCATAACTCTGCCTCAGAAAAACGCTTTTTCTCTATAGCAAATAATAATGATTATTCATTTATTATTACTTTTGGATGTAAAAACCGAGGCTATGTAGAGTTTCTTCTTTAAACTAATTATAGTCACTAAATAACATCTTTTGTTAAAGCTGTCACGCGTTTCATATACTCTTCAGCAACAAAAAAAGGATTTAAATTTTATACCTATAAATGTTTTACGTCATTGTCTGTGAGGTTTATATAGATACACATATAGGTACTATATATTGCAAGCATTGCGTGTTGAGTGGCGGTATTCAACGCCGCGTTTTGCTTTGTTACCAGAGCGAAGGAATTATTTTTATAAAAAAAATAATATATACATAATTTAAAAATACTCAATATTTCATTTTCTCGAGTGGGGATTGGAATCAACAACCTTTTTCAGTCATACACTTGCGCCCCTGCGCCAAGACAAGCCTCAATTGCGGCTAAAAGTGGGGAACAAAACGGAGTGCCTTGACACTAGTTCGCCAAGTACCCTCTGCCTACCCTTCCATTTGCGGGACGTACAGAGTGAAGCTGAATAAAATACACTATATTTTGATAATAATAATATCATTACTATTATTTATTAATTCCATTTAATTGCACTATTTATTATGTTCTTTTTAGGAAGAATAATAAGGTATAAGTAATTTTATAATACTATATTCTACTTAAAATCAATACTGCACGCACATGTCTAAAAAAATTAAAGCTAGTAATAATGGTATAAATAACGTACGCATGTGCTCTTGAAATTAATAACAAATATAAAATGTAAGTTATTGTACTATATAGGGCGATCATAACAATAATGAATTTCGTTTATTGTGATATATAGTTTAAAACGGCCGGAAGCGGATTTGTTTATCTACGCTAAGCCACATTTAGTTAAAATTTTAAAAACCATTTCCATATAAAATGTTTCCGATATAATTTAATAATCCGTAATTATTTATATGTATAGGTACTACTTACATAAAAATAAAGATATTAAGAAATATCCTAAAATGTTAATGCTTAAGTTCGTAATTGCTATTTACAAATTTATTATTTTATCGATAACCATAAAGTCATAAAATACCTTGCTCCAGAAACCACGTTAAAAAAGTAATGTTCTTACGTAAAACTAATCATTAACAGAGGAATTCAAACGATAACGATATCACCTTGTATCGTTAAAGAGAGGTCATATTCTACAGCTGCTCGAACCATCAAAACTATAAAGGAAACGAAGTCAACAAGGTTTATGTATTACGCACTCGTTAAATAAATCACGTCGTTAGATTATACTTAACCAGTTTCTTATGTAAAAACTTGACTTAATGAAAGAAAGCGGTCAAATATTACGTAGGATTCTACCGAGTAAACAATGTGAATCGTCCCAATAGTCTACTTATTAGACCTTGGCGTCTATAATACTGTGTAATGCGTTATTCAAAACTTACTCATCCATTAAATCACTCACTCACTTATTCACTCAGCTTCACGCTGTATCTCGGCAGGGTATATAGATGGCCGATTAAACTATTATTTTTCATCCATAACTACATCTCAATATAGTCAAATATCATTTTAATATGAGATTTAACAGCTAAGTTAATTAATACCGATAACACTACAATTTCAATGAATATTTATTTAGATAGCAATAAAAAGTTATAGCAATTAGATACTTTAGATAAATTTGCTATAAAATCACAACACAATTGACCCGCTGTCGGCTTCGTCCGCAGCGGGACTGCGGATTGCACAGTTTTAATTTACTAATTTGAAATATTATTAAATTATTTTATATAATATTTATGTATAAAAAAATAAAGTTTTAACCTATTGTCAATTTAAAAAATCGTTTGTTTTGAGTTCTATGTCATTAACAAAGATATTTATTAACAGTTGAATATTATTACGTTGATTATGTATGTTTTGTTATGTATAAAAAAAATCATTTAATGAGATTCACATTAGTAACGAAGGTAAAAGTTGCTAATCTGGTATGGTTGAATAGAAATGCGTGCAGTGTTGGTAGTCGCAGTTAAGGCCATACGCAAGTCTTGACAAATTAATTAATATATTATTTCAATTGTTCTTATATTTGTAATAAATTAAATACAAAGTTTAGTATTTCTTAACTTTGTTTCTCTCGCCATTATGATTGCCATTTTATTTTCATTATCTATACTTTGTGGTGTTAAAATTAAGTAAGAAAATATCTTTTAGTCTTACCTACTTACTTTTTTTTTAAATTTAATCAAATCGGTAATAACTAACTAATTAATAACTCTTTTCTCGGTATTTAATGTACGTCTTATAGTAAAATAAATTATTTATAAATTGAATAAATAACCTTTTCATGATAAAAAAGGCCAACAGTAAAAAATCTGTTTAATGCAAGTATTAAGCGCTCACCTAGGGATCCGTATCGATTACAAAACTATAGGTTAACGGGAAGTATAAACTATTGATATTGACAAACTTAAGTTTTTTTACTGCTTTTGTATGAAATGTTCTAAGAAGGTCTTACTATATAAATAAGTATTTCTACTTTTCGATTTCTCTCTTTATCTGTTATTTATATTTTCCGTAAGTTAAGTTCCTCGAGTTCGGCGGAAGGTGGGACGAGTGGGACGGAGTGTCATAACACTAGTTTTCCAAGTCCCCTCTGCTTACCCTGCCATGTGCGGGATACAGGAAGCTGAGTGAGTGAGTGAGTGAGTTATCAATTTTTGTCAAGTTACATAATTGGAGGGAAATGTTCTTGACAGACGGATATCAAAGCGATCCTATAAGGTTTCCGTTTTTGTTCTTTTGAAGTACGGAACCCTAAAAATTAGAAAATATTTAAAAATGTTAGTGAAAGTTTTTTTATGTAAATAGTATTAATTAATCTCAATGACCGCTATGAATTTTGATAAAGCACAGATATACCTAAGTGATAAGCGGATATAATAGTTTTGTCAGATTGTATAATTTACATAATGATAAGTTATAATAATTTTGATAGGTAGTAACGTTATTTATTTATTTATTTATAAACAATACAAAAATAATGTGGCTTACTACATTACTGAGCTTGGACTCTAAGCATTTTATATAGACAGCCACTGTCAAGTTCCTTTCAGAGGTTGACAGCTCTGGGACTTGACGAAAACCGTGATCCCTGTTTAACACATGCTCCATTACCTTATAATATATGTATATGTAATTGCAATAGGTCGATAACTGCCTTCCACGAAAATTAGACTATTTTGATATTATAGGAGTGAAAAAATGATCGAGCATTGCGACTGAAGTGCCAGAGATCCAATAGTGAAAGGAAAGGTACACCGAAATTGTTTTCATAAATATGGCAAAAGACTAAAATGAACTAATTTCAGATGAGTATCCTAACAATCTTTTGGTAATTCGAAATGCGAATGTGCTTCGCAGCTTAGCCCAAGCGCAATTTGTAGCTGTGCATTTTTTTTCCGTATTTTATTTAATATTAGATATGATGGCAATATACGGAAATATATACGGGCACGGCACGATGAAATCAATTCCCTACACAAACTAGATTCAGAATTATGATAGCTAGATAAAAGTGTTCAAATCCAAATGAGCGCTTGTCCTGGAATTAAAAACGTAGACAGGTACATACAACAAGTCACAGGGCTTGTTATTTTGTAATATTAAAATTTCAAATATTATATAAAATCTAACAAAATAATTATAAATAGTTATATCTTTGCCAAATTCAATGCCAACTGATATATATGTACCGAAAAGCGTGTGAGTGATTAATTTTAATGAATACATTTTTTTATTGTTTATTTTCTGTAAATTTACTATTGCGCACTCTGCCTTTATTTATATACTTTTGAGCGTACGGGTCACCTGATGGTAAGTGATCACCGCCGCCCACGGCCCCGTGTAACTCCAAAGGAGCTACAGGAGCGTTGCCGGTCTACAAGGTGTAGGGGCACCGGGGCCCGGCATTACAATGCAAAAAGCAGTGGCCGAAGCCACTTAACTCACTTTAACTTAAATAGATTTAATTCGGGCTCCCAATTATTATAATTATATTAAATTGAAATATTTAACATAAAAATGTATCAATTTGAAAGGGAGACAAACTTATCTCCTTACTTTATAGTGATATTTGTATTGGTAATACTCTTATATATTTAAGTTATGTATATTATAACAAGAAATAATACTATAATTATATCGATACGGGCCTTGTAGAGGGAAATTAATTCTACGTCCCGCCTTCGGCTACCTTAGAAGTTCAAGGCTTAGAAGTTAGAAGTTATTTGTTGCGCAATGGACTGACTACAAAGTAATACAAAGACAAGGATTTCTTTATTTATTTATATATCATAATTTCAAATCTAATTACAATACATTTTATAGAATATATATTAAAAACTAGGCCTGTAGTAGCGCAGGGGTGCGACTATAACCACAACGGGTTGTGGGTGAGATCCCCACTCGAGAAAATGAAAGATTAATATTTTCAGCGGGCGTAGATTCGTAGGCGGCCACGCAATAGCCTAATGTCCTAAATTTGGAAGGAAATGGACTACAGAACGATGTATCTTAATACTGGGTTCACAATTTCCCTCTGCCTACCCTGCCATGTGCGGAATACAGCATGAAGCTGAAAATTAAAAAAATAATTTGAATTTCAAACGGCGAAGTTACAATAAAGTGCGTAAAATAACGAATTTGGCGTAAAAGGTATAGTTAGAATTAATTATTAACTAATTTAACAGAAAAATATATGATGTGGTCATCGGCGTGATCTAAGGTCTTGAATTTCATAACTATGAATTTTTATCAATAAGTTCAAGGTACAAGTTTTAGGTACAGTCAACATTCCGTTGTAAACTTTTGATATCATTATACTTTTGATATCATTAAACATTACTTATAGCTTAAATTATTCTATAAGTTTCATATGCTAAACATGTACAGCACAAAATTTGTATGCATCTTATTTTTTTCTTTCTTAGTTCAGTATTGGTTAGAGTCCAAAAATGTTATTTATTACGCCATTGTAGGCAAATGTATGAAATAATTAAGAATTCAGTTCTTACTTAGAGGAATGTTTATTTTTATTCTTAAGATAGCATATAATGTTTACTAGCATTTTTATAAATTCTAACATATAATATATTTTGGTATTTTTAATTTTTTTAAGAAAATGAACAAAAAAAAAAATATAATTAATTTGAATTTTATACCCCTTTCCCTATATACATTGGAAGCTTATTTGTTATAATAACATATTTTCTATTCAAAGTTAATTCCTATAGAAAAATATTGACAACAAGAAAAAAGCCGCAATAAGATATTGATTTAATGCCTATAGTAATAATAAACATAGTCTCATATTTGATTGTCAAATCAAAAAACAAATACTGTTTCTTTAGCAAAGATACATAAATAGTAAAATCTACTTACGATTTGTAACATCTTAACCAAGCACTCTGTGTCATATCCAATAGCACGCCTGTAAAATTTGTAAAATATATATTTTTTAATAGATTGGAAAGGTTTCATTTAAACTTTTCTATTATAATTTCTATTAAAAATAAACAGTATCATTTAACAGAAATAAATAAAAAATATGTTAATATTTATTTCACTCAAACTGACCTAATAATACAATAATGAAAACATTAAATTTACACATTTTTATTTAACCGCTCGTTTGACGATGGTATCTGCAGCGTGCTCATCACCGCACCACACATTGAACTATGCGATATCGCAGTCACGACCCAATCTACCCCATATCCGTATTGCAAAGAGTGCCTATAGAATATAAAATATATGACATTTTGCCAATTTACACAATATTTGATGTTTACAGCACTTTCTTTAAGTGTGAAATATCGCCGTGTATTGAATTTATTCAGAGCTGTATTAACGATTTTAATTATAATTATTTCTAAATGTTATACTGGTAGTTAGTATCTTATGTTGGTTATACTTTAAAGAATAAACTTGAATTTTGCTTACGTAAAATAATGTTAAATTTAAGAACCTAAGATTAAGACCTCTACTGTTCTACTGTTTTAAAAAAAATAACTTACAATATACAAGTAATTACAGCCGAAATCCATTTTAATTTTAGGTCAGGGTTAGTAATTTTAGGTCAGTCAGCAAGAAGACTTTATTAAGTGAAGAATGGGTCCTGACTGTTATTTTTTTTTATTTTACAATAATAATGATTAAGGTTGTGTATACTCGTGAATTGACCATAAAAGAATATTAATCGTTTTATTCTTCAGTATTACTTAAGAGTAATACTGAAGAAATAGGCCACAAGGCAATAATTTAAAAATGTCAAAGCATTTATTTAAATTATTGCGCTTGTATTTTCTGTACTTTTTCCTCTACAATAAGAAGTCTTATTCTCTTTTTTGTAAAAAAAAAATAAAAATAAATTACACACTTAAACTTGTTTGTTCATTTCATAGTTAATTCAAATTTATTACTTTATGTATTAGGTGTGGGCCATAAAAAATCTTTTTTTGTCTTTAGCTGCTACGAAAATATCGGCCAAAATGACGAAAAAAAATTCTGGCAAGGTTTGAGCTCTTAATATTATTGATATTAAGAGCTCAAACTTTGCCAGAAAAAATTTTTTTTCAGCGGTTCTTTTTCGAATATATTTATGTATTTCAGTATCATAGTTTGCTTTTATTTCTGTAAATTTTACAGTATTTCCGACAACATTTAAACTGTCAACTTTATAGTATTTTCAACTTGAAATCAGATTCAACAAAGTTTTTCTCAATAAATTTGGGAAGTAAAATGAGAAAAGTCACGAAAAATACGAGTTTGTTGTTTTATGTTTCACAGACTTCTTTTTTGTAAAAATATAAACGATTGTGAAACTCTTCATATATTAGTTTAGGTTAAATAATTTTTAAATGAAATCACTTAGCGAAAGAATATTCCTGAACTTTTTCTTATTTCTGATCTAAATCTTTTATAAAAACATCTATGTTACTACACAATGATTTGTTGAAATACATAAAAATATTAAAAAAACTGCTGAATATTTATATTAAGAGCTCAAACTTTACCAGAATAGTTTTTCGTTATCTTGGCGATATTTTCGTAGCAGCTAAAGAAAAAAAAGAAGATTTTTATGGCCCACCCTAATACTTATACAGATAAAGTTATAAATTTGAATTAATTATGAAATGAACAAACAAATATAAGTATGTTAATTTTTTTTTTTCAATTAAATATCTCTTAATTTTCTCTCGAATGATTTTTAGAACACTGAACACTGAGCATTCGTATCATCTTAAAATGTCACACATGTACATATACTATATTACTCAGCTTCACGCCGTATCCCACACATGGCAGGGTAGGCAGAGGGAACCAGGAAACCTAAGGCACTTCCGTTCCTCACTTGCGGCCGCAATCAAGAGACATTGCGTGTTGAGTGGCGGAAGTCAACATTGCGCTTTGCCTTGTTACCTGAGCCAGGGAATGAAAATGAAATATTAAAATATTTCATTACTTCGAGTGGGAGTCGAACCCACGGCCTGCCACATATGCTGTGATGCAATATGCAGTTTAACTTAATATTTAAATTATTTATACTTTCGGTATACGCTTTATTCGATATACGAATCACTCGAAACAAAACGTTTTACTTTCTGAACTTAATACGTGTCAGAACTACTAATCATGTTAATTATACAAAACGAGTTTTGTAACCTAAAGATTTTTTTAAACTAGCGACCCGCTCGCGGCTTTTCTTGCTTAAAATACACAATTTTTTGCTTACTAATGTAAGTTATTTTTGTGTTCTAATAAGATCATTACTTTTAAAGTTATAAACGTGTGACCGCAAACGCGACAGATTGTGAGTTCGATCCTGATTCAAGGAAATGTAAGTGAATCTAATATTGTCATTTCTTTGCTCTGATAACAACACTAAAGCGTGGCGTTGAGTTACGCCATTTAACGGGTAACACTCCATGTCCCGCCGAAAGTGGAGAACCGAACGGAGTTACTTAAAACTAGGTTCCCTAGGTTCTCTGTCTTTTCACGAACGGGATACAGCGTGTAGCTGAAGAAAATACGCATTTTCAATGGATGGACATGAAAACTAAAAATGACTGCTAAAACAATGAAGATGTACGTCTATCTATGTAGCTATTTACGCAATATATAAATAATTCTATGGAAATCTGTGATTTCCATATAGTTATTTACGCAATTATAAAACTTTTTCGATATTAAAGTTTTTGTCGGTCTGTCCGTGATCATTGTTGTGTTCCATTGGTGTGTGTTCTCGTTCTCGCTGGACCACTACTGTTCAACATCAGGTTATACGGGTAGTCAGTTTATTATACTAATCAGTTTATTATACTAAAAATATCAAATGTACAGAAACACTTTTCTAGTGTTTAATTATAGTAAAGATATTTTTAAAATAATGTAATAAATCTATATACTAACGAAATATATTAAAGTAAAGTAAAACACTTTATTTCATTAAATATACAGTTAGCGTTTGATAACATTGAAGTGTAATAATTACGATTGCGCTACGCATTTGTTGTTGAACTCAGTTCGTAGAGTTGTTATTGCGTATGGAACCAGTTATTATTATTATGCATAATATGTATACTTAATACATATATTATAATATTAAGTAATATATGAGTTACTAGTATTTACATATTTTAAATGTGATCTACTACCACATGTCTTCTTGACGATGTGCAGGAAAGTACAGTTGTTTAATTTTAATTATTACTATTTGTTTTTTTTTATTTTGTTAATGCATAATGTATAAAGTCCATATTTTACAGTCCTATATTTTAAGTTTTTGAGATTTTGTACATTAATTACAAAATTCTAAAGATTATTTATTAAATAAGCGTGAAATAGGCCAAGAATAGAATTGAGGCCTGTCGTGGTGCAGCGGCACAAGCGTGTGACTGTAACCGACAGGTTGTGAGTTCGATCCCCACTCGAAGAAATGAAATATTTATTATTTTAAATTTTTATGTTTAAATTTATTATTTCTTCGCCCTGGTCCAAGGTAAAACGCGGCGTTGAGTTCCCCCACTCAACACGCAATGCCTCAAATTCGGCGGAAAGTGGGGACCGGAAGCGGAAGAGAGTGTCTTAACATTCGGTTTCACGGTTCCTTCTGTTTATCCTGCTGGGTGCGGGATATAGCGTGAAACAAGGAAACTTTTAAGTTTACAGGTAAAGTACAGTAATAAAGATCAACATAAACTTATCTTTGTAATTCTGTTTATACAAAATATGGATACGATAGGGAATTTTCCGTTGACTTAGACTTATTGCTACTTACAATACAAATAAACGAGAAAATACAAATTTATATTTAATTATATTACTGAAAAAAAAACTAGTTTTATTTATAACCCGCGATCTACAATCCTAAAGTTCATCATACCAAACACTCGGTCAGCGAGACCGACTGGTACTTGACGTATTTTTTTGGATACATGGAGGAAAAATCTTTATCTTCTGACACACAAGTATCAGCCAGATTAAAAGTATATTTGATAATTACTACTACTGATGCTTAAGTATCAGCCAGTCATAAAGTACATTTGATAATTAAACATAAAAAATATGTTGAAGATTACTAGGGTTTCATTTAGTGAATTTCCGTAGAACCTACTTCTGTCGATAATCGACGTAGCACAAAACTAGATTGCTAGAGAAATAAATTTTCACATCGTTTTAAAAAATAGGACAGTTTACGTCTCGGTTCTATCATCATTAAGGAAACCGGGAAACATGTGAAA
The DNA here is from genome assembly GCA_019049475.1 of Eueides isabella. NCBI lineage: Eukaryota > Metazoa > Arthropoda > Insecta > Lepidoptera > Nymphalidae > Eueides > Eueides isabella. The sequence continues at coordinate 11,337,768 of CM032386.1, read as the reverse complement.
AACTACCGGCTTTGTCCAAGCCAGGATGCCTAGTCACCTTTTGCGTGCCCTACTATGCGTGCGGGTAAAGGCGTTAAGGTGGAAATTAAGAGCAAAGGCAATCATATAAGTAGTTATTACAAGGCAAAAATCAAATCAAACCAATTCGTGTATTAAAAATGATCGTGCTACTGCATTTGTAAATAGCAACAATTAACTATTAAGAACAGAATAATTATGATTGGTGATGCTATTATATTAATGTTTAATAGAATTAGCTTTTCGTGCGTGTTTTGATCATTATTGTGTTTGATTGGTATGAATCGGCTAATTTAAATAGAATAAAATATCAAAATGGCATATCTTGACCTTATGTAGTTTTACTTTTTTCGACACAGTCATATAATTTAATAGCTAACATCAACTCTATAAGACGTGACAGCAGTTCTCATATTTCTTTAAAATAAATATATTCCATGCTGCTGATTACGATGCCATAAATTTAGAATTATCTTATATTGATTGGGCTGTGGTTATGGATGATTGTGATGTGGACATAGCACTTAATAAATTTTATGAAGTAGTTAACTTAATAATTCAAAAATATGTTCCTACGAAAAAGTGTAAAAGTGTACGATATCCTCTGTGGTATACAAAATCCCTTATTGAAATAATTAAAGAGAAGTTAAAATTTCATAAAAAATGGAAAATATACGGGAGAATGAGTATTATAACACTTTTAGTCTCTTACGCGATCGCCAAAAACGTGTTCAGTCTGATTGTTATGATAAATATGTCGAAAGTGCGAAAAGTAGTATCACGCGTAACAGCAAATTCTTTTGGTCTTTTATTAAATCCAAAAAAGCTTCACCCAATATTCCTGATATAATGTACTGTGGCGAAATTCAATCATCTGATGGTAGCGAAATCTGTCATCTTTTTAATTCTCATTTTCAGGCCACCTTTGCCTCAGACTCACCTTGTTGCAGTGGCAGAGATGCTTTGCTGGTGAACCACAGCCGTGACATTAAAATGGTTTCTATTGGTTCTGTCGATCTCTCCACTAAATTAGTCAGGTAGTATTTGAAATGTTTGGATATAGGGAAAGGAAGTGGTCCTCATAGTGTTCCTCCCATTTTTCTAAAATTTTGCTACAGTAATTTGGATGTTCCTTTATCTATTTTATTTAATATTTCTCTCCGTACTGGTAAAATGCCTAAATTGTAGAAACAATCTTTCGTGGTACCTGTCTATAAAACCGGAGATAGACACAATATAAAGAATTATAGACCTATATCTAAACTAAGCACTATTGCAAAATTATTCGAAAAAAATATTTATGATCAGTTACAACAGGTTGTAAGACCACTGATCATTGACCAACAGCATGGATTTTTCGATGACAGATCGACTGAAACAAACACTTGTGAACTGACCTATCAACTCACAACGACAAAGAACATGGGTGGGCAGGTGGATGTTGTGTACACGGACTTTTCAAAAGCGTTTGATAGGATCGCTCATAATTTGTTAGTAAGCAAACTTAGTGTTTTAGGTATACATGGCGATTTGCTCCGTTCGCTTGAATCCTATTTGAGGCACCGCTGTCAGGCCAGCAGGGTGTTGTCCAGAGTCTCTGAGGTTCGAGATTTGGGTATTGTATTAGACCAAAAGTTAACTGATAGATATCATATTGAATACGTAACGTCTAAAGCCTATCGAATGCTTGGTTTTATTCTTAGGTCTTCGAGGGAGTTTAAGGATTGCCATACGCATATTCTACTTTTTAATAAGATCCCTCTTAGAATATGGTTCTACGGTATGGAGCCCGTTTTATAAAAAATATATTAATAAAATTGAAAAAATTCAATCGACATTTTTAAAACATTTGAGATTTAGATGTGCCTGTTCCGACAATTCAAACTGTAAGGTTCTTTCTAGTGTTGCGCCATTAAGTATGCGCAAAGGCTTAAGGGATCAATTATTCCTTTACAAAATTGTCAATAATTTTGTTGATTCAAAAAGCCTCTTTGGTAAAATTTTATTTGACTGTCCACGTCTTAGCTCAAGAAACGAGTCACAATTTATTGTTTCTCGTTGTAGAAATGATTATGCCAAAAATATGTTTTTGTTACGTGCATGTAAGATTTATAATAAAAATTGTAATGATTTAGATATATTCAACATGAAAATTAGTAATTATAAGAAAATTTTATGTAAATTGTCCTAGGCTTTAATACTTTAATATTTTAACTGTTTCATAGTTTAGTTTTATGTTTTTGTTTTTTATATTTTCAATTATCTGTATTAATTTTAAGTGGAAACTTTTTTGATTTATGTTAAATTTTTGTAATTTTATTGTATACGTTCTATTTTAATTGTATGTTTCCCAAACATAAATAAAAAAAAAATAAAAAAAAATCTTGTAGGAATTTTTGCATGTTTCTGTTACTGCTTGGCTTAAACTGGTTTATACTGGTTTTTGACAACCGGCCTACACCTTTTACTCATGACAGCAGTTTAGTTATTTTTGTGTTCCATTTCTTAAAAGTGAAAGATAAACTTGGTATTACGGTATGGTTGGTAAAAAAAATCGTGAATTTGACACAACACTGTTCTTGGTGATACAGATACAGGGTGAAGAGAAAAAAATAGATGCTATTCAAATAACGATACAATATTGACTTATTTATTTAAAATATGTATAAAATTTATTAAAAAGAAAAAACATTGTACACAACGTTTTAAAAAATATCATAACTTCAGTACATCACATTAGTTATATCTTGTTTTTACAGAGTCAACTTTATATTAAAAAATATTTGATTAATATTAGATACTAAGTCTGAGGCCTGGCGTTTCATATGGACACAAGCGTGCGACTATAAACACGACAGATTGTGAGTTCGATCGCAACTCGAGGAAGTGAAATATTAAATATTTTCATTTCTTCGTTTTGGTGACTAGGCAAAGCTCGGCATTGAGTTTCGCAACTCATCAAGCTATGCCACAAACAAATGTCTTCAAAGGAAAGGAACGGAGTGTCTTAACACTAGGTTCCCAAAATTCCTATGCAATGTGCGAGATATAGAGTGAAGCTAAAAAAATAAAATGCCAGTAATTTATGTTCAACAGGGTCTTAGATATTATAAAAATACTACTGGCCATATTTTCTTCACTTATTGTTCTTAATAATATATTGACCTACATTTTTTCTTTTTTTCTGTTTTATATTTGTTTACATAATTTTATTTATTTATAGTGATTAGATTAAAGTACTGATATCGTATGTGTATATAGATATCGCCTTTTTTAAGTTATTTATTCAAGGAAGAAAATATACACAAGGCTTATCTTTGTGTAAATAAAACTGAGTCAATAAATCTAATATTTTTTAGTCTATGGTGTGTAATATACCTACATTATGGTGGTGGTACCTTCCACGGTGACCAAGCTAAGGTCAGAGCTCTTTTAGCTCGGCCTCCCCAAGTCAGGTGACGCTGTAGAGTCCAACAGGGCCAGACTGCACACTGCTCATTCCAAAAAATGTGTAAATTGTAGCTATTTAAATTTCTTTGTATTTTGATAATCTCTTTTTATTTAGACTGTTTCGTGATGCAACCAGACTTATACGTTTATATGTTCTATCAATTTTAAATAAAGAATCTTCACACTAAAAGATTAATTTCATAGCACCATGAGTATATACTTCAATTGAGGAGTGGTTTTAAAAAAATCTTTCAATGATAACAAATGATATAATAAATAGACTTATTGCTTTTAATTTACATAAATGGTGAAAGTGATATTTATTTTTTCGTTTTAAAACAATTGTCACGATAAGAAAATGTCGTGTATTTTATTTAAATTATTAATTTTTAATTAATCGTTTATTATTTTACAAAAACTATGTTATCATACAGAACCTCAGTCGTTTACGTCCAAAAGGTGCGGTTTAATCACGCTACGTTAAAATTTTTATACTTAACCTATAAATAATTATTAAAAGTTACTTAGTTAGCACTTGCATTTTGAATATTCTTTTCTAAGCAAAGATAATCCTTCTCCTCTAAAGGATCTTGGTGGAATCTTTGCAATCTCTCTCTTATTATCCTTTTTTATGCACTTTATTCATCATCTCTAGAGTATTTTATTTTTACTTATATATAGCTTAAACTGCAAGAAAGTTCACAAGTCTTTCATTAGTATTTTCTGTTACATCCTGGAAAACTATGTTAGACATTTTTTTTAATCTACATAATTTAATACATAGTGACATAGTAAAAACAACACTTTTAAAATATATAAAGGTAAGGTAATCTAGAATATGTACTTTTTTTTTACAAGTCTCATCTCTCTCGATGAAAATCTCCTTTAGATACTTAATATCTTTATCTACTATAAAGAAAAACTTCGGGGGTTTCTCTGTTTCCTCGACTGGCTATCAGGCATCATGCCAAGAGGTCCTTAGCTTAAGGTGACTGCTTTCATGGTACCAGAAAATCATTACCTAAAAGGCATCATTACCTAATAAGGCAAAGCGCGGCGTTGAATTCCGCCACTCAACACGCAATGCCTCAAATTCGGCGGAAAGTGGGGAACGGAAGTGGAACGGAGTGTCATAACACTACTTTCACTTCCGTTCCCTCTGCCTACCCTGCCTAGTGCGGGATACAGCGTGAAGCTGAGAGAAGAGAGAGAGAAAGAGAATTACCTAAAAGGCAAGAATTATGGGTTTTTTAAAAATAATGATTAAAGGAGTAGGATAGCTTTAATGCTTGTATGTTCACTATCATAATTCTATGCTATCATTTTTGTTGCTTTAAAAAATAATAACTTTAAATTAATAAAAAACAGAAAAGAATTACTGCAAAGTTTTATTTATACTTCAATTCACACAAATCAAATGTTGTATGCCCGCAAATGTAAGTTGGCCAATCTTATAGGGTATTTATCTCTTTATACCTATAATTATATTTGACAAGAAGATTTGTAGTGTATATTTGGTAAGAAGATTTGTGTGAAACCAGATTGCATGTTTGCATTGCTTTGGCTTGCTTATGCCATAGTATCCTGGGTTAGTGTGGGTAATGTCGACAAACGTTTAATAATGGCAAATTTTTCAAGTGGCTAATTTTTCATGTTAGAATTAATTAAATAGATTGTTCGTACGTGACGTGACGTATAAAATGAAAAAATCAGAAACGAATGGATGACACATTTGCTATATTTGCCGTGTGTGGCTTAAATTAGGATCACCCTGGCACTGATGGTGTCGTAAGAGGCGACTAAAGTGCGTGTGGTAGAGTCACGTTGTCGGTAATGGCAACACGCATGGGTAGACTCGACCGAATTATTACTACTAGTTATCTACATTGAGAACGAAACTTTTGACTCTATTTCCAAATTCAATAATAAAACATTCCTTTTCTTCATATTTATATATATTTGTAAAGCAGCAGTAGTTGCTGGGCTAGTACATTTACCTCTAACCTCCTTTTACTCTTCTTTATTCAACTACTCTATTCAACGTGACATTGGCATAGTGATATGTGCTCAACTGGCACGCTCGGAACGCCATAATCAAAGAACCATACCATACCACCAAGTTAATAAATTATCTAATCATTTAGTTAAATTAGCCAATACAGCCGTAAACAACTATTATTTGATACTTATCACGTATCTTACTACACTTACTTCAACCACTTTGACCGTAACACAATTGGGTTACATTGAAAGTGTAGTACCTAAACCAGTAGCTTTTGAGGTTGTAGCTCTTTATAATTATTATTAGAACAGATACTATTATTGAATTACATATCGTATTTATACAAAATGAATGCTTGCGTCCGCGAATTTATGTTTGACAACGTTTACAATCTTTACTGTTTTTATTATAATTCCCAAGATGATGATGACATGTACCCATGTCATCATCTCTATATTAATTTTGTTTCCTACATTTCCTGTTCGTCATTCATTAAGTCCTATAGGTAATACAAGTACTAAATCTATTATAATTCGAAGAAACAGAAAGCATGGCCCACGGCCACCTTGTCTTAATTTCAAAATTAATTAATTTCGTATGCAAAAAAAAAAAGAAAATATTCAGAAATGTTAGTGAAAGTTTAATTAAAATTAATCTTAACGATCGCTATCTTTGATAGAATGTAGAACGATCTAAGTTATAAATCAATAAAACAATTTTGTTTGATTCTATGATTTACATAATGCGATCGTTGTATTTTTACCTATGGTAATAATATTTTATGACAAGATTTGTATACATTCACAATAACAATACTTATAATATCTAAACCTTCCTTTATTCAAAAGTGAATTCGTTTATCCAAAAGTTTATTTTTTCTACTTTCAAGTTTTTAAAATGTTTTCCGTAATAAACATAGTTTAGAAATCGGTTTCTATGGTTTTTTTAAATATTATACTACTATGGTTCACCTTAGCAATATGATATTTTTTAAAAAAACATAGAAACCGATTTTTTAACTATATTTATTCTGGGAAACATTTTAATAACTAAAATATATTATTATTGTAAAATATATTTTACAATATTTGCTGCAATACGTTTATATATCGAAATTCTGTATTCGATATACTTACACATATCTCCTTTCTGGTCTGGTTTGGTCTGGTCTGGTGTAGATAAAACCAATAAAACAATATAAGGCCTTGGGTAATTAAAGTAACATTTAATTACCCAAGGCTTTATTGTATATATTGTTTTAATGTTTTATATTTATATTTATACTTATTGTACATATAGGTATACATATGCAATTTACACGCGCGTTCCATGTGCCTTTTCACGAGGAACAAAGGTACATTGGATTACTTTGTTGATTCTATGTGTAGGGCCAAGACGTGCTGCTATAATTGTAAACATTTCTAATTATAAATATTATAATGTTAACATAGACGAGAAACCTTTACATATTTGTTATACTTTTTTGTGGCAAACATGCAATTTTCCTGTTGTTTAAATATTATAGGAAACAAAACAAAAAAAGAAATGATGATTTAAAAAATAAAATGGGATTTTTTTAATTATCTAACTACGTTTATTCCTGTTAATACTATAGAATAGAAATATATTTTAGACGTATACTTGCATATTATTAAAAATATTTTAGGCAAGTATACAGTCTAAAATATATTTCTATTCTATAGTATTAACAGGAATAAACGTAGTTAGATATGAAATCTAAAAAACTCTATTGTTTGATTTATTGTCAACAAAGTTAAATATTAAATATTACTTACGAGTTGTCACATCTCAACGTCCCATGTGTATATAATCTGCAAAGTTATTTAAATAAAATAATTTTTATTAATAGGTATGTATTTGATACTTTAAGATTAATTAAAGCTTACAATGACGTACCTTGACCTAATGTTATGTAGCTTAACTTTATTCGATAATAAATAATACCGAAACAAATAAATTAAAGGTCAATTTTTCTTACTTAAGTATTATTATTTTTCATTTTAAGCAACTAAATTCTTGTAGGAGTCGTTAAATGATAACGTAACGTTTATAATTAATAATTTTAATTGAGATGCGTAACACATAATCATAAAATGACAAAACCGTTAAGCCATACAAAATATTGAATATATTTAACTGAAATACGTTTGTTTATATTTTGAAGAAAATGCGACAGATTGTGAGTTCGGTTCTCACTAAAGGAAATAAAATATTTTCATTTACACGCTGTCGTAACACTCGCTATTAACACTCAATACCTCAAAGATACGACGGAAAGTGGGAAACGAAGTGTTTAATCCGTAGGTTTCAAATTAAATGCGTATATAAAATAACACGTATTATATATTTGCTTGCTTGTTTTCTAATTTTGGCGATATATTTCATAGAACGAATTAATTTTTTCTTCGACATTGGAAATAATAATGTGTTTACTAGTTGTTTCCTAGTGTTAATTTACACTTAGAAAATAAAATACTAAATTTAAATTAAAAAGCTGTCTAATAATCTTGAACGTAGCAAGATTTGAGGAAATTGAAATTAGTTGGTCAAAGCCCTTGGACGGTCAAATCTTGCTACGTTTAATAGTTTTAGACGCTTTTAAATTTTAATTCATTAACTATGTAGTTTATAAATATGAATCATGACATATTGACACTATATTTTTTATTTATAGATTATCATAGATAATTTAGTACATAATATGTAGTTGATATACTGCCTCTTACCGCCATGACTCGTTAATTATTATTTTAAATAATCTATGGTATGGTACCCATAGTATAGTATCTAATTAAAGTTTACCTGTTCATGATCTGATGTCATGTAAGTGAATTTCGACGTTTGCAAGACCAAATTAATCTATCCTAGGTCTGAAGAAAATTCGAAGGTTATTTTATTAGAGATTCTTCTTCTTTTCTGAATATAACATTATATAAAGCCCATATCTTATTCAAATGAGGGTATAAATGATATAAGGACAATATAAAATTCATAATTTTTATTTAAAACAATCATTGTACACAACGTTTTTATTTACAAAATATCATAAATTAAGTTCATTACATTACGTTCGTGTCTAAACTACTTATATGTATATTACATATACTTTATTTTTACAATATTTATTTACTTTATATTGTTATTATTAAAAATTATATTTTTGATTAATACTACTAAGTCACAACTTACGGTCAATTCGTAATACACAACGAGAAAGTACTTTGTTTCAAAATGCTTAGATTCTATAAAAAATGTTAATGGCCATATTTTGTACACTTATTTTTCCTAATACGATACTAACTTACAGTTGTCATTTTCTTTAGTAGACTTTTATCATGATATATATTGTCGGTTATATGTCGGTAAGAAAAAGTACTTACATATATTATATATGTACATTTACTTATATTCCATCTTTTTGACATAAGTTTTTTCAAGAAAGAAACTGAAAGATATTTTAGTTTTGAGTTAATATTAATATAAATCGAATAATATTTTTTTATCATTGTTATGTAAAATATCTTATTGTAATATTTATGGAAGCAGAGTATCTTTTCATGAATCAACTAGACTAAAAAATTCAAAAAAAGGAATTTGTAAAATTCCATCGACGAACATACTAATGACGACATCATGTGTCACAAATAACAGGAAATTACAAATAAAACAAACTAATTTGTTAATAAAATGTAGGTTATCTAAAGTTTTTACACTTTGCATGTATTTAAAAATGTGTCAATGTTTTTGTTTTAATAATGACAAGTAAATGATTTTGTGCCTCATCTTCCTAAATTTTATTAATATACGTATATATAAAGTATTCTTTGATTATTTGTTATAAAAATGGATATTATTTTAACTTCTAAGATTCTTACAAAATAAATGCTAAGGGTAATCTTTGAAAAATATAGTCTACATACAACCTGTCTTCCTTTTACATTAACTATTTTCAGTTATTAATAAGACATCTGTGAAAATAGTTTCTCCTTTTATTCTTAGCTCTCGTCACATATGTGTTGTTGAGTACTTCACGTTTATTCAAATTTTATTTTCTTAATTCAAGGCGGGACTGCAGCAATGTTGTTAGGAACTATTTCTGACTCCTCGTCAACTGATTCAGATTCACTATCTTTATTGGCAGGCTCCTCGGGCTCGTCCCTCATCAATGCTCTATACTTTTTAGCGATTATCTCCCAATCAACTACATTTTCTATCCTCGTCATATTACTAAAGCTAAGTTGTGAACCCAAGGGACTTAAATGAACTACTGACAAACGCGTTGAATCTGAAATTATTAAGTATTTTTTATTTTATAGATTAATATAACTCATAAATTATAACATTAAATATATGATTTTAAAAGATACAATTAGTCTAAAATTCTACCTTTAGGCACAACTTGCCCCCTTTTAACTTTTGATAGCCATTTTGCACCAGCTTTTGATCTCGCGCTCATTTGGTCTTGACGTTGCATTCCTATCATATGTACCAAACTCGGACGTTTCTTTTTACTTAACCGCTCCTTAAAAGATTTTTTTTAAAATGAAGTATAAGAAAGTTATATGTTTATAAGTTCAGATATATATGTATATTTATTGATGACGATTCATATTGGATAAATAAATAAAAAGTCAACGAACTATGTCCAATGGGGGATTGCTAAATAGTTATTTAAAAAGTCTTACTCGAGTGTGCCAACCATTTTTTTTTATTTTAAGTAATAATTTAAGATATATAAGGATTTCAACGTAATAATATAGGAATATAAGAATATTATAGCCTTGCCCAAATCCACATTATATTAGTGTATTATATTATATAATAACATTGATTTTTTTCTTTTAACTTTAATAAAAAGTGTTAAAATAATTAAATAAAAAAATATTAAAACAATTAAATAAAGTAGCTCTATAAAAATTTCCGACTGTTAGTAAGTTATTGTTATAGTTATTTACAGTTGGGTTTTTGTGTGTTTCTTATAATTATTTTCTTTATATATAAGTTTTTGCTAAAATAAAATATAAATATGTATCTTTAAATTGGCAAATATCTTACCTTACATCTATGTATCAACCACATTAGCCACGTCGTTACTAGATTGAGCGGTGACGGAGCTGTGTTTGTACGATGCATATTGCGGATTAGCTTAGACAAACCGTACTTCCATTCTATATCTGATTGTGCCTAAAACACCGTTATGGTTATTATATATTAATAATGTATTTCTTACACTTTATAGCTACATTCGTTACTTTTAGTCTCTAATTATTTTCTTCTTGTTTTATATTCACGTTATAGTTTGGTATATACATATAAACTATACGTTATTGTTTGGTATATACATATAAAATTTGAATGAATTTGTATACGTTGAAATTGAAAATTGATTTGAGTGGCGGAACTCAGTGTCGAACTTTGTCTTGTTACCAAAGAAATTAAAATATTAAATATTTCATTCTCTCGAGTGGGATTGAACCCACAACCTGTCGGTCGCTTTAACATTCGTCATCTCAGTTCATATTATTAATCATCATGTTCTTATTATGTTATATTTAGAAAAAATACAATATCAATTTTATTATCCTTGTTATTATTTATAGAATTCTATTATAAATGCAAGTGGCGTACACTTACTAGTTAGTCTGTTCACGTGTGCATTACCTGTATCCTTTGATACGTGTCTGACATCATGGCAATGAGTAAATTTATCAATACCACAACTGACACCAACATGTAGATGCCGAATACTATTTTGAACAAATAATTAGTCCAGGCCGGTTGCGTGTTGCTATCGTTTCGATGGACCCTCGTCTGCTCTGTGGTTGTCTGGCCGAACACCGCGAAGAACAGTAACTCGAACGAATATATTGGGTTCATGGTCACTGTGAACAACCGAGTTGAAGGTGACAACAAAATTACCTGTATGCGTTGGTAAGTGTCCGACATCATCGCAATAAGGAGCGTTATGAGCACCACAACGGACATCAACAAGTAGGCGCCGAAAACAAACTTGAACAGGTTCTGCGTCCATAACGGTCGAAGAGGTGACACGTAGTTCAGGTCTGACAAAGTAATCTGGCCGAAAAGGGCGAAAAACAATTTCTCCACCGCCTCGATCGGTGACAACGTCGCTAGAAGACAACACTCGCATAGACCATAGATTCTCTTGAGTATGGAGGGGTATGTTAATGCATAAAATGTTTATTGAATAGTAATAGTGGGTTGTATTATTGAGTTTTTGTATAATAATAATAGGTAATGTAAATATAATGATGTATCAGCATCAATTTACCCCTTCATTTTAATATTTTTCTTATAGTAGATATTATAGACTAGAAAGATTGAATCTATAGACATTTAAGGCAAGTGCTTCATATTTAAAGAATAATTTTACTTTATATGTAACCCACAATTAGCATTTTCGACTAAGTAACTAAAGTTTAAGTGTGCGTTAAAGGGGTAGATTGATTTGTGTAAACATGAAATGTATTGTGTTCAATGATCAGTGTTATAATAATTTTGAGTGTTATAATATGTAACAGTTTGTTTTTATAACCAATAAGAGGATAAAAATTATCAATCTACCCCCAATCCCCTCTACTTGTGTCCATAGACCGCGTGGTCACAATGTGCCACAAAGACGACAAACAGCCAAACGTTACAATAGGATACCTTAGGACGCTGGTGTCAAACGCAGGACAAAAGCCTTGCGGCATGCGCAAATCATACTTGCTCCATTGAATGCGGTGAGGTCGGCCACTCATTCCACTAAAACTAAATATATCGCACAAGGCATTTTCTGTTTACTCTATCTGGAAATTTATTTGGTACTTTATTAGTATTTTCAGTCACGTAAAAAAATGTCTGTTTATTTAATAAAGATAAAGACAGAAAATGCATGCGCAACAAGGTAACATTATACTAAATCTAAACATTTATTATGATTATCCCTGTTGTACAGCACTGTAGAGATAGTAATGAAGACATGCCACAGATAGCGAGAGGTGTATTTATAACATGACCAACTCATTCCTCGTCTCTGTGATTATACGATACGTCCATTATTATTGACGATGATATCATTCCCGACAAGGTGGCAAACGTTCAAGCTTGCAAGCGCATTGTAATTAAATAAAAATAAGCACATATATTTAAGGCAATCACCGTAAAATGCAAAATGAATGGAAGTATATTTTGATATTGTTTTTCTCTATTGCTATGATCGACTTACGACCAGTCACCCCTTGTTTTCTTCTATATGACTCTCCCGAAAACCATTGGGGATCATTAGCTTGTCTTTTTGTTCGAAGATTATTATCTATTATAAGAATTTGTTATAAATACTTCTTTATGTTATTCAAGTCATAGGTTTATAGGTAATATAAATAATCCTGATAATTTAATGAAAATATTAACGTAAATGAAGGCCTTACCGTCTGAGAATATTTTTCTTCTCGCTTGTCTAGCGTATTTATTGTCTTCCGGTCGGTATATATTCCTGAACGGCTGATTCAATGCTACAATATGCATTGAGAATCCAAATACGAAAATAGCTAAAACTGCAAGAAATCTTCCCAAGTCTTTCATTAAGTCTCCAATAATAATAGCCCAAGGACCGAATAAGTGGTGGAAAGATAAAAAGTCTAATATTTGTACACAAGCTAACAAAAATGATAAGGCGAAAAATTGATTCCTACAGTACATTAGAGTTGGCCAATATTTAGGTAATATAAAAATCCACCCTACAACGTGGGTTGCCACGCCAATCATACCTAAAAGTAAAACTGCTATCTTAATCCAACCTAAGCCTGATTTATCACTAGGGTTTGTTAACTCAAAAAGCAAAAGACCACTCAGACACACAAGAAGCATCCATTCATACCATCTAGGTACTAAACTTTCTCTAAAAATTGAATTATAAATAGGAGTAATTGCCACTAACGCTAATAAAACCATTAGATATATATGTGACGTTAGATATGACATAAACTTAATTATAGGAATTTTATTATATTTATGGCCCAATGGAAGAGAAAAGACAATCCAAACAGGGGGGCAGATTATAAATGCGAAAAAAAGGAACATAATTTTGATCCCAGTCCACTTGAGACTGCCTCGCCAGAGTTCCTGGAATAATACGAAATATTATTAAAATGGCAAAATTTTTGAGACAAGTGTTGCTATAGTAGTCGAAGTTACCTATTTTTTACCTGAAGATATCTCTGAACGACTGTATGTGCGATAACCTCTTTTTGTTCATTTTCTATTAATACATCTAAGAACTCTATATTTCTATTGTCAGTAGCAGTAAGTATATGTCCAGCAGAGTCTGCACCAGCCGCTAAAGCTAATAATTCTGTGGCCATTGCTTCACATTGTTTCCCGGCTGCTATTAAATCTTTGGCACGCTCCTTTTCCTGTAATAAATATGCTAGAATGTCTCGGTTGTATAGAATAAGGGCTAATTTTATAATTTTTTATAAGTTACAGCTCATTACCTTAGTTGATAAATTAATGTATAAATTTGATAATTTAGCTGCTGTATCGACGGGTGCTGGTGAAACTAAAACGAATTCTTCTATAGGTATATTATTGTGATTTTTTGAGCACACCATTAGATTGTATATAAATCTTTTGTCATCCATAAGCGACTGCGTGTCGTGCTCTTTATGCAAAAGATATTCCAATACATCATTATGATTCTCTGAAGCCGCAAACCAAATAGGCGCACAATTCAAATTTGTTTCGCTTTTTGGAGACGCTCCTGACTCGCATAATAATTTAACTACGTTTAAATACCCTGCTTTAGCAGCGCAGTGTAATGGAGTCCAGCCATTTTTGTCTGTTGCATTAATTTCTGCCCCTTGCCCAAGTAAGACTTCTACCATTTGGTAATGTCCATGAGTAGATGCAATATGCAACCCTGTCTTACCGTGTCTGTCTGTACTTTGCAATAACTCAGCCGATCTACTTAATAACAAGCCTACTATAGACATATGCCCACCAAAGCATGCTAAATGTAATGGATTATATCCCTGAAAAGTTAAAATAATTTACTGTGTTATGGTATATTTGGTAGTATTATAAAATAATAACAAAACTATATTTTCAGGATACAACAAAATGTACATTACACATAGAATTCATATTTTTTCCTTACATTTTCATTGGTAGCAGCGTCAACTTGTACACCAGCAGAATTAAGTAATAATCTTACAACATTTTCGTTACCATTATAGGCGGCAAGGTGAAGTGGTGTTAAACCAGATTCTGCACCTAATATTGGTACTAGGGATATTCCTGTTGGGGGCTCAGATTTCACAGTTCCGGGTACGTGTGATAATAGTTCTCTGACCGTTTCTACAGGAATATAGAAATGTTGATTTTAGTATAAAGATACATATATTATGTAATGTATTATAAAGAAGTTAATAAATATATAACAATTATTTTTGAAAAAGGGTACCTGCTTGTCCATAATAAGCAGCTATATGTAAAGGAGTTAAACCTAATTTTTTACTAGATATTCTCAACGTGTTTGTAGAACGCATAACGTCCAACACGTTTGTATGACCATGCTCAGCTGCTAAATGAACGGCTGTTAAACCAGCCCGATTTTCATCCGTACATGATGCTCCAGCTCGCACAAGAACTCTGACTACGTCTGCATGACCACCTTCTGCAGCTAATTGTAAAGGAGTTGATTCATTTAATTTATTTCTCGCGGATATTACACCAGTTCTGTCGAATTTCATCAGTTCTTCTATAACTTTTACAGATCCTTGGATAGCCGCTATATGAGCGCACGTATTTCCATCCTTAGTGGTGGCCATTACCAAGTTTGGGTGCTGTTGTAAAAATAATTGTACAACTTCGGAATAATTATTTTGTGCAGCAGAATGAATAGGTTTTTGACCTAATTCATCTGTAGCGTCAATATTGGCACCAAGTTCAAGCAATAATTTGCATACTTCAATTTGGCCACTTGCAGCGGCTAAATGTAGTGGAGTTTGTTTTTTTAAAGTAAGAACGTCGATCATTGCATTGTGATCTCTTATTAAAAATTTTACCAAATGTGCATATCCATTCATAGCCGCTAAATGAAGCGCAGTTCGTCCATTTCGCGCTTTTGAATTAATAAATGCTTTATTTGTTAATAAAGCATCACATACTTGTAGATAACCGTGCTCAGCAGCTAGATGTAGAGCGGATCTTCCTTCAGTGTCAAATACATCTACTCTCGCATGATTTGATAATAATGTACTAACAAGTTCCATGTGTCCACGATTACATGCAATTAATAATGGCGTCCACCCTACAGAATTCTGTTTATTTAGTGCTCTGCTAACATCAGCTGCTGACATATCGGTTATCATTTCCGTTAGTACATCATTATTACCGGCTATCGCACAAAAGTGGAAAGCTGTTTCTTGGCTATGTCTCGTCTGCAAAGTGACATCCGCGCCGTTTTGCATTAGACATTTTACAACTTCTTTATCAGCAGAAGCTACTTTAACTTCTTCTTTAGTTATTTGACCGGCGAAATGTAGGGCACTTTTTCCCTCTTCGTCAACAGCGTCAATGTAAGTAGTTGCAACTTTTTCTCCTTTATGAGTTTTAACAAATTCTATTAAATGCCGTACTATTTCTGGCTTACAACTTCGGCACGCCATATGAAGAGGGGTTTCACCGGCCTAATTGTGATAATATATGATATTATAGTTATAATATATTTAATAAAATACATAAACCAGATAAATATAAAGGAATAAATAGTACTTTGTACCTTAGTTTTCCTCAACGGATCACCTCCATCTTCAAGCAATAGAATTAAGGTGGTAAGGTTCCCATATTTGGCCGCCACATGTACAGGTGTCATTCCATCTTCAGTGGCTTTATTTGGTCCGGCGCCGGACTTTAATAACATTAGCGCACACTTGTCCCCTGGTGATGATTTTAAATAAACAATTAGTATTACTGTGAACTTTTATCGATATCTAATAGAGCATTACTATAACACCTTGAATGACTTAAATAAAGCAACCGGTACCGAGTACTACGTTTTATATTAAACATTTATAAAAATAATAATAGATAGATATGTACATTGATACAGTTGATAGAGGAGGTTATTTCCAACTATGAGCTCCATAAAGCATGCCCAGAAATTCACATAAATTGTGCCATAAAATTCTTGAATAACATATTTTGCGTATTTTTCCACCGATAAATGATATTTCGGTTTTCTATGATATATATTTTATTTAATTATATATTATAAAGCCACATGAATATTACAGTTTTTTTTTCTCATAAGATAACATAATTTGAAAACATGCAATTTTCTATTAATGTTGTACGAGTATTTGTAATAAAATCTAATATTCCTTTCTTCTCAGCTTCACGCTGTACATGCAGAGTAGGCAGTAAGAACTTGGGAACCTAGTGTTAAGTCACACCGTTAGTTATTGACTTTCCAAGAAATTTCAGGTGTTGCGTGTTGAATTTAATTTCTTCGACTTCACATTTTGAACGAATAAAAAAGTTCTTGATGTCGAAGTTGGTGAACTAACTAAAGTTTGCTTTTTTAACACCCTACCCGTTCCCATTATAAGTATACGTGTCTCTTCTCCTGTTTGCGCCGGCTATTATAGGCAACTAATTGAAAATTACAACTTAAAACCTAACTCAACTAACCGACAACATTTTTTAGGTACTAAATAATAATTTAATTTAGTATTTTCATTCCTAAGTGTCAGTGGAACATCTTTTTAATAATAGTAAAAATATTAAATAAATAGCATTCTTTCTTACCAAACAATATTTCTAACGAATTGACGTAGCTTGATAAGAACGTATGGCTTAGTTGGTCAGAGCGCTTAGACGGTTTCTAAGAAGCACGAGTTCAAACCCTAGCAGGATTTGAACATTTTTATACGCTTTTTAAATTTAGTATTATAATCTTTTGTTATAATACTTACCTTTAACACTTTAAAGATAGTAAAAACATTTTTAGTGTTTTAAACTTTGCCACCCAATGTACAAAAAAACTACAATATTCAGATCTGAATATGTTATAAATAGTAGAATACAAAAAAACCCCAGTCAGTCGAAATATACCTTAAATACCTTTTTTTTCAGCATTTTATTGAGCACTTATAAGGATTTTTTAGAACATGAAAAATGAAAATCACTTCTTTTATCACATGTATCTGTATATCTATCCACACAATAGCCTACCGTCGGGTATTCTTGCAGCAATATGAAGTGGGGTTTCCCGTTGTTTTCCGCCTCTAATATGTACATCTGCTCCGTACCCTAGTAACGTTTCTACTACCGCTGGCTTACATGATTCGACTGCTATATGAAGTGCTGTATAGTTATCCTGAAAGTTATAAAAATATAAAGAAAATGCAATATAATCTCTTCTGAGTTATATATACATATTGCAACCACATAAAACTCTTTCAAGTTTCTTTGAAATTATTCGTTTATAGATGATTAGAAATTTAAAAAAGCAAACTATTTTCGGCGTTTTTTACTTGCAATTAAAATATTTACGAATAGAAAACATAAAAGTTTTAAGCAATTCAAAGCTTTCTTAAATCAGTGCTTTATTTTTATATGTAGTCCAGATAATGATTATATTAGAGGAGTACTCTCTTTCAATGCTGTTATCTTGTAAAAAGTATTTGTAAGATATATTTACGTTTGTGGCAACATCAACGCTCTCGCCTTTTTGTAACAGGGTGTTAATGATACCGACATGGCCGTATCTTGCCGCTGTGTGGATGCTACGAGCGCCGTCCTGGAAATATTACAATTAATTTTCATATTTAATTATAATTATAATGTGTGTATCAATTGTTTCATTATCGTTACAATCGACTCCGTCGGCAGCCTAAAAGTGTTAGAGACAAAAAGGCAAGTAAATAGGTATATATATTATTTTATTTAAAACTTTTTCCATTACATAATAAAAAATATATATTTGCTTCAGCTTGACGCCTGTATCCCGCACATGACATGATAGGCAGAAGGGAACTTGGGAACCTAGTGTTAACATTCTCCGTTATGTTCACCACGTTCTGCTGAACTTCAGGCTGTTGGATGAGGGAATTCAATGGCTCATTTTAACTTGTTAACAAAGCGAAGAATTGAAAATATTAAAAAAATCATTTTCTCGAGTGAGGATCAAACTCACACCAGGGCACCATTGTCTAATAGACATTTTCTTGAGGTCCGCTACGACGAGCGGCACATTATGTGGCTTAATTAATATATTAATATATACGGTGATTGCGGGTTCGAATCCCACTTTGTGGAATGAATTATTTTCATTTGATCATTCTAGTGAAAAACATGGCGTTGGATTTCGTCACTTAATACGCAATGTTTCGAAAATTCGGCCAATTTAGCGTGTAGTTAGCTTCTTTTTGACTATTTTGTATATAAATGTGTTTTGTAAGTAGTGTTATTCAAAATATTTCAATCTTAAAATATTTCAATTGCGTAACGTAAACTTCGAGAAATGGACCCGCGTATACCTCGTCTACGCGGAACGTTGCCACTTGATACTTTGCACTAAATATAGCTAAGGCGCCTACCGAATATATGACACATTATTTATCTACTGTCAATTTTGCTTTAATATAAATGAAGGATAAATTATCAACAGAGTAAAAGTAGTAATTTATCCATTTGAAATCTAAAACAAAATGATAGTTGCAGAAACTGGTATTTAATTATATACCTAAACAGTAGTGTTTGCTCTTTTTGTGGCTTCGCCTCTGTTGTTCTTTTTTCAGTTTGACGTTCTAACCTGCACCGGACAGGGCAGGCATAAAAATCTTGGAAATAGCTTATTATATAACTTAGAAGAACCAAAATTCAAATTACGATCGACATTTGAAAAAAAATAAAAAATAAAAAAGTGTACCTCGTATTTTATATATTGTATAAACACTTTTTGTTTAGCGACTAAAGAATAATATGTACATAGTATAGTTGTATAAAAATGTGTTTTCTGAAACGAATGATTTCATTTCCTTTATTACAAGGACATTTCGTGCGGTAAGCCAGTTTCTAGGAAATTAGTTGCTTACTGTTTCAATGTAAAGTATAAGGCACATATGTATGTGCCAAGCTTTTATTGATTATGTAAAATTAATTTAAAACGATATGAGCAATTTCAGGAGCAATTCAATTTTTTATTTGCCAATATTTATTTTTCTATCAAAATTGAAATTAACATTTTGCAAATGTACCCTACATTTGGAAATTTGTATATTATCCCTAAATACCCTATATTATATTAGTTTATATTTCCTCGTGTTTGTTTTTTTGTTTTTTTTTTATTTATTAGTTATTAAAATATATTTTACAAAGTTACAATTTTTGCTGAGTCCTACAAAACTGTTTATTCAGTTTGACTGTAGGATCTATCGAGTCTCTTAGTTTAAATGGTTGTTAATAAATGTATTTTAAGTTTCATTTTAAACTTTTTCAAAACTGATTCCTGACGTATGTCTTCAGGTAAATTATTAAATATATAAGGTATATTGAATTTTCCCACTGACATAGACCGGGTACCATGTGCATTGTTGACCAAAGTAAGACCAAGCTCCTGGGTGCTATGGTGGTTGATGGCAAGAGGTATTTATGTTTTAAGCTGACTGGGAGTATTTTGCAAATTTTAAATAATTTTGTGTAATCACTTTTATAAATTTCTTTACTTTTTTTACTTACCAGAAACTTTAAAAAATTTAATTGTAATGTTTCAAGCTTATCAATATATGTTTTAAAAGTAAGACCATAACTATCAAGAGCGTAGCCCAACATCGAGTCTACCAATGAAAAATACAAACATTTTAGCGTAGTAGGTGGAATTTTAAAACTTAAAATTTGCTGAGGAGCACTCTTAACTTATTACTAAGGTAATCAATATGAGAGGCCCAGGAGAGGTTCTCATCAATTCTAACACCAAGATAGGTTACAAAATCTACTCTTTCAATAGGCTTACAATTAATAAAGTTATTGGTAGTTAAGACATGTTTGGAGTCGATTTAGAAGAATACAAAAATGGTGAATGAATAATAAGGAGTTTAATTTTGTCAGAATTTAGAACAATGTCATTATCACGCGACCACTTAACACCTGCGTCCATTTCACACTGAACTAAGCAACACGTCTCAGTAAGATTGGTGCTAGCGCGCAATGTACATAAATCATCCCCAAACATGTAGGATGAACAATACTGAATAACATTCCATAGGCTGTTTACATGCAGCAAGTAGCATACTGGTCCATATTGTTTATTGTTGATAGATAAGCTCGGCGTTGACTTCCGTTACTCAACATGCATAAGCACATATTTCGAAATTCGGCCGATGTGTGGGGAATTAATCTTAGGCACACTGCTACAGGATTTATATATGAAAAAAAAAAAATATTTTAATAATATCTTTGATTTTTGTTTCGCACACTTTATAGTAGTCCGTAGTTAAAAAAACAATAAACGCGATTAATCCGTTTAAAATTGTTTAATATATATTTTAATATGCAAAAAAAATTTAGGTAAAAACTGTGTCGAGTTATACTCTATTACTGTTGCTGGTGCTTAATAAGTTCTGAATGTAAAGAATTCAAAATCAAGAATTAACTTCCGTTTTATCACTCTTATCGAACGCAATGTTGACAGTTGAGACTCATCACGCAATAACTTGAATTCGGGTGGAGTTAAAGAATGTAATTTCTTGACTTATGATTATCTATACTGCTCCGCTGTTTGCGGGATAAAATGTGGAGTTGAATTAAACAGACATATCATAACTTAAGGAGGGAAAAAAATAGTCATATAATTTTTAATGTCAGTTACCTTGTTAGGCATATGTAGGTAGACACCTTTCTTGAATAGCATCATAGCGCAGTCGGCATGTCCGTTTAGTGACGCTATGTGCATCAATGTACTACCGTCTTTAGTTCTTTCAAATATTGAGGCCTTAAACTTATCTGCTAACAACTCAATAATTGCAGCATGCCCATTTTCTGCAGCCAGGTGCATTGGAGTTCGATCTATGAAGACGATCAATATGATTTTAAATATTAAAATATCGTTTTACCTTAATATTAATATTTATTTTTTAAAATTAAGACTTATTTTAATTTAAACATTATCAAACTTACGACAACACAGGTAAAATCAATTTAAAGTAAGTATTACCTTCATTATCTGCAATAGCTGCGTTTGCTCGTACTCCATAGAAATATTTAACGAGAGGTTCGTCTCCCTCTGCCGCAGCAATATGCAAGGCAGTTTGGCCAGCACCATTGACTGCATCTACTGCTGCACCGTAATCTATTAGGATGCGTGACATATCTACATCTCGCCTCCTAGCTGCTAAATGAAGCGCTGTATCTCCCGCTGGAGTCGAAGCCTGTGCGTAAAGTCTTAAAATCAGTCTTACTAATTGGGTCATATGTATAATAGTCAACGGTTTGTTTAATTTAATTATAAGCAAATAATTTGTTAGCACTAAAGATTATTTCATTACCTTAAGTTGCTCCGCCGTCTGCGCGCTCAGCAGCTCACGGACCATACTCTGGTTGCCGGCCTCGACTGCCAGCAGCAGCGGGATCTTGCCTCTCTGGAATACCATGTCGCGAATTAGCTTTTTCCATTCCTTTTGGCGCGCACGCTCTTTATTCAATTCTATAAAACTGAGTTCAAGTTTTTGTAAATCCCTAGATTGATTCGCGGGAGGACTGCGCAGGCCTCCAGAGCGGAAATTTAAATTAGCGCTGGTCGGCACATCCCTGCTATTATCAGACATGGCCTATAGGCTGAATTCAGTATAGTTTTTTCCACTAACACTCAAATCCATACGGTGCAGTGTCTGTGCACGAACTACTCACGTCAGTGCGGTGTGCCAATGCACGGAGCTTCCGAACAGTCAAAATACAAACAATGCTTTCGACTTATATGCATCGCAATCTTCATAGACGATTCAACATAATATTAAATGGAACTGCAATCTTTACCCGCATGCAATAGGCAACCTGACTTTATCGACGCCTGTATCGTCGTCCAATGTATACGTACTTGATCCTCCATAGAAATTATTTTGGAAACACAAAATGAGCATTGACAGTCATGGTGTACTAAAACTGCCTTGCTCTAGTCGTGTCGTAGGGCGGACTGAGACTTATTGTATTAAAATTACTAATTTTGAATTTCAACGCTGACGTTATAACTAATATTCCGCCACTGATTTGCATTGTAAATTTTGCGTTGTGACGTTTACTCGACGGCTAAAGCTCGACGGATAATTAGCTAGTTTCTATTCGTGGGGGTGGTTCGTTTTCGCCGTTGGAATGTCGTTAAAATGAAAGCCTTGTACTAGTTTCATGTAGTTTTTAATAATTTACCGTGCGATGGTGCGTGTTATTTCAGATCGGAATTTAGTGAGATTGATCAATCATTTCATTATTTAGAATTGTGTTCTTCAGTTTCAGTAAGCTCCTTTTGTTTACAAGCTTTTTTGAGGGGAGTTACGTCGGAGACGGCGGTGCCAGGCGACATAAGACTGCACGCGATCATCGTGACCAACGCTGCATCAGCTCTATTTACTATGAAAACAACTATGTAATGAAACTCTAAGACAACATCGTAGAGTTGAAAGTTTATTGACTTATATTTAACTAGCCAGCTATGAAATATTTACAGCTTTTACGATCTATCAGTGCAGATTAAATTTGTAAATAAATAATAAATATTTATGAAATATGGTAAAATTGACTTTGATGTATGCGATAACGTAAAAATATAAAATGTATAATAACATATAAACACATATTAACTATTTTTGTTATTGTATTGTGAATCATAAACATAATTATGAAATTAACATTAGTAAAGATGAGTATTAAGATTAATTATAATTTTATTAAAAGGTCGACGCTGCTAGGTGCTTATTATAATCATTTAAGAACATTTATTGTAGTTATGTATGATTGGATCCTCTTTGATTTTATTATATATAGTAGGAATAATTCACTTACCCCATCAGTACGTAGCCTTATATCTTTACCAGCAGCCGTGAGTAACGCTCGTAAAATACTAGTCGCTGTGCCAGTTTGTCTGCTTGCGACCAGGTGCACAGCGGTCTGTTGACGACTCTATAAAAAATGTTTTAGTCTAGTAGCTTTTTTATACCTATAAGAGAAAATTAACGCTAATAAGATATTTCATGTTTATAAATTGTATGAAGTAAGTGGATTTTTGCACTGAAAAATTGTAGACCAGCGACTTGTCTGGAATTCTTGCGCGTCTTGCTCAGTTTCAGTAGGTATTGATATCTTGTTGTATGTAACTATGTAACACGATTATAATTAGATAGAAGAGAGAGAGAGAGAGAGAGAGAGCGAGAGTAAATTAGTAGATGAGAATATTTATATTTACTTATATCAATTTGGGTTTTTTGTATTTGCGCTATAGGTTCACTTCTTGCTAAACGTTTGTTATAGTGTTGATTTAAAACATTAATTTTATGAATACTCAAAGCAATGATAGACCTGGATATTCAATATTATTCAGTTTGATAACCCCACGACTTTTTAAGATAGTCTTTAACAAACAAACAGACATGAAAAGAGAAACGAATAGTCAGGCGGAGAACAAAGTGATCCTATAAGGATTCCATCTTTTTCCTTAATTATTATAATATTACTCTCATAGTATTCTTCTAACTACTTGCTGTATACATAGCAGGATAGGCAGAGTAAATTTGGGAACCCAGTGTTATGATACTCCACTCCCTTTAAGACACTACAGTTTTCAACTTTTCGTCAAATTTGAAAGCGTATTAATTGGCAGAACTCAAAGCCGCACTTTGCTTCGCTACCAGAGCGATAAAATGAGATTATTAAATATTTTCTCGAGTGTGAACCGAGATCATAACTTGACGTTTACAATTCCAGGGCAATAGCATTGTTTACCAATATAAAAAAAGAAATACAAAGAAACAACCTGCCGTGTTTACAGTCAAACACTTATCTTCTTATATCTTCCTATATATAATAATAAGATATACGACTATGCTATTGTTAATATTGTAAAGTTTTATTAATATGATTTTATTTGACTTCATTATTTTTTAATGAATTATTAAAGGACAGAATTGTAATTAATATCAATTTATTTAAGTGACTTGACCATATGTTAAACTCTCTCACTCTCAGCTTAACGCTGTATCCCGCACATAGGAGGGTAGGAAGAGGGAACTTGGGAACCTAGTGTTAACACTTCGTCCGTAAGCAAAGTTTCACTTCCTTTTCTCACTTTAAATTAAATTAGTTTGAATTTTACAACAATATTTACCCCTCCAGTAGCAAAAGGATCCACTCCTCTTTTTGTGAGCAGAAGTTTAACGATGTCTTCTCTG
The DNA here is from genome assembly GCA_019049475.1 of Eueides isabella. Classification (NCBI taxonomy): domain Eukaryota; kingdom Metazoa; phylum Arthropoda; class Insecta; order Lepidoptera; family Nymphalidae; genus Eueides; species Eueides isabella. The sequence goes on along the minus strand of CM032386.1, from coordinate 11,312,835 downwards.
GAGTACATTGCAGATATGTGAAGAACATTATAGTTGTCCTGCAAACAATTATATGCAGTAGGTACTTTGTTTTTGATCAGTTAAGTTGTTTAGCTGATTTAAAAAACATTCTTGCTATTTTTTTTATTGATTCAATATTTATAAATAGATATACTTAAATATTTCATTACTTTGCCCTTATTACAAAACATGAGAAACAATATAATAATTACAGTTACAAGAAATCCCCGCTGCATAATGTAAAAAAGCCATATAGTAAAATAAGATTAACAAATGGGACCTGTTTGCATACACATTGTTCCTGCGAATACTTCCTTTCTGTGAATCAAGAATTTAATTGACTGAAGAATAGATCCCGACTGTTAATCCTAATGAATTATTAAGCTTGCTTTATTTCTTTTCAGTGTTTATTCAGGATGTTAGTTTTATTATAATTAATATTTTTAGTTTTTGTGTATCTTGTGTTAGAACATCCACTGTTTATAATTTTACCAAATTGGACTTATTTCTAAACTTTGTATAAAAAAACTAAATTTACAACGTTGATTGCAAATTAGAAATTAGTATGAACAGTGTGTATGTAAAGTAGTTTTCTTATTGCCACTATCACAGGCTATCATTATAGTGCCTAGTGTATACAGACGCACGCTACGTCTGCTCACACGTGTCAAGATTGACTTGCATCAAACAGTGCATCGCGTGATGTTAATTTATTATTAAACTTAATTGGAATACGGATATAGCTCGAATGCAAAAATTAACAAAGACGTTAGTATCTATCACCTATCATTGTTTCATTTCAGCAATTTTATATTATATTATAAAAGTTTCTACATTTTTGATAAATAAATATATGACTGATAAATTAATTACATTAAATTGGTTATTCAATGATAATTCATTAAATAACCAAGTTTAAAAATCTTTGGGTAGAAAAACTTAATTTCGCTGTTATCTTCATGATCGTATGTAATATATAATATTAAATTACTAGCATATGTACGTAAGTAAGTACTTTGCAACTTCAAGAGTGTAATTTGCGAGTTGCGTGTTAGAACTTAGAAGTGGCGGTCAAGTCGTGCACTCGATGTTACGGTTACCGTAATATCACGTCCTTTATGATTCAAACGTGATTCATAAAAGTAGGCAAAGTATGATTGTGAAAGTTACAAAAATAATAATAGTTATTCCGTCGTTTGTTTCTTTTCAAACATTCTGCGAAAAGTGACTTCGTTTTTATGACAAGTTGACATTTCAGTAATTCTAGAAATCTCAATTTAAAGAAAGTGTATTTTTACAACAATAGTTTTGCAATAATATAATATAACTACATACATGTAATATATATTATATATATAACATGTTTGAAAGCTCTCTATTAATCCTCATATAAAACTTATTTTCATTAATATCAGAAAATGAAATGAATTTATTAAAATTTAGGTACATTTGATGATGTGCACAAAATATAGACTTGGTAGCTGTTATTTTCGCTGAAAATTGTATATGCATGTTAAGTTCACCTGAAGGCGGTCGTGCTTTGTATGTCGTAGTCAGGCGTGGCCTCTTGTGATTATAAATTGCCCATATCTAAAATCTAAAGGCATGTAGTGCATTTGTTAATGTACTGCCCTAAATACATTTTGCAATATTCTTTTAAAGTCCATTTCATGAATTTATTGTAACGTAATTACTTTTAATAATTGTACATGTAAAATAAAATAAATGATTTTTATGACTTATAACATCTTCGCAATATAAAGATAATTATCGTATTAACCATATAGAGGAAGTTAATAAAATACTTACATTATTTCTAGCACCAACATCTGAGCCAAGTTCTATCAGCCTCTCTACAAAAGATGTGCGGTTGTCTTTAACAGCATACATGAGTGGTGTCATGCCAGTAGCCTGAAATAGTTAAAATATATTAATTCTAAATACTAAAAGTATCCTTTTTAAATGTCAACACAAGGAATTATGTTATATGTATTATATAGTTAGTAAGAAAAGTTACAATTATCGATAATTACAACTGCAACGTTATGTTGCTCAGCATTTTGCAGTAGTGAATTATTTTTACACCGAATATTAAACTTAATAAATAGATTGAAAGAAGCAACTGTAAAAAAACTTAATGGAGACTCATTCACTCACTTAATTTCTTTTCCAGCTTACCGCCGTATTTGAGGAATTGAGTATTGAGTGGCGGAACTCAACGCCGCACATTATCTCGTTAAGAAAGCTAAGAAATGAGAAAATTTAATATATCATTTCCTCAAATGGGGATTAAAACCCAAAACCTGTCAGGTTTATAATCATATGCTTGTGCTCCTGTGGCGCGACGGGCTTCAATGATAATAATCACAGCCGCCCAAGACCAACCTTTTTGCTATGCCCTTACTTTTAATAATGGCAACTCAGAGGTGAATTAGGTAAACTAGAAGTTCACTGGCTGAGCTACCATGGCCTGAAGTCTTTGTTAATTATTCAGTGACCCGCTAGATATACCAGGAGTTAGCTCTTTGTCATGTCATCTATCACTTTAGAGAACAGAGAACTGTTATCTTTTTTACTGTGTTTGACCACCCGGAAGTATCCAAATATTGGAACTGATGTAAAGTAATAAATAAGAAATGCAATGTTACTTTTCCTACTAATACAAAGTTAATTCGTGCCGCGTGCTCTATGACACTATAATAGGCTCTTAATCGGTACTGTTGCATTGATAAGCTTAAGGTGTGATGATAATTATTTTAATTATATAATTAACTTCTATTGCAGCTATTATTTTGAAGTAGTTTTAGTAATTTAGTAAAACCTGATATTTAAAATCGCTACGTAATTTTAGAATAAAGAAACTACTTTGCAGAGGAAACTACAGAACCTAGTATTAGGACACTCTATTCCGTTCCTCATTTTACGCCGAATTTGAGACATTGCATATTGAATTTCGGAACTCATTGCCGCGTTTTGCCTTGTTTCCAGCAAAGAAATTAATAAATTAAATATTTAAATTCAAAATATTAAATACCTCAAACCATTTTTATATTTACCTAAATTGCCGAAAAACAATTGATTAGTTTTGTTATTAAATGTAGATACTAGTATTTAAATACAATCTTATGAGCTAGCTCTTAGAATATACTTAAAAGAATTTTATAAAAACTATTTTTAAGGTTTCGTTTCATTAAAAGGTGATTTTCAATTGCAAATTGGTGGATAGTGTTGTAGTAAAGAAACTGACATGTTGTGTTTTTCTTCTTATACAGTTTCTAAATAAAAAAAAGATTTTTTTTTAGATTTCTGTAAGTTTTAGGCAAAGAAATTATTTTAGGTAAAAAATGTCTTATTTCATTATTTTTGGAAAATGAAAACGTTGTAAGTCTTATGTAATAACAAAACTTTAAATATGAACTAGTTGATTTAATTTAAAAAATAAGTGCTTGCGTTTGAAGAACTATTATAAAATAAATGTAAAACAAACTCATCAACATTATGTCTGCAAGAAAAACCAAAAACTAAACTCGTTTTTCTTTTTTATTGTTTAAATAAAATACTTTCACATTTTAATTACCAAAAATTTTCACATTTTATCTGGGGTTCCTCAAGGATCTCATTTAGGCCCCATCCTTTTTAATATATTTATTAACGACATAGTTGAATGCTTTAGTAACTCAACACCATATCTTTTCGCCGATGACTTAAAGTGTATACGTTATGTGACCTCGTTACATGATTCATCCTGCCTGCAAAGCGATTTATTGCGACTATCTGTATGGTGTCAAAAAAATTAGATGGATCTTAACATTAATAAATGTAAACATATAAAATTTGCCAGAAATCTTAAAATAATTCCATCTGAATATTTTTTAAATGGCGTAAAACTTCAGGAAGTTAATACAATTAATGATTTGGGCATCACTTTAGATTCAAAACTCACTTTTCTACCTCATATTGATAGAATTGTAAAAAAATCCTCAAAGGTTTTAGGTTTTATTATTCGTACTACGAGGAAAGTGTTTGGGACGTCAACCAAAATATTATTATACAACAGCATGGTAAGAAGTATTCTAGAGTACGGAAGTATCGTTTGGCGACCACATTACTCTACACATTTACTTAATATAGAACGCATTCAGAAACGCTTTACACGACATCTTGCCTATTCTAAAGGTATAGCAGCCTCTCTTGAATCATATGACAGCAGATTAAATCACTTCAAAATTACCTCCCTTTCCATTAGAAGATATGTCCTTGACTTAGCGTTTCTCTACAAATTATTCAATAACCAAACAGACTGTTCAGAACTTTTGCAATTGTTTCATTTTTACGTCCCCCCTCGGTTACCACGTAATATTATAAAACCTTTGCACATTCCCTTACGTAAAACAGTCCTCGGGGCTAATTCTGCTATACCACGAATTAGTAAACTTTTTAACCGGTGCAGTGGCTCAATTGATATCTTTAACGTCCCTATCAACGTTTTTAAAAGAAAATGCTTGCAATACCCAATTGCAAATTAACGAAACATTTTTAACATATATAATTATTAGATTTTTATACCTAGCATGCTGTGTCAACCTTTATATAGTTTTACAATAATGTACTTTTCCGAATAGTGTATTAAAAATTGTATATTTATTAAATATTGTAAAACTGCTGGATGACCTAAATAAATAAATAAAATACTTAATATTTTCATTTCTTTATTCGAAAGTATTGAACGGAACATGGAGTGTCTTAACACTAGGTTTACCCTTAACCCAAGTTCCCTATCCTACACTGTTATATGCGGGATACAGCGTGAAATTATAAACTTTTTATTCTTTTACCAAATTAGTAATCTAATATATATAACAACTAATTTAGTAAAATAAGGTATATTGAGCCTTAATGTTTACGAAAGCAAGGTCAAGATGGTTATATTTATCACCTCCATATTAAGTTTCAGTAAAACTGGTGTTTAAACATAATTGAGTGAACATTTTAAAATCGCTACTAATCTTTGTTATGCATACACATAAATATAGTATATTTTTGCATGTACATATGTTCTTTATAACATTTCGTGAATACGAGCTTCATATTCTAATTCGCCATTAATTTGTATCCAATTTCCGATTTTCCTGATTTTACCGCAACACCTTTTAGAACGACCTACAAATTACATTATCCGTTATAGTGTGATGCTTTTAGCGAAATTAATACAAGTGACCAAAATGCTTACTCATTACAATTTTACTTCATTCATTCGATTTTACTATATGTTTATCGATTCGATTCGATTTCATTTGTTATGTGAAAACATATTAAATGTATTAATCTTAAACTAAATTAATAAGATCTTTGATTCCAATGAAAAAAAAAACTAGATAAATCGAGTATATTGAAATCGACGACGTTCCGAATGCTTTGTAGTAGTCCATGGTCAGTTCAGTTCCTTAACTATGGCGTTGACGTATTAGTATACATCATATTTTACAAAAATGATAATTTATAATTTTATTTTATTATACCTAATATATTTATATAAAAAACTTGCAACTTGTAGGCTTCGAATTATTATACTGTATTCATTTTATACTAATGGGCCTGCGAGGAAAATGTGAAATTTTCATTTTATTTCATAGTTTTTATTCAAAAATCGAGATTTTTTTGAAATCTCAGACATATATTTAAATTTTATTTATATGTTCAGATGTAAACTAGATTAATTTTATAAAACGGAAGACTTTCTTTGTATAGTTCAAATATCGAGAAAAGCTGTAGGTATATGCCATGACTGTATAAGTGAAATATCAATATATTTTTTTGCAAAAATAGAATACCTTGACAATTGAGAGCTACGCGCTCTGCGTATATGACATAAAAGAACCGACGGCATGTATCAATCTTCCAGAAATAAAGTACAGTAAAAACCTTAATGTTTCACATATTATAATTGATTATAATATGTATATTAATATAAAAATTGCATATGATATGAAAAAATCTTGCTAATATAAAAAATCTCCTAACAAGAAAAAAAAACTAAATTTAAAACCATGAGTGTAACAAATAAAAGTCGCCGCATTTGTAATATGTACGAAAGTATGTAATAATCTATGGAACAACTATTTAATAAGAAAAAAGGCAAGGATCAACATAAGATGTATTTTATAGCGTGTTAAAGAAATAAAAATCTTTACAGAAATAACATTACATCATACCTATTACAGTAATATAATCCAAGTATTTATATGGTAATTATGGTATTATCAATGTCGTATTAATAATTTCTTTAATGTATGTTAGAATAAAAACAGTCAATTGAGTCGTGTTTCACTATATTTGAGTTCAGTGTGCTCTTCATCATATATTACAGATCTTTAATTTTTATACTTCAATGGAAAATCTCTTACGCCTTGAACATTTTAAACTATGGTAGCATTTCAATATTTCGTATTTTTAGCTGGACTATTATGGTTGTACATCAACAAGTTTTGTTCAGACGGCCTTTTATTATTTATTATAGTTTAGCTAGACCCATTCGGATCTTCATCAGATGTGGTCTTCAAAATCGAATATAACCTAGATCCTGCCAAGACCTAATAGGTATATAACTAAAAAAAATCATTCAAATAGGGCCGGTAGTTTAGAAGATGTGCCCGAAATTATAGATTAGTTTCCTATTAGTAATCTAAGCCTTTCTAAGTTGTTGTTTTCGCATTTACTATCCTAAAAGTGGAATAATAAAAAAATAAATTAATAAATTAAAAACATTTATTATATTTTTAAATGACCCGTGACCACGGACTACTGTAAAGTGTTCGAAACGACGGGTTTCCCAAAAATGTTTACCATTCAATATACGCGATTAATCCGTTTAAAAGTGTTTCATTTAAAATGTATAACAATCGGGAAAATCAAAGACATTATTATATATTATATTGTATGTAAATGAAAACATTAATCATTGAAGATTTATTTTTGATTAAAGAAAATGGGTAAAAATTTTAATGTCAGTAACGAAAGAAAAAAATGCACCAAAAACGTCTGGTGTGTGTGTCAAAATTTTACTGCAAAGTTGTGACAAGTCCGCACACTAAAAAATCAACTCATCGAGCAATAAGGAACACCAAATGACTTTGATTGGTGACAATCGCACGTTGTGAAAGAAGAAATCAATAAGTTGTATTTATTGTGTATTTATTATTTGTTATAACGTTTTTTGCTAGTTTTGCTGAGAGACAAATGATGAAGAAATTGGCAAGTATCCATGACTAAACGATGGCAAAGCGATACGGATAGCAGATAAAAATGGTATTTTAGAAATACAAAATAAAATAAATAAAGCTAACAAGTGGTATGGACGATATGTTACGAACATAGCCGCTTAAAAATCGAAATATCGTCTTGTCATTAATCAATATAATAAAGTAATAAAATAATCTGTGACCATTATATGACTTTGCCTAGTATTTTGCATAGTCAGACATAGTCATGCGGCGAAGTTTACTATCAAATCGAGGTTGTAGGATTCATTTTCTTTTTACGCGAAACATTTTTTACAAAGAACGACAATAATTAAATACCGTAACCCATTTGGGCACGTACCACTAAATGAATTATTCATGAATCTCTATTCACTAAGTATAACAAACAAGTAGTATTATTAAGGGAGGTTTGTAATAAATTCTTTAAGCAAAAAGAATGCTATGTGATTCATTTGAATTTTCCTAAGAAATAGTTATGGTAGGTAGAATGATAGCAAAATTATTTTTGTTGATATAACGTTTTTATTTATTTAACTTCTGTCTGTATTCCGCACATGAATGGTTAGGCAGAGAGAGCTTGGGGAATGTTCTGAAGCCGAAATTCAATTGAAAGTTGAGTGGCAGAACTCAACCATTGTAAAGTTTTCGTTGTTTGCTAAATAATTTTAAAATATACGGAGTACTTAATAAAGCAAATGAGGAACGGATAATCTTAAAGCAAAGACAAAAAAACAATTTGAAGGGAATAATTTGTAATTAAAACCTTAAAAATCGGCCTTGTAAACATTAGACAGGTCAGCAATTTCCAAGGATGGTGCGGCTAGAGGCAAGGTCGGAAATCTCCCATCGATTACCAAAGCTGCACGCAAATCTAGCCTCTTACCCTTGACACACTAACGGACATTGTAGTGGACTATTAACACCCGAAAATTATGTAGGCCAAGCGAAAATAACGCTTGAAAGGAAGGTGCGTTTTGTTTCTCACGGACGTTGCTCTTGACGACCTTGGGAATAGGCTTGGCCTTTAGGCATTATCTTACTTTGGTTTATTTTACCTAATGGTATAAAATAGTTTAAGAAGAGTGTACATTTTTTTCTTCTTAAATGTTAAATAACTAATAACACCTTTAAGGAATAAAACAAAAAAATAAAAAAACAATAGAAATGGGTTTCCGCCTTGATGAAATAGACCTTATTTTCAAATGATTCACGAACCGCTACTATTTTTAAAGGTTCTATGAGAATCTATTGAAATAAGTAGTAAGACTCTCCTTCTACTACCTATTTCGATAGATGCTACGTGGCCTAGTAACTTAATCTTTAGTAAGACCTGTAAATAATAGAGAAGTGAAGGAGGAGTTCCTGTCTCGACGTTTTCAAATATGTGTTGACAATTCTTATAAGAAAACTTTATGTAGATCACTTTTGAGGGGTTCAAATATATTAATATTTGTTTTACAAAGTATTGATTCAAATTTACCATCGAGAACTAGCGCCCCGCCTGCGGCTTCGTCCACTTGAATTATAGTATTTTATTTAAGAATCTCTATTACTTTCTTATTCTTATAAATTTATTTCATATGAGACAATATCTATAAATTGAGATCTAAAGTTTCAGCTAAGTAAATAAATAAATGTGGCAATTCTACCTAACTAAGTATTTTAAGCTGAAGTAACTTTCATCTATCAACCGGTTCATATTTGAATAAAACAAACACCAAAAATTAAAGAAAGTTTGTCATTATATAATAACGAAAACGAAATTTAAATCGCGTAAGCCGTATTTGAGATAAGGGCGTACAAACAAACAAACTAATATTTTAAAAATTACTATTTGAAACCCTATTATATTAATAAACGATATAAGTTTTTTTTTATATATTCCATGTAGTGATCGGTTACAGATTTATAATGAGAATAGATTAAAATGAAAACTTGCTGTAACATTAATATTTTTTTTAAATATATTATAATGCCGAGTGTCCGAGTATTTGTGTATACTATAAAATTAATTTAAAGGAAATATTGAATAAAAACTTTTTAATTCCTGTTATAGTTCTCTTTATTTAAAAAAAATATGTTAACATACGCTACTTAATCTGTATTAAAGTATATTAACAAAAAAAAGTTATATAGCTTTAGCATGTCGTAATAAATAAACAGTGGGCGTATCTACTTTATACACAAAGAATGTTCTTTACAGCAAAGTATAATTACTTATAGAGTATCCTCTGAGTACTGCAGTTTTATCCATCGCGTGTGGACTTTTTCACGTAACAAACGTAGCAACCGGAAAGTAAATGAAAGCGGAACTGTGTATATCTGTGGCGCGCATTTAGTCACAGTTAGATATGTATACTAAGTATACTAAGATATATATATCTGTGGCGCGCATTTAGTCACAGTTAGATATATATACTAAGAGACTGTGATGTCTTTGTCGTATATATAACATTAAAAACCCTTTGATAAAGGTAGAAGAACTCTATATATGGAAACCTTTATATCATTTCGACCTCCATCAATTGGCTTTATTTTTTATGTAAGTTGTTCATGTGTACTGCAACATAGAAAAGTTGTAAATAATATAAAAACCTATATTTTAACATCTTATTAAGTTTAATTAGATTTCGAAAACTTAAATGTTGATGATGATGGGTGCTGTTTTATATGCAAAGAAAATGTGTTGTTGTTTTTTTTTATTTACGCTGTATGCACATGGCAGGGTAGGCAGAGGCCCACTTTTAGCTGAATTAAGGCATTACGTGTTGAGTGGCAGAATTCAACGCCGGACTGTTTTCATTTGAAATAATATTATTATATATTACTGAACTTGAATAAAATAAATATTAATATGGAATTGTTTATTATGCTCCACAATAATATTTAGGCCTGTCGTGGCGCAGCGGCACAAGAGTGTGACTGTAACCGACAGGTTCTGGGTTCGATCCCCAGTCGAGGAAATGAAATATTTAATATTTTCAATTTAAAATATTTAATGTTTCATTTCTTCGCTCTGGTAATAAGGCAAAGCGCGGCGTTGAGTCCCGCCACTCAACACGCAATGCCTCAAATTCGGCGGAAAGTGGGGAACGGAAGTGGAACTTCACTTTCGTTCCCTCTGCCTACCCTGCCTAGTGCGGGATACAGCGTGAAGCTGAGAGAGAGAGAATAATATTTATAACATTTTTTTGACTAGTTTAAAAACTATTCTAGTCAATAAATGGCTTTGATTATTGCTTAAAAAACAAATTCCTTAAAATAAGACGGATAATATTGTTGGTCTGCACGTGTGTTCGTTAAGAATCTTATTTTCAAGAACTTCTAAAGGCTGATATCAAAATCAAGTACTCAGGTTTACAGTTCCTTAAAGGACACATTGAAACACACTTCTTATTCTCTTCTTACGTATTCAAAAGATACGGTTGTTTATTCTTTTGACCGTATACGGTATGAAGTTCGTCCTGTAATCAAATCTTATAGCGTACTTTCCACTGACCTAAAATTATGACAATTGGCGAAAAAATGTACTTTTTGTTTACCTAAAACACAAAAAATGGAAGCTTTAAATATTTGTAGGTAATTTTCCACAAAATGGTTTCTATTTTACGCTCGACAATCAGTCTTGGTTACTTTTTTAGTAGTTTTACCCACTGTTGATAGTCGTCATTACAATCGTGAAATTCGTATGAAATATACGCGGGTGCTCTGATATAGCTACAAAGCTACAAGACATTATATTATTATTATTTTTTTCATTTTCCAACACAATCTGTTTGTAACTCTACATACTTCTCCCAGCGATGCTCCCATCTCTGTAACCCAAATAGTACTAAACATTTGTCTCTTCAAAATAATGGTTAACGAAGGTGATTGCCTCCTTATTTGACGACGTTTTTTCTTCGAGCGCATTTTTTAGATAAAAAAAGGAAGTCGTTGGGGCTAGATCTAGTGAGTAAGGCGGATGGTCAAGTAGTTTCAGTTTCATTGTGTAATTCGTAGATTTATAAATAAAATAGAAAAATAAAAATATATTTATTTCAGATTCACATTTTCATTAGCTACATGTGAAGTAATGAGACCAACCTAGTAAGTTACTAGTCAAAACTAGTACTTGTGTAAGGAGAATTTATAAGTGGAGTAAGTCCATGGATTTCGTAATTGAAGTTGAAGTATGAGTTTTGCGGTGCGGTCCGGTGCGTTGTCTTGATGAAAGAGGATCTCTTTTTGCAAATGTGGCCATTTTTCGCAAGTTCTGCCTTCAACTTGTCAAGTGATTATGCATAGTATGCTCCTGTAATGGTTCTTCGTTTTAGCAGATAGTCGATTAAAATAACTCCATGACTATCCCAAAAACAGTCACCATCACTTTCCCAGCTGAAAAAACAGGTTTTGCTTTTTTTGGACTCTTTTCTCGACTGTTAAATAAAAACTGCGCTCTAAAATGGCTGAAACTTTGATACGTAACTGTCAACGGATGAACACACGAAATACAGTAGCTTTTGTTTACGAGTGCTGCCATCTTGTGGTTAAGGTCGGAAACTTTTCTAAATACCCTCTTCACAGTCAAGTATAATCTTAAAATTGTTTTTTACTTCAATAGACGAAACCAACAAACCAAAGCTTTAGAAATATAAATGCATATTAGAATTAGGAAAGTCCAATTTACAGTTGTGACGTCGATGGCGTCTGACATACTTTCCACACGCCATCAATTGTGGCACTGGCGAACTAGTGTAGAGATTTGGATTCTAATTGAGCCCTTATAATATACGAGCTAAATCCAGAACACGGTGTGCCGTTAATTTAATTTCACCCAGAAATACAATCGTTATGTTTCGTAATGGCGCTATATAGTAAGAATATTAGGTAGAGTATTACAAATATTATTCATAGATAGATATATTCATATACATACTATAAATATTTATATACATATATAATAATACTTTTGTAGGATAACTTAGTTGCCCGTCTGTAATTTATATCAAGATAATGAGTATGGTTCTTGCTGAAATTATTATCAAATCTACCGTCTTTTACACCACTAAAAATCAATCGTCTAAACCCACCAATTTTTTATGAATACGCCGCGTAATCAAAACCTTATATAGGTTTTGGTTACCGTGGACTTACAATTATGGCACTTTGACACGAAGTGAGAACTTACAATACAATAAAAAAACGAAAAATCGAACAGCAAAATGTATAAGGTTATCAATATATCAATGAACATTAGAAGCTTATAATTGTAGTTGATTTCATACAAAATGAGACATTTATGCATGCTTGTGCACACGCCCGTAAGTTTGTGAAGTGAGTGAAAGTGGGAGTATTTTCGTAGATCTACAATTATAAAATTTTGCAAGAAGTGAAAAATCGAGTAATGAATCATCTTTAATATAGTATTACAGACTAGCGACTCGTTCAAAGCTTCGCCTATTATCTATTCAATAAATTATTACCAACGAATTACGTTCTTGTTTTAATGTATTAGGTATTAAATGTATGGGGCCTGTCGTGGCGCAACGGCACATAGGTCTGACTATAAACGACAGGTTGTGGGTTCGAATCCCACTAGAAGAAGTGAAACATTTAATGTTTTTAAATTAAATATTTCTTGTTTTCATTTCTTTGCTCTGGTAAAAGGCAAAACGCGTTGAGTTCCGCTACTCAACACGCAATGTCTCATATTCGGCGGAAAATGGGGAATGTAAGTGGAACGTAGTGTCTTAACACTAGGTTCCCAAATTCCCTCTGCCTACCCTGCCATGTGCGGGATACAGCGTGAAGTTCAGTTGAGTTCAGTAGTATTAAACATACGTTTTCATACCAATAATGATTTTTAATATTTGCTTTTTTCAGCTTCACGCTGTATCCCGCACATGGCAGGGTAGGCAGAGGGAATTTGGGAACCTAGTGTTAAGACACTCCATTCCGTTCCCCACTTTTCGCCAAATTTGAGGTATTGCGTGTTGAGTGGTGTAACTCAACGCTGATTTTGCCTCATTACCAAGCGAGTGAACAAATTATTAAAATTAATATTAAATATTTCATTCCCCCGAGTGCGAATGAAATACACAAGGTGTCGTATTTAAAGTCACACGCTTGTGCTTCTGCGCCACGAGCGCCCTTTGAAATTATAGGAAAATTAAAAAACCTTGGGGTTATATTACGGTAACTTCCATAAAGAATTTTTAATTGTTTGGAAAACCAACATATTGTTCATATAAATATTGTAATATTAAGCATTATTACCAAGCTATATACCTACAATAAAAAAAATATACAAAAAAGCTTTTGTGAAACATGAATCAAAAAAGGTTTTTTTATTTGAATTAAGAAATAGTACAATAAAAACACGTGTTGTTTTATGTGATCTATTGACACACATGTACCTCACGTTTTTTTTTTACATTATTCTTATGCGTGTTTAGTATTTGAATTATATTTTTTTGCTCTTTATTGTATTTTTTTTCAAAATCCTTTTGTTCGTTTTGTTATTTTAAATAATTATTAATTTGCATTTTTTAACACCTAAGTATAAATAATGTTAGAACACTGACAATATGGTTACGTGACCACTATCTCTCTTATCTATTCCTCGCTAGTAAGATAAAATAATGCTTTATAATTAACAAAAATTAATCGGGTTCAAGTCAAACGCGCCAAGACTTCCATACTATTTCAGGTTGTTGGCCAAATAGAAGTATCATATAGGTTCTGATTTAATGACGATTTATATTGATTATTTTAAGAACGTGTGCACTCTTATTGTATAAAATGAACTACAAATAAAAATTATAATGATTTTCTTCTAATATAATAAATGCAGCAAAAACGATACATGCAAATGCTCATATCTTTTGATTGACGTTAACTTAGATGCTTATTTTTTCCGTGCATCAAGGGACCATGCACCTGAATATTTCAGCTAGTGACCTCTACCCTTGTTATCGTCAATTAACACACTGATTACATGTATTCTTACAGAATGAGTTAACCGAATTTTGTCCTCTGGTGTGTTGGGTTATAAGGACTTATAATTATTATGACGGGATACCAGGCGGCCTTTCTATTGAAATTAGGATGATTTTGTATTTCAATAGCCTCGTGATCACATGATTTTGTATTTCAATAGCCTCGTAATCACATGATTTTATATTTCAATAGCTAGGTAGTGTACAGCATAAAGCGAATAAATCTAACCACTAAATCAGGTTTGATAAACCCCACATCCTTGCCAAGGAGAACAGATTTATCCCAGATCTAGGAGGCTATTGAAATACGAAAATATTATAATTTCAATGAAAAAGATTGTTGGCAAGTTCTTATCAACCGAATTCGTAAATTTACCTTATCCTGTCTTAATAATGGATATTGAACTTAGTCGCCATTGCCAATTCAATGCTTACCATCCAGGTAAGCGTTTCTGGATGGTAAGCATTTAAATTTAAAATCTGTTTGTCAGTTTTAGTTCTGCAATTGATTTTGTGTAATCAACTTATAATATTGGTAAAAATCTTTACATCAACTGTTATTATTAGTTGTTTAACTTCAACTATTATTATTAGTTAGTTATTATAAAATTATGTTAACATTTGTGTATTAGTTGATTTAATATTAAATGATTTCGTAATATTATACATTTAAAATTTCGCTTAATGATTTTATTATATTATACGTTTAAAATATTCGTTTTCTTTTTTTTGAAAATATTTTTTGCTTGAGTCTGTCTTTTGTTCAACTAGTGAAAAACTATTGAAAATGTTATACTATTTTTAGTTCTATCTCAAAAAGAAAAAACAGGCACGTGACCTTATAAGGATCAATTATCTTAAAACAGTGTAGAAAATCGAAATTTCAAGCTGAAATTAAAATACTTTATTCAGTTACGGTCTCTGACTGGAGAACACAAAAAAAAATCATGCACCAAAATTAAGTTATTTTGTAAGTTATAATTTACGATACAATCTGAACAGGGAAAATTTATAAGTATTTTATATTAAAAAATAATAACAAAGTTATATTTGTAGCTCATTTTATATAAAATTAGTGTTTACGACCGCAAGCTGAAGTTTGTTAATGTTATTCATCGCGTAATTGAAATCTATAGGATATTTTCCGTAAGAATTTTGTAATTCTACAATTACGAAATTTGGTTGGAAATGAGAACTTGCAGTGCAAATAAAGAACTATTACAAGCTTAAATTGATACTTAATTTAATACAAAATGATTGTATGTACTGAAAACTTCAGGTCTGGGAATGGGTCTGTATTCGTTTGTTTTGTATTTGTATAACTTAGGAAATTTATGACCTACAAATATAACATTTTGAGATTCCAGTGATAGTTTATAGTTTACTAGATGAAGATAACTTAAAAGCTCTAAATATATCCAGAGTTTCTGAAATAGGAAAAAATGGCAAAATGATTCCAGCAAAGAATAGTACGACAGAGACGGCCCAGATAACTTTGATACAAAACTTAACATTCACAAGTATAAAATTTATGCGATTGCTGTGGTGTTATGACATATAATATATTATATGTCACAACACCACAGCAATTGCCAAATAATAATCTAAAATGTAAAGTATATATGCAGTATTATAATAAATTCTCGACAATTCGTTATTCTTCGTAATATGGCACTTAGAATTCAAAAATTCACTTAGCTTAACGCTGTGTCCCACACATGGCAGAGTAAGTAGAGAAAACTTGGGAACCTCGCGTTAAGACACTCCTTCCCACTCAACCCCCCACTTTCCGCCGAATTTGAGGCATGGCGTGGTGTGTGGCGATACTAACGCCACGTTTTGTCTTGTACCAGAGCGAAGAAATGCAAACATTAAATATTTAAATAGAAATTATTAAGTATTTAATTTCCTCCGCAATCGAGGAAATGAAATATCGAACCCAAAACCTGTTGGTTTCAGTCACACGCTTTTGCCGCTGCCTACGACAGGTCTCATACTCAACTTAAAAATGGAATGCATTTTAGTACCAAATACATAAAAATAACAAAATAAATCATACATGACAGTCATTTTGATCGATCTGTCTTTATAAAAGGGAGGTAAAGCAGTAAAAAGTCAGAAAGATGTCTCGAGCAAAGCTTGCACGCGATCCGTTGCCATGATATCGAACATACAGACGCTCCCTAATCTTGCTTAAACGTTGAGTTGCCAATTTTTTTTTATTTTTTTTATTTCTTATCTTATCTTTTAAATATCACACGTTTTAGTAGAAGCTTCGATTAAGAAGTTTTTGTTGCAATTTGATGAATAAGTTATCTTGGCGCTTTAAAATATAATATCATTAATATATTCAGCAAACCATTTCGTGTTATCTCCCTTACTTCATTTGTTTTCAGTAATGTTAAGTATCGACTGTCCAATATGAGTTTACATTCTATGCCACTTTTTTCAGAGTATGGCAAAACATAGCCTGGTTTCAGGACAACGATGTTTTTACGTGTTTTATAACTTTGACGTGATTTTTGCATAATCTTAATAAAGCTGTCGTACATTACATCGACCTTGTGATAAGAAGTGAACTTATTATAAATTAGGTACCTGCTAGTCAAGATTGTTCCTAGAAGGTCATACGGCTATAATGTAAAATAACTTAATAAGTATACATAGTTACAACTTCAAATATATTATTTTAGAAGATATAAACGTGTATTTATCTGACTGCGGAAGCCCAAAAGAAGGATGATGTATGTATGTGCGTTACTTCATTTTTTAACTGTTCAACCATGAAACCGATTTTAATAAAAGCTGTGTCATTTGATTTAACTTGACGGCGCGTGTGTTGCTGGATTTTTTTTTCATTTAGTATCACCAGTTGGATTTTTATTGTTTCTTTAGTTCGAAAGTAAAAATTTGCCACAAATTTCATACAAAATGCAGGAAATTCTCGTGTTTTTTGAAAACGTTGACAGTTTGACGGCTTATTTAAAGCTTTTTGTTCTCTCAAAGGTTTTATAGACCTGAATATGTAATGTTACTTTCAGCTTAATACCCTTACGCGACCTCAATATAAATTATCTTGACTGACTTACAGACAGGCAAAAAAGTTACAATATAGCTATATATTTTTACTTTTTGCTTTAACAGTCGAGACCATTCATCGACCAATTAAGTCTTCACAAGAAGTCTGGTATAATTTAAATGTCTTCTAATTGTTGATACTGATAACTAGGTTAAATAAAATTAAGTTTTCTACCAGTAAATGTATAAAAAATATCATTAATTATATAATAGAAATATTCTTCAGTAATTTCTGTCTTCAGACTTTAGCAACTATAGAAAACTTTACTTAACTAACTTAGTAAATATTATTCGTCACCAATTCCTTATGCCTCCTACATATTATCTTTGCAAGCAAGTAAAGTCGATATATTTATTTACATTTTTTCATGTCAATTAAAGTAAGTATGAATTTAGAAACATTGCACATTGTTTTTAGCTTTGATAAGAGGTGATAGAAGATACTCATCTCTTCCCCGCTCATAGAATCACTTTGTTCCTTACTTACTATTTAATATTGATTGATCATGCTGAATAACGAAATTAATAAATATAATGGTAACTTTTTTTTATTACATTAATATTTTAATTTTGTATCCCAAATATGCAGTGAATTTAAGAAAATTCACTGCATATTTGGGATACAAAATTAAAATTTTTAGTATTAGTTATTAAAATGCTGATTACAATTAATAATACAATATAATAATAAATTTACAACAAATGAACACGATAAATATTTCGGCACACGCGGGACGTTGTTATCAGAGCTTTTAGGTTTTATCTCTATGACAATGCAATCAATGTTGGCGTTTCGGCTAGTTGTTATAATTAAGCAGTTGTATTTACAGAACGAATTATCTGAAAAATTAAAAATTACAATGATTGTCGGAATAACGAGAAAATTGTTATTGTCATATATCTGAAGAAACTAGAAATATAATTATTAAATATATTCGGTATATGAAATAAGATTTCCACATGGTGTATCTAGAAAGTTCGAACAACCTTTAATAAATATTACATTTTTTCAAAGAAATAAAAATAATAAACGTAAGTATATAACAATCTGTTACAATTATGATAAATGTTATATATTTTATTCTTAAGCTGCTGAATTCGACCACAGTTTCACCTAAGTAAAACAAGTAAGACGGTATTATTAGCAATATCTTAGCTTAATAACCGTTTTCCATTTTTAAATGTGACATATAGCAAATATTAAATAGCTATATATTGCTACATATAAAAATTGTACCATAGTTACTTATAAAGCTTGAACTATTAAATAAAACCTTGATTCGATATACTTTACCATGCGTGACGAATGGATATACTTATCCTAAGCTGTAATGAGAACTTAGTAATAAAAACTAAAATCAGATTTTTTACCGGGTCGATTATTCCAGCCATGGGAACCGACACAGCGTCTTCTCCCCCAGCCGCCACCAACTTTTCCAACACTTTGAGGGTTTGTTCCACTGCAGGCCATTCTCCTTTTTGCGCCAGAACCAGAATTTTTGCAGCAGCGTCTCGCATATTGACCCCCGCACTTGGAGGTTTAGGCACGTCACCCATTCCATTGCTCTCTTTAACCTCTTTTTTATCTCCATTATTTGATGATGTCTCATCTTTTTCTTCCGCTTTTGGTGCGGTTTTATCCTCATCGGGTACCTTCTTCGGCGGGCCTTTCCCGCCCTTTTTGCCACCTGGCGCTTGAGACATTCTCACATTACTGAATCACAAGGCACTTCACTATATCGCGAGTGACCATGGTGGTCGAGCTAGCGATGTCGATCGTTGGGCGGGCGGAGCATGACTGCGGCAGTTGCGTAGCTTAGCCGATTTCTTGCATGATTCGAGTAAATAAAGGCGACGCCAAAGCGAGCTGGATTTACAAACAAACTTATAAATGCGATGTCTCAAAATATCTTATATTGACCTATTTTTTTTTGTCAATATGAAATAAATATTTAAAGTGTTTCATAATCAAAAATTGCAAAGTCTAATTTTGTCGAGTATTTTTTATAATTTAAAAAAATATTTGTTGTATCTAAAAATACTATGATTCTACTACATAATAAAATGGGATTAAAATAATCCCTTTGAACTACTTATGCGTAGCATAATGCTGCACCTTCAAATGAATTTCAAGCTTTTTTTATAAATATGCTATTGATTTGACATTTAATAATTAATTCCTTTAAGTGATATTTTTTATGTTAAATTTATGACTAGGACTGGACCTTATCATAGTGAGATCGACGGCAACGCTCTTGTTGGCGTCGCCACATTTCGGGGGCATCATCACCATTCATCAGACACGGTATTTCGGACACAAACATCATGTTTAGCAAAGAACAGAACCCTTATAGGATATCTCTACTATCAGTTGGTCTATCATACTGCTCGATATCATGCAGATATATATATATATATATATATATATATATATATATATATATATATATATATATATATATATATATATATATATATATATATATATATATATATATATATATATATATTCAAAAGATAATTACAAATAACCAGGAAAGTAGGCAAAAAATATTTCTAGCCAAACAAAAATTTGCATGTTTCGTCACAAGTTACTTGCGTCGCTTCGCGTGCGCCGTTCGACTTCCGTAGGGTGGACTAAGGGGTTCGGCCTCGATATTGCTAGGATAGGTAAACGCTAAATAAACCTTAGTTTTTAAAGTTATGAATGAACTTTTAGATGAGAGAAAATATTTAAAGTAAGACAATAAACTAAAATGAAAAAAAAAGATATTATAAATTCCGTTTGAGGTCTATAGTGTAAACATTAGTGCTAAACATTATATAATATCTAATGAATTTTAAAAAACTAAATGAATATTAGTTTTGTTAAATTATAAACAAGCAGCCGCTGTGCGTTGCGTACCTCGATTTCATACTATACTGCATTATTCCCTAGTAACTAGTACTTAGCAAACGTACAAAGCAGTCACCTAGGCATATTTAAATAGATATAAAATGGACAAATGTTTCTAAGTTATTCTTCAATATTATACAAAGTAGTTTTAAGAGAAAATGTTAATAACCAGACCTAGGTGTGTAAAGAAAAGACAACAGCATTTAAATACATTAAGGTTAAATGTTTTTAGCTTCGCACTATATCCCGCACATAGATACTCTGTCCCCATTAAGATATTTGCGTTTCGCCGAATTGGAGCCTTGCCTGTTAAATGACAGGACTCAACGCCGCAATTTTGCCTCCTTTGTTTCATTCAGTCTTGTGGGAATCGAGCCACAAGATGTCATTTTTACAGTCATACTTAAAAATTCGCCTAAATCCAGGTGTATTTACTAATTTATAAACTGGATTGCTCGATCTTGTTCTAGCGTACACTTCAATTATGATACAAAAAATATGTTAAGATTATTATTATCTTTAGTTCCATAAAGATTTTAATTTCTTCTGGAAATAACATACACAACGTATCTTGTTGTTAATAAGTTATGTGTATTTTTTAAATATTTTATAATAGTTTAAGGCGGGGTCCGTCGTGGTGCAAGGGCACAAGCGTGTAACTGTAAACGTGATAGGTTATGGGTTCGAATGTTTTAATTTTTTTTGCTCTGGTTATATTTTTTTATAATATTTATTTACTTTTTAATTCAGCTTCACGCTGTATCCCGCACATACCAGGGTAGGCAGGGGGAACTTGAGAACCTGGTGTTGAGACACTCTATTCTATTGTCCAATTATATTATTATTTGTTATTAAATTAAATATATTTATTATATCATGAGAATAGAAATCTAATAAAAAAAAATATTATACTTGTCATACCATATGCAAGTTGCTTTTAGTTCTTGACTTTTATATACTCATTTAGATACGTAAATATCCTTAACTACCTTTTTCGAGACCAAAGCTTTTACGGAGTCGGCAGCACTATACATTGGTGACGCTAAAACCGCCGTGCAACCATAATGTAGAGCTCCAAATAGAGATACCACAGATTTTAAAACGTGGAACAAAGGTGAGTGTAAAAAACCTCATTTATTTTAAGTAGTGTAAACATAATAAATTTGCTACAGAACAAGGTCTGAGAATATCGTTAAAATTGGTGAAAAGCTTGACAGCTCCCCGTACGGAACTGTTTTGGGCCCCGTACAGTTTTGGAACACAGGAACTAACATCTTGGTCCATATGAAAGCCGCGAGCGAGAAAAAGTCGCTCTATTGGGGTTTCTTTTTGCCTCTAACATAACTATGGATGACCGAGAAACAGCGCCAATGATTATTTCACGGTGTTAGAACTCAATGCCTGACGTTAAATTCAATCAAAGAAATAACTACGTACTTAAATCGAAGTGAAAAAAGTTAATAAATAATAACAAACAAAAAGGGAAATTAAAATAATATCATAGAAAAACAAAAAAAAACCACTTGTATATCACTAAAAATAAAAAAAATAGAAGCCAAATAGTTTATTAATATTAACAGTCTAGTAGGCCTTGTTAATTTTACAAGAGACCGACGAACTCTAGTTGTTCCGTCCGTGCGCTGAGTAAGTTGTTGGAGCTACGCAAAAATCATGTATGACAGAATTTTCCATTTTCAAAAAAAGGCCATATGAATCCATTTCCTGCAGGTAAAAAAAGTATTTTTTTATATTTTACATATTACCAAAAAGTAAAAATAAAGCGTTCTTTCGAAACTATTTACACTATAGCGTAGAGTTGGCGTCGGCGTGGAACAGTATGACTCGCATGCTTTAGCGGGCGTGGGCGACAGGCGCGATACTTAGGCACATAGCAAGTACCTATAATACCTATTATCTACATTTATTTACTAGCGACCCGCCCGCGGCTTCGCCCGCTTAAATCACTCATCTCAATTATTTTCTTGTTTCACTTATAAGACAATATCTAAACATTGAGAACTAAAATTTCTTTTGTCGTACAGGAGATTGAGTACGTGTGCTGCGTCAATTTGAGAAATGTTAGACTATTTTTATTGTTTGTGATTAATATTTATTAAGAAACAAATCGTCATAAAAGCGTAGTAAATTTTGAATCATAAAATATTGAACGTTACTATCGGAGCCATGTGCGATGTAAAATATATTTAAGTAAATATTATTACGTAAACTTTGTAAAAACTATATTATTATTTGTTTAAGATAGTAATTACATAATATATACATGACCTATACCATATGCAGTAACCAATAATTTAAAGGAAACGATATAAAACGAAACGAAAAGAAATATCGTATTTAGAAGAGACGGAGAGATAACAAGCCTCCAGCATAAACGGCAAGGAGGCGGAGTACTTATAGCTGTGACTAAAAAGATCAATTGTAGTCGTATGTTCAGTTGGGAGATCGAATGTGAAGATTTATGGATCATAGTAAAGTTAACAATCTCAAATAATATGTATAACTTGGCTCTTCGTGGTTTATACTGATCTCCACCAGTTAGATTAAATGTTTTGAAAATGTTTTTAAATAACTATAATCATGTCTATGAATTGCATTGCTATGATACATGGATATTTGGAGATTTAATCTTGGATGTATTGAGTGGTCTCTTGATAGTGATTTCTAAAAGTATGCTTATCCAGGTATCTTTACATTAACTGATACGTTTATAAACTTTGCCACCTTAGATGAATTTTAGCAATTTAATAATATAAAAATACATCTGATCGAATTTTAGATCTTATCGCCGGTTGTATCTTCTCTCGTTAATATTGAAAAACTTCACCCTCTTATTATCGCTATCTTTATGAATTTTAAAATAAAAATGTTAAAAAATAATGCAAATAATAAGAGATACAATTTCTATAAATGTGATTATGACCTTATTAATAACCATCTCAGCAATATAGAGGAAAACGATATTTACTTATGAAATTACAGTTAATGAGATGATTAATAAATTTTACAAAGTTTTAAATTTATGTACACAAGAGTTTGTTTTTTCTTTTTTTTTTTATGAAAAAGACAAGGTAAACGAGCGTACGGGTCACCTGATGGTGTGTGATCACCGTCGCCCATGGCCCCGTGTAACACCAGGGGAGCTACAGGTGCGTTGCCGGCCTTTGAGGTGAAGGTAGACGCGCTTTTTGAAGGTACCCATGTCGTATCGACCTGGAAATATTGCCGCGGGTAGGTCGTTCCAGAGATGTGTGGTGCGTGGAAGGAAATTCCTACGAAACCGCACAGTAGTAGAGTGCCACGTGTCCAGATGATGTGGATGGTACAGTAACTTGTGGCGGACTGTGCGGTTAGAAAATTCGGCGGCAGGTACCAAGTCAAACAGTTCTCCAGAACACTCCCCGTGATAAATGCGGTAGAGAACGCACAGTGAAGATACGTCTCTACGCAAAGCCAAAGAGTCAAGCCCCTTACAGATCATTGGGTCCCCAACGATTCGAACGGCTCTACGTTGTACGAGTATAAATGGTTCATGCTGATACGGGGTGCACCAGCCCAGAGGTGAGAACAGTATTCCATATGAGGCCGAACCTGGGCTCTGTACAGGGCCAAACGGTGTTTTGGCGTGAAATACTGTCTCGCTCTGCTGATGACCCCCAGTTTCTTCGAGGCCAACTTGGCCTTGCTTTCCAGATGATCACGATACTGGCAGTTGCTTTAAGGGGAGTGTTCTCGAAAACTGGTGATACGACAAATGGGGTTTTTTTAGTGGTTAACGCGCAGACTTGTGTCTTCCGGGGGTTGAATTGAACTAGGTTCTTTTCACCCCATACGGAGACATTGTTGAGGGATGCCTCAACGGAAGACACAAGTTGATTTCGGCACTGGTCGACGTTTTCCCGAGAAAGACTTGCACGGCCGGAGTATACAGCGTCCATAGTGCTATCATCCGCATAACAATGTATGTTAGAGTCCTCCAATATATCATTGATATGCAGAAGAAATAGCGTAGGGGACAGCACGCAGTCGCCAGCGTTCACGGGCATGTATTCAGAGCAAAAATCGTCGACAGCGACCTTGATGTTGCGCCCGTGAGAAAGCAAGCGATTTGAGGCCTGTCGTGGCGCAACGGTACAAGAGTGTGATTGTAACCGACAGGTTCTGGGTTCGATCCCCAGTCGAGGAAATGAAATATTGAATATTTTCAATTTAAATATTTAATGTTTCATTTCTTCGCTCTGGTAATAAGGCAAAGCGCGGCGTTGAGTTCCGCCACTCAACACGCAATGCCTCAAATTCGGCGGAAAGTGGGGAAAGGAAGTGGAACGGAGTGTCGTTACACTAGGTTCCCGAGTTCCCTCTGCCTACCCTGAAAAAAAAAACCAAGAGCTGGCGGAACCATCGCCTTTTTTCGAGATCAGGTGGATAAGAGCGCTCTTCCACGAATCTGGGACTACGCCGACTGAGTAAGAGTGCCGAAAGAGACGCGTTAGCACCGGAGTCAGCTCAGGAGCACATGAACAGAGCACAAGAGGAGAGATGCCATCTGGCCCACTCGACTTGTGAATGTCCAAGGAAGAGAGAACTCGCCTAACAGCTTTATTATATTATTTACGCGTATAGACCATGATGTCATTCTTCGTGCGCAGCGGCGGAAGCGAAGGCTGGTTAAAGTTGTTAAGTGCAGCCTTTGAGAGGGCCCAAAACTGGCAAGTTCCCGACGGGTAACTCTCAAGCTTCTCGCCGATTTTGGCGATGTGCACGAACCTTGCTCTGGCAATTTGCCACTTAAAGTACCTAGAGACACGGTTGTATTTTCTTTTTAAGGTTTTCACCTTTGGATCCTTAGTGACAAGTGCCTTGGCCCAGGTTAGTTCGTACCTAAATATCACCATATAGGCAGAGGGAACCTGGGAACGTAGTGTTAAGACCATCTGTTCCACTTCCGTTCCCCACTTTTCGCCGAATTTGAGGCATTGCGTGTTGAGTGGCGGAACTCAACGCAGCGCTTTGCTTTATTACTAATGCAAAAAAATTAAACATTAAATATTTAAATTGAAAATATTAAATATTTTATTTTCTCGACTGGGGATCGAACCTAGAACCTGTAGGTTACAGTCACACGCTTGTGACGCTGCGCCACGACAGGCCTCAAATTGATAATAGATAATTTTTACAAACAAACAAATAAACAAACAAACAAACAAACAAAAAAATAAATAAATAAATAAATAAACGTCCCCTATATTATTTTTTAATATATCTCTCTTTAACAAACAGTTGTCAATAAAAAAATAAGTATATATAAAAAAAATATTGTCACTTGGTAAGGTGAATATTATTTGTACTCTGCAACTCTAAATATTACGAAAATAGGTAATACTACGAACGTTATTTCAGTGGCTTTTTATAAATAGCATTTAATTTTAATAAATATTTAAGGCTGTAATTGCACAATATCAACATATGATTGGATCCACATATTATATACAAAACAATCTAGTCTCATACTTATAAACAATTTGGATATTTTCTATATTGAAGAATTATTTTAAACAACATAATTTTAATTCGTTCTATGAAAAATATATGGCCAAAATTGGGAAACCAGCAAGCAAATAAAATATAGGTACGTATTTTGTTATACGATCTGCATCTCATGTACACATGCATCTCATCTACATAGTAGGGTAGGCAGATCAAATTTGAAACCTACGGCTTAAACACTACTTCTACTATTTGGCAAAATTTTTGGCAGGCATCAATCAAATAGTGCCCGAAGATTATCACCTAATTACTCTAGGGCGGTGCTCAATACTTTCCCTGGAATACCATTCGGGCCTGGGGTTATCTTTTTAGACTTTAGCTTGAATAGAGCCATTTCCATTTCCTTATCGGTGATGGGGGGTACCACTATTTCTCCCTCGTGTATAGAGAGAGAGGCCGCCCTTGGAGGAAAGAATTCAGATAGTTCCTGAAACAAGTTGTTATGATAGTTCTGGCTGATTCGCACGGGTACCGCCCACAGCAATCATCATTCACCGAGCACTGGCACGCTATATTGCTCGTCACTCCTAATGACAACACATTCTAGGGTGGTCAGCAGCAAACGAGCACACGAGGAGGTTATCCGACTCCACTTTTAAAATATGACGATAACCTCTAAGTTGACATCTACCAATAGTGGAATATAGTTAAAAAAAATAAGTCAATTGTATATACATACGTTTTTTTTATGGAAAAGACGGCAAACGAGCGTACGTGTCACCTGGTGGTAAGTGATCAACGTCGCCACGGCCCCAAGTAACTCCAGAGGAGCTACAGGAGCGTTGCCGTCGTTTAAGGTGGAAGGGCACCGGGGCCCGGCATTACCTAATGCGAAACGCAGTGGCCAAAGCCACTACTTAACGCCGGTCTTAAATGCCGGGGGTGGTAACAATCCGGTCGAGTCTGCCCATGCGTGTTGCCATTACTGGCAACGTGACTCTACCACACGCACTTTAATCGCCTCTTACGGCACCATCAGTACCAGGGTGAACCTATTCTAAGCCGGAATCACACGGCGAAAAACGTATGGCTATATACGGCTTAGTGTGTCAACTGTTACAACGAATAACTAGGAACTTTTTTTATTTATCTACAAATACATTTATGGATCGGTGATTTATTGCTTAAAGAAAATAAAAGTCAATTATTAATATATAGATATCAGTGCTAAACTCAACTTATGACTGTAAACGCAGTGGTCAATTATCGTCTACAAATATTTTCTTCAATCGAAAATGGAAGACAAAGTTAAAAATCAATTGTATATACGCGTATGCATGATGATAGATGATACCGGTATGCATGATGCATATGATGTTATTATATGCATATTTATTATGGAATAACATTAGATATGTGGAATAACATTCGCTAGAGTGAGGATCGAACCTACAACCTATAACATACTCTTGTATGTATATAATCACATTCTTGTGCCCCTGTGCCTCGAAATGCCTCCAACTAGAAATTTTAGTTTAATAGTAAAATGTTAATCTAGTATCGCAGTGGGTTTGCCTGCATGATAAATTCAAACATAGGCAGACTTACAACATTTTATATTGTTTGTTTGTTGTTTAGTATAGTGTAAATACCTGTCTTCATTTAGAAATACACTGTTATTTTAAAATCACAAACACAAAATATTTTTTTTATATGTTTTCACATTAATTATAAATAAAACAAAAAATACTGAACCGAGCGATGGTAACAGTTATTTTATCAAAATAATAAAACAATATTTTGAAAATATTTGACATAATCACATTAGAAATCATTATATTCGAACTCAATTCAGTGCTTAAAATAAATTATCGCGTTTTCAAAATGGAGTAAGCTGTAAGCGCGTCGCTAGTCTGTTAACAAAATGTGTTCAATTTACTTAAAACAGTCTCTATTGGCTATTTTAAATATATCTAAGCATATTTTATATATTTTATAAATGATAGCTTGGTTAAGGGAAATGACTAAGTATTTTCAATAAATTTATTTAAGTTCTCGAAAAACGCAAAATTCGGAATATTACAAGGTCGGATTTGGAATACGACTAGGTCGACGAAATCACCAACGAAATGAAATATTGTTGTTATAACGTAATTCAGTTACTTAAATAAATTGGGATAAATTAATTTAACGACGAGTAATTTATTATAGCCATAATATATTTTTAAATGCAAAATACATTTTTTTTAGTTTATACCAGCCCTGCCAGCGGCTTCACCCGCTTGAATTAGACTTTTCAATTACTTTGTTGTTCTAATTAAATTCTTAATTTAAGGCAATATTTATACATTGAACATAGAAATTGCAGCTAAATGAATATAAAAAAAAATGTAGCAATTTTGTCAAACTGAACATTTTAAATTAACGTAACTTTTTTTTAATCAACCGGTTTAAATAAAACAAAGAAAATGTTGGAAAACGGTTTCCAAAGTATAATAGTAAAAACTGCATTAAAGTCTGGTTAGTTGTTTCTTTGTTTCTGAAGGTAGTGCGTACAAACGCACAGTCAAACAAAGAAACAGACAAATAGACAGTAAAAAAAATACTATTACATTATATACATTTATAACAAAGTTGCCATTATTTGCGCTGAAAAACTTTAATTTCGAAAATTATTATCTTGCCCGCTTTTTTAGATTATCATTTAACTGAAAATCTCATGTGAACTAAACAATAATAACGCTACTTATTATAATAATTTGAATTATAATAGGTAGAGATAGTATTGCTTGGGTAACATGAGAGAGAGAGAGAGAGAGAGAGTAACATGACATTATAATTATACATGTGTTAATAGTAAATGTAAATTGTTAAACTGTTATTTAGAACACACGATTCATCACGAACACGAACAAAAAAATAATAGGCAATTTTGCTTTTTTAAAAATTACATTTTTGAATACTATTTAAACGACTAGGCGCCTAAACCGTACCAAATCTAGCCGTACTTAGAAAATAGACTTCAGTAAATCCAACCATCAATATTTTCTTCGTGATTTTTTCACATATTTGACATAACTATGATTTAGTTTTTATTTTATTGTTCCTCTTTTTTTGCAAGTGTCATCTGTATTTATTCTCTTCTTCCAAACATTAAAAAAATGAGTACATTAACCAGATCCAATAAATCAACATGTTTATTAGATTACTTAGATACGTATACTTTTTATCTTTTTTACTTTGATTTTATTTCCTCTGGAACTCATTGTAAAATATAAGTAGTGTTATCGGTAATACCGAAAATTTTTAAGTCAAGATTGACGAAATATCCATGTATAGTTAATTAGTTATAGTGTCCTACGGTTCACCTCTGTTCTACGGTCTGGACTCTGTGGTGACATTTCTAGAACTTGTACGGTGTGACCCTACGACGATATTACCGATGTACAACATGACCGATACCTTAAAAGTATTGGTTTCGGAAACGTAAGTAAGTTTTCTATATTTATAGAGCATAACTGTACGTATGTATATATATATATATATATATATATATATATATATATATATATATATATATATATATATATATATATATATATATATATATATATATATATATATATATATATATATATATATATATATATATATATATATATATATATATATATATATATATATATATATATATATATATATATATATATTATAATTATTTTTTCATTATTCAAATACAAGATTTCCAACCACTTGTGACAACTGTATTCCTATCTAAATCATTAAGCAAATAAACAGAAAAACAAACAAGATAAAAAAAATAAGATACAAACGAATAAACAGGCAGACTGACATTAATTCTAATGGAGAATTAATTTTAATTAATTGCTAATGGAGGCTATGTCTCCCGCACTTTTCTTGTAAGGATTACCCCACATCTTCTAAACCGCTAGATGGATTGTATCAATTACCAATCTTTTATCTTCGTCTGAACAACTCAGGTGCTCTTAGATATGTATTGGAATAATAGGGTACGTTTATTTATTAAATAGAAACCAAAAATAATGATTTCAAAATTTTGCCTGTTTGTCCGTTTGCAGGCTTAAACATAGTTTTCACTATTATAGGTTGCAAAAAACCTTACTTCAAAATTTTGTGTTTGTTTTATTTAAATCGGATGATAAATAAAAATGTTACGTCAATTTGAAATATTTATACCCGTAACAGACGACCGAACCGAACCTCGACTTTGGTTCGCCATCAAACCTTGTTCGATCGTGTGGAGCATGGCTCGCCTAGAAAACATGGTTCGATGGCGAACCAATGTCAAGATTCGGTTCGGTTGTCTGATACGGCTACAAATTGCTACATTTATTTATTTGTTTAATTGAAATTTTAGTTTACAATGTATATAGAGAATTATTATATTATATTATATTATTATTGTATATAGAAATTTAGTTTACAATGTAGATACTCGTAGATATTGGTCTACAATTGATAATTTAATCAAAACCAAGAAATATTTAAGATTAGTACCTATATGAAATAGTGTAATTCAAACGGGCGTACCGCGGGCGGCTTGCTAGTGAAGACTATAATTAAATAACTCATTAATTATATTATTATAATTATAGTAATTAGTGAATTACAATTAACTTTAATTAAATAACAAATTGTAATTGTCAATTATAGACGATATTTTGCTTATTCAGAAAACATAATGTCCCTTTCAAATCCTGATAAATTGTTGAGTACAAAATAAATTGACGGGTGTATGTAAATCTAGGTAAATCAACATTTAGCAGAAATTCTTAATATGGACTTAGTGTC
Organism: Eueides isabella; assembly: GCA_019049475.1. Taxonomy (NCBI): domain Eukaryota; kingdom Metazoa; phylum Arthropoda; class Insecta; order Lepidoptera; family Nymphalidae; genus Eueides; species Eueides isabella. The sequence continues at coordinate 11,282,284 of CM032386.1, read as the reverse complement.
TAACAATAGGTGCCTAAATTCAGTCTGGCTACCCTGCTATGTGTGACACGCAATTAAGTGTGCTATTAAGAGCTACAAAAAGTTATTAAGCTTCATATTTGACGTAATTCAAACGGACAGAGGGACAGTCGGACCACAAGGTCATCTAAAAGTTGAAATAGGAATAAAATAACAATGAGGCTCCCATATAATAAACGTGTTTTTTTTTGGTTTGTTTCAATAGAAAATTGTGATAAAACTTTCACGTGCCACACTCTTGCTTTGACAAACTTGACCGAATTTTTGAAGTTAACAGAATTCTAATAATGTACCTATTAAAACTATTTATTTTACTAACTACTCTTAACTGTTTTAATATTTTTATGAGATGGCCTGGAAATGTTATTAATTATTATACGAGTAGATCTACAGTAATTTTGTTTATTTAAGGTTTATAAATAAATAAAATCAACTTTTATTTTAGCTCTATAGTCTATACAAGTCTGTAACTTGAATAAAAAATTGTGGCTTGAGTTAAAATTAAAAAGAAATAAAAGCAATTACTTTAACGAAGGTATTTTTCCAATAGAGTGTAATAGTTTATATAGTACTAGTTTATTATACCACAGAAATATTGATGACTTTTGAAATTTTCGTAAAAAGAATCATGTAATTGCTATGTATAACTAACTAACAATGCTTGATTATTTTTATTTATATACTTTAATAACATTATTTTTAATTTAAACTGAAATTAAAAATAATAATAGGCATAACCATATTTATCCTTCTAAAAATGTAAATGTAATTATAATATAATATAAATATCATAAGCTAATATATTTTTATTGTTTCATTTATATTTATTATAGTAGTGATAATTTCATAAAGCCAATTATCTAATATTCTAACCTTCCGGTTATTGATAACAGTTATATGATTATGTTTTAAAGCTGTGACATATAAGATAATATTGTATTCATTGTGTTTTTAGCGCTTGTCAGTGCAGTAAGGTGCTTTCTCTGTAATGAAAATGTTTAGTAAAAGTGCTGTGTCTTTGTCTAAGGGCTTAATATACACCCAAAAAGTCAAGTAAGTGAGAATTTTACGAGAAAGTTTTTTAGTATATATAATATTGCTTATTGCTCATCTTTATCATTAATTATTAATTTCAAATTATTTTTTTAAAGAACACGGCAACGAACATTTTTGTTCAGCTATTTTCTCTATAATAGGGACGTGTCATTGAACGTTGCTGAATTAAGTTGAATAAAAATATGGAGTTCTTTTAAATAATGTTCAACGTATAATTTATAAATATTAGGTAAAACAGTATATACTAAATTATGAAGCTCCATAAAATTCATATTGGTGACACAAGAATACAGTTTATTGTGAAAATGTGATAATTTTTGTTTTGTTTACAATCGTAATACCCATTATCTGCGTTTAGTTAAAACAATCATTTAGTAAATATGTAAAATTCCTTGTTATAGTGTTATTGTGACGTTATTATTAGCGTCCTTTTAAATACTAACTTCGTTCTTCATATGAAGACGTTTTGTTTTTTTTCAAAAGTAATCTTCATTTTTGTAGGCGATCGAGTCAAATTAATTAAAAATTCTACTGTTCTTACGGCTCAGTGTATCAATGATAAGATGTGTGATGTTTTTTATGTCCCAGATACTGTGTATCTTGAGTCTATCTGTCTTAGTTTAGAATACCGTCGAGACGCTTTTTTAACATACATGACATATAAATATTTTTTATATAAAAAAAACTTCATAAAACAAAGCAAAAATATAAACAACAAATTAATAACACTTATATGCTTATTATGAAGTGTAAAATCTATTAATTAATTGATCTGTGTACAATTTTTAATCTTCTTCAAATCTATAACCTATTAGCGATAAGATATGAAGTAACATATTTCTGTCGCAATTAAGTTATATTGGAGAAGTAGGGGTACACACTTTGAAAACGACGGAAACAATTGTAAATCATTAAGTTACAGTTAAAACTTAGTTTTTAATACCTTATCCTAATATGCAGGAAAGGAACATTATTTAATTATATAAAAAAAGATCTAAACTTGACTTGATTCTATGAAGAAATAAACAATCAATAACCTTTGTAAACGAAATATTTTTATATAAACAAAATAAAAATATACTTATATTGTAGGTATACAGTTTAAAACAGAAGGAAAAAATGTAAATCTATAAGTTACAATAAAAAAAAAAAATTTAAAACTTCATACTAATATGCAGGTCAGAAACGTTATTTATTGTAACTGCTATGAAGAAATAAACAATTAATATTTTTTATAAATTAAATATGTTTTATAGAAATAAATAAAAATATACTTACATGCACAAAATTAAACTAATATTAAAAAATGGAAAATAATATTTTATTATTTAAAATTCATAATTTGTGGGGTAATTTTTTTTCACCCTGAAAAGTGCCTTTGCGCAGACCGCCCTAGGGGACACAATGCGTTTGAGCGGTACTTTGGGATTCACTAGAAATTCCGACCCTACCCACTAAAACCCAGCGGATCCCTTTTCACCTAACCGAGACGCCGCAAGATCGCTCGCGCATACCACTACGGCACCTCGGTGGAAGGCTCGCCTATAACGGGCCACCATCACCTTCAGGCTACCCTGAGATTTCTTCTAGGACACCTACTGCCTCGATATCTTGCAGGAGGGATAGCATGTCCCTCCTACAGTAGCTTCGCTAAAGCAGGGGGTGGGGTGGAATATGCAATAAGCGGCTTCTTTTAACCCCTGGATCTGCGTTAGCGTTAGACTCACAAGCACGCTCCACAGTCTTCTTCAATACGACGACTGATTCGCAGAAAGCGACCATTGCAGACAAGTTCCTCTTACAGTCAAGCATGGCTCCCACCACACTGGACAATAAGAGATCCCTACCCACTATAGCCGTCGAGGCATGACGTTGTGGGGCCCAAATAGGTCATTCAGCCAGCGTGTGATGCACCGAATCTACGTAGGCATCATGCCCGTGGCATACCGGCGACACCTTTCGACGTGCAATCTGATGCAGGTATTTTCCAAAGCAAAAGAATCCCGTCAAAATGTGCACCAGCCTGGACGTCAGGACCCTGAACCCCCTTTAAAACTAGCGCTCAAGGTGAGGGCGGACTGCCCCCACTGTTACTAGGCCTGCGCTGGTGACTTAAGATCCTCCATCGCCGAATCAGGGCTCTGCTCTTCTCCTAATCCGCGCAATGTCCTGCTGCGGAGGTCGTACACCTCGGGACCGCTTGTTTATGCAGAATTCGTGTACTCTGGTAAATACTTCCGTCTGAAGTTCCCAAGGAGAGTAGCTTGCCAAGAGAGTTACCGCCGTCCAAGACGCTGTCCCCTATACCCTCGAATAGCTCTCAACGCTATTACACGCTGCGTTTTCCGCAATTGTTCCTTGTTGTGAGTGTAATGAGCGTCGGCCCAAACAGGTGCATCGTAGAGTGCCATGGACTTCAATACACCGACATATTCCCGTCGGCATGGATAATCCCTCCAATATTCGGCAAAAACCTGCCAGGGGCACCGACGACGTTCACCAGGTTCGGCGCAAGCTGAGCAAAGCGTAACTTGAACACTTCATCTGAGCCTGAACATTCACCTTCCCACCCTGAATGTGCGGAGTAACCCTGCAGGGAGGGCCTATCATTTGTGAGGCCGCACTGGTCCCACAAATTATCCCCATTTAGCTTTTGTTTGATGGAAGTAATTAATTCAATAACTACTACATGTGGTTTTTTTCGGCTAGCACATTTAAATTTTTACAGTTTTAATTAAAAATATTGTTTGTTTTTGGTTTTCTCTACCATTGCTGCACGAAGGCCTCGATATACTTGTACGTACAATTATTATGACGGTATACCAAAACGTTTTAAAGTCGGTTTAAAGTTAATATTATTAACAGTTTTGGTTTTACTAAGGGTCGCTCTACTACCGATGCTGGTATAGCTCTCTTAAAGAGTATTTATGAGGCATGGGAAGGATCGCAGGATGCTCTTGGCATGTTTTGTGACTTTTCGAAGGCATTTGATTGCGTGCAGCACTCGACATTGGTCATGAAGCTACACCATTACGGCATAAGAGGACGTGCACTCGATCTTCTGACTTCTTATTTAACTAATAAGATTCAGAAGGTTGATGTGAATGGTAAAAAATCTCCTGGTTCTTCAATCGGTATGGGGGTCCCACAGGGGTCTATTCTTGGTCCTTTTCTTTTTTTAATATAAATAAATGACCTACCATATTTAGTTGAAAGGAGCCATGAGATAGTATTGTTTGCAGATGATACATCGCTAATTTTTAAAATGAAAAGAAGACAAAAAATATATGACGATGTAAACAATGCTCTCTCAAAATTAGTACATTGGTTTAGTGCAAATAATTTACTTTTGAATAGTGAAAAAACCAAATGTGTTATATTCCGAATACCCAACACGAAACTTGTGAAAGCCGATGTACTTTTGAATGGTGAAGCCGTGGATCCTGTTGATTCTACGGTATTTCTCGGGATCACCATTGACTCTAAATTACAGTGGGGACCTCATATCGATGGATTGGCGAATAGACTTAGCTCAGCAGCCTTTGCGGTTAAAAAAATCAGAACATTAACAGACGTGGAAACGGCTCGCCTCGTTTTCTCGTTTGAAGGCTCGATAGTATTACGTCCTACGGCATCTTACTTTGGGGTAATGCAGCCGGTATTCAATCAATTTTTGTCTTGCAGAAGCGAGCTATTCGTGCAATCTATAAATTAGGCCCTAAAGATTCTTTAAGGGAAAAATTTAAAGAAATCAATATAATGACCGTTGCATCGCAATACATTTTTGAAAATATTAAGAAAAACATTAATGAATTTACCAAGATAAGGGATATACATAATATTAATACTAGAAATAAGTTTAATCTTAGTGCACCTGTAACTCGATTGAATCGAGTCCGTAATTCTTTTATGGGTCAGGGTGTACGCTTTTACAATAGGATCCCAGAAAACGTCCGAGAATTTTCTATTTCACAATTTAAAAAAGTTGTGAAAAGACGTTTGTGTGTTAAAGGTTATTACCAAATTAACGATTTCATAAATGATAACACGCCTTGGGAATAAAATGCTCGCTCCAGGCTATTTTAAATGTATCATTGTCACATAATTGAATATATGATGTAAAATTTGATTAAAAAAAAAAGACATGCCCCGCTGAGTTTCTTTCTTGTAACTTTAGTGAACTGGTGGTAAATTATTTGACGTTCAAAAAATGAAGCTTGTAACTTTTTATTTTGAATAAAAATATTTGAATTTGAATTTGAATTTGAGTTATTGGTTATGAAGTTATACCAACATTCTTATTCAATTCATTTATTAATCTTTACATAAATATAAAATTTTAAATAAAATAACCTTGAGGATAACAACTTATTTAAAGCTTAAAAGGCTTGTCCCATAAGGAATTATTGGTTGAAAAATCGATTCTGATTGGTAATCCTAATGAACTATTTGGCTTATTTTTTTAGTGTTATGTAGTTGAGTTTTATGTTCATTATTTTTTTTTCTCACTTATGTTTATTATTATTTTATTATAATATATTATATACTTATTATATATATATATATATATATATATATATATATATATATATATATATATATATATATATATATATATATATATATATATATATATATACACGAAAGTAAAGTAAATAAAGAAGTGAAATAGAGTATCTTAACACTAGATTCCCAAGTTCCCTTTCCCATGTCTATCCTGCCATATGCGGGTTACAGCGTGATGATGAATATGAGAGACAGAGAGTATCGGTTACATAAAATGAGAAAGAATAGAGAAAATAGTTGTTTAGATAATGCGAAAACAGTTGGTTATCTTTAATATACTTTGACAATATTTTAGAACAAGTACTTGTAAAATTGTCTGAATCAAAAATTTGTATGTCGAAATACAATTTTTTGGAAAGAATATAAATATGTGAAGATTTCAATATTAATTTACTAGATACACCATTGGTACTAGATTCTTGTCTTTACTGAATTCATATTACCTTAAAAATCTATTTCCAGAGCCTATAAAAATCACTAATTATACCGCTACTTGTATTGATAATATTTTTGCAAGAGAAAAATCAACAATTAATATGTTAAGTTCAGACCATAGCATCAATTAGCTTCTTTTTACTTTGGTAGAAACAAAATTAATAAACTACATGACATTGTATTCCGATGACAACTGGTCGTATAGAAAAGTTTATATAATAATAAATCCAATTTATTATATGGGAAATTTTTCAATGTAAATTACATTGAAAAATGTAATATATAATGAATTTAATACTGTGTTTACTTCGAAAACAGTAAATTTCTTATCATCTAATGATTGGGCGACTGTGGAAATTCATAAGTGTAGACAATAGTTATATGAACTTTCTAGTGAGAAAATATCCTTATATAATTAATAAACGATTTACTGTAGTTATACCACAGTGAATCTTTTGATGTGAACCAGAAATTAATTTAAAACAGTAAATTTCAGGAATTTCTTTTCATTTAATGATTAGACAACTGTGGGAATCCATAAGAATAGACAGAGGTTATATGAAGTTTATAGTGAGAAAACATCCTGACATAACTAATAAATGATTCACTGTGCTTATACCACAGTGAATCATTTATTCATTATGTCAGGCACTATTCTAAATTCCTTAAAATAGGATGTTCCATGGCAAAAACAAAATTATAAAATCATGTGATAAAATAAAATTTGACATGGAATATAATAAATTGTGAAACTGGAAAAGGTAAGTAAATTATAATCATAAATTGAAATAAAAGAATGACAATGGCGTTACCAGCTCTGATCAAGAAGTAGCTTGTGAATTTGAAAAATTCTTTGCTAATATTCCCGTTTCTACATCTAATGAAACTCTTATAGCTTCCACAACCGTCGCTGAATCATTTATGTATACATATTTTTTATTACTTACAATAAAACAAAACGAAATATAACAATGTAAAATAAATTAACAAAGCTTATCTCTAAAAGAAATATCGTACAGCCAACCAAGTGTAAGAGAAAGTTGTGGAGTAAACAAATCATTAACATACATATATACATACAGTATGCATACAATATACATAAATATTAACAAGGCAATAAATATAGATAGGTTTAAACTTAATGCCCCTATAACTCTAGAAATATTTTAATGCCCCTGTAAGGTCAGGATGTATGCTTTTACAACAGGATCCCAGAAAACGTCCGACAATTTTGTATTTTATTTATAATAATATCATGTAAACTCTAACAAAAAAAAGACATGTTCCGCTGAGGTAGTAACTATATTGAACTAGTGGTAAACGTTCAAAAAATGAACCTTGTATTTCTTATTTTGTAGAAAAATATTTGAATTTGTATGAAAGATTACTGAGGAAACCTCTTACGGCCGGTCTCTACAGCTAATTTTCCTTTAACAATCTCTTAAATAAGCTACCACATAGCTTTACCTGCATTTTTACATATTTAAAGTTCAATCTTTCTTTGGGAGGGCTTGCCGCTTACCAGAGATAAATACAGCCATAGACAACTAACAGAGCATTTCAATAAATTAACGTTAGTATGTTTAATACACCTTCTGTTAAAAAAATTGATCTGTCAAGTTCAGGCTTATATATCCGTTTGTAAAACAAAATATTAGACTTCGCTTGCGTTTGTTTTGGTTGACACACGTGCTAGTGAGAGTTTATTATTTCAGTGTATTATTTTTTCATTGTACATAGTGGAAACAATATATAATAGTGTAAATAGATCTTACTAACAAGGTGATTAGTTATAGTAAGTGTTTGTGTTGTTTTATAGACTAAGTTAGTTATATTTTACAGTTAGGTTAGGTTATTTTAAGATGGACCCTGATCCCCCACCTGACCCCCCTGATCCTGGGGGAGGTTCTATTAATAAGATAGTATCCAGAAAAAGACAAGGAGAGGACACATCTCCTAGTCAAGATTTAAATAGTATTCAAAAAACTATAATTGATCCATCCACCGCCACTCCCTCTATTCAAAATGTTTGGATTCACCCGTCTATGTCTGAATCCCCAAAATCATATATTAGTTCTGACAAAGGACCCTTTATTGTGTATGTGTCAAGGGAATCTCCTGACCCTTCTGCAGGGACATCTATAAGAGCCATTAAGTTTGGTCAATTCCTCCATACTAATAAAATCAGTGATATTGTCAATGATGGAGTTAAAAATGTTGGTCGCAATAAAATCAGTGTCCAGTTTACTTCTGCTGAAGCAGCGAATAAGTTTTTAAGTAATCCTGTCCTCAATCTATGTAAATATGTTTGTGCAATCCCAACATTTAATATCACAAGGATGGGAATTGTAAAGGGGGTTCCCGTTGAATGGTCGCTGGAAGAATTTGTTGGCTCACTAACATTCCCTACTGCTTGTGGGGAGGTTATAAAAGCGAGACGTATGAACCGAAAGAATGTGAGTGAGGGTGCAGTTACATGGGTCCCCACTCAGACTGTGGTTATTACATTACGTGGCCAACAATTGCCTGAAAGAGTTTTTTCGTATAAATCAGTCCTTAATGTCGAACTTTATAAATACCCAACCATCCAATGTCTTAATTGCTGTCGTTTTGGTCATGTGAAATCTCAGTGCAGATCAAAGCCAAGGTGTTTCAGGTGCTCCCAGCCTCATGCTGGTGAGGCATGTGACACCCTAAAGGAAAATTCAACCTGCATCCATTGCACATCAAGACATTTTGCAACTGATAAAGGGTGCCCTGAGTATGTAAGACAACAGAACATTAAGGCTATTATGTCGCAGGAGTGTATATCTTACATGGAAGCATCTGCTCGGTTTCCGTCTATTCAACGCTCCTATGCAGATGTTGCTAAGGAGATGTTCTCCCCACTCATTTTCCCGCTTTCCCAAACCCAGCAAAGCAGATCCCTTGTTAGTCCTACTAAGTCTTATCGGAAGACAGTCTTCCAAGCTCCCCGTCCCCGCGCCTCTTTGGCAAAGGGATTTGAAAAACAAGCTCACCAGTCCATCATAAGTAGTTGCCCCTCCTCCCTTCCTAATGGTTGTTGCCTTAGTCAAGAGGCTGCCATTTCAACAGAATCTACAAAAGATCTGTTAATGGCTCTTACCGACACTCTCATGAGCATTATCTCAACTGCTGATGAACTCCCAATACCGTCCAACGTTGCCCAAAAACTACTTAAAATTTTCCAAATCCTCAACAATGGCCCCACTAAGCTTCCTACAGTGGAATAGTAAGAGTATTCGTGCCAAAAAGCACGAATTAATTCATATTGTTTCACTGTATAATCCTGTCATTGTTGCCCTCTCAGAAACATGGTTGGTGCCTGAATCCCCTTTCAGGGTGCCAGGTTTCGCCTGTTTAAGGGAGGACAGAAATGACGGGTATGGAGGTAGTGCTATCCTTATCCAGCACTCCTCTCCTTATTCCCGTATCTCTCTTCCTACTCACAGTCAACAGATTAATGCTGTTGCTGTGAGAGTCCTTGGTATTTCCTTCCTTTCTGTTTATATTCCTCATCCTTCTACACCCATCTTCCTAGAGCTTAAGGCTATTATTTCCTCACTCCCTACCCCTGTGCTTGTCCTGGGTGATTTTAACACTCATCACACTCTGTGGGGGTGTTATTACTGTGACGGATTTTCTCCTTTGTTGGTAGACATGATTGATGATGTTGATCTATGCATTCTCAATGATGGTTCACCGACTCGTAGGGTTAATCCTAATCAGAATCCTAGGACTGCTATTGATCTTTCTTTATCTTCTCCCTCTCTTGCTTCCCAGATATCATGGTCAGTACTCCCATCCACCTATGGCAGTGACCATTACCCTATTTTGATGAATTTAAATAATAGACCTTCCACTTCTCCCACCCCTTCCCTGCTTTGTAAATATAATTTAAAAAAGGCCCACTGGAAAGAGTTCGCCGACTCTGTGGATTGCATGTTGGGCAATCTTCTTGAGTCTGGTAATTATGAGAATGTCGTAGTTTATTATGATCGGTTTGTCTCTGCCCTTTTATCTGCGGCCGACTTACATATCCCTAAAAAACACTCCATTCAGAATCGGAAGCATTTCAATCCTTGGTGGGATCAGGAATGCTCTGATTCTGTCGATCGGCGAGCATCTGCCGAGGCGTCATACGCAGCCTGTATGACGATGGAGAAGTACATTGAGTACAAACGCAGTCACGCGAAGTTTAGAAATTGTATTTGGAAAAAAAAGAAACTTGGTTGGCTAAATTTTTGTGAATCCCTTAGTCCTCGCTCTTCTTCTTCTCTGGTGTGGACAAATGTTAAGAGATTCCGCCGATCACTTAACTTTGTTTGTAGTCCTTATTCCAATAACCCTTCTATATGGCTCAACGATTTTGCGAACAAATTGGCCCCTCCTTCTGTACCAACCCTTGATCTTTTTATATCCACGCCGGTTGATTCCTCAGAGGAAATGGATCTTCCTTTTTCCTTTGATGAACTTAAAAACATCTTAACGGATTTAAAGGACACCAGCCCAGGAGAGGACGGTGTTTCTTACTCATTTATTACAAAATTAAATATAAAATCGAAACATTTTTTTTTAAATTTGGTAAATAAAATATTTCAATCAGGCATTATCCCCAGCTCATGGAAATCCCAAATTGTTATCCCTATCCTCAAACCTGGAAAATGTCCTTCTGACCCTAACTCTTATAGACCCATTGCCCTAGCATCTGCTTTATCAAAAATTGTTGAACGGCTTTTGAAAAATCGACTGGAATGGATAGTGGAAAGCAGAAATATCTTAGCGCCCTCTCAGTTTGGCTTTAGAAAGGGGTTAAGTACTATAGATAGTCTCAGTGTTTTTACTACAGATATTCGACGAGCTTTTGCCAAGGGAGAGTATCTAGTGGGTGTTTTTCTAGATGTTGCATCTGCGTATGATAATGTCCTTCTTCCGGTGCTCAGGCAGAAACTGCATCAGCTGAGTATTCCGCCGAGGTTGTCTCATTACATATGTAATCTGCTGACCGGTCGTGCGGTATCGGTAAAACATCCACTCCTTACTGCCCCTCCCAGACTTGTCTGGAAGGGCCTACCTCAAGGTTCAGCTCTTAGTCCTCTGCTATATAATATATATACTCATGACCTCGAATTATCTGTAAATAATTGATGTAACATCCTTCAATAGGCTGTGGTCATTGTCCTTCATTATAGCTCTAATTCGGTGGAGGATATAAACTTGCGCTTAAATACTGCCTTGCACTATCTTAACCAGTGGCTTTCTAATCATGGCTTGGATTTATCTATTGATAAATGTCAAGCTGTAGTATTTACTAAAAAGAAGGTTATTCCAAATTTTAGTATTTTGTGTAATAACATCCCGATACTCTTAACGGAAAATGTTAAATTTCTTGGTATGATTCTCGATAAACGATTGAACGGAGTTGCCCATGCTGAATATCTCAGCAGAAAGTGTGAAAAAGGCATTAATGCTCTGAGAGCTGTGTCTGGTGTGTGGTGGGGTGCACACCCGTATACTCTTAAACTACTGTATAACGCAATAGTTCGTAGTCACATAGACTATGGGCTATTTGTTTTAGACCCTTTTAATAAAGTAGCTACTGAAAAATTGAACCGAGTCCAATATAAATGCCTTCGGATTATACTAGGTGCAATGAAGTCTACACCCACCAACGCAATGCAGGTGGAGTGTGTTGATCCCCCTCTTCCTATTCGCCGACAATTCCTTGCTGACCGATTCGTTTGTAAAATGTTGCAGCTGTCGTCCCATCCTTTACGGTCTAAGCTACATAAGCTAGTTGATCTTATCCCTCGAGGCAAACCGTTGCCGTATCTGATTGATAGCTTCCTTAGATATACATCTCTTCCTAATCCCTTGTCTTGTTTTCCATCTCATCCCCTCTTTATGACGTCTTATAACGCCCTGGTCCATTCTCCCTGTATTGTCACAAATATTGGCCTAACCAAAGGTGATCCTGGCACCAACACAAAATTTAAGGAATTAGCTCATCTACATTGGCCAAATCATCTTCTCATCTTCACTGATGCTTCAAAGCTTTCCAAGGAAAGCTGTGTTGGTGCAGCTTGCTGGATACCAAAATTCAAAATTATTTTACAATTTAAATGTCCCCCTGAATCATCGGTGTTCACAGGCGAGGCTGTTGCTTTGTTAGAAGCAGTCCTGTTTACACGCTCCCATGACTTTAAACAAACGGTTATCTTTACTGACTCACTAAGCTGCTTAATGGCATTGAAGGGAAATCCGTTTCACAGTAGATTAAGATCTTCAATTGTTTTAAGGATTCGTGAAGAATTGTATTCATGTCATCTAAAGGGCTTGGAAGTTACTCTGGTATGGATTCCAGGACATTCTGGAATCAGTGGGAATGAATCTGCAGACTCTTGCGCCAAGTTAGCCATCCGGTGTGGCACACTTGAACACTTCTCTAACTCTGCTCATGATCTGCAGTCCCTGGCAGATACTCACCTTCGTAAGTCCTGGAATGATTCCTGGAATTTATCAAAGTCCCAAAAAGGTAAGTATTATGCCCTTATTCAACCTAATATCCCTAGACGTCCGTGGTTTTACTCTCAAAGATATATTGAACGGAGGATTATTACAACAATCTGTCGCTTACGCCTTGGGCATGCTTGTACACCTGTGCATCTGGCCAAGATCAAGGTCAGGGACCATTCGCTGTGTGAATGTGGCCTGGACGACGGCTCCCCTTCCCACATCCTTTTTTCTTGCCCCAACTTAACTCGCCCCCTATACGATGTTCTTCCCCATAAAGTCCCTCGTCCTCTTAATGTTCAATGTCTGTTAATGTTTGTGTTTGGTTCTCTATGTAAATTTTTATGTAAATATATTAGACGTAACAAAATTAGATTATAAACTAACACGTATGTAAAATATTATTTATTACTAACATAATGTGCTGTGTGTATATCTTGTAAATATTTGTTTTATTTTTTTTGTTATAGGTGGTGAAGGCTGTAATTACATTGGGTTTCTTTTTTACATGCATTATATTATTGTGTAAAGTTATCTCTTTTGACCTGATCAATTCCTCTCGTGAGTCTTCCATACAACGTGACATTGGCGAAGTGAATTGTGCTCAACTGGCACGCTCGAAACGCCATATTTAAAGAAATGAAATGAAATGAAATCAAAATAAAATTCATGAACTATTAAAAAAAAAATAATAGCAGTCGTGGGACTGCCGATAGAAGTGAAAACGGAACTATTAAGTTGAGAGAAATTAAAACTATATGCAAAAATTATATGATTTTTTTTATGTTTTATTTATTAGTTACATATGATGGGTTAAACAAATCATGAACAAAATATAAATACAAAGTGGTTGAAAAAATAATTAATATACAATTATCTTAATTATACATAGTATTTATATTTACACGAATTTCAATGAATTCAAGTTTGAACATTATTTTCATTATTTACATCATTGTCATCATTAATTTGACAATACTTAGATTATCTGTTCGTTCAATCATTTCATTGTATTCTAAAAAAGATGCAATAGGTACTGCTACTATAACGTATTGGTGACGTGACTCACAAAATTATACTTATCCAAAAAGCGTCCAACGCGCACATAATACAGTCAGAAATAGTCGATGTATTAGTGTATACGTGTACACAGGCTATATTAGTGTATACGTGTACTACTGCGCATGCGCTAGTCGCACGCCTGTATTATCATTAGCATGTTGGTGACGCGAACCGAGGATTTTACCCTCTACCAAAACGCTCAACGCGCCTAAAGAAGTTTTCACTTCAAAAAGTTGTTTCGTGATGAAAATAACAATGAAATGTACGAGCTTTACGCTGTATCACGCACATGGCAGGATAGGCAGAGAGAACTTGGAAACCAACTTCTAGGACACTCCGTTCCACTTCCATTCCTCACTTTCCGCCGATTTTGAGGCATTCCGTGTTGAGTGGTGAAACTCAACGCCGAACCTAGAATGCACGCTATTGACGTTATTACTACTTTTTGGAAATTATATGTGCTATTTCCGATCGAAATCCATACCGAACAGGAGAAATATAGTGTCCTTTATCAACGTCTCCATCGTTCACCTAATAATGTCAGGTTCTATAAAATCACTATTTTAGCAAAGTGATTCTAACTTTTAAACTAATAGTCAGTTTTTCATAAAACGTACACACACAATGACGCGAAAAACCTTCCACTGAAGTCGGAAAAAAAAATATAGAGACTTGAAAATAGCCACACACAAAATCCTGCATAATTGTGTACAATATCATAAAAGTTTTATCATTTTTGTTGCATTATTCATTTTTTAATGTGCTATTATGTCGCTTTATATCAATAATAAAAATAAGTCTTTTTTAAATTATTTATTTTTAGAAGTTGACAATGAATAAATATAAATAAATATTATATTATTATAAAAATATAACAGGTATATTATATTTGTAATAATTAATTATTAAACTTAATAGTATCAGATAAAGCTTTAGTATCACGGATGCGATTTTTGCCCTCAGAACTTTAATGGAGGCAAACACGGAAAAGAATAGAGCTCTGTATGTCTTTGACTGTGACTCGTCAGTGTATCTGGTGGGTATTGTGTTCCAAAGGGACCCCTGAGGCTATCAGAGACATGTATCACAATTCCGCTTCCATGGTACCAGTAGGACTGCTGTAGGACTGCTGTTAGCGATACCAAAACTTTCGAAATTATAATAGAGGTTCACCAGGACACGGCTCTTAGTCCATTCTTACTCAATAGTGCTATATACTGTCTCGGCTTACCTCCAAAACCAGCCTTTGTGGCTGAGTGATGTATGCCGATGACATAGCACTCATTGACGACAATCTGCTGATGCTAAAGCGTAAAGTGAACCCCTGGAATGATACGCTTGAGAACGGCAGTCTTAAACTAAATATGCCGAAGACCAATGCCGAAGTACATGGCTTACGGGACACTGAATCCTTGCTAAGCCTTGCCAACAAAGTGCCTTGATATGTCTTTTCCTGGAGTGTGACCTCTCGGACGCCCGAGGAAGAAACCCCATTACATCTTTTATGCCCCTTTTATTCTTTTGTTGAAATTTGTTGATTGATTTTCTACCTAATTGTTTGATTTTTTTTATCCAAATACATGAAACCTATGAAATAACTTCAACTTCCAATTGGACACAAGCTCCAACGCTTGCCGAGTCTTAGCAATTTCTTGTTATGAGTATCAATGTTAAATTAAAAACAAATTGTTTGTAATTTTGCAAAATTAAAAACCAACTATTAAATTTAGCAAAAATTAAGAAGTTATAGAAAAAATAAAGACAAAATAATTACAAATTTGTATGTATATATTTCTTAAAAAAATTAAGTGCAAACTTGAGTTTGTCTGCTGTATAAAGCATAAACTGTATAATTGAATATTGAAAAAAATTCTATAAGCCGTACTGCAAAAGATACATTAAATATTAATTTAAAAGAAATTGTAAATATTTTTGATTATTTTAGATTTACTCGAGCACTACAGCTAGACCACGCCAGTTATTTGCGTAATCCGGGAAGCGAACCATTAACTATTGCCACTTTTGGAGACATAATAGCTGATGTCGTACATAAATATCCTGATAGGGTAGCTATCAGATCCATACATGAAGATGTCACCATTACCTATGAAGAACTATTAAAAAAGGTGAGATTATTTATACGGTTCATTTGATATAAATACTAACGTTTTAATCGAGGCTTATAATTATAATTAATGTTTTCACTTCTTGGCTCTGGAAAAAAGGCAAAACGGGACTTTGAGTCACGCCACTCCCGCCACAGCATGCGTTTTTTTTTTTGAGAAAGAAACGGCAAACGAGCGTACGGGTCACCTGATGGTAAGTGATCACCGCGGCCCACGGCCCCGTGTAGATAAGCTACAGGAGCGTTGCCGGTCTGTAAGGTGAATGGGCACGGGGTCCGAAGCCACTACTTAACGCCGGTTTTGAATGCCGGGGTTGGTAATGATCCGGTGGAGCCTTCCCATGCGTGTTGCCATTACTGACAGCATGACTCTCCCACACGTACTTTAGTCACCTCATTCATCAGTACCAGGGTGATCCTATTCTAAGCCAGAATGACAAGGCAATCTTCAATTTCAGCGAAAAGTGGGGAACGGAATGAAGTGTCTTAACATTAGGTTCCCATGTTGCATCTGCGTACCCTACTATGAGCAAAATACAGCATAAAGCTGCTGTTTTATTTCTTAAGTGAAACGTGGTTAAATAAAAATATTTTAGATAATGAATTTATAGATCCGCGTTATAGCGTATTTCGTTGTGATAGGGACTTTGAAAGATGTGGACGACGCGACGGTGGTGGTACTCTTGTGGCAGTTCAAGTGGCATCGGACTAAGCGCGAGGCCGTTTATTGCATGGAGCCGCGTTGCGCCTGCGACGCTCGATTCATTCCCTTCACCCCTCGTAGATACTCTTTTCATTGAACTGCATACAAAAGTTTATCGCTGTTTATTTAATGCTGTCTACATCCCGCCTAATATGTCAAATATTATTTATAAACAGTATTTTGATAACTTACAGGATATTTTACATTCTGGTTATTTCGACAAATTTATAGTTGTGGGGGATTTTAATCTTTCTAAAATGGAGTGGCAAGATTCTATTAATTATTTAAAGCCATTATTTTCTAGTGACTATAATCAATCCTGTATGCATTTATATAACTTTATCAATTCATTCAGTACATTTCAACTTAATAAATTTAAAAATTGCAATAACCATTTGCTCGACTTGTTTATTACCGATATTGTTGACTGTAAGTCTTTTCTAGCACCAATTTCCCTGGTGCCTCCTGATAGTAATCATCCACCATTTTATGTGGTAACTTTGAAACTATATATCATAAACCTAAAATTATATATAATTTTCACAATTCAAATTTTGATACATTGTCAATTGACTGGAATTTTGCATTTTGTGGTAAAGATGCGGAAAGTGCTACTTCAGTTTTCTACGAAAAATTGTACGCCATTATAAAACAAAATGTACCCACAAAATTAGTAAAATCGTCTAAGTTTCCTGTTTGGTTTAATTCTGCTTTGATTCACACTTTTAAAAATAGAAATAAAGCCTGGGTAAAGTGGAAAATTTACAATAATATATCTGACTATGAGAAGTTTGCTTTATACAGAGATAGATTTAAGGACATATCAAGAAGTAGCTATAATCATTATATAAATACAGCTGAAAACAATATTATTAAAAACAGTAAATATTTCTGGAAGTATATTCATAATTTAACAAACAACTTAAACATTCTTAAATTAATTACGTACGATAAAATAAATACAAGTAATCCTGTTAATGTTTGCGATTTATTCTCCCAATATTTTAAGTCGGTTTTTGAACCGAATTGTGCTCCTCCAGATTATGATATAGATAGTATTTCTGATATGGACTCAGTTTCGGATCTTAATTTGACAAGTTTGAATATATCTGAAACTGAAATTCTAAATGGACTCCGAAAGTTAGATATTTCTAAGACTCAGGGCGATATTACCAGCACTATCTAAAGTGTTTGAAACACTAGTCCACAATGCTATATATCCTTCGTTACATAAGATCATAATTCCTGAACAACATGGCTTTGTCTAACTTCACTCGACCAGCACTAACCTATTCGTTTACACAAATTATTTATTTAAAAGTATTGACAATAACAAGCAAGTGGGTAGTGTTTATACAGACTTTCGTAAAGATTTTGACAGGGTAGATCACAAAATTCTATTGGAAAAGCTCGCCTTTAATGGAATCCGTGGTAATTTATGGCGTTGGTTCAAGTCATACATAACTAATCGTACTCAAAAGGTAGCTTTAAGTGGTTACGAATCAGATTTTGTTCCCATAACTTCTGGCGTTCCTCAGGGCTCCATATTGGGTCCCCTATTATTTTTAATGTTTATCAACGATATAAAGATGTTTCAAATTTTGTAATATTCTAATATACGCGGATGATCTAAAAAATTATCATACTATAGACATTCACCATGACCACTTCAAGTTTCAAGAAGATCTTAATAACTTCTAGACATATTGTAAAGATAACCAACTTCATTTAAATATAAATAAATGTAAACATATCATATTCACAAAAAAGAAAAACTATAGCCACTATTCGCATAAGTTATGCGATGTACAACTTGAAACCGTTAAGTCCGTCAGAGATCTTGGGGTCTTATTGGATGATAAGCTCCATCTTGACTTACATATTGAAAGAATTAGAAATAAAGCTTTTAAGATGTATGGCTTCGTTATGAGGTCTACCAAAAATTTTAAGCGCCCTTCTTCATACCTTACTCTTTATAAAGCTTTAATTCGCTCCCAGGTTGAGTACGCTGTGCCTATTTAGAATCCATTATATAATAAATACAAAGTATTGCTTGAAAATATTCAGATAAAATATTTACGTGCCATGCAGTACAGGTGTTATGGCAATCAAGTACCGTATGTTGAATTACTTAACGAACATAAGCTCATTACTTTAGAAGCAAGACGTAAGCTGCTTGAAGCATTGTTTTTGTATGGTTTGTGCCACAATAGTTATGATTGTCCTAGTCTTGTTAATGAAATTTGTTACTGTATACCAACTAGGACGCATTGCCGCAATCCATGCCGATTGTTTGCAACCAGTCGCTGTCGTACAAACACAGGTAAACGTCGTCCACTGTACACAATGGTCAACTCATATAATAATAACTTTAATTAACGCGTCCTAGCCAGTTCAAGAAATTAGTGCTTTCGCTGCTCAAATAATTTGTTTTTGGCATACTTACGTATATTTAATTGTTATAGTAAACTGTGGTAAGCGGTGTTGGTGTAACATTTATATATTTTGTTATACTGTCTTTTTGTTTATTTTATATTTTTGTGCACTGTTTGTTTACCCAAATAAATGAAAAATATATATATAGAATAAACATATTTTCAAAAGATCAGTTTTTACTTCTTTTATATTTTATAATATTAATTAAATTAAGTATGTTTTTGTACTTACGAAACATAGAACCATAAATAAAATAAAAAATAATCAATATAAAATAAAACATTTTCTATTTAATAATATAATTTAAAAGGTTTATTTGTAGGTGTAAATAAATGTATAAATTTTCTTACGGTTTTCTCAAAAGAATCCAGCCCCGCGTGCACCTCATACTACCACCACATACTAGACGCTTTCTGCCACTAATTGCTTAGACTTATGAGTTTGAGCTATAGCTAAAGCAACTAGCAATCTGATTTTTAAATTAATAATACTGCGAAAATTTTAATACTAATCTCTATAGCTATAAAGAACTGGATTAATAGTCTTCGTAATCAAAGACGATTTTATTTTCAACCTCTAGTTAAATAATATATATTTTTTTTTATTTTCAGGCGGATTCCTTAGGATGCGCCCTCAGAGCGCATGGTTATGAAAAAGGAGATAGATTAGGTATTTGGGCACATAATTGCTCTGGTTGGGTTGTTTCTACAATTGCAGCTGCCCGAGCTGGACTAATATCGGTAACGTAAATATAATGTAATTATTTACTATAACGTAACTACTATATGAAAAACATAGTCATTATTCAAAATCATATTAATCATGGGGGAATACATTAGTAGAATTATTAATTGCTTTGATTCTGCTTTGACTTTACCACGAACAAGTCTATATAAAACCGGCTAAATCCGAATTTGACTTATGCACGCAGAGTTTCTTATCAATTTCATGAATTGAGAAGGCACAACTTACAAAAAATGGTAAACCTAAAAAAATTATATACAAATATAAGTTACTGTTTGTGATATATTCATTACTATATTTGGTTGTAATTCATATTTATTCAATGTTTTCATAGACATCTCTAACATATATCTCCCCAGTAACTTTTGATTGTGTAGTTCTTAAAGTTAAGAATATAATAACATTCCGAGCTGGTAGTAGCTATGGTTTCTTGACGTTTCAAGACTTACTCGTAAGTTGGTCAACGTTTACAAGACGAACTTCCTGTTGAGCTACAACCATGAAATTGGTATGATGAGCGAATCGCATAGAATTTGATCGTTTTTTTATTAAATAGTTAATCAACTAAAGTCAACCGTACTTTTGTTACCAGGTACTAATAAATCCATTGTACGAAAAAGAAGAATTAAAATTTTGTATCAACAAATTAAAAATAAAAGGATTATTAATTGGAGAAAGAATAAAAAATAGAGATTATTATGAAATATTGAATAAGATATTACCTGAGCTACACAGATTAAAGGAACGGTCGTTGCAGTCGGACAATTGTCCTACTTTACGACATATTATATCAATGGGAAAAGAAAAGCTATAGTTAGTAGAAAATACATTTATTTATTATTTTCAAAACAAATATATTCATATCGTTGTTGAATATATAATGAAGTAATTTACTTCTACTATCATAGTGGAAATTGCTATTGAATTGCTATTGAATTCCATAAAAACAATGTATTTTTCGAAACTGACTACATTAATTAGTAAAATAAAATTAAAATTTTAATCAAATTATTAATATTTCAGCGGTGTGGACTCGTTAGATTTACTTATCAATAATTATGAAAATGGATGTGACGTATCCAAATATAGCAAAGAAATAGCACCAAATGATGGAATTTGTATTCTTATGACTTCTGGAACTACGGGTAAGAGTTTAGTTAAGAGTCATAAAAAGTGTCAAGTGAGATTCATATAGTGTATTTTTATTTTCCAAATATAAAAAGAATGCTTTATTTTTCCTAATTTGTAAATGAATTTCATATACTGAAGTCGTCAGTACAGGCTTGTAACTGTTACTGTGAGTAAACGCCACGCTTGTGGGTTCAAGTCCCACTCAAGGATTTGAAATATATAATTTTTAGTTCATTGGCTTTGGTAACAAGTCAAATGCCTTCAACGGTGGAAAGTGAGATACGGAGGTGACTTAACACTAAGTTTCCATAGAAGAGATTTAAGATAAATAATATAATACTGAAACATTAAGACGACATTCCTTAAGTCTTTCAATTTTCGACATAATATCAGCCATGTCGTACATTTTCAATGTACAATAGTTTTATATAATTACAGGTGAACCAAAAGGCGCTTTGAATTCACACGTAGGATTAGTAAATAACACGTATTTTACTGGCAAAAGACTGTGCATGGAAGACCACCAAATAGTATGCCTACAGGTAAATAGCAATAACAGTATATATTCTGGAGTGGCGCAGCGGCACAAGCGTAGGGCTGCAAACTACAGTTTGTGGGATCGATCTCCACTTGAGGAAATAAAAAAAAAATTTTTTTCAATTAAAAATGTAATGTTTTCATTACTTCGCTCTAGTAACAAGGCAAAGCGCGGCGTTGAGCCCCGCCATTCTACACGCAAAGCCTCAAATTCGGTGAAAAGTGAGGAACGGAAGTGGAACGAAGTGACTTAACACTAAGTTTCCAAGTTCTTTCTGTCTACCCTGCCATGCACGGCATGCGTGAAGCTGAATATGTGTAAATGGGAACCAAGTGTGTTAAGATTTGGTGCCCAGGTTCCTCTGTGCCTATCTTCTATGAAATTACCAAAATACAGTGTGAAGCTAAAAAAAATTGTAATACAATTCCGCGTAATTTTATAAGTAATATTTTGAAATGCTATTTCTTAACATAGATGAGTATAATAAAATTTAAATCAAGATTTAGTTCTCATTTCATCTATTTTATATATATTGGGCTTCTATTGAAATTAAAAATACTGTTTCAGGCTCCAATGTTTCACGCACTGGGTTCTGTGGCAACACTCTTCGCGGCGTTACGTAACGGTTCTACTGTAGTTGTTCCAGCACCTATGTATAGTGTCACTGCAAATTTGCAAGCCCTTGCTTCTGAAAAGTTAGTTATATATTGATAACAATATCTATCTATTGCTAGATAAAAAAAAATACGACTCACTTTCTCTTAAACACATTTTTGTCTTCTTTATATTTGTAATAATATTCCAGGTGCACAATTATAACTGGTACACCTACAATGTATGTAGATATGTTATCCAATATAAACTTCGACCTGCCTACGCGCCTGCGCGTGGCTATGGCAGCAGGTGCTCCTTGCAGTCCCCAGCTCATTCGCCAAATGAATGAAAAGCTCAACGTAGAGTCAGTTGGGGTAAGACATGTGTTTTATTTTTAAATTATAATTTATTTATGTACATGGGTATAAATTAAGGCAATATAAACCTGTTTTTGTATTTAAGGGAATATTTATAATTTAATGCATATAGGAAGAATTAAAATTGGTCGTTTTATTATTATATTTTCAGACAACATTATGAAAAAAAATCGCCACCTTTTCTCTCGATATATATATATATATATATATATATATATATATATATATATATATATATATATATATATATATATATATATATATATATATATATATATATATATATATATATATATATATATATATATATAATGTCTGTTATAGCGCAGCGGCACATGCGTGTAATTGTCACCGACAGGTTGTGGGTTCAATTCAAGGAAATTAAATATTAAATATTTTCAACTTAATATAACTTTTTTTATTTCTTCGCTTTGGTACAAGGCAGGTTCAAAAGTTCCCTCTACCTACCCTGCCATGTGCGCGATACTGCGTGAAAGTGAGTAGGTACTAGAATAATTTAACTTTGCTATAACTATTCTTCAGGCTCTATACGGTCTCACGGAGACGACTGCGTGCGTTTTTCAAACGATGCCGGACGACAGCGTGGATGTGGTTGCTGAGACGGTTGGCTGTGTCTCTGACCATGTTGAAGTCAAGGTAAGGAAACCGGTTATAATTAACATAAAAATATTTTGAAAATTCATTCTAGCATACTTTGTTAGAATAAATATCTCCCTACAGAGACTAACAAAATAAATAACTTGTAATAATCGTACTAGTATAAGAATATCGATGTAGCTAGATAAGAACGTATGGCTTAGCTGGTCGAAGCCCCTGGAGGGGTCCAAAGATGTGCCGGATCAAATTCGCCGCGTTAAATTTTGTTACCTTTTCTTTCCTAAGTGTGGAATATCACTTTAAGGGCCGATTTTTCAATTCCCGAATAAACAGACAGGTAGCTGTTATTCGACATATAGCGAGATGTTGCATTTTTCAATACCTAGGTAAGATTTATTCATCAGGTAACTCTGCTATCTGGGGAATAAATATATTTGTTACTTCAATCGTCAGATAACCCTGTTATTCAATGAATAACTTGAGTTGACGTGAGGTGACGTTTATATTTCAGATACGTCGAATTTACCTGTATCATGAATATTTTTAATAACCTAGCAATCGTAGAAGGGTACATATATAATGACTATATTAATCCAGTTAAGACACAAGCAGTGTTCGACAGATAAAGACTTGATCACTTTAATCAGTGTATTTCTAAAGAATTTCATCTTTAGAAATACACTGATTAAAGTGATCAAGTTTTTTACTAGCTCTGACTGAGGATAAAATCAAGCATGAAATACAAAGATACAAGCAATATATTAAACAAGTTTACTTTACAACATATAAAATGAAGGGGAACCCCTATTAGATCCAGAAGTTATTGTCCCAGTACAACCAATATTCAATCTTATAGTAGCCAATTCTATAGGTGTAGGACGACTCTAAACTGCCAGGAATTTGGTGACGAGGTTTTTTTAATTCTTTTAATGTTCAGTAGGAAATTATTAAAGAAGTTTTATGAAGTATGTTATGTTAATAAAAATAATTATTATCATATTTTATTCATATAAAATAACCGTACTATAATGGTTACCTACTAATAACTAATACTATAAAAAACTAAAAAAAAAACACATCACACACATCTAGTGTTTCTAGAATTCTTTGTGAATCTCTTCCTTTCTTCTCTCCGCATTTGCTAGATGCAATATTTTTGTTTTGTGCTCCTTTTCCACAATCTTATGTTGCTCCCTTGTGGTCTGCATTAGCAAATTCACCAATTCTGACCGAAAATGTTGTGTTCTGCGAATTTTTGTGCATCATCTGACTGTGCTGTGCAGATTTTTTACTTTGTGGATTCCTTTACTCCTTCATATTTTAATTTTAAAGTCTTCCACGAACGCACGTTCGTCGTAAAGCGTTAATTGAAAGAAATTTCTAGTTTTTTCCACACAGATTCCTCATTCTTGCGGGTTACCGCAGTCAATCTTTTTATTTTCAATATTATTCTTTCTTGTACTTGCCAACTTAACTACCTATTAACTGATTTCAGGAGTAATTTTAAATCCGCTTGCATTACATTTCAAACGTGCTTTCAGCTTTTGAGTATCCATTTATAAGACCTAAGCGTAACACTAAATAGCACCTATACACTAATATTATTACACAAGACGCAAAGACATCGAATTAATATGCACTTAGTTACAATAATAAAGAAAAACACAACAATCTTAAAAATTATGCCGTTTTAACAGAAAGTGACAGCTAGTCTGTTTGTTTTTAGCACATGGATAATCAATATATATGTTTCAGAAATCCAAAGTTAGTACCGTTAGGCTGAAATACTTGGTCAAATAGTATTCCATATAATAAAAGTGGATTGAAAAATTGGTGACTACTTATCGGTCGGTTAAACAGGCAGATAATTTTATTTGTTAGGTAGTTATTACGCTGTTTAACAGAAGATTGAAAAATCGGCCCTAAATATGTTAAAAATATATTCTATCTTTCTAGTATAATTTTTTTAAGTATCAACATGTCTGCTTTTACAATATGTGCATATTGATATTTGTTCGTTCTGCCTACCCCGCTAGGGATATAGCGTGAAGCTAAGTATTAGTAGATAGTAAGCATTTAGGCATTAATCATTTCAGGTAGTTGACGAACGTGGCGGAATGGTTCCCTTCGGATCTGACGGTGAACTAATGGTGCGTGGTTATGGTATTATGTTACGATATTGGGACGATCCTGAGAAGACAAAAAAAGCTTTGCGACAAGACGGATGGTTATATACTGGGTAAGAAGGACAAGGATTACATGTTAGTTTTAGTTTTGCCGTAATTATGTAAATTATATTATTTATTCTTAAAGTAAGAATAATTAGTGAAAAATTGAAACAATCATCGATCATTAAACATCGACCGGTCACAATGCAGGTTAGTCTCAATACCAAAACAGAAAAGTTTAGGTTAGGTTAATAAGCTGCGATAAAATCTGAATGAAATAAAGAACAAGTGTGAAACTATTATACCTAACCATATTTTTTAAGATATTTTAGCTTTAGCGACCAATAGTTCTACCTACTATGATTGTTAAGATTATGCATTAATTCCGGGACACTGTAAATTTTAAAGCTTAATTGAAATAATGTAAATATTGCTGTTTAATCTTATGTTTATTTACAAATTTTTGCATACGGCACTATGGCGAGGTACGAAGTACCAAAAAAACAAACCTGCTGTTAATATTTATTACTGTTATTCTTTCTAGAGATAAGTTCAGAATATCTCCTGATGGCTATGGAACGATTGTAGGTAGATTAAAAGACATTATAGTCCGCGGCGGAGAAAACATCGCCCCTAAAGAAATTGAAGATTTACTGAACACACATCCTAGTATCATTGAAAGTCAGGTATATTTCTTTCTATAACATTGATTTCAATAATAGTAGAATTTTAACCACTACTGCATTAATTAATAAGAAATATTTTACTACAGATTTGGTAAATTGAGCAGTGATATTCTTTATAAGGTTAGCTTTTGCAATTTTGCGATGTATTCTGCAAACAGCATAAGTAAGCAAAGCGAACCGGAAGTTTCATGTACCCGTCCCTTATTTACCATATGGACACTAAACATTGCGTATTGAGTAACGGAACTTAACGCCAAACTATATTTAGGGATAGAACACATCACATTTATAGCCCGACAATATTGTACGAAACGATCTGTAAAAGTTTTTTTTAAATAATATATTAAATTATTTTTAATGTTAGGTGATTGGAGTAGCAGATGAAAGACTTGGAGAAGAACTATGTGCAGTTGTTAGAGTTCAGGAAAACGCAACATTTACTATTCTAAATTTGACAAATCACTTCAATGGAAAGCTCGCTAGGTTTAAAATACCAAGAATACTTAAAGTTGTCCAAGATTTTCCCAAAACAGGCTCCGGTAAAATACAAAAACATAAATTAAAAGAATTAGTTGAATCTGGAAAAATATAAAGTCATTAAAAATATTCATTGTTTTATTTATAACTAGCTGTTGCCCGCGGCTTCGCCCGCGTAGGACTCGATTTATTCCATGAAAACCACCTGACTTATACGAAAAGCACTTAATTCTCCTTCGCAGAGAATGGAGTTTTTTTTATATTTAAGAATAACTTTATTGTATATTATTGGTATGTTATACATAATTGGTATATTATATGCAAATATCCAAGTTTTTGTAGTAAAATTGTTTTACTAAGATGACATACAATACTTTTATTGTAAAATTTAACGCTAATCTGATTATTGATCAAGTTTACTCGTATATTAAGGCATATCTGCCTTTAGCGTCCGTTTATTTTTTGAATGGTCTGGTAAAATATAGTTTATTAAATAGATACTATAAGATTTCATTTGGCCGTAAAGGTTTGTTAAAGTTTAGATTTTTTAAATAGTCTTAGAATACAAGTGTATAAGAGTTAAATAATGTATTTAAAGATTTAGTTGCTGCTCACAATTATGTTAACATGAGCTTTAAAGCAATTTTTAGCATAAGAATTATTTAGTTTTAGAGTTACTTTAGTAATTATTTTCCAATAAGCCACGTATATTTTTTAATGTACCTACTTTATTGAAGATATTGGTTAGAAAAGTTTTAAAATTAATAAAATTATTTTTTTGTATACTATATGGACAGTTTTCCTCTCAAGGCCAAATATATACAGACCTGAAACAACGCAAGTTCTCACAGGGAATTAAATACGTTGTAATAAAATAATAAAATGCATAAAAGTGGTAAGCGTGGTAGAACCACGATTTCAACAGCACCACACCCTCCGAGAACTATCCACTTTAGAAATATTTATTTACAATATTTTGAATTTAAGTCGGATTCTGTTGCATAAATTCGGCGGAGTGAAGTTTCTCATCAGCATTACCGGAACACTAACTTGAAGTTAAGTGTAATTTTGTGAGCAGGGAGACAGCCAGCTGTTAATAATTTGAGAAACTTAACTGAGTAATTCGTGGTTTTATTTTATCTAGTACCTTATCAAAGGTAGTATAACCACTTTATCTTCAAGAAAATCTAGTATATATTTTTTTTTTCATTTATTGTACCAGCTTTATCATTTTTAGGGGCTAAAATAGCGCGTTCATATAACCAAAAATTTTCCTGAGTTGGTGTTATGAATATCTTCAAATTTTGTATCAATAAGTTTCATCTCGGAGCTGACCACTTTGCCATATATTTCAGAAATTATTTTTTGAGCAATCCCTTCAAGAAGGAGACCTTTCACAACTTATAAGGCAGCAATCCTGAAATAATTTTGATTTATCCACTTTCGTGTAAACGAACTTGTTGGTATTTTTATTCCCACAACCTTGAAGGATTCAGATTGTACAAAATACTAACATTATAGCAGATAACAGTCCTAGACTACTGGGACTGTCACTGACGCATGATTTCTTAAGACTTTTTCCCAGTGGATCATCTTCAATTACCCAAAGTGACAACAAAACACACAAAAATGATTTTACCTCTACTGCGTATAATGCGTCGAGCCGTAGCATATCGAAATTTTTTAAATAATGTATATTCTATTACAACTTTATTTTACATTGCATGATTTTATTGTATTGTCAAGCTGCACATCTTTAACAATCCATATTTTATTATTTATGATAACGAACAACAACTTGTGTTAAAACATCATTTCATAATTTGTTATACTTAAATTGGACCTTTATAATTGTTCATAGGATGTTCTATATCTTCGTTTTAATTATGTCAATGTAAAATACTCATCACGCTCAATAACTTTTGTTTAAAAATCATTTCATGATTACTTATACTTTGGCTGGACTGTTATGATTGTTCATGAGATGTTCTAGATCTTCGATTTTAATATGTGAATGTAAAATGCTCATCACACTTACTTATTTTTGTTAAGACAGCATCTCAATATTTCTTATAGTTCAGCTTGACTATTTACGTTGTTCGTCAGATGTTCCAGATCTTCAATTTTAATGTACCATTGTAAAATGCTCATCAATCTCTAAAACTTTTGTTATTGACGTATTTAAATATTTCTCAAAGTTTATCTGGATGCTGTTCTTCATCACATATGGAAGTATTTGAAATCAAATATAGCCTATGTCTTGCCCAGACCAAATAGCTATACAACAGAGAAAAAAAATTGACATCGGACCAGTGGCTTAGAAGATGTGCTGGTACAAACAGACAAGCAGACAGACAAAAATTCTAAAAATCGTAGATTCATGTACTATTAGTTATTTTGAGCCCCTACTACTTTATTTTTTCATAAATAGATTCAATGTACAGGCATTACTTTTTTACTGCTTTATTATAGTATAGATAGAAGATATTTATAATATTCATTTTTAAAATTAAACTTATATAATATTGTTTCAAACATTATGACATATGATTGCAGCAATGAGTAAGATTAATAAATGGTATGAAAAGAGATATCTTTAGGTGTCTCGTATAAAGCTAAAAAATCATGAACTTGTCTAAATAAAAACATAAAGCATTATAGTATAAGAAGAATTTATTAATTTAACTTTAAAATTTAATGCCAGTGTCCAGAAAGCTTATTTTTGCCTCTTATCTTATATCTTATTCGTTTTAACAAAATCCATTAGGTATATACTGTACAAAGACATAATTATGATACTCGATATTCTAGGAACATTTCTTCCCAGTTTCAATTTGTTCTCTTTAACTATGTATTAAATATAAGCAAGCTTTCAAGTTTGAATGATTCTCACTTGAAAGATAATTTATATTAAAAATATTTTGTTTTCATTGTCTTGTTTAAAACAAACAATGAAAATGGAGTTGTATTTCAACATACGTAACGCAATTTCTATATATAGGTGGAAAGTATAGATTATGGCTATTGACACAGCATAATAAACCAAAGATTTGTGACAACAAAAACTATATGAATTAAGTAGCTCCTTATCATATGATTGTTAAATTTAATTTATAATAATTATATCATTCCTACATAGGTAATTGATTGCGATAATGTTTAACACTGTTATCTAACAGTCTGATCATCTGATCAGACTAGGAAAGTCACTTTGTGTCGATTAGCTTCCAATTTTGCTTATATTGTTGCATATTTTTTAACAATGGAACGTTTTATTTGTTTTGTTTTTGTGTTTTTTGTAGTTCACCTTACAGATTCATCTACAGGTTCGTATTTATTTGTTTTAATATATTTATATGAAATGAGCGCTAGATTCAATACAATTTTATTAAAAATTATAGTTCTTTCTTTCTCTTCATCATTTTTAAATGTTTAATATTATTTTTAAACATTAGATAGATCCAAATTAAACGGTAATTGGATTGGAAAATAATCTTCCCGGTTCAATCTGATAAAGAATCAAACCCACAATCGTCACGTTTCAAGTAAGACGATGTGTCACTGCGTCATTGTGGTTTTATTTATATAATTATAATATTGTTTACTTATAATTAGTAAGAAACGTACGTTTGGTGGATCACACTAGCTATGCATTAAAAATAATAGAGAAGACAATGAAACGAGTTGAAGAAAGACAATGGTGCAACTTGAAACTGGACGATGTCATTATAAATATAAAGTAAGTAATTGATAATTTGTAAACAAATATTGTACATTAACTTAATTAATTTATTTTTTATCTTCATCATTTCTATCTCGAATATTTAAGGATAGGCAGACGGTACCTCATCCCCACGCACCACCTAATTTTTAAAACAACTTGTATGGAGTGGCGGAGTTCAACACCACTTAATATGCTGTCTTATAAGACATATTAAGTGGTGTTGATCTCCGCCAGTCTTGGTAATAACCAGGATTAGGAGAGGGAATAATGAATTCCTACTTCGAAACCTTAACCATCACACAGTCAGAACAAGTGCCCCTATACCACGACAGTCTCTAATTAATATTTTTTTTTTTCAAAAAGTGCTTTTTGACTTAAGCACTTAAAATTTAAACTAAAATTTTCAGCCAAACCATATTGGGGACACACGTATTAGGCGATGTAGAGTTTATAAATGGCTTTGTTGTATCCATTCGAAGTATAGATATAATCCAAAGTACAGTACAGCAAGCGTGGCTCCCAGTGTCTGGTAACACAACATCTGTAGAAGTCAGGGCGACCATGAGAATGAATGACGTTGCTATCGGATTTGATGTCTTGTCAAAAATGAATATTGGAAACTATCGATCCACAGTAGTTATTTTATATCCGGACGTACAATACCGATTTACTGTATGTACCTCTATAATTATTCTTAAAGGTTCTATAAAGCCAATTTAGTCGTATATATTGTTGATACATATTTATTTGGTTATTATATTATATAAGATACGCATAAAGCCATCGCTCCACAGCGTCCACTGTTCTTAGCTTCACGCTGCATCCTTCGCATAGCAGGGTAAGCACAGAAAACGTAGGAGCTCATGTTAAGACACCCGTTCCGTTCTCCACTTTTGTTGAATTTGAAGCATTGTGTATTGAATATTTAATTTTATATTATATAAAATAATATTTTAATTTTCAATATATTTTCAGATAGTAAAAGATCTATTCACCGACAAACTATCGACGACAGTATTTGGCTTAATATCAAGAGTTCATCGAGAAATTAACTTTGCACCAGAGGACGAAGTTACTAAGCTTATACCACTTTTGGTAAATATATATAAATTTTAAATAGATATTACCTATTATTTTTATTAAGTACTTATTTTTTCTAAATAATTTTAATGCCGTTTATTTTTTATATTACTTTTAAGTCAGAGTTTAAAGAGATCATAGTCTATAAAGACGGTTTCTTTTTTACTCATTCAAATATACCTTGTATAAGACTTAGAAAAGGGATAAAAAATTAAACTGAACTTCTGTTTAGTTTTATTAAGTCCATTTAACTTTTAATTACTATCAATTTGCACACGTTATTTTTAAGCTACACGCTGTATCCCGAAAATAGCAGTAACAGAGGGGAAACTTTCATTTCCCACTTCCCGATAATCTTGATACATTGCGTGCTGAGCGGCGGACCTTAACGCGACGTGTTCGGTTAATGACCAGAAGAAAATAAAATTCTATAAAAACACTTAATTCCCACGAGAGTCATTATACATAATTATTACATATTATCGTAATAATTAAGATTAGTTTGCATAATTAATCAAAGCGCAATTCCTCGTAACATTGGGCGGAAAATAGGGAAGGGAATATCTTAACATTATGTCCACTCTGCCCACTATGCTACTGGTGGAACATAACGTGAAGCTAAAAAAACAACACTATACAATACTATTAAATTCCAGTACCAATGGAACAGCACCGGTGAAAGTTTCAACAAAATGGGTACAGATAATTTCGCCCCGATAGCTCTGGAATTAGCGACGAGTGAAATCAACTTCCCAACCATATGCTACAATTGTAATACATAGCTAATTACTTATAGCCACAAAATACGATGTAGCATTATGTATTTTCGTTATTCGATTTACTCATAAAGATTATTTATTGATCAAATTATTATATTGAGAAAAATAAAAAAGATACAAAGAATTTACATTTTTTTATTTCTTTTCATTTCAACTTTACGCTGTGTCCTGCACCTGGCAGTGTGGGCAGACGGAACATAAGAACACATTATTAAGACACTTCATTCCGTCCTCGTTCCCA
The DNA here is from genome assembly GCA_019049475.1 of Eueides isabella. Lineage (NCBI taxonomy): Eukaryota > Metazoa > Arthropoda > Insecta > Lepidoptera > Nymphalidae > Eueides > Eueides isabella. The sequence goes on along the minus strand of CM032386.1, from coordinate 11,250,192 downwards.
TGCCGTTTGAGGCATTACGTGTTGAGCAGTGGAATTCAACGCCGACCTTTGGTTTATTTCTAGGGCGAAGAAATGAAAGCAATAAATATTTTATTTAAAAAAAAATATAAAATATTTCATTTCTTCGTGTGGGAATCGAACCCACAACTTGTAGCGTTTACAATCACACGTTTGTACAGCGTTTAACGAGCAGGTGTGACTTTATTTTATCACATGTATTTATGATAAATGTGATAAAATAAAGTAGGTGGATTCCATCTTTGATTAGATGAATTATAAGGGTGTGCACTGGTGAGGCTGAAATGTATGAGAAGATAAGCATGTCATATCACTAACTTTATGTCTCAGGATATCACGCTAAACCTTGTTGTACTAAAGCACTTATCCATCAACAATGGACCTCTGGGTTATTTAGAGCAATTGAAGCGACAAAAGAAGATTACTAATGAAAGCGATATCCACAAACGACAATATTTGGAAAAAAAAAGTAAAAAGTAAAAAAAAATTAAGAATTGAAACTAGCTTCTATTGTTTGATAATTATTAAAATAACTAAAAACTACTTTAAACCTTTAGGTTTAAATTAGTTTTTTTTCAATATTATGATATTTTTCTTTAGAAAAATATCATAATATTGCAATATTTATTAATGGTTAATCAACGTTATTTGCCTAAATCACAATATTCTGTTATTATATATTATATAACTTTATAACCAACAAGTGATTGATGAACCCGAACTGCTTCGCTTCGCTTTAATGTGCATGTGCAGATTAACCTGCTTCTTTTTCATTATTATCATTTAATTATTTAACAAAATTTATGTTTTCAGTATCATGTAAATAACTATAAAATGCTCTTGACTACTACTCAGCTTCACGTTATATTGCATACTGAACTTGGGAACCTAGTATTAAGACACTCCGTTCCACTTCTGTTACCCACTTTTCGCCGAATTTGAGGCATTGCATGTTGAGCGGCGGAACTCAACACCGTGTTTTAGCGAAGAAATGAAAACATTACTTATTTAAATTGAAAATATTATATACATCATATCCTCGAGTGGGAATCGAACCTACAACCTGTCGGTTACAATCACACGCTTGCGCCCCTGCACCACGACAGGCCTCAATTTTATTTATATACCAAGGTCACATTGTAAACGAAAACGACTTTGCTAATAAAGTTCATATATCGAACCATAGATATGTAGCTTGTATCACTTGTATGGCCACTATGAGTGGAGTATCAACTAAAAATTTTGCAAAACGAGAGAGCTTAAGATTAGTCACGATTAGGTGGTTTACTACGGCGCATTAATGTAGATATGTAATATTCTCATATTTTGATATTATGATTGTTACATAGATATAGGTATATTTTGTATTATAAGATAAGCTGTAATTCATTAGAAATGATTGTTTGCTAGGACAGAGTCCAATGAGTTATGTACGCCGACAGTACTTATCTAATGATATTGTTTTAACCATTTGTTTACTTTTCCCAAACTGCAACGTTCTAATGACTGATTTATTAATAATGTTTGTATAATTATTAAGCTAGTATAAATAGTCCTCAACCTTTCTAGCATTAGTTCTAGTTAAGCTCTTCCTCGGTTAAGTGTTCTTAATAATAAATATTATAAATTTATCGTGACGCTGCGCAGTTGTTATTTTAAAGGCCCCTTTTTGACTTCCGAACATTACAGATATATCAATTCTTTTAAGTAATATTTAATTTACTATACGAATAGAAAGATAGAGAAGAAGATTAGAAAAATAGAGAAGAAGATAAAAATGTTATATTCAAGTCTAACAAGAAGTAAGCCTTAGAAGGGAATTCTTAAGACCAGTGAAAAATAATATTCCTTTCCAATGTGCAGGAGTATAGAAACTAGAGTGAGCTTATCATATATCATTCAAGTCTAACAAGAAGTGAGCCTTAGAAGTGAATTCTTAAGACCAGTGAAAAATAATATTTCTTTGCAATGTGCAGGAGTATAGAAACTAGAGTGAGCTTATCATATATCGGTCAGGCAAATAGAAGCGTCGGTGTTAGGGTGAAGGATATCTCCATATCAAGAATGTATATGTATCAAAGTCAGCAAACAACGTTTGCTCTAGAACTATCCGTGAGGCTAATAAAATACAAAAACATAATACGGCCACTAGAGAAGGTCACACTCATAAAAAGTTTGAAGGGCCCACTTTTACAATAAATAAAAAAAATAGCCGTCATGGGACGCCTGGCAGATGTGAAACATCGTATATGTACAAGTAATATGCATAAAAGATAATATTATTACAGGAATTAAATATAGCCTAATGAGAAAATGAAGTATTACGAATTTCTTACAGCAAATGGCTAACTTATAATTAATAGCTAACTTTATTTAATAAACATTTATTTACATGTGATATAATAACTCGATATTAATATCAAGTGGCCACAATTTAAATATTTTCATCTGTGAGTTCAGTAATAGTTATATTCGATGTTTCCTCTGGTGGTATTACTGTGATGATTGGTCGATGATAACTAAAGTACGTTACAAAAGTATTGGATGAAACATTATCAAGATATCTCACAAATACAGCATCTATTGCTGTCGAACTGAGTGAGAAGGAGATCGCGTAGTTGGTTTCAAATGGCGACACGTCGCCACACCGTACACTCTACTACACATAAAATATATATATGTATACCTCAGTATAGCGTGGCGACGTGTCGCGCCGAGGCAACCTGCTTCATAGATGTGCACCCCCCTCCCCTTGCTGTTTCGCCGTGCGACATATATCGGCCGGGCGGCCATCATTCATTTTAATACCAATTACAATTTTAAATTCGTAATAATCTTTTGAATGGATTGTCCGATTAGAATAAAATAAAAAGTTACTTATAGCTATTGAAACAATCTTGCTCAAGTAAATAGTTTATTTGGATAAGGATTAATATTTGACGATAATATGATCAATAAACTTAGGCTAATAATTTTAATTACTTTTATTCTATGGAAAATTGGTTATAATGGCTAAAATATAAATGTTTGGTTTATACTATCGCGGACTTTTTTGTAGGCATTATTGAGTTCTACAACTTTTCTATACAAATCAACCATACATCTCTAACCATTTAGGCAGCGTTCGCGAGAATCGCTAAAATACGGCAGTTTTTTCGTCGACTTACTCCACAATTTTCACTACCACGAAAAATCCTATCTATTTTCCGGGATAAAATATAGCCTATACGGATTCGGAAGAGTCCCTCTAAGTAATCGTAAAAGAAATTTTGAAATCGGTCCAGTAGTTTTTGAGCCTATTCAATACAAACATACAAAAATACAAAGGTTTCTTCTTTATAATATTAGTATAGATAGCGTGGTGACCCGTCGCCACGGCAAGCGTCGCCACGCCAACAATTCGGTTTACAAGTGAGCCTATAGATGTTTCACAAAAAATTTGAAGTGATCTCTCATCCCACCATACCAGAGGGCAAGATACAGTCAGCTTATTCAAATGAAGATGAGAATCCAGGGCAGTACGCGAGGCAATTAAGAAATCGTTGGTGGTAGTTTGATAATAATATAAACTAACAAAAGGAAGTAACAACCTCAGTCTACTATGGCAACTCTAATCATTTTATCTTTTTACCTAGTCGCTTTTCCACGTTATTATATGCAAGTATTAACATTAATATAATAGCATATAATGGTGATAATCGCTGATAAAATAAATATATACCTATACATTATTATTTACAGAAGTATATTTAAAAAAAATACAAATCATTAAATATGTTCTGATATTTTATATAAGCTCGTTAAACTAACACATAAGTAAAGTACATAAACAAATACAAAAGAAACAAAAATATTATTATATTTTTCTACGGCGTTGTATCCAGTGTTAAGACACTCCGTCTCGTCGTCGTCCGTCCGACGTTACTTTACCTTGTTACCAATGCAAAAAAAAAATATTATGAAGGAATTTCTGTTGAATTATATATAAACAGATTGTAATCATTATTCAATAAAGTGAGAATAAAATTTAATACCTAATGATTGATTGCGATATACGACTATGTAGCTATATTTTTATAATGTATCTAAAAAAATTTAAATCCAATACATTGTATGTTTTGACGTCATAATTATCATTTGTTATAAGATATGGGTTTTACAAATCATTTTAAGTAATACTTTTGAATAATACTAATCGCTTCAAGGAATAACAGATAACCTAAAAAAAATATGCTAATAATATTAGTATCACTTGTTGTATTTGTGGGAACTATCCGTGGTCAGAATTGGGGTGAGTAATGTTATGAGTGTTTTTTTTAAATTATTTTAATACTTTAAAAGTGGATCATAATTAAACTGGAAAGACATTCTGATTATCTATTGTAACCATTTTAATTGTATAATTATTGTATAATTAATTTATTATTGTATAATTACGGTTACAGGTGTAAAATATACTTTGTTCTCTTGTTAAAACATTTAGCGTAAATTATATTAACAATAAATGTTTTAATGTAATTGTGCAGAAGAAAAAAAAATAAACCAAAAGTGACAAAGATAACTTTTTCTAGATTATTTAATTTCTAATGAATATGTTGATTATCATTAAGTTAGTGCTAAATATGTGTAGGGTTACTTCTCCTTGTCGCTTGGCAACAATGGAAAAATGATATTATACCAAAAGAGCTGTCTTATTTAATTAAGAAAACAATATTATTCTCTTTTTTTATAAAAAATATTGTTTAAAAATGAATACGCTGGTAAAATTACTTTACTTTACTTAGCTTCACGCTATATCCCTAGCGGGGTAGGCAGAGAGAACGGAGCGCCAAACGCTACGGAGTACGGAGCTGGTAAAGTTGTTGGCTAAAATACATTATGTGCATGAATAAAATCAATAGTCAACTATTTTGAAGTAAAAAATCTACACTAGATTATTGAATTTGTATGATGTTTTAAATTAAGTTTAATTTATTCATTTCGTCGTAAAAAAAGCACACTTTATTCATTATTATAATTTAAATTGACTAAATATCAAGTCTCCGAGTGCCTTTTGGATACGGTACCTTAAAAACAGATAACTTTTGAAGCATATTCTAAAAGTTAGAAAACGTTGGAAATAGTTAAAGAAAAGTTTTGCCTGTTAAGGTTTGCATTCCTAATTTATACCACAACTATCAGCTTTTTGAAAAATGCAACATAGAAATCCGGAATATTTCAACAAAAATGTTCAGCAAATTGTGTACATTTATATATTCACTTATAAGGTCGAATTCCTTTTTAAACATATTTTTTATGAATCTTTCAGCTGGCACAGCGTGTCTTGTCAACCATCATGATTATTTTATGAACGTAGCCCAACGAGCAATTGGAAGAATAGAAAATGAAATACAATGGAGTAACCTCAAACTGCTTGATTCAAGCAGAAACATAAAGTAACTTTTTTGTATATTAACATATTACTAAATATTTTTTTCAATTAACACAGATGATATATATTACACAATAGTTAAACATTTGACGTAAAGCTTCTACCCTCATAGAGCAATTACTGGTTGCTTATAGAAAACCTATAAAATGAACTTATAAGGTACAACCCGGATAGTTGCCGCACCATTCAAAACACTTTAATTAAGAAATACATTTTTATCACTACTAATGCACGATAAAATAAGAATATAACTCTTTTTTTATTGTGTAAACCTATTTTTGTGAACATAACGAATAATGGTTGAACAAATTAGGTTTTATTTGAACTCTCAAAGAAAGGATACTTGTCTTGCCTAACATTTAAATTCGCCTGACAAAGCATTATATAAATAAACAGTTACGAAGTTTGACCTCTTTACCTGTTATTATATAATAACATTTTATAATCCAATTAATTTACTTCTTTTTTTTTGTGTATAGCTATCGTTTATTAGTTTTTACGAATATAAGTGGCTGGAACCAATCTGTTCTGTTAACAATCACATGCGCCTGCGCCACAACAGGCCTCGCATTATAAAAATATACGTATTTTAAAATTTAGTATAATTATTATTCTCAAAAAATATTAACACATTAATTAAAAATTAAATAAAAACTGTTCAACAGAGAAACATAATAAATTTTAAACGAAACACTTTTAACCGAACCGGGTAGACATGTGAATACGGACTACTGTACAGTGTTCGAAACGTCGGGTTTCCAAAATGTTAACAAATCAATAAACGCGATTAATCCGGTTAAAAGTGTTTCATTTAAAATGTTTAACAATCGTCAAAACCAAAGCGCGAAAATTGCGAAAATAAAAAAAAACATAATAAATATTGTAATTTAAAATAAACACCCAAATGAAGACAGTAGGTAGACTGAAAACACAATCAGTTAAGATAGAAATTTATGATCCAAAATCTCTGAACAGAATTATGTAATTTAGTTATCGTTAGATTCGTCTGAGCAACCCAAGTACTTTATGGCTTTACGGCTATGCGACGCCATAGTTCTTACTGAAAAAAAACTTTTTTTTCTAACACTATAATATATATATCAAATTGAAGGGCTTAAATACAAGAATTTTAAGAAGGTATTCTGTCTCTATTTTTATTATAATATTAATAAAAATAAAGACAATGCTAAAGTTCAAAAATATATAGAGTTTGTTATTTCACTTTCTTAATCCACTGGGTGTAAATGCGCAACGTTTGAGACAAATTAAATAAAGTTATTTATACGTATATGACGTTACCCGTCGCCGGACTTGAATTGAAGTCCTTCACAAAGGATTTTAGCGTAGTTTTCGTCGTCATTTCGAAACTTGATTGCTGAGGACCGACAATAGTCAGATACTACAACAGCTAATAAATACATTTTTTGCAGTACAGGTGAATATGATACAACAGGTACTTTAAGTACTTATTTATTCTTTAAACTAGGCAATTAATCATATATATCAACTACCAGCACCATAATATTTCATTTTAATTATATTAGCACACTTCAGGATATATAAAAATTAACAGCAACTTTAACAATCATTGGTGTTGTTTACCCGAGTATTTTGATATTTATAACAGGTACGTATACTTTTTTAAGAAAGTCGTACCTAGTAAGCGAAATTAAAAAATCCTTATAAAATCTGGTAAACAAGTAGATAATTATAAATAATAAATATTATGGGCTGTAGAGGCAAAGAGGCACAAGCTTGTTAGTGGGTTTAATCTCCAGGTGAGGAAATGAAATATTTAATATTTTCATATCAAATATTTTATGTTTTCATTTCTTCGCTCTGGTAAAAAGGCAAAGCGCAACGTTTCATCAACTCGTAACTCAACACGCAATGATTCAATTTCAGCTATCACTAGGTTTCTAGTTCACTCTGCATACCCTACTATGTGCGGAATACAGTAACAACTCTTACCAAAGCTAAATAATTGACTACGTAACACAGAAGAAATAGCCAAATAGTTCATTAAGATGACCAGTCGGGATATTCTATTCTTCAACCAATTACAGGACCCTTCTAAAATTTAAATAGTTCAGCTATTTTCGCTGACAAGTCCTTGCGTCTCTATTGATACTTTTTATGGTATACACCTGTAATAAATTTATTATTATAGTAAAGTACTATTGCCACAAAGTTTCCTGACGTAGTGTAATCAAAATCGAGGTAATTATCTCACTGCAGCGACTATCCTGGTCTATCTCGTCGATCCTATTGTGTAAAACATACAATATAACCATATTTCATATTATAAATCATTTTTTCAATCAATTACTAGATTTTTATAACTCTTTTTGTACAATTTTGTTCAAACAGTGAACAATTATTCAAGTGGCACGCCCGAGGTACTGTAAATTACACAAATGGATTTACTGTCGCTGTTCAAAAAATCGATGTGACAAACATACAAAATATATTTTCACATATAAATGTAGACGGCGTCACCCAGTCTCTAGCTTCGGTACGAGGCTTACTTCATTTCAGAAATCTTAAAATTGGCTACGACGTAATAGCCAACCTAGAAGATTCTGGCACTCAGCGCTTTACTGGATTATATATGTATACTTTACTCTCAATACAATATGAGGTTTGTATAAGTTTTAACTATCATGTACTCTAGCAAAGAACGTATGTTTTATTTTATCAATATACTTCAATATTTCCATAATTAAATAACAATTTCAAAATGGAATTTTTATTTTTATCAGAATAATGCTGTATTACAGATATGCTAGTAAAGGCAGAGAGTCCATGAAAATCTAGTGCTTAAACACTGTGTTCCATTAAGACACTTCCATATCCCTCTTTTTCACAAAACGCAATATGTGTTGAGTTGCCGAAGCAAGAAAATAAAACAAAAAAAATAATTTCCCCGTAGCAGGAATGGAACTCACATATTTCATAATTTTTATTATTAAAATACTAATTAACAATGAATTTTCTTTCCAAAACGTTTCAGCTATACTTTAATTTTATACTTTAAAAATTCTAGATTCGCAAAAATGTAAACACTAATGAAATAAGCGTAACTTCCCGCGTGACCTCACTTTCGCCAGGATTTCGTACCATGGAATATATGCCTGTAGATAGTGTATCGGAAATGCTGTCACGTCATGTAAGACACAAAATTACAATTATTTCTTAAAATGTTTCTTGTAATTATATACAAAAGCAAAAAACGAATAGTCTGTGTCTGTGTAGACTTTTATTTTAAACAATTTAAACCTATTTTAATTAAATTTGTTATCAGAAAGAAACTTTAAAATTATTTAATAATTTTAACAAACGAAAATTTAATATATTATTTTACCTATGCATCCACTGATTTTCAGCTTTTGCTTTTGTGAAACCAAAATACCATAGGTTTTACCATAAACGCTTAATAATAACTGTATGTGTTCTACCTAATTGTATTTTGTTCTTTTTGTTCCTTAATATAAATCTTATCTCTTTAAAATTTGTGTTTAAAATATATATTTTTTAATTATTTTTACTTTTCCGTATATAAAAGTATTGTGCGAGTAATTTTTACACCAGTAAAAACTAGTACTTTTTTATAATTTTAGCATTTTACACCAGTACAGCAAAACATTTTTTTTACCATTATAGCGAGTAATAGTATTTTTTTTCCTAATTCCTATACTTAGGGGCCGTCCGTCAATCACGTGATGTTTTTTGTAACATTTTTTAACCCTACTCTTCTCCCCTAGGTAGATGTGCTTTTTTGACATAAGAGTTATTACGATAACGCGTAAAGATAATCAATTTCTGTAAAATGTATAATGCTTAAAGCTTATAAAATTAGCTTCAATTTACATATATTTATAATGAAATTTTCTCTTGCACTACGCTCTTGACGAAAAAATAAGTACTCGTGATATCTAACTGCAATCCCCCCTCCCCCTTCCCGCCTACCCCTTTGTGATATTTCATAATTTTGCGCCACTACCCTTCACGTGATTAATGGACGGCCACTTTTATTATTTTCAGTCTTCGGCTGTATCCCACACATAGTAGAGTAGACTGAGGGAAGCTAGGATTTGCCGCCGAATTGTAGAAACATTGTACATTGAGTGGTGGAATTGAAAATATCTAATATCTAATTTCACTGAGCGTAAATCGACCCACGAACCATGGCGGTTACAGTCGCCCGTTTATAAACCTGCACATTTATTATAAAAAAAAAAACATATCTTTTTTACTGAATAAATGAACTTTGGAAATAATATTATTTTGCTGAATAATTAAAATTATGATAAAAGACATGGTGATGAAACCAATTATTTATTGCTCATTATTATTTTGAGGATTATATATAGTTCTTGGAATGCTATTTTTCAGTTTGTACCAAGCACACTTTGGGACAGCTTCGACAAGTGGGATGATAACTATATTAACCCCTTCATGCTTGACGTTGCAAAAAACACTGAATATCCAGAAATCCGTTTTGGCACTTGTTAATGAAAAAGATAAATAATAAAGAAGATTGTTCTATCTGTAATAATATAATTTATTATTATATTTTTTATTGTAATATTTATTTTTTTATTAAAAAATATATGCTCACCATACTGTTCTTGTTATCCTTATATATAATTTAGTAGAATATTAGGGTCATACCATGAAAATATTGGTTTATCATCGGATATATGTATGTGCCACTTTAATGTTAAAAAAGATATATCTAGATAAGATTAATATACACACAAGTAATAAAATGTGTACACACACATATATATATATATATATATATATATATATATATATATATATATATATATATATATATATATATATATATATATATATATATATATATATATATATATATATATATATATATATATATATATATATATATATATATATATATATATATATATATATATAAAAATGTGTGTGTGTGTCTGTCTGTGAGTGTGTAAAATGAGTTCAATTTTATTTAAACGACAAATATAATACATTTGTAAAAGTAATTAATTAAGCGATAACGTCAAATATCAATTCGTTAATTGTCTTTTTGATGCAAATACAATAAGTATTAAATAATGAAAAACGTGACCTAAAAAAATTCAAAATAAATATTTAAAGGAGAAATTTTATTCTTAACGTTGACATATCAAATATGTTAGCCTTACTCGCAACAGTCGTGTCTGTTCTTGTATTGTTATGTGTTTATTTGCGGTTTTCAAGAGAAGGCAGACTAATTTCTGCAATACCAGGACCAGAGGGCTTACCTGTTATAGGAAATGCGTTCCAGTTTCTTCTACCTCCAGGTAATTAACACGGTACAATAAAATTAACGCTAGGCATATAAAGCCTAGTTCTAAGTAAGTTTTGCTCCATACTCCTCTATCTACTAGATTTCGGGAGTCTATATATTTAAAAACGGAACTTAACAACTCTTTTTTTAGTGCCAGGTAAAGAGAAATAATATTTGTTGAATCAAGTGTGTGTAGTATGCAGGCAGAATCTGTCCCACTACACCATGATCTCAAATAAAAATTTACTACTATATAATTACAATTTAACGGTACCTAAAAATTAAAGTTATATAATTATTTAGAAATGTAACCAGCACGCCTTTTATTATAAACTATACCTATTATTACCTTTGTTAACAACGCATCATTTAAGATCTAATATAATTAATGATAATAGGTAAAATGATTAAATACTTACATACTTGAGTTTTTATTCCATATGAAAATCCTTATATGGTGAGTACCGTTAAATAATAATAAATAATTGCTGACCAGCCATTGTATGTATTGCAGACCAATTATTTCAATTCTCAAGACAACTTTACAAAAAATACAGAAGTATAATTCAACTACATTCGATTAATTTTCGATGTATTAATATCTATGATCCAGAAGATATTGAGGTAAATCTATGTTCTATAAAGAAGAGAAAAAGCTTAAAAGCATTCCATGGAATCACAGCGCACCTACCCTTCATTTTGAAGGAAAAGGAGCTCAGAGTACACTTAGGTCGAAAATGGTTACTTATTTTTTTTTATTTAAGTTCGTTAATTCTGAACTGTCTTCTCTAACTCCTCCTGTGTAGCCTTTCTAGACGTCAATTAATCACAGGTTGAGATGCTTAAGCGAAAATTGTGACGTAGCTGATATATTTCTACTGTGTCAAAAATAACCATAATCCATGGTCAATGTGTTGATAATATATATATATATATATATATATATATATATATATATATATATATATATATATATATATATATATATATATATATATATATATATATATATATATATATATATATATATATATATATATATATATATATATATATATATATATATATATATATATATATATATATATATATATGTATATATATATTCTATTTATATATAATACTATTCTCCTTTTTTGGTTTGGTATCATAATTATCATAAGTACTAATAAGTACTTATACAAATTACCTATAATATAATTTAAATGAAATAATATAATTCTTAAAGAAAATCTTTTTTGGCAGAAAATACTTTCAACATCAAGATTTAACGATAAAAAACTGCCATATGATTTTTTAAGATGTTGGCTTAACGACGGACTTCTCGTCAGTAATGGTAAGTAAAATTGTGACGTTTGTCTATACTATAAGGTTTTTAAGTAAATAAGTAATTTAAGATAACCAATGATCTACATTAGTAGTGATCGACATAAGTACATTGAAATATTTTGAACGCCATCACACATCACACACGGCACGGCAATTTCTATATCTAACTATGCTCGTAATGGTTGGGGATTTAAATAATATTTGAAAACATTTATATTAAAGCTATTTTATATCTATGTTATGGTAATCACAATAAGGCACGGCGTTAAAATGAATGAATAATGGCAAACTGTTATATCCAAAATATGTAGTAATTTAAAGCCATAAGGTCTAAACAGTAGCTACTACTGCTACTCGATACCTATTCAGAAAAAGGTTACTTTACAGGTCAAGATTGATGGATTTAATACATTTTTTAAAGTAACTAATAACACTATAAATAATACTATTGATAGATATCTATAGAACTAATGAAACAAAATTATACAGGCTTGAGAGTAATCGAATATACTTGAAGAATTAGCCTCAGATTGCTATTTCACAATTTTCTAAAATTACTTTTTCGACAGTGGTCAATTTACATTTTTTCCTATTTTGTCCTATTTAAAAAAACAAATAACCCTTTTTTAGAATTCCGTGCGTCAATAATAAAAACGTACTCCTTATAAAATTACTTTGGTGTGCGTCAGTCGGTTTGTTAAAAGCATTTATCTCATGATCACGTGGAGATATTAAGTTAAAAATTATTTCAAATATTTCGATAACAACAACACAAAAACATACGAGCATTCATACATCACTTTTGTATGAAATTTGCCACGTATTCCAAAATTACAGGACTCTACTACTATTTACCTATTTTAACTTTTTATTTAGGGCTAAAGTGAGAACACAAGACAAATAAAGGGAAAAATCTAAAAGGGAAAATTATTACAAATATGTATTTATAGGTTTTTTTCAGCTTCGCGCTACATCCCGCAAATGGCAGGGTAAGTTGAATGAACTAAGGAGTCTAGTGTTAGTGTTGTTATTAGTTCCTTACCCCACATATAAGTATTTCATAGAAAAAGTCATTAAACTTTAAGTAAATATTAGTAGTTCATTTCATCATCACATTTGTAAATTTGGAATGTTAAGGTACTAACAATTCACGATCGTTAGGGGCTGACCAGCGCAACTTTTGTAGTTTTAAACACTAAATCAGTTAAGCAGCAGCTGCATGATATCGTTTCGCACACCGTCGTAGTTATATCTTGACACACCGGAAGCAAAGATGACGCGGTCAAAATGCCATGAAGGGGGAAACGACAAAGCGTAACGGCTATAAAAGATACGAACGCAGCGATCATCTCTTCCACCATAGCAGTCATGCCTTTATCCTAGTGTAAAATTCCTCAACCTCAACCTATATTATATTAATAATTTAATTTTATATCGGTAGAACACGTACGTAAATTTATAAATGATAAAAAAATCGTTAAAATACACGTTAGTCCTAAGTAAAAAATTATAATGTAAAGATAAAAATATTTTTATCTTATAATAGGTATTAATTGTGTATGTAAATAATATTTAAAAAAAGAGGGAACAACTAAAATTATTACAAACTTCTACTTCTATGAAATGAGTGCATACGCCTGAAAACTTTTTTTTTGTAACTTGTACTTTTTGTTGACCTGCAATCCAAAAAATTAGTACTATGTACTGGTTTTTTTTTATTTCAATGAACTTACTATTATTATTTATTTATTGCACCCGAAAGGGTAAAAATATAAAACTTCTTTAAACAGGTATAAAATGGCATAACCGACGAAAAATGTTAACCGGAGCATTCCATTTCAATATTCTAAAGAAATATGTGCAAGTATTTGGAGAGCATACGAATAACTTAACCAGGGAGATCGAGAAAGAAGAAAAAGAAGCGAAAACAAACTTACATAGTCTGATTATGCGTGCTTCTCTTGGAATAATGTGCGGTATGTGTAATAATAATTCACGTGATATGCCTATCACACAAAACGTCCCACAATAATGTATATATATTTTTATATAGAAAGTTCGACCGGTGTAAAAAACGAAGATAGCATCCATATGCATAAATATTTAAAAGCTATTGAAACATTTGGAGAGTGCGCTGTTGAAAGAGTATGTAGAGTATGGTATTTTTTCGATTTTATATTTAATTTCTCTAAAATAGGAACGTTACAGAAAAATGTTACTAAAATAATGCATTCATATACAAAAGACATAATAAATAATAGAAGGAAAACGCTATATGATAGAGATCCATTTAAAATTGACAATTTGAACAAGAGGATGAATCCTTCTAATCTAAATCTACTAGATTTGCTCTTAGAAAAAGAAAAGGAAATGGAAATCGACGAAATTGGCATTAGAGAAGAATTGGACACTTTTCTTTTCGAAGTAAGTATATTAAATTGCTACTATAAATTTATAAACGGATTAATCGCGTATATTGAATGGTAAACATTTTTGGGAAACCCGACGTTTCGAACACTTTACAGTAGTCCGTGGTCACGGGTAGACTGCAATTATTTTCTACCCGTGACCACGGACTACTGTAAAGTGTTCGAAACGTCGGGTTTCCCAAAAATGTTTACCATTCAATATACGCGATTAATCCGTTTAAAAGTGTTTCATTTAAAATGTATAACAATCGCGAAAATCAAAGACATTATTATAAGTAAATTAAGTTGCTACTTTAAATTTGTAAAATATTAGTGCTCTAGTGAAAGGATACTGAACATAAAATAATATTTTGTTAATAATTATTAACAAAGTATAATTATAATTGAGCATATGTATATAATGTTAACAACCGACATTAAATTGATGCGCAAGAGAGCGACTTTAACATGACCGGTTATGGGTTACGGTCTGGTAATAAGGCAAAGCGATAGTGTCTTACAACAGGCACCCAAGTTCCTTGTGCCTCTCCTGTCATGTGCAGGTTACGCAGCGTGAAGCTAAAAAAACCTTTAAATTGATTTCAGGGTTACGACACAACTGGTACCGCATTGCTTTTTACTATTATGCTGTTGGCAAATAATTACGCAGCACAGGTAAGATCGTCACAACAATTTTCTGTAGAAGACCAACAAACCACTTTCCTCTATAAAGGCGGTCAGGGATGCCAAGGGAATTTTATTTTCTGGACGATTGATTTATTGATGTTTTGATCTATCAATTTTCTTTCTTGTACTACTTACGTAAATAAATAGTAATATAATCTTGAAACTCATATTAATACTATAAATTATTATTCATATGTCAGGAGAAACTTCACGAAGAATTGGATAGTATATTCGGTTCCTCCAAGCGCACTCCTACAGCAGAAGATTTAAACGAGATGAAATATTTAGAATGCTGCATAAAAGAGAGTCTGCGCCTTTATCCTTCTGTTCCATACATAGTGAGATTTCTTAAAGAGGAAATAGTTTTAGGTACAAATTCAACACTCACTTTTTTTTTAAAAGCACATCTACACGAATAGGCTTTTTAAAACAAGCCGTCTGTTTGTTTTTAAATGCCTCTTTTTCAACTTTGCGCTATATCCCGTACATAGCAGGTACGTCAGAGGGAACTTGGGAACCTAGTGTTAAGACACTGTTCTATTCCCTACATTCCGACGAATTCCAGGCGTGGTAAGTGGCGGAATTCAACGCCTTGCCTTCTTATTTATATTTTAAAATATTCAATATTTAATTTTTACGAGTGGGAACTTAAAACCTGTTGCGTTTATACACACTAGACACACGTTTGTGCCCATGCACTACGAATGGCCTGAAAAAGCTTTTTTAAGTTATCAAGTTCTTATTTTTTCTATGTATATTATTTTAAGTAAATAGCCGTTTTGGTTACTGTTGGCAGAAAACATTCATTTCAAATTGTTCTGTACAATGATTTCTTTACACAGGTGGTTACACAATACCAGCTAAAACATATGCCAATATTATGATATATGATTTGCATCGCCGCGATGACATATATCCAGAAGCAGAAAAATTTATTCCAGAACGGTTTTTACCCGAAAACTGTAGCAAATTGCACCATTTTTCTTACATACCTTTTAGTGCTGGACCAAGAAATTGTATTGGTAACAATAATTGTCATATTACTTTCGTAAATGAAGTAGAAAGTGAAAAAATAATTGCATATATACATTTTAGAAAAAAATATATATTTAACAACTAAAATTATTGTAACTTCCGCCTTGGAGAAACAGGATACACGTGAATTGTGGATTGAATCCACTACTATAGCAATAAAATTTATTTTAAATATTTTCATTTCTTCGCCTTGGCAAATGAAAAACAACTTACGATTACTAACTACTCTACACACAATGTATCGAAAAAAAGAAACCAAACTTTAAAACTAGGTATCTTAATAATACAGTACTGAAATCGAAATCAAGTATATATGAGAAAGCAGTGTACTAATTCATATTTAGATTCCGTCTTCAAAACCACATATGATGGACGTGGACGATACATGCATGATGGACGAATCATATTGTAATAATTATGTTTTCAGGTCAAAAATTTGCTATGCTAGAAATGAAAACAATAATATCTGGTATATTGAGGATATATCAACTGAAGGCAGTTACAAAACCTGAAGAATTAGTCTTAGTAACGGATTTGGTTCTACGTACTAAAAGTCCTATTTATGTACAGTTTTTAAATAGGAATAAATAAGCAAAAATGTTAATTAAAATTATATATATATATATAAATATATATATATAAATATATATATATATATATATATATATATATATATATATATATATATATATATATATATATATATATATATATATATATATATATATATATATATATATATATATATATATATATATATATATATATATATATATATATATATATATTAAATTCAGATTGTTTGCATTAAAATCGATGCTTGTCGTAGCGCAGCGGCACAAGTGTGTGGCTGTATACAACAGGTTGTGGGTTGGATTTCCACTCGAGAAAAAGAAATATTTAATATTTTCAAATTGAATATTTAATGTTTTCGTTTCCCTTTACCTCTGGTAACAAGGCAAAACGCGGCGTTGTATTCCGCCGCTCAACACGCAATGCCTTAAATTCGGCGGAATATGGGAAACGGAAGTGGAACGAACTGTCTTAACACTAGGTTCACAAGCTCTCTGCCTTCCCTGCCATATGAGGGATACAGCGTGAAGCTGAGTTTGTATTATAATATTTACAATAACAAATAATTATTATTTAAAACAATTTCGTACAAAAACTGTTCTATAATTTTATGTACATAACAATGGTGAATAGACCTTGGTTATTGTTTATATTGATAATTTTGTGAAAATATCTTTTTAGTAATATCTTGTTATGTTTTTTGTACCTAAATAAATCTACAAAATGTCATATATGTATTTCATTTTAGCACATGTAAAAAAGGCACCTACTTGTTTTTATCGGTTAATTGATCTGTTGTCATTTGTGCGACCGACACCTCGTAACTACTAAGTCAGGATCTGACGATGGAATCCCATGAAAATCGAAAGAATCCTTCAAACTTTATAGCCGTGTAGTATACATTTTATATAATTACTTATAATAGTCACATGTTTTATTATTGTTATCATAATCTGATAACATACTCGCGGAGGGCTAGCAGACAATATTTTAAAAATTATAGAATGCAAATTGTTTATACCACCAAGAACCCGAATGCTAAGCTGATGATTGTAGGGTCTTTATCTTCGGATTGTTAAGTCGTGTCTACGTCGTACTTGCCCATATTAACTAGCTATGTTGGATATCAATGTAGCTATTATATGGATCGGCGATTAAAATTTTAAAAGTAATTTTAGTTAATTTAATTTTTAACAATTCCTTTTGTTTTGTACAAAAATAAATTGTAAATATGTGTACATAGAAAGATAATATTTAAAGTTATTTAATTTAAATTGAAGAATTAGCATTTCAATTTGTTATAAAAAATGTAATTAGTCCGTCGTTCTTATAAATTAATACCTATATGAGGTCTACGACTAAAGCAGGCTGATGGTTATAATACCTTTTCTTGAAGTAGTATTTCTTACAAAAACAAACGATATATTAAAATTGAAACTATAAAGAACATAAATATTTTTTGGAAAAAATATAAAACGGATTTCAAAACTATATTTTAGGGTAGGCAGAGGAAACGTGGAAACTTAGTGCTAAGATTCTACGTCCACATTATGACATTTCCGCTTCCTACTTTCATGCCATCGAGTGTGGGCTGGACCCACAATCTGTCACGTATACGGGCTCTCGCTCGTGCCCCTACACCATGAAAGGGCTCTATACTTTCGACTTCATCGATTTGGACCCCAGCAGCTTCCTACTTCTCTGTATAAGATCAGCATGATTTTTGTTTACCTCCCGGGACGATTTTAAGGACAAAAATCGATAAAGCTGTTAATTGTATGTTAAAGTGGACTTTTAGCTGGTATCAGTTCGGAAGTTATTATTTGGCCTACGAAAACTTTACAGATAAAGAAACTGTCGGTCTGTAAAGCTGTTTTTATCAAGTCAAGAACTTTCTTTGACATATTGTAAGTATGGCAAATGATCACCAATACGTCTTAGCGACTATTGATGCTCTCTCAAAATGTGCTGTATTTTACTTTGCCACTAACAGACAAAAAACACCGTTAACTGCTCTGACACGTCCTGTTCACCTTCTTTGTTTTGTTTATGTCATAAGCGTTCAGATAACCTAGTAATGTATCACATTATAAATGCGTTTTTATAATGATAATTTGTTTTTATTACATGTAGTGTTATTATAAAATATAAGTATATTTTACAATAATACTTATAAATAGTACACAACATCTATCTAATTACGAGGCTTTCTCTAATTTTAAAACGAGGCCAGTCTTGGCGCAGCGGCACAAGCGTGTGACATTAACCGACAGGTTTTGGGTTCGATCCCTAGTCGAGGAAATGAAATATTTAATATTTTCGATTTAAATATTTAATATTTCATTTCTTCGCTCTGGTAGTAAGGCAAAGCGCGGCGTTGAGCTCAGCCACTCAACACGCAATGCCTCAAATTCGGCAGAAAGTGGCGATCGAAAGTGGAACGGAGTGTCTTAACACTAGGTGCCCGGGTTCCCTCTACCTATGCTGCCTCGTGCCGGATACTGCGTGAAGCTAAAAAAAATGAAAAAAATATGAAACAAAAAAACCTATCAGATAAATTTAACTACATATAACAGACAAAGTATATATAATCTTTAATTAATGCCTACTTACAATAAAATATTAACCTAATTTTATATCTTTCAATTTAATGGCAAATTACTATGGCTGTAATACATATTTTTAAAAATGTTTAACTTGGTTAAAAAATATATTAACTTCATGTTATATTGGATACGAAGGGAAATTTCCTAACCCTAAAAAATTTTAAAAATAATTTGAAGTTCCATTATGTTCCTTTACTTCCATGAAATATTCCCATTATAATATTATTTTTATCAATCAAGCCTTGTTTTTGGTAATGCTATATTAGTGTGTTTAGTTTTACACAAAATAACTACAAAAATATTAAAAAAATAATACAGAGCTTTATTAAACGTACATACAGAAACATTCTTTCTTATGTATCCATTTGTTAAAGAAGATAATAACGAATAAGTGCAATTTGTTTGCAGTACATTGTTCTTCTGATTGAGTTTATTACTTTTGTAGTAGCATAATTTTTCACATATGTTGCCGGATGGTTCTTTTAGTCATTGTGTGTCTTTTTCATATTATACTTGCATGTAATTGACAAACCTTGAGACAATGTCGTCGTCATCATTACTAACTTTTATTTTTGTTTTCTTATTATTTTTATGTATATATTTGTACGATCGATACAATAGAGCAGTTACGCTTATCACGAAAATACCAGGCCCAAAACGTTTGCCAATTGTAGGCAATTCGTTCAATTTTTTGCTTTCTCCGGGTAAGTTTTTTTTATTAATACTTCTTCAGTGACGCATGCCTGAAATCAAGACCTTGCAAAAGAGGTACTTTGGTTTTTTTCACATTTCTTAAGCACTTGAAATAAAAATTACTAATAAATATTTTATTTTGTTTAAGTGGAATTATTTAAGTATATAAGAAGTATATTCAGGGATTACGGTAGCTCTGTTCAAGTACATGCCATTAATGCCAGAGCTTTTGGAACAACAGATCCAGAAATAATTGAGGTATAGTTTAAATTTTATTACTTATAATTTATTACTTAATGAGGCCTGTTGTGGTGCAGCGGCACAAGCGTGTGACTGTAAACGACAGGTTGTGGGTTCGATCACCACTCGAGAAAATGAAATATTTAATAATTTGAATATAAATTAAAATTTAATGTTAAATGAAAAAATTTTAAACGGATTAATCGCGTGTATTGGTTTTGAAACATTTTTCCAAACACGATTTTTCGAACACTTTACAGTAGTCCAATGTTAAATGACAGACGAATGCGACCTCAGTGTACCCGTGATCTGTAAAGTATTCGAAACGTCGGGTTACCTAAAATGTTAAAAAATCAATAAACGTGATTACTCCATTTAGAATTGTTTCATTAAACATTTTTAACAATCGTGAAAATCAAAGATATTATTAAATATTGAATTCTACTTGCTTTCTTCGCTTTGGTAATAAGGCAAAACGCGGCGTAATCCGCCAAATTTGAGGTATTGCATGTCGTGTAGTGGAACTCAACTTTTTAACAAGACAAAGGCCGCCCTTTGCCTCATTACTAGCGCGAAATAAAATGATAATTTTATTTTAAATAATCAAATACTAACGACCCATCCGCAGCTTCCCCCCGTTTAACTAAACCTTTTTTATTTACTAATCTTAATTCGTAAAAAATCGTAAACATTATTTTTATATGTTTTAACCGATTTAAATAAAACAAAAACCAAATGTTTAAAAATGGTTGCCAACATATAACAGTGAAAACTACATTTAAATCTGGTTACTCGTTTCTAAGATTTGCGCGTACAAGCGTGCACAAAAATAAAATTATATTAAATTTGAGGTCCTGTTACAGATTTATTATAATTATTGATTAATTACTATATTACATTCAAATGATAAGCTATTAAAATAGTAAATTTATTTAGCAAAACATAAAATTTATCATTATTCACCTTCATTATATTAAACTAAACATCACATGAAGGCAATTAATGAAATTATTTACTACTTAATAATTACATAGTAATAAGTTGGTATGTTAATACATAAAGAATAACTTAAGAGGATACTACCATTAAGGATACTTTTGCTTTGGCTGTCTTCGATCCAAAAAAACAATAGAATAGGCATAGGACTAGTGTTAATAATTCCCAAACAATGTACAAAACTAAACTTAAGTTATCATTGTCACACTTTCGAATGTTCGAATTTTAAAGAATAATATTACTATTTTGAAATTGTTTTCAATACATCTTAGTTTTTTATTAATTTGTTAAACATAAAAATAGATACTGTGAATATTCTTTAGACGATATTATAATATATCAATGACTTAAATTATTTTCTTTAAATAGGCGACTATACAGCGCACAATTTTTTATTGTTTTTGTACGTGTTCATTGGCCCAAGTGTAATATATTACAGCCTCTAGCTTTCCACGACAATTCGACTATCCATCACAAAAATAAATGTTCAATTTGAAACAGTGCTTCTTGATATTAACGCGTTCAGCAGCTGTAATAAAAAAGCATAAACTAAAGTTTTTTTTTTAATTTATGCTTTATTATTACTTATATAATTGTAAACGGGTCGTTAAACTTCTTCAAGCGTCAAATTTTGATCTTGATCTCTGCTTTTAAAAGTTTGAACTTTTCCTGTAAAGGCGAGACACAGGGAAGCTATTAAAAATGCTTAAATTTTTTAATAGCTTCACTGTATAACGTACATAGTAGGGTAGGCAGGTTGGATGGGAATCTAGTGTTAAAAGACCTCTAACTCTGTTCCCCGCTTTCTGCCGAAATTAAAATACTCCGTTCCGTCCTCCACCAGATATATTGCGTGCTGAGTGGCATAAACCAACGCTGTGTTTTGCCTAGTTAAATAAGAGAGCGAAAAAAATAAAATATCAAATATGTCATTTGAAAATATAAAATGTTTCATTAACTCGAGTGGGACTCCAAATTATACACTAATCTAAAATAACAAACGTATCAAAATACATAAATTAGAAACTACCCAGAATCGTTTCAGGATTATCTATAACTTGCAAAAAAATCTTTATATATGTATGATATTATCAAGATAATTCTCTCACAATTAAGCCACTAGCAAAAAGTTTGTGGTGTGAAATTGTGGAACTTGAAGTCACAAAACGTACTTAAGCCTTAATTATTTAGATCTACGTATATTTATGAATCTTTTACTTTACTTTGTTTGTTAGATCATCTTATCATCCGTTCAATACAACGAAAAAAATATTCCTTACAATTTTCTGAAACCGTGGCTGAGCGAAGGACTTTTGACAAGCAATGGTAAATATTACTCTCTGTCTCTCTCTACTCAATTCAAATAAAATTATATTTTATATTCAAATACAGGTTTTAATAAGAATTAATGAATTAAAAATAAAAGCATTAATTCTATAAAAAATGTATAAAAATTATTCAAAATATATGTTATGTAATATTTTGATCTCCAATATCAAGCAACTATTGGGAAATTTGATATGTCACACACAGTATACGTTAATCTGGATAAACATGACACTGTTTTATTTATTTTTTTATTATCAAAAGGATTTTTTGTGTACCACACACAAGTGTAAAAATATCATAAGAGTTGCATGGCTATTCAATAACATACTTAGTTATTTATTATGACTGAACCAACTGCTGTTGGTCTAATCATGCAATCGAAATATAAATCGCAGATATTTATTTTTAATTTATCCATTGCCCACGTTGTTGGCCGACATACCAATTTACGTTTGTGGTCAACCGCCAAAATGTGCCTTCTCTGATTCGCTAAACTGAGATTATAAACTTCCCTTTATAAACGTGCTTATACAAAGAACCTTATATAGTAAAATTTTTATCAATAATTAATTGTATAGTTTGACCTAAAATATGTGGCTTTCGTTTTCTTATATAACCTAAAAGTTTTTTTCTGGGATGAACCTCACAATAATAAGCACAGTTAGCAAATATAATATTATATTTAAATTAAAAATGCTTAACTTTGGCTGAAGTAAAAGAAAAATGTTTTATGTCTAATACTAATAATCTCTTGTATAACATATATAACTGTAATTGTAAACGAATTTTATGTATAAGTAAATGTTGATTGCAAATTATGATGTTATTACACACAATTCGTGCTGTTTGGCAATTGCTTAAACAATCGAAAGTTCATTCGTATTTTGATCATTCATATTATTTAATGTTCCTTTGCTGTTCCAGGACCAAAATGGCATCAACGTCGTAAATTATTAACACAAGCTTTTCATTTTAATATTCTGAAAAAATATTTTGTAATTTTCACGGAGAGAACAGAAAAGTTTTTGTCTATAGTACAAGAGGAGGTCGGAAAGGAAAAAACGGATTTATTACCCCTCATAGGTGCTACTACATTACGAGTCATGTGTGGTTTGTAACTATGTTTTTATTAATCTCAATGATTTAGTTAGAACTAGCTCAAACCTTGTAAAAGTTTCTTTAAACTAAATTCTGCCCACAATTTTAATAGTGTCGACCTTATGACCTTCTCTATACTTACTACTTTCATACTGTTCATTGTCATTTAAAAGTTTTCATCGCCGACTGTAGTCAGAAGTTGTCGTACCGCTCAGTTTTGAATGATTTTTTTAATCAATAATCAGAACCGTCTACCATAGTAACTTACTGACCATATTAAAATTAATTATTTTCTCTTTGTCTATTGAAGTTGTTACCGATGAACAAACTTATCACTTTTATAATATTTTTAAAAATTAACCTGAATTACGCATCTCTAAAGTATATGTATGTACTCGTACAGACATACTTTCTACTGTTGTATTGTATGTAGCATATTATTATTATTATTATATACTCATACAAGGCTTTTTATCTCTATAAAATGTTATTTATAGTTGTCCCTTGTTACTTGCAATGTGATAAGAACGTCTCCTTTGTTTGTGCATCAAATGAATAAATAAAATGTTGACATAATTATAGTTTTATAAATAGTTTCTTACGTCAAGTATACACAAATATACATATAAATTCATCCAAACACGGTCTAGCATCGGATAATTTATATTGTTAATCTAAAAGTTATTTTATAGAGACAAATTTTAAGAACTGGTGTATCTCGACTAGATACTATTATATTTATAGATTTTGTTTGAAACTAGTGGCGCCTGCGCATCTTCACTCTGCGCTCCTTTTATAGTAAATATTATTTTATTATTCAATAGTTTTATTATCATGTAAACAACTATAATACGCACATAAACAGGTACATAGGTATTTTGAAATCACATACAAACACTTAAATTTATTGTATATATAAAATTAAATTAATATTATAAAGAAAAACCTGTGGCGGAAATGACTACGGAACTACTAGATCAAATTGAAAAAATATTTTCGTATAGTCCATTCATCGAGTACGTTAACAGACTATACATAGTACATCTAATTATGACTATGTAATAGAAATCGAGTAAAAAAAATTACAAAAATAGGAGAATTTTGGTGTCATCACACATGTGCTGCGTCAAAGGGATTTTATTTTATTTCATAAATTTAATTATACCCCAATATTGTATTCTATATACGTTACAGATGATTTTGTTATATGGATACGTTATACATTAAATACGTTGTTTGATTTATATAGAACAACTTTATATAGTAGGTTATTTAAGAAAATATCAAAATTTTAAAATAAAAAAACGTAGTGTTTATTGCGTAACGTAATGACTCAGACGCAACTTACGCAATGTACGAAAATAACGTACATCGTATGAGGGCGAGTACCTACTCGTTATATTTATTTTAATATAAAATGCGTTTATATTAAAATAAAATGCTAGTTTTAATTGCAAAAACTTTTTTGTTTATTATCATATACATGATTATTATCATATACATGATATGTATAGATTAAAATTATCTAATACTGTATGTATACATGTGTATATTGAATGTTTGTATGTGTGTGTCCACGTATTAAGCAAGGCTAGGTATATAACATGCCCCTATGAGTACTATGAATCAAGTGTCAAATTATCAACTTGAGTACCTCGTTAAAAATACTACTATAGCTACGCAACAACACAGACAAACAGAGAAACAGAAAGACTAAAATTCTAGATTTGTGTTTTTTTAAGTAACAAGATCTTAGAACGAGTCAATGAAATAGTATATCTAGGAAGAATGTTTAGTAGAGACATAAAATAAGTAATTAATGTTGAAAGGCATATTGCTGCTGGTGACAGAGTTAATAGTCCCTTGGCTGCATTGGTTAGACGGATAAACATTAGCAAAGCTGCACGTTTGACCGTACACAATGCAGTGTTGGTACCGAAGCTGTTATACGGCAAACAAATATGAGTATCGAAGAAGAACAACTAAAGAAATATAAATGCTGTAGAAATGCGATCGTGCAATATGTGGAGTCAATTTAGTGAACGAATCCGCAATGAAGAGATCCGCAGAATGGCGTTGAAAAGAAAGTGAAGAAGGTAATTAAGGCACGTCGAGCTATTGAGTGATAAAAAAATAGCAAAATAATATGTGTAAGAAGAGATTTAAAAAAAAGAGGTAAAGTCAGGCCACGTTACACTTTTCGGCTTCCAAAAACATCATTATCGCTGACACTGGAGGAAAGCCACCCTCGGAGGGTGTTATATTGATGTATGAAAGGGTTGATGAAAGTGGACGAGGCGATAGAGGTATACCGTGACCGTACCATTCCCGCAGGCTACTCCGCCAGGGCTACGACATGTATTTAAAAAAAACAATAATCAGGTAAAATTATGTGCGTTTATAGACACTACTAACCGAGCATTCTTTCTCAGTTATGTATGCTAAAAAAAATATGTAAACTTTATTTAAAATAATTTTGATAATTTTATTGTATGCTCCCAGATTCGCACTGTAACCCGCACATGGCAGGGTAGGCAAAGCAAACTTAGGAACCTAGTATTAAGACACCTTGTTCCTTTCGCCATTTTCCGCCTAATTTGAACTCGCATAGCTTGAGTGGCAGAACTCAACGCCGCGCTTTGTCTTGTCATCATAGCGAAGAAATAAAAATATTAGATATTTCAATGTAAAACCTATTAAGTAGCTTATTTCCTCGAGTGTAGATAGAATCCACAACCTGTCGTTTACAGTCACACGCTTGTGCCCCTGCGCCACGACAGGCCCCCTTTTTTATTATATGCTATTATGTACTCATCAAAATGATTAAAAATACGTCTCTTAATGACATTTTACTTACATTATTATTGCGATCTATAAATTGTAATGAATATATAGAATTTATATGTATTGTATTTAATTAAACAACAATGAATTTAATGGCATACATTGTACCTGATTTTAGAGACAGCAATGGGTACTTCAATGCAAGATGACATTGACTCTATGGCAAGCAAATATTCGAACGCAATAGAAGTCGTAGGAGTATCTGTCATACAGAGATTATGTAGATTTTGGTTACATTTAAATTTTATATTCAAACTGTCAAATCTAGCTAAAATACAAGAAAAGGCACTGAAAGATCTGCACATATTTACAAGTAGAATAATTAAAAACAGAAGAATTTTCTTAGAAGAAAATAATATTAACGCACTTGAAGATACTGAAAGTTATAGAAAAAAGGGTAGACTAGCTATGCTAGATTTACTTCTGGAAAATGAAAAAATTGGAAATATTGACACAAATGGTATTAGAGAGGAAGTGGACACATTCATGTTTGAGGTATAATTAGGAATATTTTTTAATTATGCCTTAACATTTTTTTCATTCGATAATATTTTCTTTCCAGGGACACGACACAACCTCACAAGCTTTAACATATTTGCTGATGTCAATTGCGTATGAAACTGGGGTGCAAGTAAGTAATGATATGTGACTGTCAATTCATCATGAAGCTCAGTTATAAATATATTAATAAAATGTACATAATAGTATAGATAAATAACAACATTAACAATTGAATTTTATTACGAGGAAATAAATTTACTTGTTAAAAGACCTCGATTGTCAACAATTAGTGTATGTTATATTACTTTAATTTTTATTTTTCCATAAAAACTAAAAAGACTGACGATATATTTACGAATTTGTTACATTTGATGTAAAGCAACATACAGGAAAAAAAATAAATATAAACATTTCCATTAAAAAGGACCGAGCCCAGAACATCCTAGATTCAGTTTGACACTACACAAATGCGCAATTGCAAGCGGTATCAATTAAATACGACATCAATTTCTAGTGATGAAATTATATTAGCAAATGAATTATATCTATAGCCTAACTTTAGTAGATAGTTCTTAAGGTATATTATTTTATAATAATTTGAAATAAAAAATAGGAAAAAATATATGAAGAAATGCATAACATTTTTGGGGACTCGCAACGAGCACCCACAATGGAAGATCTTAATGAGATGAAATACTTAGAATGTTGTATAAAAGAAGCATTACGAATCTATCCAAGTGTACCAATTATCATTCGATATACAACCGAAGAAGTTACTATAGGTTTGTATTTAAGTAAGTATGAAATAAAAATTATTTTATTGCCATAGATTATTATTTTAAATTTATTTATATATTTGCTTTAATAGTTACTTACGCATAATTATCACTTTCAGGTAATTACGTGCTCCCTAAAAATAGTCATATTTTTATATCCATTTATGAACTACATCACCGTAAAGATCTGTATCCTGAACCAGACAGCTTCAAGCCAGAAAGATTCTTACCGCATAACTCTCAGGACAGGCACGCATATGCCTTTATACCTTTCAGTGCTGGG
The DNA here is from genome assembly GCA_019049475.1 of Eueides isabella. NCBI lineage: Eukaryota > Metazoa > Arthropoda > Insecta > Lepidoptera > Nymphalidae > Eueides > Eueides isabella. The sequence goes on along the minus strand of CM032386.1, from coordinate 11,222,028 downwards.
CCTAGAAACTGTATAGGTAAACATTTCAAATTCATATGGACGTGATAATAAAAAAAATTACAGCATTCTACAGTAAATAGTTAGTTCATTATTTACTACAATGTTTCACACATTCCGTATACAGTGACATGTTTGTAACATTATGGACCTCACATACAAAAAATATCTCTTTTTAAAAGATTGCAATCAACATGTATCAAAAACCCTTTAAATATCAATGTTTCTAGAGAATTCCAATAATAATTTTAGTATAAAAAAATATTATGCAAAATTTTTATAAATAACAGTAACATGAATAACATTATGTATTATGATTTATTTGTCCAAATTAAAAATATATATATTTTTTTAATAAACTTCCTCTATTACGTGTATCAGTCAACACAGCCATGAGTTTTGCTTTGTTTTCTTTAATTATGTAGATTGGGATCCACGATAAGATATTAATTTTAATATGTTTTTAGGACAAAAATTTGCAATGATGGAGATAAAAACGATTGTGTCGAGTTTATTACGACGTTTCCGTCTTGGAGCTGTGACTAAGCCATCTGATTTGAACTTTCAGACGGACATTATTCTTCGCACTGACCGAAGCCCGATATACGTGCGATTTTATAATAGAAAATAAATTTAAATGTAAATATATTTGTATATAAACTTGACTTCTATATTTTTATTTTAGCTTCACGCTGTATCCCGCACGAGACAGGGTAGGCAGAGGGAACCTGGGAACCTAGTGTTAAGGCACTCCGTTCCACTTCCGTTCCCCACTTTCCGCTGAATTTGAGGCATTGCGTGTTGAGTGGCGGAACTCAACGCCGCGCTTTGCCTTAATCCCAGAGCGAAGAAATGAAACATTAAATATTTAAATTGAAAATATTAAATATTTCATTTCCTCGACTGGAGATCGAACCCAGAACCTGTCGGTTACAATCACGCTTGTGCCGCTGCGCCACGACAGAGCTCTATATTAATATATATTTTCTAATAAATCAATTATTGACGGGGTTATCAATATCTGTTATCTTGTATTTATATTTTTGTACTGTGCCACTAGGTAAGAACGTTTCTTTTTATACCCATGTCTAGAAGGTATTAAAAGTATTTAAAATCTGGCACTTAGAAGTGGCGCCCATCTTGGATGGGAAATAGTGTATATCATTATATTGTCACATATCTAAATGTATATACCAAATTTCAAATCTATCGGTCAACTAGAAAGGGGTAAAATTTCAACGGCTACATTTGACCTACGGGGAAGTCAAGCTAACATATTAACCAGTTTAAATACACACATTTCATATTTTATACTAAACTAAATATCATTCCATTTATAGCAAATATTATGTATACGTAGATAAAAATGTAATCTCAAATAAATTACAATACAATAAAGATGAAAAAAAAAAACGACCAAGCGCAAGTCAACTCGCCTGCCGAGGTCTTCGTACCAATTTAAGGATCATAAGACGTAAAACTTATTAGAGGTGACACAAGGTTTCGGGTAAATGGACTTGTGCAATTAAAAAGTTAAAAACTAAGTTTAATGAAGATTTATTTAACAGCATAAAAAATAGAGTAATAAGTATATAAGTAGTAGGTACATGAGATATATGATACAACAGATATTTAAATTAAGATTATTAAAGTAACTTTTTATATTATGTAACTAATTAACTAACTATTTGAATAAAATAAACTATATTTATAAATTTTGAAGAGTTTTTATGGATAAAAATCATTTTTATTTTTAAATTTATTTACTTATGTGTACAGCTAATTTTCAATTTTAGCCAAATTTTATACTTTTTGTTCTACCCTAATATGAGAAAAGAGGGAAATATCCTACAGGTTTCTAATGTGGGGGAAGTAAGGTAATGGGGAATCACAAGTTTGCTTAGGAAGGTTTTAAGGTATTTCCTTTAGAAGGTTATTTTCATTATTTTCTTTGAGCTTTGTTAATCTTATCATATGGAAAAAAGAGAACTTTGATACTTTATATAATCATTATATAATAATCATCGAGGCCTGTCGTGGCGCAGCGGCACAAGAGTGTGACTGTAACCGACAGGTTCTCGGTTCGATCCCCAGTCGAGGAAATGAAATATTTAATATTTTCAATTTAAATATTTAATGTTTCATTTCTTCGCTCTGGTAATAAGGCAAAGCGCGGCGTTGAGTTCCGCCACTCAACACGCAATGCCTCAAATTCGGCGGAAAGTGGGGAACGGAAGTGGAACGGAGTGTCTTTACACTAGGTTTCTCTTCCATTCCCTCTGCCTACCCTGCCTAGTGCGGGATACAGCGTGAAGCTGAGAGAGTGAGAGAGATATAATAATCATTATATATATTTCATTATCTTCATCAATATAAAACATACTCAAAAATTGAGGTTATGGAATTATTAGCTTTTTTTTAAATTTCTCTTTAATTATCAAATTATTTTTTATCATAATACTTTCAGAAGTTAAATTTACTTATAAATAATCGAATAAAAAGAGCGAGAGAAGCCGCGGGCGTGTCGCTAGCATGAAAATATCTATATTGAAAGATACAAGGTAGATTAGTAATTACTTTATTTGATAATTTATCATCATAATCGAGGCCTGTCGTGGCACAAGTGGCCAAGGGTTATGTATTCGAATCCTATTCGGGGAAATAAAATTTTTATTATGGTTAAGAAATGCTACAAAAACCATCACGTGATAATGGACGGCCCCTTATCTAAAGCTAATATATCTGTCAATATATATTTTTTTTATATTTTTTTTAATCTTTGAAGTCAATTCGTAGATTTTCATGAAATACCATTAAAAATGAGAAAGTATATGTTTTTTTTAAATAGAATACTTTTATTTACTCAGATTCACGCTGTATCCCGCACATGGCAGGCAGAGGGAACTTAGGAACCTAGTGATAAGACACTCCGTTTCACTTCCGTTGCCCACTTTCCGCTGAATTTAAGGCATTACGTATTGAGTGGTGGAACTCAACGCCACGCTTTGCTTTGTTACCAGAGCGAAGAAATGAAAATATTAAATATTTCATTTCCTGGAGTGGGGATCGCGCCCACAAAATGTTTACAGTCACACGTTCTTACCGCAGCGCCACGACAGGCTACTTATGTTTATAAGAAAATGATTATAAAGAAACAAAATTTTCAGTGTTACCTAGGGATGAGTGAATATATTTATATATAGGGCATAATGTCCGCCAGCAGAGTCATTGGAATCAGACGGGGAATCAGACCATACTTAACCTAAGTAAACTAACCTATATTATAATAAAACTTACTTAAAAAACTATATCCACTAACCTTTTTAAATTTAACAAACATAACCTTGTTTATAATATAAATTGTCACATAAAATACCTCTTGTTAATATTCATTTGTATTGTATGTAATATATACAATATTATCTATTGTATACATTCTTTTAAAAATATTTTATACCTTAAGATATTATATAAAATCTTTTATAATAACAAATTATATTTTGAAATGTTTTAATTTATAATAAATACTATATTGGCTGTTTAAGTTTCATAATATTAAATAATTGCTTATTCCTTAATATTAAATTATTAAATATTGAAAATAAAACAAATTGAAATTAATATAATTATTTTGAGTCTAATTTAATTTAGTTATTATAAACAATAAATAAACCTTGTTTAATGTGTATCCTGTTAGTGCGCCCTCACCATCTTTATGTTAATTTGGTAAAACATGAAGATTATTTATTAAAATTATTGTAATTTGTTTAAATAAATTATTTAAAGTAATGTAAAATTCTATACGTAATTAACTTGTAACGGAAGTTGCATTTGCAAGTTCTAAAATTCATTGTGTTTCGTAATATAAAAAGCTCCGATTTCTGTAAAACGATTGAATTCTGTATAAGCTATCGTACGAGAATAAACTAAATAATATTACTGTGCATTTTCATTATAGAAATGAACACTACAGTCGAAAATACCGGCGTATTGCCGACATATATTATAATACTAGCTATCCCGGCAAACGTTGTTTTGCCATAAAAAGGGAAACATGTTAAGTTTGTTCAACCCTTATCACTTAAGAATTGTTTATAAAAACACCTTCGCAAATAATGCATAATTTTAGAACAAATTGGTTAGCATAAAAAGCTAACCTAAAAAGATTTATCCTGTCGCGGACTTTTTGTAAAAACTTTAAAAGGGGAACAATTCTATCATACATGATTTTTGACCTTAACCGTTTACGCAACGCACGCAGCGGAAACTCTCAATTAGGAAAAAATCCCCCGATTTAGAAACATTCTTAATTGGTGCTCCGGTCCTATTGGTCTTATTGTGATGATATATAGCCTATAGCCTTTCTCGATAAATGAGCTATCTAATACTGAAAGAATTTTTCAAATCGGACCAGTAGTTTCTGAGATGTCGTTGCAAGTACTATACTGAATTGCGTAACGTAATATTTTACTTCTTGAACTCACTAAATTAAATATATCTTTTGGTAGAGTGAACCGATTTTGATGAAACAAAGACTAACTTATATCTCAAGTTGCGTATATATATTTTGTATATAAACATTGTCTGCATTGAATTCGTAGATTTTACATGATGTGCGGACAAACAATCATACAAAAAGACAAACAGACAAAAATTTCAAAAATGATGGAAATAGGTTCTGTTACTTATCTTTTCACACGCTGGCTAATTTTTTTTTCAATTACTTCAATGTAACAAAATTTACTTTTCTACAGATTTATTATATGTATAGATTATTTTTGTTGCATCTTAACCCATTTTTGAAAATGTTATGTATGTCAAGAAAAATATTAATAAGTTAACTAAAATCAGTGATGTACATAATATAAATACTAGAAATAGGTTTAAACTTAGAGCGCCTGTACCTCGATTGCATCGAGTCCGTAATTCTTTTATGCGTCAGAGTGTACGCTTTTACAATAGGATCCCAGAAAACGTCCGAGAATTTTCTATTTCACATTTTAAAAAAGTTGTGAAAAGACATTTGTGTGTTAAAGGTTATAACCATATTAACGATTTTATAAATGATAACACATTTTTGAAATAAAATGCTCGCTCTAGGCTATATTAAATGTATCATTATCACATAATTATATGATGTAAAGTTTTGATAAAAAAAGACGAGATGTCCCGCTGAGTTTCTTTCGCCAGTTCTTCTCGGGTCTGAGGCAGTAGCTTTACTAAACTGGTGTTAAATTATTTGATGTTCAAAAAACGAAGCTTGTAACTTCTTATTTTGCACAATAATATTTGAATTTGAATTTACTATGATATAATTTTTTTATCTTTACATTGAGCCCTTTATTCGATAACCATATTGTAGATTTAAAAAAACAAAATTCATTAAGAACTATTGCGGTGCACATAAAGTTAATGGTTTTAACGCCACTATTTAAGGATATTTGGACTGCTAAGAGAAACTCCGGATACTTCCTATATGTAAATGGATCTGGAAGTAAGGGGTAATTACTCTTTACTTCCAGATCCATTTACATATAGGAAGCAATAATTAGGATTAGGAGTAATTATTAATTAGGTTACTTACTTGGCAGTCGTGAACAAAACATTTTAAAAAAGATTTTGTTTATTTCGAATTCATTATGGTTTTTATTAATGCCTTTTATAGATTAAACGATCAAATCCGGTCTTTTGAGTTTGATTTCGAACATTATACCCTAATATATAATTTTGTGTATGATAATACTATCATTTACAAAATTATACTTACTATAAAGAGATGATAATAAAATTGGAATTTATGAGGATAAAGTTGAATATGGAACTATATTAAAACAAATTCATTCACACATGCATTCTTTACTAATAGGAAACTACGATTTTACGCCTAAATAACCATGCTCCTAATACTTAAATATGTATGTATATATACACATAAATGTATATAATTACATTTTACTAGTGGCTTAGGGTAAAGTGAATACTATGGATTTAACTTGATTCTTTTATATCTATACATATATCGTCACCATAACATATTCTTAAAAAAATATAAAACATGCTGTGAAAGTTGGCATGTTTTATATTTTTTAAGAATTTGCCTTTGTAATATTTTTACCCTTGCCAACTACCAAATATTTAAGTCCCTTTTAATGTTAAAATTATCTGATAACGATTTTAACGCCTAAAATTTACATAACAATGCTACGAAAAAATATATACACGTACTTTTAATTAAAACTACGACACCTATTTACTTTAAACTTGAGGTATTCAGATACCAGTGTTTGTACACCCGTCATCAAAAGTATACGCGTTAGATCCAAAAATCATGTGTTCGCTATATTTTTATGGACTTTTAGTCATAACATTGTTAGTTTTATTCTTATATGACAAGTACAAAAGATCAACTATACTCGTTACTAAAATTCCAGGAGAAAGAAGATGGCCAATTGTAGGGAATGCGCTCAGTTACATAAAATCACCCGGTGAGTTGTATACTTATTTATTAAGTTAACTTATTTTACAAATTTTCGAAAGGGTATATATTCCTTGGATAAAATACATGGATAGTTACAAAAGCTTAGATAGCTTTTCACAATATGTTACAAGTAGCTTATCTACTAATCTTTAGAGCCAATTTAATTTGTAAAATGTCAAAATTTGGATTATTTAAATATTTTAAATATAACCTACCCTAAATAAACTCAGCTTGTGTTTTTGTTATTTTTAGAGGAGCTTTTCAAGTATATGCGTGCACATTGTAAGAAACATGGTTACATATACCAAATCCATATTATCAATATTCAAACTGTATTTTTGGTGGATCCAGAACTTATTGAGGTATTTTTTGTTTTTTTTTTTTTTTTTTTATTTATAATAATTAAAATAATCATAGTGCAGTGGAATAGCGCCTACTGGGGGGATCGAGTTATATTCATTTGTTCTGGACAAAAAAAAGCGCAAGTTTATTTTTCCACATAACAACTACAGAAAGTAGAAAAAAAACACACAAAAAAAATACATAAATTTATTGTAGATATTATAACGCGAACGTGAATTAATATTAGTATGTAAACACAAAACATTAGTAATAATGAAAACATTATTATATTAAACATTAGTAATAATGAAAACATTATTATATTTGTATTGTATAAAAGCATAATAATCTTTCATTCATTATTATGTTTGTGTATCCCGCACTCGCAAGGAACGCAAAGGGGACTTGGGAACCGAGTGTTAAGACACTCCTTTCCACTTCTGTTCCCCACTTTCCGCCGAATTTGAGGCATTGCGTGTTGAGTGGTGGTACTTAACGTTGTGCTTTGTCTTAATACCAGAGGGAAGAAATGCAAACATATAAGAAAACACTAGGCTAAAAAAAATAGATAGGCCAAATAATGTTTTCACCTGAAATATTTTACCTGACCAGATAAAATTGTAAGGATCGACAATAGCTAGTTTCGTAAAAACTCACACTGCAAATAGATCATACAGAATCACAAAGTCCTTTTTCAGTCCTATGTTTTTGAAACACTGCTGTTCTAGAATTAAGACAAATAAAAAGAATAAAATATGTAGATATTTTGAGCGTATCCTAACCGAAACATTGAAAATATTTAATAGTTTTCTATTTATGAGAAGATAGATGATAGTCCTTAAAATAGATATATAATTTAAAAACATTCTGTTATAATATAAATCAACCAAGCTAAGCATTCGTGCTTACCATACTACAAGCAGAAAAAAAAACATTGATTTATTTCGTAGATAAGTATGTTAACTGGACTTGAAAATTTGACTGGTATTTAATAATTGATCTATGAACCACCGGTGACAGCGCGGTCACACGTGTACTACTCGTATAAATTGTAAAACTTTAACATTTTTTTAATAATTAGGCAGAACCTTAAAATACTCTTCTTTGTTTAGAAGTACCCTTGTATATAATTTTAAATTATTTTTTTGTTCGCTATTTAATTTATATTTAAAATGTTTCTTTTAGTTTCTCACATTTTTTTTCTGTAGGTCGTATTGTCTTCACCTCGTTATAACGACAAAAATATTCCTTACACATTTCTACAGCCATGGTTGAATGAAGGACTATTAATAAGCAACGGTGAGTACACACAACATTTCAAAATAAATATATTGCTTCCATATGTGTCTACGTATTCGTTGTGTTTTTATTTTTTTTAAATATCACTGTTATTTTTTCTATTTTTTCAAAACAATGAGTAATTTGTACACTTTTTTAAATTATATTACAAAAGTAATTATTTATATAATTATATAATTATAACAAAAGTAATAAGTAAATAATTATTAATTAAAGAAACTAATTATAATTTTGGAATGTGCAAAAAAATCATATTCGTAGTTCGAGTTTTTGCCTTCTGCAATACTTAAAAAAATGCTTTAATGACCATTATTTTTTCTTCTAATGAATATTTATCGACTAGCAATCTCGTGCGAACATTTTGCACAGTATTAGAATGAAACATCGTATACATATTTATTACATTGTTTTATTTGTTTTTATCATTCAGCCGTTTTTACGTGTACTGCTGGACATAGGGCTCTTAATTTTATTTACTTTAGTATAATTAACAAAGATCCATATAGTTTTATTGTTGAACTCAAGGTTGAACCCAAAATTTAATTGTAAAATAGATGAGAGTATTAAGCTTTTGGCTTAGGCTATTAATAATTAAGAAAAAATATTATAGATTAACCTGTTTTTTTACGTATAACATGGGTGACGAATTTTGACTTTTGTAAAAAAAAAAATATAATATTTATCTTGTTTCTTTTTATTTCTAGACATAATATAAGTAGTTCTAGCTTAGAAAGATTCTTCGATTACCTTTTTCTATTGAGAGAAGAGTAATTAAAGACCCAGTCCCCTAATGCTTGCTAGCGTACTCTAAATAAATAACAATGATAATAGTAAATGGAGCGTTTATTTCAGAGAAAAAAAAGTAAGGAAGTTGTTACTTCTCTTAGTTCGTATGTTCATATTTCCTTTCAGCTTCACGCTGTATCCCGCACATGGCAGGAGAGGCAGGGGGAACTTGGGAACCTAGTGTTAAGACACTCCGTTCCACTTCCGTTCCCCGTTTTTCGCCGAATTTTAGGCATTACGTGTTGGGTAACGGAACTTAATCCCGCGTTTTGCCTTGTACCAGAGCGGAGAAATGAAAAAAAAAATATTTAAGTTAAAAATATGAAATATTTCCTCGAGTCGAAACGAGCTCACAACTTGTCGCTTACAGTCACACACTGGTGCCGCTGCGCAACGACATACCTCAATGACAAAAGGCCAATGTTCATTTAATAATTCAATTAAACGAATCAGCTGAATTTAGTTGCTAAGGCCCTGAAACAAAGCCGATTGCTTCAAATCCAGCTATTTCATAATAAATTCTAGGATACCAATGAACATGTGATAAAGTTAAATGGTTACCGTGCCTTGTGACTGTTTTTATATTTATAGGGAAGCTTGGGTTCACTTTATCTAGTTCGACTCTACCTGAGCTGTCGTTGCAAAAACGTTTGACGCCTTGTATATTCTGTGTTCATTTCCAATTGTTTCACACTTTATCTCATTTACCGTTTTAACACTTTACCACACAAAGCTTTTTGATTCAATGAAAGTAATATATTACCACAACATTTTCCATTTCAAATTCAGTGAGTAATTTGATGTAGGTAGACGATATACGTAGAGACAATCGTTTTGTAATGCTTAAAAATAAAGATTGTATAACAGTTATTATTATAGTCATTGTTTAAAAACAATGGTAATTTTGAATTAGTAACATTTGGTTTTTATATTAGAAAAATATATCATTATGGAGTTTTTCAATTAAGTTTGTTTACTTACAGGTCAAAAGTGGCATCATCGACGAAAATTATTGACAAAAGCATTTCATTTCAGCGTTTTAAAAAGATATTTCAATACATTTGTTGAAAAAACCGACAACTTTTTGGCATTATTACAAAAATATGACAACAAAGAACAAGTCGATATAGGACCTTTAATCACCTTTACAACAATTGGAATTATGTGTGGTATTAAGTTGATATATTTATTGGTATTTAGTTCTTATTAATAAAACAAAATATGAAGAAGGACAAAAAGCTTAGTAGAAAGTAATGTTACCATTCATTCTTTTTTTATATTCGTTTCTATTCATAGATTTTTAAGGCTGCAGAAACCAAAGCCGTCGTGCGCCGTCTGCATTAATGAAATTAAAATAATTCGATGAGTTGTTTCTTCAAAAGAACAACAGAGTCATAAGATCTACTAATATTGAAGAATAAAACTGTTATGATAGAATTTTTCTCACCAGGTTAAGTGTGTACTGTGGTCGCATACGCAAGCTTGTTTACGGATATGCAAACATTTCAGTACAACACACAGTATTTAGTTGATTCTTTTTATAAGAGTGAATTAATTACTGACATTCTCAAAAAACAATATCTTAGGGACTACTTTATTCTATTAATAATCAAATGTATCGTCATCTTGTTTCAATATTTGAATTCGATGTAACTGTAATTAAAAGGATATACAAATTTAAAGCAATTAAGTGTAACGTTTACCATTAATTCATAACAGAAACTGCAATGGGCACAACGGTGCATGAAGAAATGGAGACTGTTGCAAATAAATATTGGAAGGCAATAGACGTTATAGGTGCATCTGTGTCGGCTCGGATTCGTAGACCTTTTTTACACAATAATTTCTTATATCAATTTTCAAAATTTGGTAAAGCGGAAAAAAAAGCTCTTCAAGACGTACATCTATTTACAAGGAAGATTATTGATGAACGAAGAAAATATTTAAGAGAAAATCATATTAGTGATTTTGGTGGTGATGAATATTATGGGAAAAACGGCAAATTAGCAATGTTGGATTTACTTCTTCTGAACGAACGACTAGGAAATATTGACGAGGATGGTATTAGAGAGGAAGTTGATACTTTTATGTTTGAGGTAATTTTAATTATTTCGTTAATTGAGACTATCGTGATGCAGTGGTATAACGTCTGACTGCAAATGCAATAGTTATTATTTTAATGGCCTGTCGTGGCGCAGCGGCACACCATTGTGACCGTAACCGACAGGTTCTGGGTTCGATCCCCAGTCGAGGAAATGAAATATTTAATATTTTACAATTTAAATATTTAATGTTTCAATTCTTCGCTCTGGTAATAAGGCACAGCGCGGCGTTGAGTTCCGCCACTCAACACGCAATGCCTCAAATTCGGCGGAAAGTGGGGAACGGAAGTGGAACGGAGTGTCTTTACACTAGGTTCCCGGGTTCCCTCTGCCTACCCTGCCTCGTGCGGGATACAGCGTGAAGCTGAGTATTATTTTAATCCCAGCTCTTAGAAATGAATTTTCATATTTTCTTATCATTGCAATGATTTTTACAGGGGCACGACACGACCGCACAAGCACTAATTTATATGATAATGTTGATTGCTAATGAAACAACAGCTCAAGTAAGTCTGGTTTTGATAAATGAACTATATTTTTTGCGCCTAAATTTTCGATTCTATTAATATAATATACCATAACAATACAAATTCATAACAATATATTCGTATCTAGGATTCATATACAAGGTAGTCTTATAACAAATAATAAAGTGGAGATCAAATATAGATTTTTAAAATTTGTTTACTATATTATTTTAAAATTATGATTTTACAGTGATTTTAGTAGTGAACATGATGCTGGCAGTAAATCTACTTGGCTGTCAGTGTTTCTTAAATATTTTATATTTGCTCTTACTAAAATTTACCTATTAGCTATATAAAAAAAGTTTGGAAAATAGCAAGAATGTTGTTAAAACATATTTTACTATTTAGATAATATATTTTATTATTTACCACTTAGGATAAGTGGTTACTTAAAATACATAAGAAATACGATATTAGCTTTCCGATTAAGTTTAAATTGCTATACATTAAACAGTTATCAAAAATGAAAAATGACACCGAAACCCTTCGATCAACTATTCACTTGATTAAAGGTTGCATACAAATACGGCTAAAAAAAATGACACCAATCAATTTTATAAACACAAATTCGAAATATTTCTACACAGACTTATTATATAAAATAATTAATTAATATCCAAGCTTTTAAGCGTAAAGTTCAGTTTAAACTAACGCGTAATGGATGGATGAATGGTTTTACTCCGCAATATTATGGTCGTAAATTTTTTGTCCGTACGCTGTGGATGCAAGAAAATAAAGTGTATTTTAGTAATAAATAACGCCTAAAATTCTAGTAGAATTTGTTCTTCTATCTATTTTAGAACTTTGTGCTTGTAGTGTATGTTTCTATCAGAAAATGTAATATATAAGTCATGGATATGCTATTTTTAAGGAAGATTTAATTTTCTTAAGACATTTATTAAGTTTATGTAAATTCATTTTATTGTAAGTAAAACCTAAAATACGTATATCTAAATAAAAAATAGTTTTTAAAATTCAATATAAAACTCAACTACTCCTTGCATTGCTTTGTCCAGACCAATTAATATTCAAAAAGGTTGGTTGTAGTGTGGCGGCAAGTACTGACTAAACGGCAAAATATTTGTAATTAATTGTTTAATAAATATTTTTAAGTACTATAAAGCTAATTTTGAAGTGTACTTACCAAGAGAAAGACATTCCTAATGAAAGCATAGCATAATTTTTCGGTGTTTATTTACGCAGTTTTTAAAAGCACTCTAAGGCATTTCGGCATCGTCGCTCGTTGGCTATAGTTGGACTGTACTAAAAACGAATAAGAACACAATTTTGTTAGTGCTCTTATTTCTCGGACTGTTTTTGGGACTATGACCGACTTGTCTATGAATAGGTGATCAAAGCAGAAACCTCATAATGATTTTCAAACCTATTCAACGATAGCTCTGGTTTAATGATTTCTGATGGACGAGACGAGTCGATTGACGTTAGAACTATGTACATCAAATCTGGGCACTCTGGTCCTGGTCTGGTTACATTTAAAAAAATTAAATATTTAATATTTTCATTTCATATAAAGAAAATGCATAAATACAACCAAAAGCATAAATTTGTAAAGTTTTCTTTTTCTAATATGCCAATAATGTCGATAATCGGGATATTTTCCTCCATTTATATTAATATGAACAATATCTACTTTTAAAGGTTTTAGATTCTAGATCTACATAAGTAGGAGTACCCTAAAGATTTTAACCGGTTTTATATAATATGAAAAAAAAAAAACGGTGCATGAACTGAATAAAAAATCATAAAAAATATATTTATTGGGTAATGGATTAAAATATGAATTATAAAATTTCTTTAACAATTTTATTTTATATAATGTTAGTGTTGTCGTTTAAATCAAGAAATAAAGTTGCTCCTATTTTTTTGAGGCCTTGGACAGCTATCCACCAGCCATCCATCATTGCTGATCAGATTAATGAACAATACAAAATTCTTGCATTATTTATGTAAGAACATAAGATGAAAAATTATAAGGGATACAAAACAATAAATATATTAAAACACTATGTCACGCTAAGTCATTAATTATATTAAATAGGAAAAAAATCTAATAGATGAGAATGTATTCTTACGACAAAATAAAAGATGTTTTCTTTACATTTCTTAAATATATTAAAAGAAAAAAATAATTTACTGTTGTCACCACAATTTCAGAATAAGATATATGAAGAATTGATTAGCATATTTGGGGATTCACAACGAGCACCGACTATTGAAGATCTTAATCAGATGAAATATTTAGAGTGCTGTATAAAAGAATCATTGAGACTTTATCCAAGCGTACCTGTTATTCTTAGACAAATCGCTGAAGAAATAACTCTGGGTAATAACACTCAATATTTATCTCATTTATATTACAGTATTAGAACAACATAAATGCATAGTATGACTGCTATTCATTAATTAAAACTGCTGCCTGTGCTGTTGTTGAGGTTTTTGTAATTTTGTACTTTTATTTTCACTTACAAAACTGTACAGAATAATTATAAAGCAACTAATGTTGATATAAAAATTGAAGCTTCCAATTTTTCTCGACCTATGCTTCCAATATACTTCTGAAAACATATATTTTCATATATTGCAATGAATAAAATACTCTACATGAACAAATAAAAATGTAAACCACGAAACCGCCAAAAAGATAGTTTTAAATTAAGCATTTTCATCTAAGTATTAAAACTTAATCATGCCCTAAAAATTAAGTACGATTATATTTTTTTAAACCTCTAATTTATTCTTTTTAATCTTGCCATAACTTATTTACTAAAAATATCAAATGTAAAAGTAGGTAGGCAACTGTTTATTTTAATTACAAGCTAATATTTGATTCAATCTACTTACTGTTAAAAATATTTTTAGATAAATATACGATACCTTCAAATACTCAAATATGTATACCAATATTTGACTTACATCGACGCGAAGATATTTATCCAGAGCCCGAAAAATTTATTCCTGAAAGATTCCTCCCTGGGAATAGTGCAAATCGGCACCCATACGCTTATTTACCATTTAGCGCTGGACCTAGGAACTGTATTGGTAAGTTTAACAAGACGTTTAATAACTGCCCAACGTTTCAATAGTTATTACAAGACTTTTTGGATAAAACGCATCCAAAAAGCTACGTAATACTACCATAACCTAATCCACCTTCAAATAAAGTGAACATTTGAAGATTTTAACAAATATAATAAATACTAATAGATAAGGAAACAAGTCGCAATAAAAAACTGAAAACAATAAGACTAAACCTTTTAAATATACAAAATTTTAAGAGCTTATAAAAACTATCTACCTCTTAATTATAGCTAAGTTTCTAAACTAATGTTAAATACGAGTAGAATACTTATCTAAGACATTTGGAATCAAAGTCACGTAACATGCATTTTTTAGGTTATTAATTTATCGCTGGGCATGTCACGTTACATTGAAAAACCAATATCGTAAGTGAAATATTCAGTAAGCAAATAAACGAAATTCAAGCTTAAGCATAAAAAATAAACATCTCGAAACGATTAACTCCGCTGATTTTGTGTTGGTCAAAAACAGGAACAGATAGAATAGTACCCTACCTACTGTCGGTACCGGTGATGTTTCTTTGTGAGAGTTTCTTTTCATTTTTTACGTTTTATTTTTCTTAAACCGGATTAATTTCGTATACTTGATTAGATGAACTAGCGATAATTGTTTCTCAATTAACAAATAGCTATATATATAGACAAACGCCTTGTCAATCTACCTGTGAACATAAACTACTACAGTGTTCGAAACATCAGATTTCCAAAACTCTAAATATACACTATTAATTCGCTTTAGTTCCATTTAAATTTTATTTATTATTTTTCTTTCGAATATTTCAGGTCAAAAATTCGCCATGCTAGAAATGAAAACATTTGTATCAAGTCTGTTAAGACGATTTCGTCTAGAAGCTGTAACGAAACCATCTGATTTGATCTTCCGAAACGATATTGTTTTACGAACTGTAGGTCAACCAGTGTACGTGAAATTTCATAAGAGAGAATAAAGTTTATACACAGTCACTGGTTAATAAAAAAATCGTAGTAAGAAACTTATAGAAATTTTAACATAGCGGAAAACTTGGACGTTCAAGAGACGACATTTTTTATAGTGTTTTTAATCATAACTGTTGAAACTCTGTCACTGGCTGCTTTAAAAGCTGTTCGAATCGACTATAGATAGTTGATTCGAACAGCTTATTAGTTAGCGTTATATTAGCATAGCGTATAGCGTTAGTTTTATTTTAATAAATTTTTAGTATTATTTTAATCGATTTTTTAATACTATTCCATTGTAATTAGATTAATATTTACAAATAAATATACAATAAATAGATAAAAATTGAGATTTGCAGTTTTACTATCGACCATGTGTGAGACAAATAAAGGATTTTATCTCCATGATTCTTATTATGTCAAGTTGAACATTCTTATATTAATTTACTAAAATATAACACATGTGATTTAAAAAGGGCGAAGGGCGACAAGGAAATAACCTTTTACTGTCTATATTCTTTATATATAGAGGTAAAGCCCGGATAGTCAAATAAAAACAATTATAAAAACTTTATATAGTATTGTTTTTTCTAAATGCGGATTTGTTTAACCGCAATATTAATTAAATGAAAACTGTAAGTTGTCAAATTTTCAAGTGAAACTGGTAATTAATTATGGAAATTATAATAAATATTAAAAGTAAATCTAATCTGTACAAGCTTTTACATATTAAAACAATATATAAAAGTTTGTAAAGATTACATTTGGCAAGACGTATGTTACATGTTACTTATAATATTGAAAGAAATTATTTACATGAAGTATAAAACATAGTGTGTGTGTGTGTGCGTGTGCGTATTTGTGTTAAAATTTAAGAACGTTCTTATTTCATTTAAGACACTTTATTATACAATCTGTAATTTTTTAAATTAGATTTTTTTTGGAAGAGACAATTTTTTCACGCATGTTTACAATGTGTATTTCATGTAAATTTTAAAATAATACGATAACATACATTCAACATTTTATTTTGTAACATAACTGTTGTGTGATATATATTTGTTTATTTTAAGCAGTAAAAAGATGTTTATTTAAAATGAATATTATGCTAAATCGTTTCAAACTTAAAAGGACATCAGGGTCTCTGTGTCTTCCATAAAGATTTCAATTTACATGTTATATAGTAGTTACAGCCATATTTTTATTTTGAATGTTATCCTCGTTTTTCTTTTATTTTTATTGCATATTTTAGTAAATTAACTTAAAACTTAACATTTCTTATGAAAATGTGGCTAATGTAAGAACACTTAGGCAATTGCCTGTCAAAAACTGTGAAAACCCAATAATATAGGACGATGACCACAAAGGACACTTAGATGCTGAAGTTAGGGAATTGTAATACACTTATATACCAAGAAACATAAAAGCTGTCATGAAAATCACTTCAGTGTATATAAAAGTTGCAGAGTTTGAAGTGTGAAATAACAATTTCTAAATTACATATTAAAAGTTGTTGAAACCACCCGAAACAATCTTCCTCAAACTATAGCTCTTGTGAAAAAAAGTTAGTGTGGGAATTTTTGTCGTGAATTTTCAAGGGATAAGTTATGACAATTAAATGAACAGTAAAGACATGCATTTAATAAAGATTTTTTTTTGTTGCATTCAGTAAGAAACGTGTTCAAAAAAATAAACACATTTTATTGTTTTCATTTCAGTGTGCTACACTTATCGGCTATGATAAGCAAGAAGAATGAACCCGCAGAAAGATTCTGTTGTTTACATGAATCAGTAGTGTTAAATGTGCTCCATGATCAATTAAATTTTTTGAACTTTTACTCCTCTGTTATTAATTTATCACATCGCGTCGGTATACTTCAGTTAAAACCTAGGCCCATACTTGTCGGCTTTTCTAGTTTAGAGTTGAGGAATTTAGTATACAATACCAAAAACTAAACTTAAGTGAACTTAAAGGTCGAGTAGTTTAATGTCAGAATTTTTAACAAAAATAAGACAAGAAATCTTTAGTGCAGCCAAAATGCACTTTTATATTTGGAATTGCTGCTCAACTGCCGAACAAGAGCCACAAAAAAGTTTTGACATTAATGGAACTTTAGCTTCTTATCAACAAGTACCCTCGGTCAACTGATTTCCAAGGTCTTAACAATTTTTCTTTAAATAATGTGTTTTCTCTCTTACATAATGTGTTTTCTGTTATATTTTACTATATAGTTTACTAAAACTATATACCTATTACTACACTGTACTTGTTTTAAGATTTACTTTATTGAGTTAATAATAATTCTTAAATATTGTACCTAAGTAGGTTATGTAATACTAGGCTATTATCATTTTATATTAAAAACATTAACATAGTTTAAGAACGCATCACTACATGATGTTGTTTTATTACGGACAATTGCTATGAAATATGTATTTTATATATATTTCACAGCAATTGTCCGAATAGGATACTTATTCTAGCATTCTTATGCGTGTTTTAATATCTTTCTATTTATAGTAACACTAAAAATAACACTATATATACTTTATGTATATAGCTACTTTTATATAACAAAAATTATATTTATGCGATTTTATTAATTTGTTAAAAGAGTATAATGCAAATAATCATAGCATTTTTATTTTTTCCATACTGCAGAGAAAGTGTTAGGTTTTTGGTGCGTATCTTGTATGTAGGTAGATAGATATTCTTTTTTACAAAATGGATGAATTAATTATGTAAATGGTACCGAATCTTTACATGTCCATTAATTAGACTTGAAAAAGCGACGCAAATATATTACATGTCGTTGCCTCTCGACGGTATCTAACTGAATTTCTTCTTTTAATGATTTTTTACCGTTATTTAAAAATTTACTGCAAAATGTGATGCACACGGTCCTTTATCTGTACCGGAGATCTATTCATATTTTAAAGTAGGTAATTTATCGCGAACCAGCACCATGTTATTTATTTATTTTTAGTAACATAAAAATTGAAAGCTATCCCACTAATTACGTTTGCGGCAGTTGAGAGGTTGAAAAAAAAACCGAATAATTATTAATTATTTATTAATTATATATTAATACAATAATTACTTAAAACTAACGACTGCTTTAATCGAAGTGGGAATAAAGAGTGATCTAAAAAATATTACAATTAATAAAGTAAAATTAAAACAATGGGGCATTGAAAAGCTAATACGGGGAACTCGCGCGGTGGTCGCGTGGGAAGATTCCTTCAGTTTGGTCCGTCAGCATATTCGTAGGATTAGGGTTACGTAACTCCTCCACCCCTAGAAAGGCAACTATTTTAGAGAAAAAGTTGCCGTAGTACTTGCTTCCATTAGATTCTCTGGGTTACCTCCGTTTTCTAAAATTTCTTTTTTTCTTTGCAGCCGTTTTATTATATTTTTTTGTATTGTAATAAAATAATGAGTGCACCTGCACCGAATAATATTGCGTATACTGATATGGTTGTATGATAAATTGTAGTATATTTTTCGTGTTCAATGTGTAGCGGTGACTGTATCATAATTTTATCCTTGAGTCTATGGAGTCCATTAATATTCATAGATGATATGTTAATAGTTGTATCTAGGTGAGCATTGATCCTTGTAGAAGATTGACTGTAGTTAAGTGACAAGATTCTTCTAAAATTTGGTTAAAAATTAGCTTGTGGATGCAATCAGAATTTGTACGAATCAGATGATTGAGTTCCATTTCGCAGAGATACCAGCTGCTATGTTTCTGGCATTCAGCCTCTATGTACAAGAATGAATTCTCGTTAGTTGCAATGAAAGGGGAGGATGGGATGAGAGCCTGTGATTTTTTATTAGGAACTACTGCTAATCTATTATATAAAAGAATCTCTTGAGAAATAATAGTAAATCGAAATAGAAAAGGAGCTGGTTGAATTATATTATAATAAACTTGTCTATCGTTGAACTTTATACGCCTACATTAATCATAGAGTGGTGCATGCTTGATGCATGTATAAAACCTAAACTATTTTCTATCCTTAGTAATTCGTTCATTAAATCGTCTATGTTTTTAGTTAATATTACTAATAGTTGGGAAAATTTAGCATACTTAATTAAAGTAGAACCATTATTAATTTTTGTAAGAAAGTATCAAAAGGTACTATTAATGTTACTTTGATTTTCTACTTATTGAATTTAATATGGTGCCCCTACAATCTAAATCTAAATACAGTCTAAATTATTTTTTTTTCTACTAAATTAATATTTCTAATTTTATGTTTACCCTATATATTATATCTATATAACCGACGAGCCTGCTTAGATAGAGGCTCTCGGGTCCTAGAAGTTTTAGGATGAAAAATTTTGGTGACTTATGAATAGGCTTAGGTCTAGGAAGGAGCAACACGAGAACGATTCTTATGTACTCACATAAACTGCATTATCTGGTCTCTTCTCAGTTGAATCGATTGCTGGATTCCACTCCCGGCTACCACAGGTCCGTAGATTCTGGATTCTCGTACGGTGCTTGATAGCCACCCGGGCGGCACGCGACGCGATGATAATTATCGAATAATTAATTTAAACCGATCGCGAACCGGCCCGCGAGAATCCTACCGACTGCGCCAATTACGTTTGCGGCAGTTGAGAGGTTGAAAAAAAACCGAATAATTATTAATTATTTATTAATTATATATTAATACAATAATTACTTAAAACTAACGACTACTTTATTCGAAGTGGGAATAAAGAGTGATCTAAAAAATATTACAATTAATAAAGTAAAATTAAAACAATGGGGCATTGAAAAGCTAATACGGGGAACTCGCGCGGTGGTCGCGTGGGAAGATTCCTTCAGTTTGGTCCGTCAGCATATTCGTAGGATTAGGGTTACGTAACTCACTGCTTCCCTGCGGGTTTATTATTATTATTACACAGTAGACCAAAGTTCTGTTTCGGTTTCGGCCAAAAATTCTAGTTTCAGCCATAGTTTCGATTCCGGCCTGAAGATAGAAAAATAAAAAATGAAAATAGCCGAAACTTTTGGCTGCGTTAAAACTCGAGTAGTATTCAACTATAGTTCCCACCACTCCCGAGCGCCGCCACTCGACTAGTTCACCTTTTTCATCCTTGGAATCTGTTTTTAATTTGCAATAAACTATAATATGAATAAAAACTTTTTATAAAAACTTTAAATAATTGCAATAAAAACTTTAAATAATTGCAATAAACTATAATATGAATAAAAACGGAATTTTATACATCCTGTTAAAATTTCTGATACCGCGGTATTTAACTTCATAAACAAATGTTAAGAATATGCTAAAATAAATCATATAAATTATAATTCCTTAATATAAGAAACTAATGTCTGACCAAAACAGTTTTTTCACCTGAAACTTAAAGGGAACTTTCGGCTCCGCTCTTAGTTTCGGCCGATACCGAAACTGAAAGTTACTTAAACATATTTAAAATTTCTATTGCGTACTGAAATCTAATGCATTTTAATATTTTTACACATTTATTTGCATATTCTATTTAGACAGATAATTAAGAAGAGTTATAATAAACAGAAATTATATTTCAAGCGATTCTGAGTGCAGTGAGCGAGTTGTATGAAGATCAAAATGAATGATCAGACTGAGTGAGTTGTATGAAGATCAAAATCCAAATGTTGTTTTTTCAATTAGGCCATTACAAGCACTTTTGAATTATCAAGTTACATGAATTACTTACCGTAGGACTGACACTACAGATTTTTCTGTACAGGAAGCTACCACCTGCTCGGAAGGCGAGTCAGCTAAAAAGAGCCAGCAAGAAACTCAACAGTTGCTCTTTTCATATTTGTCTCTTTTAATCTTATCTTTTCTCTTTTAATATTTGAATATATCTTTTCTCTTTTAATATTTGAATAATATGAAAATAAAAAAAATTAAGTTTAAAATCACTTGTGGTATTTTATTTTATACGTACTTTATGTACGTTTACCATGTCCCATAAAAGATTTACTAACTTTTTGAAGACGAAAATAGGAATGATCATTTTGTTTTTAATTCTTGTATTAATATCATGTATATCACTGTTCTTTAAATTATTGTGAATATTTTTAAAATAACATATTATATATAAACTTTAATTAAAATACTAACAGTTTGCCTTCATTAAAATACTAGCCTAGTAATGCAACCGTATGTATCTCTTTTTTTTTAATCCTCATAGGGATTCCCGAGCTCCCGTGCTTTAAATGGTTCTAACTACTTTGTTTTGAATTACGAATATTTCGTGGTTCGACATCTGCATGTATTGATGTATTGATCCAAAATCATATTCCATAGGACAATATACTATAACAATAGCGAAATTACACTAGCCGTGCAGTATCAAGAACCGTAAGCTGCCTCACTTTTCTAACAGCGTAATCTGCTTAGTCTGCCAGCAAGAGAAGATCTCAAACAACTTTTAAGTTAGTCTTAAGAATATCGCGGTATCGGAAAATTGTAGAGACTATAAAATTCCGGATATTTTTTGTCGTTTTATAGTTTGTTGCAAATTAAAAACAAATTTCAAGATGAATAAGGTGAACTAATCGGGTCCTAGGCGCTTGGGAGTGGTAGGTGAGTGAGTACTATAGTTGAATAATAGTCGAGTGTCAACGCAGTCGAAAATTTTGACTATTTACTAGCTAAAATTTGAAACTATGGCTGAAACTAGAATTTTTGGCAGAAATTGAAACTTAACTTTCAGTCGATCACTAAAAAACACATTAACTGTGTTATAATAATCATAACAAACACAGGGAAGCTGTTGGGGAGTGATGTCCTCACAAATCCGAGTCCTCCAGAGGGGAATTGTAGTTTATCTCCCGCCTCTGATTTGTCTTTATTGGCCGGCAAGAGCTATATGCTCGAAAGAGTAGAAGTGCTCAATCTGCGTAATAACGGGGAAACCCGCTCAAAAGAAACTGGTGCACACCTGTCTCCCAAAGTCACCCGCTTTGTGGGGGCCCCTTCAATAGCAGGCGAGTCACTGTCTATCAACCATTCAATTTCAGACGCTAAAACCGCGCACTTTCGTTCCATGAGAATCTAAGTTTTTTAAAGTACACATGAATGATGAAGCCGAATATCTTGAATGGTGAAGCTGTACATCCTGTTAATTCTACGGTAAAATACCGCATCACTATTGACTCTAAAGTTTGTTTTAAGTCCAGGTTGCAGAGGTTGTACATGTGCTTCTGCCCGATACAATTTTTCACCAGGGCGTCTGAACTCGCACGTAGCAAGTTAGTGTCTTCACCGGCTCAAGGTGAAGGCCTGTCTGGTGGACCTAGCGCGGTTTGGAGCGATCGATAGTGGCGGCCTAAGTACTTATTAGCTGCCGCAGCTCGGGTACATGCCTGCTTAGCATGAGAGCCGGGAGCTAGACTCGGATCCAATCTAGCCGATTGTAGGTTCAGGTTAGACCGCGAGACGCGCGTCGGGATGTCAGTGGGCCTAATACAACTCACAACAAGTACTGGAAATTAGTTCAGCTGCTCTGGCATCCTCAGCGAGGTGAATCACGAGCATGCGGGAGGTAAGCGTGCCTACAGCTCTAACGCCTATCTGGAAAAAGACGTCGCCTGATCAAAGATCATCTTCCATCTGGTTGGAGGTTAAAGGTTACGTGGGACGTTGCGTTCCCCTAGAAGTACTACCACGAGAGTGGTGGGAGCCAGACTACTCTTATGATTCCTGACACTGGGGTAAAACCCGGTGGCAGGAATACTGGCCCTCCTGGTGTGAGGTTGGTACAGGAGGACAGTATAACACAAACGGTTAGTCTCTTTAGTACTACGTCAAAAACCATATTGAGAATCTGATGGTATTCGAAATCGTTCTAAATTCATCGTACACTGAAACACACTTTAGCGAGATGAGTGATTGTAGGACCTTGGCACAGTACGCTCGTATTAAGGTCAGTAAGAAGAAGAAGAGTAATTATAGGAACAACATATTTACTTATGAAAATCTGTTACAATACGCACTTTTCACTATATAACTTTAACCTTATTAAGTATCACTTAGGACAAGCCAATGCTAGTGCTATTGCGTTGTGAATAATCCTTAACTCTGACTTGAGGTGTTTATATACCCCAAGTCTAACGGAAGTTCGTCACATTTTAATTATAATTTACAATAAACAGTTTCAGTGCTGCCACCACGTATAACACATTTTATTTATGACCTAAAATTATTAGTTATGGTATAACTTTAAGATTACACACATTCAAACTGTATTAAAATTTTGAACGAAGCAGGATTTGAACCCGCGCCTCTGGAAAACCGTTCCAGCGCTCTGACCAACTAAGCCATTAGTTCGTATTAAACATATTATTTGTGTTTAAATTACGATCATTTCATTAATAAAAGTATTTATAATTTTTATCCTCACTTCCTGCAAAAGTACAACTAATAACTTCCCATTATATATAAGCACTAAGCTATTTAATTTTTAATCACTAGTAAAATATTCAATTCACAAAAGATATCTGATGATTAATGTTTTTTATTTATAATTTACCCGTAGTAATGTCATAACACATTTTATTAATAACTGTTTCATTGATCATAATAACATCAATTCTTGTTTTTATTTCATAATTTATACTACCGCTTAGACTTATTGACGCAGGGAGTTACAAAAACATTTTTTTTTCATCTTTACTCTGTATCCCTAACATTGCATAGTAGCTAGAGTGAGTTAGTGAACCTATTATTGAGACATTCCGTTCCCTTTAAAGGGCTTTTATTCCCCACTTTTCGGCGACCGAGGCGTTGCATTTGGTGTGGCTATACTCAATGCTATTGTTCATTTAACAGCGTAAAAGATACATATAAATGAAAAGATCTACTTTTAACCTGAGAAATAAAATATTAAAATTACGATTATAAATATTTTTAGAAAAGAAATAAGAAAACTTGTTCTCCTTATACATTTATTACTCACTTCATTGTATGTAACTTCAAACATTTATTTCTCACTTCATAGTATTAAAAAATCTCCAAACTGCCATATGAAACAGTTTTACTGATTAACACAATAAAATCCATCAGATACTATGTGATTATTACAATTATGTTATAAGAAATATATTTTTATTTAAATTCATATTCTAAAACAAGTTCATAAATAAGAGATCTTATTCCAGAAATAAAATATATTTTAAATAAATTATTCTTATACTATCTTTAACGAAAATAACAAAATAATCGTTATCAACAAATAAGAAACTGCTCTAAGAAAGGTTATTTTACATTACGTCGGTAGAAACAAATAAATTTCATAAAATATGTAATTAATACTAATTATAAACAGGCCCGCCGCAAGCGGGCGTGCAAGGCGTGCACTGCACACGGGCGGCACGTCCATGGGGGCGGACAAACCGAGCGATTCATCATCGTCACGTCACATATTCAAAGTTCTTTTCATAATAAAGAATTATCCCTCTTACAGTATAAGAAATGTCATGGCATGGAATAAAAAGAGAGCCGTCAGCGTACGGCTCTAAAGTTTCAAGATAATTGAAGAAGTGAATCAGGCATTGACGGTATTGATTTGTTTAATATAATCGTTGCATTAAAATTGCATTTTACAGAAAATCTGAATAATGATCCAAAAAAAGGTTAACAGCTTGTTAACATTTTTATTTTTAAAGAGGAGTGTTAACCCAGCAAGCTTTTTGTATGAGGTTAGTAATGTATTAGATCGCATCATCTATCTCGTCAGGTGTTTTAAGGAGATCGTTATATCAATGCTTTCCTCAATGAATTCTCAGAGTTATCCCTCCTCAATCCTTGAGTTTATGGAACAAGATATGAGGCCTCTCGTAGCAAATAATGGATGTCGTAATAGTAAGGACACGCGTGTGTTTGTCGAATGTCCCATTATTATGAAGAAATACAGCATTTTTGGTGTTTTATTTGGATCTGTTATCCAGTAGGTTGGTTCTCCCGGTGATATACACTTGGGATTATTTCCGTCAAGGCGTAACTTTAATTGTCTGCCTTTAGTAATTGTAAGCCTTGAGCCTCCAGTATGTGTTTGGCGTCCACCACCAGCTACAAATCTTCCTCCCAGTGATGTAAAAATCTTCGTCAATTGGTAAAACTAAATTCATTAAATTTAGTTTCAACTATTGGCGAATAGTAGATTGCCGAAACGTTCAGTTGGCCACGGTTACCTTCCACTGCAACAGTGGTAACCTGGATGTGCTTTGTCCTATACTCCGGGAACACTTGATGTTCCATAGAATTTCTTATTACAATGGTAATATATCCTGTATGACCCGTTCCATCTGGATGATAAGTCACGTTGGTTAAAGTTTATAAAGATTTCTAAGCCATTCTTGTTCGAAGCAAAACCATTGATGTTCCAGGTCACCTCTCTTAGGTCAGTCATTTTGATATTTTATCAACAATAGTGACTATGAGGCTCATAAAAGTGCCCATTTGTTATAAAGACCATGTCGAATTCTTCCGACTGTTTGATTAGCAGTTCGTCTATTTTAATGTTTATACCGGTTGTAGTTGTTGGGTTATTTATTATATTTCAATATATCATAGTATAGTTGTAATTCCTGCAATTCTTTAAGATGTGGTGTGGGATAGTTTTAATTGGCGCTTCTCGTATTTTGCCTGGGATTCTTGCTATGCGACTTTTAAAGACCTCCTTGTAGACTTCACAGCCTTTATAGTTGACCGAATGTGCTCCTTAGCAGAGAACACATTATGCTGGTGTGTTACTTTCTTTCTTTGGGCAGTCTGTTGTTTTGTGTCCCTGGCCCCATTTTACTACTACGTTATAGGGTCTCATGCAGTAATTCTTGGAGTGGCCGTATTGTTGGCATCTTTGAAATTGCGGTAATGTTTTTTTTTTGTTTGGATCTTCATTTGACAGGCAGCATTTGGTGGTAGATATATTTAATATCTTTCATTTTTGTATTGTTAACTCTGGTTTCGATATTAACAAAAGAAGTTGAGATACTCCTGGTTCCTATTTTGAGTTCATAATTTTACCAAAGTCTTTGTTTCCAGTCTTTTCGATTGCTTCAACGGTTGCACTATGTGGAGTTGTATAGTGTAGATTTTTTAACGATCCTCTAGCAGCGTTGATCTTTTAAGTTAACAAAGTGTCTTTTAAGTACTTTATTTCGAACTAGTGTTATGACGTTTTTGTATAACGCTGTGTCCAAGTTATTCTTAATTGGTTTCTGTTGTGCATTATGTGTGGGTGGTCTGTAATAATTCTACGCTTAATAATATCTTCAATGCCGTGTAATATAATGGGTTGTAGCTTACTAGGCCGTTTTTCTCTTGGCTTTTCCTCAGCATCTTTAAGATTAAGGGGCAACACGCTAAATCTAATACTTGTTGTGATTTTTATAGGGAAGGCGTGTTTCTACCTTTTTCGCTTCTATCTACAGAGACTCTTAGTCTGTCAGTCTGATTGTTCGGACTTCAGGAGGTTTATTCTGCAGCATTGTATTTATTGTCGGTAAATAAGGTAGGTTCCCCAGCGACGAGCTTCTCGTTCTTGTAAACCGATTAAAGTGGAATACCAGTTGAACAAATCGTTTTGCAGTAGCAGTCTCTCGTACATAAGCCTGGTTACTCACTTCTGTAGTCTTCAGTAGCAAACTTCAAACCACGATGCCCGGATACCTCATGGCGCCGGGGGTTGGCCGAATCACATGAGAATCCATTTTTCTTATTATCCATAATTTTATATGAAAGATGGGAGGATAGCAGCAAGTGTTTCCCGAACACCTGCCCTCGGTATTTTTTAGTAAATTTGGTCATTTATAGTCTTCTATGACCAGTTTGATGGGTCACTTAACCGCTGCCCGCCGGCTGCCAAAATGACAATACCAATTTTGTTGATGACAATAATATGGTTTTACATTTGAATAAACAAAAATATTTTTCAATCAAAATAAATGTTATATATTTAGTTAAATGTTTTTCTCTCAGCATATAGTTATGTAGTTACGGGGCGGCACAATCGGTATTGCACGCGGGCGCTCTAACACCTAGCAGCGGCCCTAATTATAAATAGCACAAAATTGTTGAACATATTGATAGGAAAGTTTGAAGCTACGTCATCAATATAAATAATGTATCTGTATTTTTTTTTAAACAATAGAATATAATTTAGCACCATAGAATTCAAAATGTTCAAATAAAAAAATATTATAAGGCGCTGCAAACATCAGTTAATTAAAACATAATCGAAAACTAGTGTACAAAATAAAAAAAATGCTTAGTTACATCGTGCGAAGCCAGGTCCGGATCGCTCGCTGTTACTTTCATAAATATATAAAATATTTTTTTTTTAATCGTTATCATCATAACCACCCAACGTTACCATTTACGATACTCATTTTATTACATCCACAGTCAAGATAACGCGTCTGCGAAGAAATGAATTCGTTATTTATAACAACGTTTGTGTTGGTGTTATTATTTATAGTGCTTTTATATGATCGCTACTGTAGAGCCCGGAGACTTCTCGACAAAATTCCTGGAGCTGTACCTTTACCAGTCGTAGGCAATTCATACTACTTTTGGCGCTCACCAGGTAAAATCAGGGATTATATAAGCATACATATTGTACAATTACATTTTGATGGTTACGATTAATATTAATTTTTATAATAACATATTTATAGTTGAAATTTTTAAGTACATGCGGACTTTACATCGTGATATTGGAAGTATTTATAAAGTATATGCCATTAACGCTCGACTTATTGGAGTGGCAGATCCTGAATACGTTGAGGTAATCCTAATTTTATATTAAATTTAATGGTTTTTAGGTAATACCCAGAAAAATAAAAATAATCAAAATCAATCAGTGTTTGATATAATAGTATTTGTCAAGAAAATAATCTTATCATAATTTAGATTAAAATAATATTATCTCTTAAAATATGAATTATGTTTCATATTAAATTATTTATTTATATTTACTTTTAAATCAAATTCCTTGTAAAAAAAATAAAAACCTATATAGGTAACCATTATAAAAATCCTATATAAACTTGTTATAGCTCTTAAACTGTTTATTTCAGGCCTGTTGTGGCGCAGCGGCACAAGCGTGTGACTGTAAACGACAGGTTGTGGGTTCGATCCCCACTTGAAGAAATGGAATATTTAATATTTTGAATTTAAATATATATTGTTTTCATTTCCTCGCTCTGGTACAAAGCAAAACGCGGCGTTGAGTTGTGCCACTCGACACGCAATGTCTCAATTTCGGCGGAAAGTGGGGAACGGAAGTACAACGAAGTGTCTTAACACTAGGTGCCCAATTCCGTCTGCCTACCCTGCCATGTGCGGGATATAACGTAAAGCTAAGTAAGTAAGTTAGTAACTGTTTATTTAATTTTCATAACCAAGAACCAACGTGATCAAAAAGAATATCGATTAAAAAGACCGCACCCAAGTTGGTTCAGGAGATGCGGTGCTACAGACAGACACACAGACAGATAGAGAAATATATTTAATGTATTACAATCCTATACATATATAATATTTTATTTAAGGCTATTTTATCATCAATTAAATACAATGAAAAGGAACTCCCGTATACTTTTCTCAAACATTGGTTAAACGAAGGGTTATTAGTGAGTAATGGTACGTATCACGTTCATCATATAATAATATACACCTAGTAATTCATTTATTTATTTATTTATTTTGCGTTTTAAAAAGTTTTGTAAGCTTCGAGAATTATTAATTAATATATTCAGATGGTAGTCAACTTAAAATGAGTGAACACTTGTCTGAATAGTTCCCTTTTAAAATCATTAGATAATATTTACTATCCTAATATAATTATATATTTTAGGCCCAAAATGGCATCAACGGCGAAAACTTCTAACTCAAGCATTTCATTTTAATATATTAAAAAAATACACGACAACTTTCATTGAGCAAACTCAGAAGTTTTTGAGCTTAGTACAAGAACAAGTTGGTGAAGAAAAAACGGATGTGGTGCCATTGATTTCATCTGTCACATTACGAATTATGTGTGGTATGTTAGCAATTTGTACATATTACCTATGTTTTTTTTTTTAATTTAATTGTATATATATATATATATATATATATATATATATATATATATATATATATATATATATATATATATATATATATATATATATATATATATATATATATATATATATATATATATATATATATATATATATATAAATCCAATTCGAGGTAATTTTCATTTTCTTTGTTCTGGTATCGAAGCAAAGCTTTTCAATAGTTTCTGAATTCTTTCTGCCAACTTTGCTGTGTGAATGATTCGGCGTGAAGTATAATAAGACTATTTTTACAGTTTTGTTCTCTTAAAAGAATTGCAATACGACATTATTTTACGCAAATTAATTTAATACTAATATTAAATTTCAATACTGGGCAAATTAACAGTTTTATGCTAACAGAAACTGCAATGGGTACATCTATGAAGGCGAATATCGAATCCGTAGCAAATAAATATTCAAAGGCAATTGAAATTATCGGCACATCCGTGGTTGAGCGGCTTGTTAGGGTATGGTTGCATATCGATGGTATTTTTAAATGGTCAAAATATGCAAAAATACAAAAGAAAGCTCTCGAAGATCTACACGTTTTTACGCTTCGAATAATAAAGGAGAGACGGGTTTTTTTAAAAGAAAATAATATAAATGTATTTGATGAAACTGATGATTATGGCAAGAAGGGTAAATTGGCAATGTTAGACCTACTCCTTGAAAACCAAAAGCTAGGTAATATAGACGATGAAGGTATTAGAGAAGAAGTTGACACGTTTATGTTTGAGGTATGTATTAGATATAAATATATCAGTGAATTATAACTCAGTAACCTGAGTAAAAGTAGTATTATTACTTGTATTAATATTAAGTACTTAAGTACCGCATAAAACATAATTTTAGAATGAATAAAATATATCAAATTTTTATTATATATAAACTCGACAGTTACAGCTTCGATTCCCAGTTCGGGCGACTGAAATATTTAATTTTCTTAATTCGTCATACAGAGTGGTAAATTGTGACCTTGGGTTCCTACACTCATTATACAATGCCTCTATAATTCCAAAAAACGTGTTAATAAGAACGGACTGTCTTAGCTCCTTGTATCCTGCACGTATCATCGTAAAGATTAGGGTAGAGACAAACCCATGTGCGAGATACAATGCTTTACTGAAATGTTTATTTCAGTACCACATATGTTTTCAGGGTCATGACACAACATCGGCTGCTTTAAGTTTCATGCTGATGGCGATTGCTAACGAAACCGCAGTACAAGTAAGTAATTTTCTTCACATAATATGATTAAAAACATTACGTGATGTACAATTACATGAAAAATTACAACAATATTGCGAGTTCAAGGTAAGATATTTAATCTAAAAATGACCATATTAAAAGTCCACAGGTAAGTAGTAGTCTAAGTAATAATTAAAACTCAATCTGTTCTAAATATATGTACTTTGTATATTTATATTCTGTACAGGACAACATTTACAAAGAATTGCAAACCATCTTCGGAGATTCTGAACGTCCTCCAACAACTGAGGACCTAAACGAGTTGAAAT
Source organism: Eueides isabella (assembly GCA_019049475.1). Lineage (NCBI taxonomy): Eukaryota > Metazoa > Arthropoda > Insecta > Lepidoptera > Nymphalidae > Eueides > Eueides isabella. The sequence goes on along the minus strand of CM032386.1, from coordinate 11,190,823 downwards.
ATTTAGAATGCTGCATAAAAGAATCGTTGCGGCTGTATCCAAGTGTACCGGTAATTTTAAGGCACGTGCAAGAAGAAACCACTATTGGTAAATCATTTTCTTTTATATAATATAATTCCCATTCACCATTATTTATTATAACAAAAAAAAAGTTAATATGTTGTAGTAAATTAATTATTCTTAGTGAAATTTTACATGTATGTCTGTTCGTATATTATTAAAAAATATATATTACTTATTTGTCAAATCTATTTAAGTTCTTCTGTTACTAATTGAACTAAGTGACAATGCAAACACGGAACTGCTGGACTTAGAACCTTGATATTATGCATGTAATGGAGCAATAAATGTTACTCTCCACTCAAAGAGAAAATATATCTTGAAATTATATCTGGAAATCGTATTTTCATTATTAAATTATATTTTCATCACTTATTTTAGGTAACTACACAATGCCTGCTAATTCACATTACCAATTATCAATATACGATTTGCATCGTCGTGCTGATATTTACCCTGAGCCTGAGCGTTTTATTCCTGAAAGATTCCTCCCTGAAAACTGTGCAAAGCGACATCCTTATGCCTATATACCCTTTAGTGCCGGACCACGAAACTGTATAGGTAAGCGAGTTACTTTGTTAAAACAGGTTTATTTTTACAAGCTTTTATTAGACTTGCAAGCTCAATTAGTCCCACTTCCCAAATGAGCTAAAATTTAAATTAAGATTTCAGTTCTGATGACAATTGATTTACATATAATCAATAACATTGTTAATTCACAATGGCCGCAGTACGTAAATACATAAAAAATATTTTATTTTTTTTTTTTCACTTTCAGGTCAAAAATTCGCTATGTTGGAAATGAAGACCTTGTTATCAAGTTTATTGAGACGATTCCGCCTTGAACCAGTGACCAAACCATCTGATTTAAATTTCAAAGTAGATCTTATTTTGCGTTCGGCTGAACCCATATATGTACGATTTCTCAATAGAACAAAATGAAATAAATCAATATTGCTATTGTGGTATACTTTATTTTACCTTGACACTGTATCCCGCACGTGACAGGGTAGGCAGAGGGAACTTGATTATTTCCTTATGCCGTTGTAATAACTACTCTTAAATCTTATATCAACGATTCTATGTAACAAACGTTTGATGTACTTAACTATTATCAGCATGCATGCATATTGTTTTTTATTATGAATCTTACTCTTGAATCACACCATCCATCACTTACTGCAATCGAAACCAAATCCGTTAACAATAACTTCTGTTGCGTAGAAGCGTTTGTGCGTTGTATTTTACAAGTAACTGCATAATAATATAATAACTATCCAAAAATATGTTAAATTAAAACTTAATTAATAAGGTCACCCATTCGCTCTCACAACAATCTGCTCATCACTACAATGCGCTTATCTTAATGGACCGGGTAAACAAAACATTTTTAATTTATATAAATGACTTATGTAAGAGAACAAATATTTATACGATAAGTTAAGTACTAATATATTCACCGATGGTGGAAAGGCTAATCAGTAGTAGTGCTATTTTTTGCTATGTTGATACATATTTAAAATTTAGGATTTTTCTACGTTTTTGAACGGTTTCATAATTTATTGAGATTCATTTTTGGGACCTTCAACCCCATTGTTACTTTGTCCATTGCCAAATTATTATACTTTTTTTTTATCAACCGACAGAACGGATTTTCAAAATACTATTTTGTCCTCTTCCCGAAATATTAAGTTTAGTCCCTCTACATCAAAATAATAAGCCGTGTGGATCCGTAGGATCAATTCGAATTTTACATATACATATAATAGGTCTTCTTATATTAAAATATTATTAAAATGTTGAGTATAAATATTTAGAATATTTTAATGTTATAAATATTTAAAATATTTTAATGAATAGTCTGATATTTTCATAAAAATGTTTCCTCCTCCTGTTGTATTTTAGATATATTCAATGCTTCCTACAAAGTAATTTTATTCTGGATGTTGCCTACGCCTCAAACCGCGTGTAATGTGCATATTATCTAGTCTGACATTCAATGTTGTTAAAAGCACTACAGGAGCTGTTGAATATCTTATTATACTCATCTTCACATGGTATGTATGTTTCAACACAACAACTCTCTTCATCTGAATAAGTCTTTTGTATAACTTCTACTGCACTTTTGTTCTTGTACTGTTCTGTTATTATCATCTCTACTCATAATGACCATATTTGTCTTGGGGTATAAATTCTGTATTAAAATGTTGTCCGAAGGGATGTGAAGACATCATTAGGATATTCCACTAGTATCCCACCATTGGATTTCTTAATCCATCTTAGTCTTTTTTTATTTGGTACATGCACAGTGACTATGCTACCAAATACTCGTAAGTTACTTATATCTGGTATTTAACATATTAATTTGTAAATTGTCAATGTCAACTCATTCACAATGAAAATATATTCACTTTATATATTGTATTAAATTAACAAGTAAAAGTAGCTCAGTTGATACTAATTTATTAATATATAAATGAATAGTTTGTTTAACCATAATGAACCACTCCCGATTCGCCGTCGATCCTCTCAAGCAGCCACGTAGAGGTTGTAAATTTCTCAGGGACGGACTTCTTGTCCACCCAGAGTTGATGTAAAGGACAGTAGTGAGCATTTCCCTCAAGTTCGTACAAATAAAAAAATACCATAATTAATTGGATACCAAACTGTAACGTGACGTTATTTTATTATTCCCATATTTAAACCAACCAAACCACTACTGGAACAATTATTTCCGAGTAAATATCAATTTCTAAAAAAATAACAAAAAGAACCCATTACTGAACTCAGTTTTCAACTTTAAGCCGAATTTTCCAAGACAGCCATACAATTTAGCCGGCCATTGTAGTTTTTGTGATATACATATACGGTTTCAGAATTCATTTATTTCTCATGCAGAATTTACAATTCACTTACTGAGAAAAAACAATTATATAATGTTTAAAACGTATTGCCGTCCAGCGCAACTTATATTTAAAATATTTTACTTACACTAACAATTTTAAAATATTACCAAAATCCACTCAATAGGAGTAAAAATAATTAGTTATTAATAATCTACATTTGTGGGTAGATTTTCGTTACATTCTTATCGTGAGTAACCAGAAAAAATAATAATTTAAAGACATGTTAATACTAAACTTAAATTTAAAAAACGTATAAAAATTTTGAACGAAGCAGGATTTGAACCCGTGCCTCTGGAATACCGTTCCAGCGCTCTGACCAACTAAGTCAGAGCGCTGGAACGGTATTCCAGAGGCGCGGGTTCAAATCCTGCTTCGTTCAAAATTTTTATACGCTTTTTAAATTTAAGTTTAGTATTTTCTGTCCTAAGTGTGGAATAACACTTTAAAAACATAGTAAAAATATTAAAGAGATGTTTTTGCAATTCATAGCGAATATAAAGTCGAGATCACAGTGATAGTTATTATAGAGAATTATTTTGATGAATATCTTTTATACAATGTATGACAATATATATTTTGTGATTTTTTGATATTGAAATATAATTAATTACACATAGATGATTTGTAATAAATTGTAATCCATTAAAAGATTTTTTTTAATATTATTTTATATATTTTTTTAAGTTACTTAAAATATTGTGCAATCTTTTAATATATGAGCTCTAAGTAGTTTTTTAAATAAATTTAAAGAAGTAATTTATTTAATATCTTATATAAATTTGCTCCTTCAAACATCATATTCTTTTTTCCATATTTAGTTCGAGGTGTTCTCGGAGGCTTGTCGGGTTTTAATGTTATATACGTGTAAATTTTTAGTAAATACTAATTTCGAATGTACATCTTTAGTTAATTTTTTTCTTAAAATAATACATGTATTATATTTATATATTTGATAAAGAGTCATAAGATTTCTTTCTTTATAGATTTTTACAGTTGGTGTTAAGTAAGGATACGGAAATAAAGCTTTAATTATTTTATTTTGGGCTATTTTTAAAGGATGTAGGTCTGATTTTGCAGCAGTTCCCCAGACTTTAATTCTTCAATGTGCGACTTCACCATGGCAGACATCGAGCTCACTCAGACATCGAGCTATATTACGAAGTGATCCAGTTAGGGAAATCAGTTTACTTTTAACACTTTGAATATGCGGCATCCAGGTGAGCTGGCTGTCAAGAATTAAGTCTAGGTATTTTTCTTGATTAACTTTGTTGATGCTCATTTTTGACAGTAAGTAGACTATCGTGAAAATCAAAGACATTATTAAGTAGACTGTATTTGCCGATTTTTTTGTTCTTGGCAGCAAATATAATGTAGTTTTTTTTACTATGTTTTAAAGTGTTATTCCACACTTAGGACTGAAAATACTAAACTTAAATTTAAAAAGCGTATAAACTAAGCCATTCATAGAGGGAGCTTGGTGAGAACGAATGGCTTAGTTGGTCAGAGCGCTGGAACGGTTTTTCAGAGGCGCAGGTTCAAATCCTGCTTCGTTCAAAATTTTTATACGCTTTTTAAATTTAAGTTTAGTATAATGTAGTTTGTCTTAGAGGTGTTAATAGTAAGCAAGTTTGATTGCAACCACACGTGTAAGTTGTCTAAATCACTTTGAGCTCGTTCCACCATTGAGCACCATTGTTATAGAGTTACTGAAGTAAAATAAATTTGTATCATCGACATATAATGTTACATCACCCTTTAAGCCTGCTTGATTAATATGATTTATATAGACCAGAATTAGCAAGGGGCCAAGGCCAGGGCTTGAGGAAAGCCATAGGTTGGGGTGCACTCTGAATTCTGTTTATTTTAACAGTTTGGTATATGTTTGAGAGGTATGATTCAAAAACTTTATACACTGACGTTGATCTCGTAATCCCTATGCTTTTTAACTTTGTTAAAAGTCTTTTATGACTCACGGTATCGAAAGCTTTCTTCAGGTCTATGAATACTCCTAAAAGTATTTGTTTGTTATCTATATTGAGTTTTATTGCTGCAGTTGTATTTGACTTTAGTCGAAACCCATATTGTTTTTCAAATAGAATGTCTTTTGTTTCAAGAAACTTATAAAGGCGTTGATGCAAATTTTTTTCGAAAACTTTTGATAGAATTGGTAATACAGATATAGACCGGTAATTACCAGGCTCGAGCTTACTACCAGCTTTATATATAGGACAAAATGTAGCAGTTTTCAAAGGGTCTGGGAATTTGCCTTCTCATAAGCAACTGATAATACATTTTGTCAACTTATCAGCCAATAAATCTTTTACACATTTGACTACTTTAGTATTTAATCCATCTATACCAGTACTTGTGTTAGAGTCTAAATTATTATAATTACCTCGTCTTCGGTTGCAGGTTTTAATTTATTTAATTTGTAACTATTTTTAAATTGGATGTTGTTATAAATATTTTTTTCTGTGTAGAATACATAATTTTGATTTTTAATTGGAAATTTACTTGCCAGCTCAGTACCTATATTGGAGAAATAGAAATTGAAACATTCACATATTTGTTTTGTGTCAGAGATTTCACCTGAAGACGGTGTCAGAGATTTCACCTGAAGACGTATTGATTGTTAGAGGAATTTTGTTACTGCCTTTTTTTATTACTTATCAGGTTGTTTATGATGATACGTGCATAGTACTCCGTTGATGTAAAAAGTCATTTTTCTATTTTTCATTACCAGGTGTTTGCTTAAGGTTGTGCCAGAGTATATTTCTTTTATCAATTGAAGATATAATATCTTTGTTGATCCAGTCTTTTCTTGGTGGGTTTAGTAGTTTAGTTGCCTAGCAATTAACACGTTAAATATATCCCACAAAAGCGACATACCATGGTTTCTTAAAGTTAAGCTACCCAGTCTATTCATTAGAACTTGACATAAAATGTTAAGAAATAAAACAATATTTCTTAAACCTGTTTCAATAATATCCTGATGCTCCTTTGAGGCCTATCGTGGCCCAGTGGTATAAGTTTATGACTGTAAATGACGGGTTGTAGCTTCGATCCCCACTCGAGGAAATTAAATATTTAATATTTTCAAATTGAATATTTAGTGTCTTCATTTCCTTAATTTTATGAAACCCCTTAAAAAGGCTGTAATCCTTCCAATACACAAGAACGGAGACAAAAATGATGATAATAATTCCAGACTAATTTTAATACTTCCTTCTTTATCAAAGAAATTTGAAAAAATTATACATTATTGGTTAATTAAATATCTTGAAAAAAACAATTTCTTGCTAGTAATAAGGGCCAAAAATGCCTAATTATCTTCTTAGACTTAAATAGAGCTTTTGACACCATTTCGATATGTCTATTATTGAAAAAACTAGAACTTGTAGGTAATAGGGGAAACCAACTTAAGCTGTTCAAAGAATATCTCTCAGAGCAATTTCAACATATCAAGGTTGGTGACAATAATAGTAATAATCTTTGGTGTTCCGCAAGGAAGCATTCTTGGCCTAAACCTATTTTTAATCTACATTATTGATCTTACCTCCTTGACTCTTCTAAATGGCATGATATACTCTCATGCAGATGACACTACTCTCGTATTTTCTGGACGTGGTGTGAAGTGTTTTGCACAGCTGAGTTTGAATAACGTCGTTAAGTGGTTAAAAACGAATAGTCTAACAGTAAATGTGGAAAAAACCAAATATATATTTTTATACGTTTTAGTACACGTAAAGATAATACCCTTAAAAATATGCCTAATATTATTGCTCACATATGCAACTAAAACACAAGCTGTTCATGCCCTCTTCTCAAACGGAAAAGTAATATAAAATATTTAAGTATTACCTCGGACGAAAACCTTCTTTTTACTGATCACATTAGGAGCCTATCCGATCGTATGCGAAAATTAATGTATATCTATAAAAATCTTCAACATGTTATAGACTCACCGATTATGAAACTCACTCAGTCACTCCTAAGTTACTGTATAACAACCTGGGGTGGAGTAGCTAAATCTTATATAAATATTCTTGAGATTACGTAACTTTCTATCCTTAAAAGTCTCAACTTTAAAGCCACGTTTATTTTCTACTTATGAACTTGACCAACATTGTGACTTATTAAGCGTAAGACAATTGTATCTATACAATGTCATTTTCAAGCAGCACTCTCAAATAAATTGCGATCCCAATGTTTTAGCTAAGCGTAGAAGGAACATAGTCTGCGACATACCTAGCAATTTAAGAACCTCTCTTATGAAGCATTTTTACAATAAAGTCAACAAAAATCTAAATATTTACCCTTTAAAAAACACACAAATTTTACATGAACTCTTTTACGAAGCGACAAAATCTTCTTTATTTAGAAAAATAAATTTAATTATTTATATTACAAGCACACAACACTCACATAGAAATACAAAAAATAACAAAAAGCAAACTCACACATTCTTTCACATTCATACAGACTCTGTCGCATAATATACAAAGAGAGGTCACGTCACACAAATATTTAAAAGACTAATTATTGTTATCATTTTTTTCTTATGGGGACTGATTGATTACCGGAAAGAACAGGCAACTAGTCCGGATAAAGAGGAAATATAAATCTTTATATTTCTTTTTAGCTTATGTTACTGGTCATTTTTTCGCTAATCACGCAATACCTTAAATTCAGCGGAAGCGGAACGGAGTGTCTTAAGACTAGGTTCCCATATGCCCTCTGTCTACCCTGCCATCTAAGGAACACAGCTTGAAGCTGAGTGAATTTTTTCGTATTTTTTCGTGTTAGAACACTTTAACAACAGCCTTTAACAGCAGCTTTGACGAAGAAAAGTGAAAACGTCAATATAACAAAAACAAAACAATCTTCTCTATCTTAGCTTAATAAATCAAGAAACATTAAAAAACAATATTAACAACGGAATAACAAACATTAAGCGATAAAAAGCGATAATTTGTTAACAGTTCTTTCGTATCAACAAGTCTATCTATTGTAAAAGATGCCAGATGCTCGACCGATGATAAAACGTCACATTTTAAGTTAATATGTTCAAATTATCTATGATCTACAATGTATTAGTGTTAAGGTTTTGCCACAATTGAAGAAATGAATGAAAAAAGTATTAAGTTTGACAATACAGTACACAAAGTCTTTGGGTGCTTTTTGTGTAAACTTTTCACAAATAATAATTTAAAAAAGAGAAAATAATTTTAAGCATCAATAATATTGGATTTCTATCAAATCTACAAATTTTCGTTAGTTGTATGTATAATTTAATAGTATTATTTATAGTATTGCTTCCAGAATATTTTTTTAAATAAAATATGTTAGCTCCATTAATCATGACTTGTAAAGGAACCTTAAGTGAAACCCTAAAGTAACGTTTTTCTGGTTTCTGCTTTTTGAATAGGGTGTAGGATGCTTAACAACTTTTGCTTAGGTATTTTATTATTTCTTATAGACTTTTATGTTTATTCCTAGAGTTAACTTGTTACCACAGGCGAAATTCTTTTGTAAAGTGTATAACACTAAATAAACACCTTAAATCCGGTTCAAAAGATCTATTTTAAATTTACTATACTATCGGAGTTTACTTTCTTAGTGACCTCTGATAACTGTTTTTAGACAAATAATAAAGTCAGACAAGTTTACATTTGATAATTATACCAAATTTGTCTACAGATTTAACGGGAGTTCCTGTAAATAATGTCTTTAAAACGTAATAATATTAAATCTAATAATATTAAATCACCTCTTTACACATTTTAACGGTTTAATAGTTGTGTAACTGAAAAATTGTGTAAAGTACGTGTTTTCTACTGCTTATATGCTGCGAATCCACTAGTTGTTTCTTTAGGGTTCCGAACTTCAAAAGGAAGAAAATTAAACTCTTTCTTTCTGTCAAATTCATGTACCCCGAGATATTGCGTCCAGGTATGGTCCTTTAGAACATAAAAAATCTTTTAATTCAACGCTATCAAGAGGATAGCATTTATGCATCGTTTTTGCTGCATTTCATATGAAAATCAAAAACTTTTTCACAAACTCAGAACTCACAATACAAATAATAGAAAACATTCGCCAAGTGAGATTATAGTTACCATTATATATTACTAAAAAATATTATATTAATTTATGTTTGTAGTTCATTTTTATTTGGAGTTTTTCTCGAGTTTATTAACTTTTAGTTAGCACACACGCTGAGTCGCTATAAAGGACTTTACAGTCTGCAATATCTCATAACTCCTTAGTTATGAGAGATATTGCAGATTGTAAGTTCCTTTATAGCATATAGCATAGGTATGAAGAAGATTCCATAACAGTGTCAGACGCCTTTTCCACAAGTCCACAAAAGCACAGAAAACTTTTACTATCCTAACTTTATACTCTTTTTTTTGTTTTAATCCAAAGTGAAAAGATGACCATGATCTTCATGATCTCTGGAATCTCTAGTGTTTTTCTTGATAGTACTACAGCATAAATTTTTCCAGCAAAGCTACTGAAACTGTTATCTTTGTGACACTTTCTGAAAAGGCACGGTTACTTTGTAAATAGCGTTAAATATTTCATTTCTTCGAGTGGGGATCGAAATATTTAATCGAACCCACAACCTGACGCATCTATAGTAACACGCTTGTACCCTGCGTATATGTTATATAAAAATGTATTTATCAAGTATCATCTAACCATGTCCTAAAAATATTATATACATCTGTTTTTAATATTTAGAAAGCCTCAAACTAAAAGCTTTACTTAAATGTAACAGCACCAAGCATGCCCAAAGCTACCACAATAATAAAGAAGTAACCATTATGATTTAAAAAATTGTCAAATAAATTAAGTTTCGAGCTCCAAGGTCCAAAAATTAGCTTTGTGAGATTGTATAATCGCCAAGAATAGTTTAGGTATTTAGGTAAGCCGCACTTTTTCTAATAAAGCCCGGACCTGGCAGTGTTCGTACGCCACTACTGAAAAGCAAACGTGTTAGATTACTCATAATGTATTCATTACATATCTTCGGTCTTTTATTTGTCATATTATTGATCGTGTTCTTATATGATAAATATAATAGAAATAACCTACTCGTTACGAAAATTCCAGGAGACAAAAGATGGCCAATAATAGGGAACTCGTTTAATTATATGAAATCTCCCAGTAAGTTGTATATTGGTTTTGTTATAGTTATTGTAAGGTTTATTCAAAATGTGCATTTTTGATTGTATAGCACTGAGATTAAATTTCCAAACACAATTGAAGTGAATGTCTTTACTTTAATTTGAATTTATTTAATATTAGTCAATGATATGTTATATTTTTTAGTCTACAATCTGTATAAAAAAATGTTGATGCACGAGTGACAATATCGCTAAAAAAGCTGTCTTTAGATTTATAACCTTGACATTATATACATAATATTTTACAAAATGTTACTATATTTAGTTTAAGAATATTTCTTAAATAATTATTATATTTTTAGTAGAGATTTTTAAGTATTTGCGGACACTTCATAAGAAATATGGATACATTTATCAAATCCACGCAATCAATGTCCAAACTATAGCCTTACTGGATCCTGAACTTATTGAGGTATTATTTTGATTTTCTTTCTCTTTTAATGATTTTTTATTTACTTTATATTCATTTATTTATATGTACGTATACATGTATACATATACTAGTAGTGCCTATATACAATGTCTATTATAATATATACATAAATTTATATAATATTAACATAATATATAATTCAAAATGAGCCTTATGACTTGTAGTTCTTGTAAATAATTGAAATCCTTGGAATAATCAAAGCAAGGTCTTTACGTAATAAAATGTTATATTTTTTTTAAAACATTTTGGAGGTCTTTATGGCGCAGGAGTGTGTATATTGGACTGTAAAGGTTCAATTCTGATTCGGGGGAACGAATTACCTATTAATTTATTTCCTGCTCTGGTAATGAAGCTAGGCACGGCGTTGACGATCGCTTAAGTTCAAAAACCTGAAGATTTAGGAGAAAGTTAGGAAATTAAATATCTTATTGGGAGCGATATGCTTTTTAACTACCACTAGGTAACATCAGGTTTTTCTAACTACAATGCCCATACACAGCACACTGGATAAAGATAAAATAAATGACGTATTTATTTTAACATTTCCCCGTCTTTATAGTGATAGAAAATCTTTAAGTACATAGTTAAATCGAGGCCTGTCGTAGCGCAGCGACACAAACGTGTGACTGTAACCGATGGGGGTTCGATTCCCCCTCGAGGAAATTAAATATTTAATATTTACAAGTTAAATATTTAACATTCTCATTTCATGGTTATGGTAACAAGGCAAAGCACGGCGTTGAATTCCGCCACTCAACACGTCAATGCCTCAAATTCAGGAGAAAGTGGAGAACGGAATTGGAACAGAGTGTCTTAACACTAGGTTCCCAAGTGCCTTCTGCCTACCTTGCCATGTGCAGGATGCTGTATCCTGCACATGGCAAGGTAGGTGAAGTTGGTTTTTTTTAACATAGTTAAATTGTAACATTTCAAACATTTTCGTCATGAGCGTTTGTTCAGACACTCCTTTCCGCCGAATTTGAGACATGCGTGTTGAAAAACGGATTTCAATATTGCAGTTTGGCTTATTACCAGGGCGAATACATTAATTATTAATATTGGAGGCCAAACAGCGTGTGAGTGTAATCCCTAGGTTGTGGGTTCGATCGCCATTCGAGAAAACTCAATATTTAATATTTTCAAATGATATATTTAATTTTTTAATTTCTTCGCTCTGATACAAGGCAAAACGCAGCGTTGAGTTCCGCCACTCAATTCGCCATGCCTGAAATTTTGCGGAAACTGGGGAATGAAAGTGGAACGGAGTGTTGTTACACTAGGTTCCCAAGTTCCCTCTGCCTCCACTGCCGTGTCACGCTGTATCCTACAGCGTGAAGCTGAGCTTGTGAGTAAATATTTCATTTTCTCGAGTAGCGGTCGAACCCACGACCTGTCGCGTTTACAGTCGCACGCTTGTGTCCCGACGGAATGGGAAGCCTCAAAATTTGTTCATATCATAAAACGAATTACTCATATAATATTTAGCAAGCATCAACAATATATTATGAGCACATAAATAAAGTGAGTAATTCTTAGTTATATGATAATAATATTATTGTTGTTATTGTATATATATATATATATATATATATATATATATATATATATATATATATATATATATATATATATATATATATATATACATATATATATATATATATATATATATATATATATATATATATATATATATATATATATATATATATATATATATATATATATATATATATATATATATTAATAGTGTTTAATAAAAGTGTTTTTGTTTTTACAATAAGTCCGGATTTCAAAATATTCTTAATAATGTATTGGAAACATTATTATATATATAGCTAGCTCAAACAGTTTTTAGTACTTTAATACTTTAAACAGACACTAAAATAATGAATATAGCATTGTATGTGTAAGAAAATATAAACTTCATGTTTAAAGTCGTTATTATTATTATATATTTAAACCATTGTTTCACTTTGATACAAAAAATAAAGGATTTTTATTTACATTTTTCTAAATGGATTGGCAACTGCAGCAAAATAGGTATGAACGTGTTTTTAAATTCCAAGAGAATATTCAAGACATGTGACCTTTAAGGTCACTCAATCCACATGACGTTAGTTTAGCTCAATTTTTTTTCAGTTTTTTATATTTTAATTTAAAAATTTAATATACACACTGAAAACTTTTTATATATTTCTCAGATATGAAGATGAAAATTATTATTTTAATAAAAAAATCATGCATCTTCCACATTGTAAGTCCACGGAAGATTTTAATAATTCGACAAATTTCATTGAAAAACGCCTAAAACGATGCATAAACTCTCATGTCTTTTGATTGTTAAAAAAATGTTTTATTCTCTACTCTACCGTTTATGTATATTTGATATTGATTTCAGTTTAGTATCTCCGCGCAGTCTTAAGAAAAACATAGAGTTTCCTTATTCCTTTGAGGTACGGAACTCGAAAAAAAAATGTACTTATATAATATTAACTAAGACTTTTGTTCCCGCAGGTATTTTTGTCTTCGTCTCGTTATAACAAGAAATATATACCTTACACATTTCTACAACCATGGTTAAATGAAGGTCTTTTAATAAGCAACGGTAAGTGAAAGAAGAAGTATAATTTATGTTCAATTTTAAGTAGCAAATTTTATCTATTACTTCTACTTTTTCTTCATTTGCACATATGGTTACTAAAATAGGATTGAACCCACAAATTGTCGTGCTTACAGTCGCACGCTTGTGCTCTTGGGCCATGACAGGCCGCTAGTATTTCACTAGAGAAGCTTCAAAAATGATAAATTATAAATGAATACATAAAGAAAACTACTAATTATACACTCGTCATTCGACTAATTTCCTTATATAACATTTACAAAAAGCTTGTCATTATCTCTACCCTTATTGATTGTCAAAGACTAACAGCTTGAACCTAAAATATTCGTGTCTAGCGAGACCCAAGTAGTTCATCGGCAATTAAATATTTATATGTTACGCAGTTTCAGTTTTACTCTTTTAATTGCATAGCAAGGTCGGTATCTCTACGTCTACCTTGCTATGGTGTGCCTTGTTGCATTCTTTTTCGACATAATACATAATGTCTTTTCTCTTTCTGAGTGACGAACTCTAATCTAATCTACAACTATACTATACTTTTTCAAATTACTCTTTGCTGCCAATTGCCCATAACGGCCTCTAAATATAATATTAATAATTATATTTCAAAAGATAATATAGTATATATGTACATAAGTCAATTAACGCCAGACATCCGTTATGTTATAAAAACTAAAAATTTCTTTCCACGAGTGTTGCGTATATGATACACTGGTAACTACTATTACGAAACATGAAATTTCAATGGTATTTACCTTGGTAGTTATCAATTCATAAAGTTAATTACGTACTTTCTTAATAAAATATTGGTATAAAAAAGACAAATAAATAAAAAATTGCCTGTTAGTTAAAATACAAAATACAAAATGTACATAGTTTAAAAAGAAATTCTTTATAAATAATTTTTAACTGCAGGACAAAAGTGGCATCATCGACGCAAGCTATTATCAAAAGCATTTCATTTCAATATTTTAAAGAGATATTTTAATACCTTTGTCAATAAAAGTAATAAATTTCTGGGATTATTAGAAAAATCCAATAATGAAGAAATTATTGATATAGGACCTTTGATCACCCTTGCGACTATCGAAATCATGTGTGGTACGTATGTATAAAACTGTTATTATATGTGGATACTGTATAAGATATATATATATATATATATATATATATATATATATATATATATATATATATATATATATATATATATATATATATATATATATATATATATATATATATATATATATATATATATGTCTCTTTAGACTTGATATATTTACAGAAACTGCCATGGGCACATTGATGCACGAAGAAATGGAAACCGTTGCAAGTAAATATTGCAAAGCAATAGATGTTGTAGGTGCAGCTGTGTTTGCACGGCTTAGTAGACCCTTGTTACACAACAATTTCTTATATCAATTTTCAAAATATGCTAAAGCAGAAAAAGAAGCTCTACACGACTTACACCTATTTACAAAGAAAATTATAAATGAGAGAAGAAAAAATTTAAAAGAATATAAAATAAATGAATTTAATGGTATTGATGATTATGAGAAAAAAGAGAAAATAGCAATGTTAGATTTACTTCTTCTGAATGAAAGATTGGGGAATATTGACGAGGAAGGTATTAAAGAGGAAGTTGATACTTTTATGTTTGAGGTATTGTTTTCTATATATGACTGTAGAATATAAATGAAACTTATATTTTCTCAAATAATTTTATAATTAATTTTGATTAGCTAAATTAATTTTGTTATTAATTGTCTATTTTTTCTCAGGGACATGACACAACCGCGCAAGCATTAATATATGTGGTTATGTTAATTGCCAATGAAACAATAGCTCAAGTAAGTCTGCTATTGATGTAAATCTCAGTCTCAGCTTCACGCTATATCCCGCACACGGCAGGGTAGACAGAGGGATCTTGGGAACCTAGTGTTAAGACGCTCTGTTCCACTTCCGTTATTCACTTTCTCCTGAATTTAAGTCATTACGTGTTTAGTGGCGGAATTCAACGCCGCGCTTTACCTAGTTACCATAACGAAGAAATGAAAACGTTAAATATTTAAATTGTAAATATTAAATATTTCACTTCCACGAGGGGAAACGAATTCTCAACCTGTTTGTTGAAATCGTTGTATTCATAAAATAGATAAATATTTCGTTTTTTTTGCTGATATAGTTAGTAAACTTATTCTAAAATTGTTTTTACAAAACAAAATACTACACAAACACATGTTACACACATACAAATAACACATGTATTGTATGTTTGGGACGACTTTAGAGTATTTTAAATTATTTACAGTTTCATCTTAACAATTTCAGAAAAAGATATATGAAGAATTGTTAAGCATATTTGATGATTCACAAAGAGCACCGACTATGGAAGATCTCAATCAGATGAAATATTTAGAGTGTTGTATAAAAGAATCGTTGAGACTTTATCCAAGCGTACCTGTAATTGTTAGACAAATCACTGAAGAAACGGTTGCAGGTAATAAAAAAAAGCGACAGGAGGCGGATTCTCACTCGATCCGCAATGGATGAAATGAAATACATATTTAATATTTGCATTACTTCGCTCTCTAGTCACAAAATAAAGTGTGGCTTTGGGTTCTGCTAATCTCAACAAGCAATGCCACAGATTTGGTGGAGAGTGGGGAATGAAATAGTGTCTTAACACTAAGTTTCCTAGCTGCCTCTGCCTACCCTGCCATGTGCGGGATACAGGATGAAGCTGATAGATAAAAAAAATAATTGTCCAATCATATTAGTCAAAATAAGGCCAAGGACCACGGAGTGAAAGATAGTGAACTATAAAATTGTATAGCTTATCGTAAAGTGACCGCGTCTACACAAATTTAAAGATAAAAGGTCAAATAATCCATTTTTAAAACATTTACTGCATATAATCTCTTTTTATATAGGTTATAAGCTATTTGTATGTATATACTTACAAATAGCATATAACCTATAGAAAAAACTACTGTCATTATATAATGTTTCAGAGAATTACATAATGTTGTCGATAATTAAATTCTATACAACTACGAGTATGTATAAATTAGGATATTTATGTATACGTTTATATAGTATTTCTAGGGAAAACCTCAAATATTATTGATCTATTATTATGAATTCACTTATATTATTGAACACGACTACTGTTTGTTTATTTCAAATAAATGACTGTACGGTTTCATTCTGTAATATTTTATTGATTATAAAAAGTATCGACACCTACAAATACAGCTACAAAATAATCTTAAGTAAATAAGTATTTCAAGGTATTACTTTTAACATTATGCTTGTTTATGTTATTGCTATTTTTGGAATCGTCATCTGTTTCTTTTTTTTTGTGTATATTATCTGTTGTTGTTTGTGCTTGTTATTTCTCACTGAAAATTTTGTAAAAAGAAATTCATATAAAAATCTATTTACATGTCTTATCTACAATCTTTTTAATTTTTTTCTATTTTATATTTTGTAGGTATATATACAATACCTTCAGGTGCTCACATCTTTATACCGATATTTGATCTACATCGGCGTGATGATATTTATCCAGAACCCGAACGTTTTATTCCTGAAAGATTTTTTCCTGAAAACAGTGCAAATCGCCACCCATATGCTTACCTACCTTTTAGTGCTGGAGCAAGGAACTGTATAGGTAAATTGAACAAGACGTCTAGTAACTGTCGCAAATTCAATTGTACACTTGGAAAATTTAATTTTCTCCTTCAAATTTTTCAGGTCAAAAATTCGCAATGCTAGAGATGAAAACATTTGTGTCAAGTTTATTGAGGAAATTTCGTCTAGAAGCTGTAACTAAGCCATCTGACCTCATTTTTCGAAGTGATATTATATTACGAAATGTAGGACAACCAGTATACGTAAAATTTTACAACAGATAATAAGATATACAGTCTTCTTCTTCTTCTTCTTAAATTCAGACAGAATACCTAGCTAAAAGAACAAAGCGCTAAGAGGTACGCTGAGACCGTAGCGGTAACGCGGTAACAAATAGGTATGCTTTTCACCTCGTCCACTGTCATTAACCTCATAATACAAGCCCTCTGGGGGGCCTTCGTGCTTTTTAAGTGACCTTCATCTAGTATCGTAGATGCTGTGTTGTCGAAGGTCAACCGAGTTATCCCCTTTCCTTTCTTATCAATCACTTTTCCTTCATAAATATTTTATACCATTCCTTCATCACTCATTCACTCTACGTGCCCAAACCACCTTAGGACGTTCTTCTTCATTCTAACCGTGATCTCCACGCTAGTACCTACTATTCTGTATATCTCTTCATTTTGTAAGTGATCAGCAAAACTGACTTCGCATATCTTACGAAGTGATCGCATCTCCACAGTATTAATATTTTTTACATTCTTTTTCTCGTGTTGCTGTCGCATAACAGCGTCAGTACCAATATTGAATTATATACGGCCAAACGTGTTGATGTGCGGTTGTGTTAATGTTTCGCCAATAATGCAGCTAAGACACCGTTAACTCTGTTATCGGCAGCAATACCTTATACCTTTCCACATTCATTTCATATCTTCTGACTCTACTACACATTCTTAAAATATATATTACCTTATTCACTTGTTCTAATATCTTATTATTTACACTGATCTTGTATTTCGTTCTTTTTTTATTTTTTTCAAGTAACAGAACCTTTGTCTTATTCACATTCAGGTTCTTTCAGAATGGTAACCAATGCCTGTAACTCGCTTTCTGATGAGATAAGCGCTGCATCATCTGCATATTGCAGGCAATTTATATTCAAATTACCTACTTTTAATCCCGTGTCTCTTTGTCTCACGCCTTGAAGACAGCTGTCCTAATGTAAGTTGAACAACCAAGCTGACATGGTGCAACTCGGAAGTAAGGTCATGGGCTTCCGCTGCCTTACCACATTTCAAACTTCGTATTGCACTCTCAATTTCTTTTATACCGATTGGGCTTCAGCGTTTCGGTGTTAATTGAGGCAAAAGCATTTTCATATTCGTAGATCTCCTTGTAAAATTCCGCTCATCGCTGTAAAACCTGTGGTGAAAGCACCCCTTTCTGATATTGCGGCTGCGACTGTCTCATATAAGAAATTAAAAAGAAGAATAAATATATTTTTTATGTTTTCTGCAGTTTTACTTATCTCATTGTATCTCTTTCTTTGTAGTTAAAGTAAACATTTACAAATATGTTTAATTATCAAGGTAATAATAAGACATTCGATACGCCTTTGGTTGCGTAAAATACACGATTTTGTGTATATCTTTACTAGTCTATACTAACATTATAAAGTTGAAGAATTTTGTTTGTACAGGCTTACTGTAATATGATACGATAACCCATGTGTGAGGAAGATTACTTTAGCAGGTATTAAAATAGGGAAGCAGAGTATTCGTTTTGTTACGGGTTTTCACAGTTTAAGCTACCGTGACACCGCGCTGATACGCGTATTGATAATGCCAATTAGCTATGCCAATATTATAAATGATAGTTAATATCAGAAGCTACTAGTTTCGATTGATATATTTTTTTGTTTTAAATTGCCTATATGTCGGGGAACAAATCGCAACCGCAACCCTTAATTATTTCCATGAGACAACGCAGGCAGAGCTGCAGGTAAAAGCTATTTAATAGAGAGAAGAGAGAGAGAGAGGGTGAATGAGCATGGCATAGTGTAAATATTTTGAAAGTGCAGGTGTCATCGTCCTTTTTTGGTTAGTGCAATGGTAGAATTCAAAGTTTTCAACCCGCGGCTGTTGTGGCTTCACTTTATGTTGCAGGTAACAAGAGTACCTGCTTGCGGACGATATATACACAAGTGTCGTCATGGTCTGGATAACTTGCTTAGTAGAAATGGAAGATATGATATAATTTCTGTGGTTAGGCGTACGTGCTGCCGATAACAGTAATAACATGTTATAAAAATGCATGGAGGGAGTTAAATTGCGTAGGGGAGAAAAAGGCTTTTAAAAAACTTTATTTATTTAAATTTACAAATAACTGTTTAGTTCGAAAGAAAGTTGACAACAAACATTTTTTAATTTTAAATTTATATTATTGAAAATAATGTAATCAGCAAAAATGTCTAATCCATTGTTTCTTTCATGGATCTCTATGTGCGGTTTCATCGGAATGCGCCGTTATACCGTGTTAAATCCTCCCTCCTTAAGATGGAAGCTGGTTCTTTAGGTTCCTTGAGCGTTCTCGCTACTGCCGATGCTTTGCGGAAATGCTTGTAGATTTTTCGAATGATTATAACTATTACAGCACCATATATAATAATCATCGTAGGCCAGTTTGGTCCAGCCACGATGATAGGCCAATTTAATGCACCATCTTCTTCAAGGGTTTAAAAAGTAATTCATGTGGTGCGTAACCAGTAGCAGGATGAATTGAGTTATTATACGCTATAATAGAGTTTCATTATCGATTGTATAGGGTTTGTGTTAAGTTTATTAGTTAATCTTTGTATTCTAATTAATTGACCTATAGTTGAATAAAGTGGTTCAATTAGAGAATATTAATAGCATGTAAAGCACATGTTTCCTTTATGACGTCGTTGTCAAATTTACTATTTAAGTCAGTCGTTATTTTCATGGAGATTCCTAAGACTGAAAATACTTATAAGAGTACTTCTGCTATATGGCAACTAGCTAGCTAGGACTACTAGTATTTAATGGGTTTGTTTGAACAAATTTAGAAAAATTGTCAATAATAGTTAAAAAGCTAGCTCCACCTGTAGAATAAAGGTCCATGAACAAGTGCCGCATTGGGATAGTAGGGGTTTCAGTGAGAGCAAGGTTTGGTTTTTCTCTCATATTTAGTTTGTAGGCCAATATTACATAGATTTATGTATCTCTGAATAGTCAAAAGCATATTTGGCCAATGATAGTTTTTATAGATCTGTTTATATGTTTCTTGAATACTTGTGGTATTCAATTTTGTATAGTTTTACCTTCATGATATTTTTTGACGTTCAAAAAACGAAGCTTGTAACTTCTTATTTTGAATAAAAATATTTGAATTTGAATTTCTTAATAATAAACTCCTGTTAAAAGGAATATATAACAAGAGTTACACGAATGTTGCAGGACCAAAATTATATATTATTAAAAATAGTTTTATAAACTCTAAAAAAGGAATATATAATTTAACCATTATATAATTGAATCTGTAGCCGATCGTGTCTTCCATTGTTATTTCGTCATAGAAATAACAATATAAATAACATTGGAAGACAGGATCGGCTACAGTATGCTCTTTTAAAAATTAAATTATTTAGCTCTCAGTGTTATTAACTGGGATAAATACGTCTTTAATTACTGTTCTAGAATTAGTTGATCTATTTTCAACTCTATACTTTATATCTTTATACTCTATACTTTATACTTTACTACTGGGAATGGTTAGTAGATGTAGTGATGCTCATACTGTCAGTCTCTTCATCAGTCTCTGACGGTGGAATATTACGTCTGTCATCGTTGTTAAACTCTATATTGTTACTAGGTACCTCTTATACAATGTTTTCGTTAGTCTGTGCTACGTTTTCGTTTTGATTATTATTTATATTATGATCTTCGTTATCGTCAAAATGTACTATTAATGATACTATTATGAAATATTTTTACTTTAGAATGGGGCGTTTGTTAATATTTGTTTATATTTATTAAACGCGTCTAGAAATTCAGAAGATTAAAAGATTACTTTAAAGATACTGTTAAAGTCTCAATCAATTTCGCGAAATCCTGTATAAATTTTCTGTAGTAACCTACTAGTCCTAGAAAATTCCTAATGTATTTTTGCGTTTTAGGTAAGGGAAAATTTAATACGGCCTTAATTTTATCTTTATTTGGTCAAAGTCCTTGGTCTGTCAATTCGTGTCCTAAGAATTTCACTTGTTTTTGTAGAAACTATAATTTACCTAGCTGTACTTTAACATTGTGAGATTTAAACCTTGCAAATACTTGTTTTAATTTCTCGATATGTTCCTGTAAAGATGTTGATATAATTACAATACCATCGAGGTAAGTCAATACGTTAACTGTTCCTCTAAGGATATGATTCATTAGGTGTTGAAAAGTGCTTGGAGTATCATTACAGCCAAAAAGCATCATTAAAAATTCATAATGACCTCTCTCTGTCGTAAACGCGGTCTTTTCTATGTCGTCGCGGTGCATTTCTACTTGATGGCATCCACTAAAACTAGGTTGTAATATTTTGAGCCCTATCTAGTTGGTCTAGTATGTTGTGAATATTAGGTAAAGGATATTTGTCCTCAATAATTCTATTTAGTCGTCTGTAGTCAATAACTAACCTCCATTATACTTGTCCTGTTGCATCTCGTTTTTTAGGTAAAATACGTACAGGGCATGACCAGGGTGAGACACTTTCTCTAATTATTCCTTGGTCTAAAAGATTATTTTCTTCGCGTTGCTGAGGGACTTGTCTATAATTTCTTACGAAATTGGGTGTATTGTCAGTTTGTCAAAATTGATGTTTTACAGCATGTGTGAAAATGAAAGGAACATTTTCTGAATTAAATATATTTCTATATCGTTAACAAAGGCGGATTACCTCGTGCTTTTCTTCGTCATTCATATATTCAGTTCTAACTTTAGATAAATTATAAATAAGTATATTATTTATATTGGGGTTTAAATTTTACTTTTATAACATTTACAATAGTAGCAGGGGATTTTACTCCCTTAAACTAAACAAATGCGTCGTAAATATAAAATCCGTCGGTAGTTTTTAACGTAATAAGTTTTTCACAATTTGGATCTATTTTAATAAGCGTATAAAAATTTTGAACGAAGCAGGATTTGAACCCGCGCCTCTGGAATACCGTTCCAACGCTCTGACCAACTAAGCCATTCGTTCTCACCGAGCTCCGTCGAAATTCTTATACGCTTGTTACAACTTATTTATGTTGTTAGCATCTCTGTAGGGAGATTTTTACAAATTTCCGCTACCCAAAGACAACTCGTAAGAATTATCGTTTGGCAAGAGAGAATACTATTTATTTTAATATTTTTACTATGTTTTTAAAGTGTTATTCCACAGTATGGAGTGGATTAGAGGGTAGTAGTGCGAAGGAGAGCAGAGCAAAGAGAAGCGGCGCTTAGTGTAGCGGAGCGAAATAGAATAGAATATACTTATAAATTAAAATATGAAAACCAGAAACATTATATGCAACCAATTGAATATAATATACATTTTTTTTAAACGCTCTACTTTATTCAATGCTCCTCAGATAAATTGAGGTAACGGTATTAACCGTTGTATCTCAATATATTTTTGAAAATGTTATGTATGTTTAGAAAAACATTAATAAATTTACTAAAAACAGTTATGTCTATAATATGAATACAAGAAATAGGCTTAAAATTCTTTTACAATAGGATCTCAAAAAATGTCCAACAATTTTCTTTTTCACAATTAAAATAAGTTGTAAAAGACGTTTGTGTGTTAAAGATTATTACCAAATTAACGAATTTATAAATTACACGTCTTGGGAATGAAATGCTTGCTCCAGGCTATTTCAAATGTATCATTGTCACTTATAGTTATAATAATATTACGTTAACGCTATTTAAAAAAAGAGATGTCCCGCTAAGTTTCTTCCGCCGGTTCTTCTCAGGCAGTAACTTTAGTGAACAGGTAGTAAATTGTTTGACGTTCAAAAAACGATGTCCTCATATTTTGAATAAAAACGATATCCTTTTATTTTGAATAAAAATATTTGAATTTGAATATGAATTGAAAAAATATTAAACAATGTATAAAAAGACGATACAGTTATTTTTATAATTAAATTACATTTAAGCCAGCGTAATACATCTATCAGTCTAAATAAAAGTTCTTAAGCTACGCTGAGTGCTGAAACGTCTTTCCTTTTTATTTTTCTATTCCATAATATCTGAAAACAAAAAACAATCAAGATTATAATATTATGAAACAAAGCTTGATGACGACTTGTGATGACTTGATGACTAAATGATGAATTCTTCGAATAATGATATCTAACGCAATCTTGAACTGACATTAGAAAATGTTAAAAATACAAATAAATATATCTAAAAATGAAAAGTAATATATATACGCATGAATATTTTTTAAGTAATAGGACCTGTCTCTCTTTTTGTAAATTCAAAATATATTTATGCGTGTTAGTTCCGCCACTTAGCACGTAATACCTTAAATTCGGTGGAGAGTGGGAAACGGAAAGGACTGGCAGGTTCCCTAGTACCTCCTGCCTACCCGACCTTGTGGGGGATACAGAGTGAAGCTGAAAAAAAAATGTACCATTTTTTTTGTAAGTGTCTAAACAAAACTGACAATATATTATCAGATTCATTACAAGTATAACAACAATTTTTGTTTCTAAAAAAAGAGTAAAAATACTAATACTTATTATGTAATCACTTTATTCTAATAAGGGAAACAATAGTTACCTTAAGAGCTCGTCTAAATTTAGTAGACATGAGACTAAAAAGTATGGGATTCAGCACTATACATAGCCAACTATTTACCAATACTATTTTATAACCAATACCCCAAATCTGAAAAATATTTATTAAATGAAAGAATTTACATTAAATTTATAAGTTAATTATTATTTAATAGGTGTTAAATTGTGTGATAGGAGATCATCATCAAGGCGATCATCATTATTATCAAGATGGCCACTAAATATCTCAAAAAAAATAATGAACGCTTTGAATTGCAGGTTTTTACTTAAGATTTTTATTAAACTTCATATGTATAATAAGTAACTACATGATTTTTACATCGTCTTATAATCTAGAAATGCAATTATATTCAATAATATTATTTTAAAAAGACCCATACATAGGCTTAAAATTCTAAATTTACATTTATTCGGTAAACAGTCAACACAGGTCATTAGAAGGTAAACTTGGATAATATTCTTGTTAATGATAAACTCATTATCAACTAAATATATAGCATCACTTCCTTATTTAATATTAATTTAAAATACTCTATACTATTATG
Organism: Eueides isabella; assembly: GCA_019049475.1. NCBI lineage: Eukaryota > Metazoa > Arthropoda > Insecta > Lepidoptera > Nymphalidae > Eueides > Eueides isabella. The sequence continues at coordinate 11,166,568 of CM032386.1, read as the reverse complement.
ATGTAATTTCTATTATTGAGCCACTATTTTGTATCTCTATACGTTTCTTAAAATGATAGTTATTATGATCTTAAGGTTTCAAAAAAACTTATTATAAATATATGGTTCAATCATTCGTGGTTCATTCACCAATCTCACAAATATAAAAGCACAACGTAAAAATATCGTACTTCCTGTCGTTATCGTGAAGCTGATAATAAATATGTTTAATGTATATTTTTTATGAATATTTTTTTTATCTTTTAAAGATAAGTACCATTTTTCGTTAAGGGGATTACTTCTTTGCGGAATTAATTTCTTCTACCGATTTAATCTATAAAGATACATAAAGCTATAAAACTTTTCAATAACAGTCACGTCACTTACTTAATATGTATATAATTTTTAAAGATATGATTACCTGTTCCATTTGCATAAGTCTCTGCATATCAAAGAAGAAGATAAGCAGTCGAAACGTAAAGAATGGCAGCCAACAGATTAGAAAAGATAATGTTATCGCTACTGAAAACCAACAAATACATTATTTGTAATTATTTTTTCATTATGCGATTATCTCACTTTTTTTAATTTGTACAAATAAAGGTCCATATTTTATTTTAACTCATTATTCATATAATTTAAGCTATATAACATATTGAACTAAACATCTTTTAGATCAATTAAACTTAACTTTTCCACAAACATTGATATTTTGAACGTCAGTTTTAAAAATGTGCAATTATGTAGACCGGATATACCGGACCTACCACCATAATATTTTATAGAAAATATGTAAAAGAATCATAATTACCAACAAGTTTATTTATTTTTCTCCTATTATCCTTATGATTAAATATCTTCTTGTTACTGTTTGACTTTTCATTAATGCTCACTTTGAACGCAATCATTGTATAAACAAATAACATTATTCCAAGTGGTAAAATAAATGTCAGAAGTGCCAGAATACCGTTGATAATTCTGGCTAAAGGGCTTGGCACAGTGTAGCAGACGCCAAAAGTTGGAGTCCTAATAAGCTCTACTGTCAACATTTCAGGTGCTGTCTCACATATTGCAATGATCCATATAGAACTTATTACTTTCATGACTCGTCTGCAAGCTGGCACAGATTTTAATCGAAGAGGGTGCCAAATGGCCATATATCTCTCAATTGCCAGAGCTGTCATCACCAATACGCTGTTATTCCACAGCACTATAACAATGAAGAAGTGAATCTTGCAAGCATAGTTTCCAATAACGTAGGAGTCCATCAAAAACAGATAAATTTCCAAAAATATACCGAAAGAAACGATAGTATCTGACACCGCCATATTAAATAAGTAGAAATTAGTCGCAGTGTGCATCGTCCTGTCCGAGTAAATTACAATGCAAGTTAGCAAATTACCAATGAGACCTACTATAAAAATTATTAGCAATATCGAAGCTAGTAAAATCTGCAACCAAGTATGTTGTGTAAAAATCACTTTCGCTAAAAAGGATGACCACATTTGCAAATCATATTCTGGAATGCGTGAATAATTCATAACTATTATTGAATTTTAAACTCAATTTAAATTACAAAGGTAACAAAAAGGCTGTTCAACACTACCATAAGCACGGTTATGTTTGGTATCGTTATGGTCAGTGTTTGCTGAAACGTAATAACTGCGCTAATCGTGTTTGCTGAACAAACTTTTAAGTAGATTAAATCTCAAAAAAATTCCACTGTTTGAATGGGTGTTAGCTCAATTATTTTAAGAGCTTTTCATTTAACCCACTTAATCCTGAGATAACAATTCATAATTTGCAGGGTTAGTGCTGGTTTAGATGCTGTGGTTTAAATACCACAATCAATAGACATATAACAATTTACTTACATATTAAAAAAAATGTTTTAGCTTATATTTCCATATCATTATCACTAAATATTATAAAATGAAATCATCCACCGCATCTGTCTTTCTGTTCAATATAAATATAAAAACTGCTTCACAGATTTTTATACGATTTTCGCTAAAATGAAAGAGAAGAGGAAAGCTTAGCTAAATATTTATTTAGAAAACGTAGAAAAATTTCAATGTAGCGTGATTAGATCTCGCGCCTCTTGAAAAACATCCAAGCGGTCTGATCACTAAGTCATATAAGCCATGTATGTTGCTCATCAACTTACGTCGAAATTCTTTTACGCTTGCTATAACTTATTTATGTTGTTAACGTACATATATATCTCTGTAGGGAGATTTTACAGAGATGCCTGATGTAAATTTTCCCCGCATGATGAGGTATGTGCGTTATTTTCCAGTCTATTTTCTTTTGTTTTGTACTAACCCTAATTTAGAGAAATACTATTGCTAGCTTTGGCATTAAATGCAGATTAAAATTGTTGTTTTTTTAGAACATATAACAAATATTTTATATATTGAGGCCTGTCGTGGCGCAGCGGCACAAGCGTGTAACTGTAACCGACAGGTTCTGGGTTCGATCCCCGGTCGAGGAATTGAAATATTCAATATTTTCAAATCAAATGTTTAATGTTTCATTTCTTCGCTTTGGTATAAGGCAAAACGCGGCGTTGAGTTCCGCCACTCAACACGCAATGTCTCAAATTCGGCGGAATGTGGGGAACAGTATTCCCTCTGCCTACCCTACCATGTGCGGGATACAGCGTGGAGACTATAACAAAACAAATATCCTACCAAAAATATAAATTGAAGTCAAATGACAGATCTTGCTTTCTGTGATAATCTATACTTATAATAAATCTGTAACTGACCTCTGTCTGTACAGACTGAAAATATATTTTTAAAAAAGTCTTATACGCTGTTTAATAATGTGTTATAATAGTAAGGTAGTGTTTATTTAACTGTTTGTCTATTTATCAGTGCGGTTGTACGCTTTAATCTCAGAAATAAATCAGAATCAGAATTTAATTATTACTTTTTACTATTATATTTTAGGCAATCTTCCTTTTACATTTAGTGCCTGTTTTATTTCAGTGGGTTAGTAAATAAATAAAATTATTTTAATTTAAAATATTTATTTCGACAAAGTAGTTACAATTTTTTATTCATTTAGTTGAAATTTTCAAAGTATAAATGTTTTCTTAAACCTGATAATTTAATAAGACCAAAAAGTAGCAGCCTTGCGGGGGTTTGGTAAATCAGAAGATCATCGGTTGAGTGTCTCTCTCAATGCTGTCATATTCCTAATGCGACACGCAGTATTAAAAGTTACTACTTAACACCGGCTTTAAATGCCGGAAGCGATAATAAAACGGTCTAGTCTGCTTATGCAATTATGCAACTAGCAATGGCACATTGGCTTTAATGTCACTCCCATACGTATCTTACTCGCTTTTAACAACACCTTTTAGAACCAGGGTGATCCTATTCTAAGCCAGAATCACACGGCTAAGGTAACATATTTAAAAAAAATACTTAGCAAATGATTAAGCAATTATAAATTAAGTTGCGGTTGTTTATATTAAGCTAGCATAAGAGTTCCAACTAAGGAGACGACTGGTGGATCTAAATAAACTTAAGAAGATTATACAATGAGAATCTGATTTCAATAATGATAAGGTACTAAAGAAAAATAAATAACACGCCTAAACATTTAAATAGCACATAGTAACATTAAAAAAATGATAATTAAGCACACAAGGAAAATGAAATTACTTGAAAATTCCTATTGTATGGTTATGGTTAACTGTATGGTAAATGCTATTTATATGGTATGATTACCATAATAAATTTCATGATTAAGAGTTACTCTCTTTTTGGAAAATACACAGATACCCAGACATTCTGATAGGGATAATGCCAAGCTATGGCCAAAGAGCCACTGGTCTAGATAGTGGAAAGAAGTATTTAAACGATAAGTTATGTCTTCCACAGATTTTGAGTTGTAGTAGAGGACGATGTCATCAGCGTACATTAATACGAAGTACGAAGGATATTACAAAAGCTACTGACAGAAAAATCGAGGTCATGAGTTATACAACAAAGGACTAAGAGTTGTGCCTTGAGGTAACCCTTTCTAAACGAGTCTGAGAATTACAGTGGTTCTTACTGTGGATGTTACATTTAAAATGAAATGAGACAACTTCGGCGATACCTCCATCCATCGAATCCAATTCTGAATGGAGTGTTTTCTAGGGATATGTAAGTCAGCCGTAGACAAGATGGTAAAGACAAAATGATCATAGCAAAGAATGATATTCTCAAAATTAGCGGACTCAGAAAAATTGCCTGACAAGCAATCCACAGAGTAGGCGTACTTATTTCACTTGGCTTCTTTTAGGTTAAATTTTGAAGAAGAATTAAGAGAGGAAGAAGGAGGAGGTTTACTATGCATTGAAATAAATATAGGAAAATGGTGATAAATATAGGGGAATGAAGAGAAGGGGAGGATAGAACAGTCCTAGGATTCTCATTTGGATTAACCCTACGAGCCGGAGAGCCATCATTGAGAATGCAAAGAGATACATAATCAATCTCTCTACCAACAAAGCAGATAACCCGTCAGAGTAATAACTCTCCTACAAAGAGTGATGAGTGTTAAAATCACCCAGAACCAAGACAGGACTAGGGAGCAGAAAGATAATAGACTTAAGCTTAAAGAAAACAGAGGAAGATGGATGTGGGATATAAACATATAGATAGGAAGGAGATATTAAAAGCCTTCACAGCAACAGCATTAATTTGTTGAGGAAAGCATAAGCATTAATCTGTTGGGGAGAGAATAAGTGAATAAGGAGAGGAGTGCTGGATGAGGATGGCACAACCTCCACACCCGTCATGTCATTTCTGTCTTTCCTTAAACATGAGAAAACTGATACCCTAAAGCGGGAATCAGGCACCAACCATGTATCCAAGGCGGCAATAATGACAAGGTTGTACAATGAAATAATATTAAGCAATCTTTGCTTTTTGTATTGACTTCGATCTGCACTGTGATTTTATGTGAAAAAACCGACTACAATTTAGGCACTGGATAGTTGGAAATTTCTATGGTTCAACTGGGAGAAAGGAATGGTATGAAAAGACCCTTTCAGGCAACTTTTGAACACGGAATGCAACTACAACTGACTGAGTCGGAATCCATGTAGTAGAACCCTCGCTTACACACTTTCTATTTAGTCGTCTTGCTTTCATCGTTTGGTATACAATGACCCGAGGGAAATTCCAACGAGTATAAAAACTCATCCAGCGAAAAGTCATATTAAAAGTAGGGATAACTGCTACATACTTACACAGATTTAGAATGGGATTGGACAAAAATAAATTCGCTGCGGTAGCTGTTGAGAACTCAACACTGATTATGTTGCGACCAACATTTTTTACACTATCACTGGTGATATTATTTATTTTATTTACGTGGAGAAATTGACCAAACTGATTGCTTTAATGGAAGTCAGCAGCAGGGGCTGGAGTTTCCCTCGACACATAAAGGTGTACATATAAATTTTGAATTAAGTACCTGTAGCTGGTTTAATTGTTGATTTTTTTATACAGTCGACATTATATGAAGGTGGGTTAACACTTTGCCTTTTGCGTGATATAACCTAAAAGCCGCATTTGCCACCACCAGGATCAGGGGTATCAGGCGAATGCGGATCAGCATCTAATGGACAAAACACCACAAACACTCACAACCAAACACCTTAATAAAATAGATCTCCTTTTTTAAGAAACCCTTTAAAAAAATCACACTTTTAACTCAAAATATATCTTAATATATCACTTAAATAAGAAAGCCTCAAACACGTGTGTTAACCAAAAAAACGTCAGCTAAGTCCCGGTCAAACTTAATAATTTAAACTGATATATTTTTTTATTGACTTACTTACCGATTGAAATAAAACAAACACTAAATGTTGAAGGTTACTAAAATATAATAGTTAAAACTTTAATTAATTCTGGTTAGCCGTTTCTAAGATTAGCGGGCCGACGAACAGACAAAAATTTAAAAAAATCATGTGATTTTTAACTTAAAATCAATCGGTTTTGAAAATCACAACAGATAGCGACTTGCAGGTTTAATAATAATATCATACAATTAATAGTATTGAATTTGGACAAAACATAGAAGTATCATAGTAATAAAAAAACTAATTGTGAAAGAGAAAAAAAATTTTTTTTTTTCTCTTTGCCAATTAGTTTTTACATAAAATTATTTTTGTTAGTTATTTATTGTTAGTTTTACATAAAATTATTTTAATTCAGTTAAATGGATATTTCTGTGCAACATAGATTTCAAATTTAATTCCAGTCGATATATAAATAAAAAAATATTGAGTAACGCTCCAATTTTTAAAAGGGGACAGAAAGGACTGTCTGTCTACAGCAGTGGAGGACGTGACAAGACATGACATTGAGTACTCTGTGGACGATACTCACGCTTGTTTTCAAGTCATAACTTTGACGGTTCAGTTTTGACGTTTTAAACAAATACCTTGAAATATTTGTAGTTTTTTATAAAATATAATACATTTCAAACGACGACATTGGGTTTTTCAAATATTACCGTTCTTTATTTACAGTACTATATAAATGTCCTGCCATGTCCTATAAATCATATATATTTTAGTATTTTATCATATTACATGGTATCATGTCTAATTTATCGTCTATAAGTGCGAAAAATCATTCGAAGAAACTAAATAATAACCGTGATCGTGATAAAAACAAATCAATAGCTTCCGAGTCTGGTGGTTCTAGTCAGTGTGAAACTCCACCGTTAATAGAAAAGGTTAAGATAATTAAAAATTATATCAAAGCATTAAACTTAATTAAAATGTGTAGTACTTATAACATATATTTACTTTAAATGAGCTACTTGTTATTTAAAAATAAAGTTATTCAATTCTTAACAAAACACTACCACTACACTGACCAAATTTTATTATACAAATTTTGGTCACTATTATGTTATTTATAAAGTTTTATAATGATATGATTTTTTAAGTGATATGAAGATCAATGTTTATCATGTCACACTATATGACATATAATCATAGGCAAAACTGGTGATATGAGACCCTGTTCCTAACTTACCACTAATTTTTTGGAAGGTTGCATTGGTAAAAAAGTCTTTTTACCAATGCAACCTGCATTGGTAAAAAGACTTGATCACTAAAGCGAGGAAATGAAAATAATTAATTCCCCTAAGTGAGATAAAACCCAAATCTGTCATATTGACACTAAGATAGTGTAAAATTCTACATTGTTGCCTATAAAATATATAATATGATTCATATATTTTTTAATAGTTATTATGGACTTGAAGCATTGTTTTATGGAAAGTAATATTTTTCTAGGATGGCCTGTCACAAGGTAAGTTTGCAGGGATTGGTGCAGACTCGATACAGTGTATGGCGGAACAAATTGGTGCAGATATTAATTCAGAAGCTGCCACTAATCTTGCAGAAGATATCAGCTACAAGCTACGACAAACTCTTAGTGTGAGTAGTTATTTTGTATTTCAAGGGTCTTTTCAAATATTATTGGCTAGTGTAAATCAGCTTACAGCCTTTTAAGGAAATTAGTAAAAAAAACTTTCAATATATGTATTTTAACAAAAATTGTATAAAAGTTTGAAATTTGTTGTGTATTCTATCTATTATATGAAATATAATAAATACTGATTTTGTAATATCAAATTCTTAATTAATTATTTTTAATGATGGATTATTTTTTTATTTTTATTTCTACTTACAAGTGATAAAAAGTGTATGACTTATATAAAAAAAAATAGATTCAGTAGGTTTACACTAAACTGCCAATTTTACTAAATTCTTAATAAATGCTAGTTCAAGACAGGCCAAGATTTTAAGTTCATTTTAAGAAAATACTTTGGTTATTCCTCTTCCACAATATATATTAACAATTAACATATTTATTTACTTTATATTACAGACAATCGCATTACATAGTGAGATGATGAAGAAATCATGTGTAGACAGCTGGGATGTTAATTCAGCATTGGTATTGTCAGACACAAGTCCAGCAGTCGGCGCAAGTATTCCACAGTATCTGACATTTGGTGATGAGAAATTGTGTTGTGAAGTAGTAAGTTTATTAACACAACATAAAAAAATAAACTATAATGTATGAATATATTTGTAAATAGAAACATAATATTTAATATAGCATAATTTTTTATATATTTTGGTCAGTATGTATTATCTGTTAGAGACGTGCTGTAGTGCAGCAGCACAAATGTGTGATTATGAACAGGTTGTTGGTTTGATCCCCACTTGAGGAAATTAAATATTTAATATTTGATTATTGAATATTTAAAATAGTTTTAATTTTTTTCACTCAGATATTAAGACATAGGTGGTGATGAGTTTCACCACCTAACACGCCATGCCTTAATTTGGATGCAGAATGGAGGACAAAGTGTCTTAGCGCTTGGATCCCAAGTTCCCTCTGTGTACCTTAAAAGAAAAAAAAATAACACTTTCTTTTCTCCTTCAATACATTTTTTCAAAAATTACCAAATATAAAGAAAATATACGATGGTTGTGCATTTAATTTCCACACAGAGAAGTGAGAGACTTAATATTTTCGTTTACTTGCTCTGATATCAATGCAAAGAGTGATGTTGAATTTTGCTCCTCAATATATAATGCCTCAAGAATTTGGCTGAAAATAAAAATGGGTTAAGGACAGTTCCTTCAGGTGAACTCCAGGTTCTCTCTGCTTACCCTACTATGTGCTGAATACAGCATGAAACAAATACAAATACTTAAATAAAGATCCTTAACCAATCACTGGTGTTTAACATTTTTATTATTTTCAGGAAGCTTTAGTAAATATAACGGAATATTCAATGACAACACAAAGTTATGTGTTCTCAACACTGCCTACGGTATCTGTAGAGTGGATAACTGATGATAAAAGTCTTAACAGTAGCAATAATATTAGCATAAATTTACAGAACTATTATACAAAAATTGCAAGAGGTGAGTGAGTGAGACAATATTTTATATTGTTTAAATTTCTTTTAGAGACCTATTTAATTTAGAGTATTGTTAATAATGATTTATTTTGCTTACTTATATTATATGATTAAATACCAAATAGTGATGTTTTCAAATTAAATATTTATTGTTTTAATTTTGTCGCTCTGGTGTTGCAAAGAGTGGAGTGGCGTGGAGTACCGCCACTCAAAACTCAATGTCTCAAATTTAGCAGAAGTGGGGAACGGAACGGACTGTCTTAACACTAGGTTACCAAGAAGCTGGTATAAACATGAGAATGGCACTTTATTATTGATGACCTATGTTGTACAGCATATAGAGTTAATGCTTTTATTTTATTAAGTAAACATTTTTTTTAATTTTAAATAAATTCCGATTTTCCGACCGAAAAATATTCCTACCTCATCTTAGCTAAACGTTTGTACCTTTTAAACATAGTTAAGCTCCAGTACACAACAAACTTGCCGCAGACAGACAGGTCAAACTTGTCACACCTCTCTTTTTGAGTGGGCGGTTAAAAAATAAGACAATGGTTTTTTTTTTTTTTTTATTCAAATTACCTTGGAACAATGCAATACGCGTATTTAAAAGTGATTTCCACACTGAGGTATACAGAAATATTTAAAGAAAGTAAATAAAAAAGTTGTAATGGCAACCTTTTGTTTATTTTATATCTTTCATTAATTTAGCTTCACGCTGTGATCCCCGACTTTCTGCCGAATTTCAGGCATTACGTGTTAAGTGGTGGAGCTGAACGAACGAGAAGAAATATAAATATTAAATGTTTAATTTCCTCGAGCAAGAATCGAACCAATTACGTTTACAAGTCACGCGGTCAGACAGACCTCTACTAAAATTTTATTATAAAATTTGTTTCAGCAATATTAAACCTTAAGAAGAAACCCAAACAAATAGCTGTAGAGGACCTCACAACGAACACTAGGATAGGCCCAATATTTCCGAATCTCTTTAATTTAGCAGTTCTAGTATTGAATGATGATAATTTGAATGCTCTGAATGTGCCCGCCAAGAAGCCGTTACAGTCGAACGTTTTGGACATGGTTGACGCGTTGTGTTCTAATCCATGCAGTTTAGATACTAACATACAACAGCAAGTAAGTGACACATTAATTTTTAAGCTTTGAATTGTTTATATGCCCGAGTTGAAATGAATCTTTCATTTGAATAGGTTAATAAATAAAAAAGCTACTTTAAGCTACTTTAAGTCAGCCAAATTGCTACTAACTTGATATTCATTTGACTGAAATTTTAGTTTTCATGCTATAGATATTATCATAACGTTATTAGAACAAGAAAAGAATTGAGGTTAGTAAATAAAATACTCAGCTTCACGCTGTATCTCGCACACGGTAGGGTAGGGAAAGGGAACTTGGGAGCCTAGTGTTAAGACACTCCGGTCTACTTCCGTACCCCACTTTCTGCCGAATTTGAGGCATTGCGTGGTGAGTGGCGGAACTCAACGGTGCGCTTTGCCTTGTTACCAGAGCGAAGAAATGAAAACATTAAATATTTAAACTGAAAATATTTCATTTCCTCGAGTGGGAATCAAACCCACAACTTGTCGGCTACAGTCACACGCTTGTGCCACTGCTCCACGACAGGCTTCAAATAAAATAGTTCACCTAAAATGTGTAATAATTGCAAAAATCAATGATCTTATTATGTACTAAATATATACTCAATCCATCTGGTTGAGAATTAACTTATGTAAAGAAGTACAGTAAACTCGACGAGTCTGTAATTAGCTATGCAAATTTGATTTTAAGTTAATTTTTACTCTTCATTATTTTCTTCCCGAGTTCAGATAGGTTTTCTATATTCTCTCTTATCAAGGATCAATACAATGAAAAAAAGAGAGTTAAATAATAAGTAAAATAATATTGTAAATATGATTTAAAAAAACACATTTTTGTGGAAAATAAAACAACTAAAATTTCAAATTTTAAATTAATAATAATAAAAAAAAAAACTACGTGAGGCCTGTCGTGGCGCAGCGGCACAAGCGTGTGACTATGACCAACAGGTTCTGGGTTCGATCCCCAGTCGGGAATGAAATATTTAATATTTTTAATTTAAATATTTAATATTTCATTTCTTCGCTCTGGTAATAAGGTAAAGCGCGGCGTTGAGTTCCACCACTCAACACGCAATGCCTTAAATTCGGCGGAAAGTGGGGAACGGAAGTGGAACAGAGTGTCTTAACACTAGGTTCCGGGTTCCCTCTGCCTACCCTGCCTCGTGCGGGATACAGTGTGAAGCTAATAAAGAAAGAAAGAAAAAACAATGTGGAATGCATAGTTTCGATAAATTAGAAAAAAATTTTTCACATTATTCTTGTAATTGAAATTAAAAAAATGTATATTAGTATTTTTATAACTAATATGTATATATTTTTACTAATTTTAAAATGTTAATCCACACTAAGGAAACAAGAATTGAATTTCTTATTTAGAAAACGTGAAAAGATTTGAAATCATACATATGTGTATATATTTTTGTCTAATAGTATTTTCAAACACGTGTTTTGTAGTTGTTGTCAATACAGTAATAAACCTAACAATTTATTATTCAGCCTCACGCTGAATCCCGCACGCGGCAGGGTAGGCAGAGGATTTACCTTGTAAACCTAGTGTTAAGACAAAGCGAAGTTAATTTTGAATTATCTAGAATATATTTGAATTATCAATTCATTATTACATTTTGAGTTAAAATTCAAAATTTTTAAGCTAAATATTAAAATATTTGTTAGGAATATGTTAAATAAATATTACGTATTTTCACTTAACGAAAATTGGTGTAATATCAGATTTTTTCGGTTTTTTTAGTTTCAAAGACTGTTTCCGGTTATGGTGTCAAATATATTAGGAAATGGATCGTTATCGGAAAAAATGGTCGCCATACTGACGAAAATAACCAGAACGTGGCCCTCTTTTATAGCAATAGGTAAGTAAGGTTGTTTTTATCTCAAATCTAATTAATCAAGATATAAAACTTTTACAGAACTAAAATAACTTTTTACCACGCAATTCGTCAAATTTGGCTGTAAGGGAAACGGGAGTATCTTGATAAGAACTAGATAAATACTAAAGATGCCTCTGCCTATCCTGCCATGTGCGGAATACAGAGTGAAACTAAAAAAAACTCACTCACTCAGCTGTATCCTGCACACGGCAGGGTACGCAGATGGAACTTGGGAACCTAGTGTTAAGACACTCCGTTCCGCTTCCGTTCCCCACTTTGCGCCGAATTTGAGGCATTGCATATTGAGTGGCGGAACTCAACGCCGCGTTTTGCCTTGTACCAGAGCGAAGAAATGCAAAAATTTAAAAATTAAAAGGTGGTCTTGGGTTAATTAATTTATGTAGTGTACTCCATATTGAATTTAACCTAAAAACGTATTTTATCTCGTTACCACAGCGATAATATTAAAATAATTAATTCCCTTGAGTAGTTATCCTACGACTGTCCGCGTTTACAGCTAGACGCTATAAGTACCGTTGTGTCACAAAGGCTTCGTATTATATGATCATAGAAATCATTTAAAACATATATATGTAACCATTTAAAAGACTTGCATAAATCTTTAATTACATTAAATTTAAATTTAAAAGCGTATAAAAATTTGAACGTAGCAGTATTTGAAACTGCGCCTCTTGGACCGTCCAACCCTTTTGACCAACTAAGCCATACGTTCTTTGTTTGTGCGCATTTAAATTTAGTTTTTTCTGTCCTAAGTGTATAATAACACTTGTCTTGCTAATACTTAAAAAGAGTTTGGATCGTCTTTGGGTAGCGGAAATTTGTAAAAATCTCCCTACAGAGATGCTAACAACATAAGTTGTTACAAGCGTATAAGAATTTCGATATAGCTTGATAAGAAAGTATGGCTTAGTTGATCAGAGGGCTTGGACGGTCCTCAAGAGACACGAGTTCAAATCCTGCTACGTTCAAATTTTTATTCGCATTTAAATTTAGTATTTTCTCCAAAGTGTGGAATAGCAATTTAAAATAGTAAAAAATATATATTAAATTTTTATACTTCCATCCATTTTATACACATAGTAAAAATTGTAGAATAATAAATCATTACCCTGAGTGGAATCGAAATCACAACTATCGCATCTAAAGGCAAATATTGCGCTGCTGAAACACGTTGATTTACGGAACTTAACGCCGCGCTTTGTTTCCGGAGTCAGATAATGATACTATTTTCTATTTAATACACGTAATTTTTTTTTTTTTCTTTATTGTTGTCAGGTAAAGGTATACTTTTCGACTATTTATCACAAGGTACTAAGGAACGTTTGACAGCGCCTATGATTAAATGCGTAATGGCTCTGGGAAGACGCGCCCTAGTCGAGTGTTTAGGGGATCATCTGGAACACATAGACGAATGTATACACGCGAACAGACGGACACAGACACATTCTAATCTAAGGGAGACTATATTAGTGAGTATATTATTATAAATATATAAGTAAAAGAATAATAAAATTTAAATAGTACCATCAAAGTGTCTTTTAAATACCACAAATAGACAAAAAAGTTGTATAACTATGCTGTTGTTTACAAAAATAAAAATGTGACATCACGTCGTGATGACCCATCTTGACCACAAGGACGCAGTTGAAACAAGTTTCAAGTTACTTAATTTATTATTGAGGCTTGTCGTGATTCAGCGGAAAGCTGAAAACGGAACGGACGATCGTAGCATTAGGTTCCTAAGTTCCCTCTGCCTAACGTACCATGTGCAAGATTTAGCATAAAAGAAAGATTAAGTTCGCTTGCCTCGTGTTAATATTATTTATTTTATTAAAACTCTTGAAAAATCTTCTATGAATGTTATATTATCACCATATGTGTGTGTGTGTGTGTGTGTGTGTGTGTGTGTGACGGTGAGAAATCACAGACGAAGTCGGTGACTGAATTGAAAAAAATAAAATAAATGATAAATTGGAGAATTCCAATTCGTTTTAACGTATTTTTACAATGTTAACCTATATTTTAATTATATTAAATTGAAATAAATAATATCTATATCGTGATACTTCCACATTGTACTAAAACATTTTGTTTGTTTTTCTAAAGGACGCTTCCACATGTCTCCTTAGGTCGGAGCCGACGACGTTCCTAGAAGACTATGTAATGACTGACTACACGTTGTATGAAATGTTGGGGGACTCCATAATGCCTCGGCGGACTTTGTTTCCAATTAGAGGTTTACATTTTTTTTTATTATTGCTATCAAGATTTGTGTTAACGCAATAGTTTTCGGTTCAATTCTTGCTTTGGATTTTTTTTTGGCTTCTAGATGTTTTCTTAAGGTACGGTAGAGAAACAGTGGAAACTAGTGTCAAAACTGCCTCCACTGCCTTTTCTCATTTTTTTGCTTAATTTTTGAGACATGTGGCCAGTCGTGACGTAGCGGCTCAAGCGTGTGACTGTAACCGACAGGTTCAGAGTTGGATCCCCACTCGAGAAAATGATATATTTAATATTTTCAATTAAAATATTTAATGTTTTCATTTCTTTGCTCTGGTACAAGGCAAAACGCGGCGTTGAGTTCCGCCACTCAACACGCCATGCCTCAAATTCGGCGGAAAGTGAGGAACGGAAGTGGAACGGAGTGTCTTAACACTAGGTTCCCAAGTTCCCTCTGCCTACCCCGCCATGTGGGGCATACAAAGTGAAGCTGAGTGACATTGCGTGTTAAGTAACTCCCAGGCGTATCCCTCTGACAATTCCCATAGTTAAAATCCAACCCACAGCCAATATAAATAGACTAAAATATAGGGCCAAAACCGGAGTGTCTTATCTCTCGGAAAGCGAAGCTAAAAAAAAGCTTGAGGAAGTGTTCATAATTAATACTATTTATATTCTCTCATTGTGGTAATAAGACAAATAATACATAGTTTTTGCTACAAATAGTTTACCTAACGTACCACAGATAATAAAACCTTATTTAAAAAGAAAATACGTATAGGTGATACGTTTTAAAACAATAATCTATGATATTTTTTTTTCAGAAACGATAGTTCACAAAACTGAGACAACAGATTATAAAGAAGATGAATTCCCAATTTTTCCTATCAGACCTGTTATAAGACGACCCAAAGTACGACTTATACCGCATATAAATAATACAAACAATATTCGCAGAGAAGATTTATTTGAAACTGCGAAAAGTAAAAAACCTATACATATAAGAATTAAAAATTGTCGATCAATAGATTTGATGGGGAAATCCAAAGTGAAGCAGAGAACGCAAGTTTCACGTACAGGCAGAAATGTGAGCCACGGTGTTGTTGTGGCAAATGGAGTTTTAAATAGGTTTAAATATAAAAAATATAATGAACACAACTCATTTCCAATATTTGGAGCTTTAACATTGTAATATAAGCGAAATATAATTTATTATTTTGTTACTGTTTTTCATTCACCTTTGGAATTTTGTTTTCGTTTTATTATTATAGTACATATTTATATATGTTTCTTTTTTTCTGTCAGTTTCACGCTGCATCCCGTATGGCAGGGTAGGCGGGGAAGAGGGAACGTGGGAACCTTAAGTCACCCCGGTCCGTTGCCACTTACCGCCGAATTTGAATTGCGCAGTTAGTGGCGGATCTCAATGTGACGCTTTTCTTTGTTACTAAAGCGAAGAAAGGAAAACAATAAATATTTAGTTTAAAAATATTAAATTTTTCATTTCATCTAGTCACAATCGAATCCCTAGGACCTGTCGCGTTTACAGTCACGCTTGTGCTCCTGCGCTACGACAGGCCAGAACGAAAGAATTATATTCACGGAGTGGAAATCGAACCAACAACATATATACACACACACATATATATATATAGAGGACATATACATGACTAAGTATGAAAATGTCGAAAAAAGTACACATGTAATAATCCGTTTTCTAAGCCGAAATTTGTATAAAACTATAATTTATCACAGTTGGCAAGTCCGGTTCTATCAATTATTCGCCTACAGTAATAACTACAAATCTCTGTTAATTTGATTCATTTACGATACCCTGAATTTAGCCCGCTTGATAATTTGAAATGAAACATTAACTAGCCCGCCAACACGCAATATTTTGAACGCAAGATATATATAATTTAAATGTTGCTATCGTAACTTAGATAATTTATTCAACAACAAATATGTAAAGAACTGTCGATTCATTTTAGGTAAAGTAAGTAGTACAGGTCTCTTGTAAAACGCTAAAGTGACATATATATTTTTTCCTATCTTTTACCACTATTGGAAGTCAAACAAACGACAATGATACACATAAATCGCGTATACGAAATCGTGAGCTATATTTTACTAAATAAAAATAAATCTCGAAAAAACCGTTTTTAGTTTGATCTGTCGGTAATTTCCCTTCCTGAGAAAGGATTTGTTGACTCAAAAGAGAAAGAAAAGACCATGGAAAAAGTACATAATTTTTTTCCATATCCATCAGTCAATAAAATCTGTTGTAGTATTGTTTATTTTACCTATTTACAAATTTAAATTAACGGATCACTATCAAAGTTTGAGATACATCAGTCGCATTGATTATTGAGTAATTGCGAATGATTGATGGAATTGTATTGCTATTTGACTTAAATCCGAAGAAGTGAAAAACCTTGGACTGGACAATTTTAATACTGCTCAAAAATGAAAACCTAGAAAGTTAATTATATTATTTTAGTCGGAGATTCACTTAATTTTTTATGTCATCCTTTTCTGTAAAGGATTATTTTCTAAATGTTCAGGCTTCTTATTTAGTTAGTCAAAACTCTGAAGTAGGCACCAGGCTATTCTGGCCACCCCTCCCCCCTAATTCATACTTATGGCCTATGGCTACACGGACAAGGGTTGAGAGTTTGAAATCCATTTCGTCATATTACTTATACCAAAAGGTGCGAGTTCTAATCCTGCAACATTTAATTTATTTAACGATTTCTAAAAACATCTTAGCGTAGTATTACACCTTAAAAATGTAAAAAACAAAATTGTTTGCTGTTACATTTATATGAAAAGGATGTGCTTTCTAATTGAGGATTAAGGAGAGAAATAAAAGGCCAATTTGTAAATAGTTTCTTATTATTTATTAACATAGCGATTTGAATATGTAGAAGAATGAGCACCTAATTAGTTAACTTGTTGCCACCAAATTATAACACAGACATACTTATCTAGTTATATATAATTTACAGTTATTTCATTTATTTATTTTTCGCAATAGAGATCATGAACGTTTGGAGGTTATCAATTGTGTGATTGTACATGTAATACTTTGCGCGTTAAGTAGCTGTTGCACTTCCCTTTCGATCTTTTATACTTATACATATTAAGTAATACAAATTAATAAGTATATAGACATATTAAGATATTTATATATCTACGCGACTTCATTTAATAATATTTTACATAGAAAATAGTCAGGAATGTACAAAAAAATATGGCCAAGTTAAATTCTTATATCATAAAAAAATATATAATAAAAATCATAATAATAAACTTAAAACTATATTAGTCACTTATAAATGGACATTTAATTCGTTGACTTATTTTAACATTACTTTATTTACAGTTTCTAAAGTACTTATTAATTAATAATGGATAATTTGGGGTTATTTCAGTTTTAAAGGGAATGAGGAAAGGAGGAGGGGGAGAAGACTTTAAGTTTTAATATTCGTAAAGAATTAGTAGATGATAGACAATGACAAGAATGCATTCATGGAAAGTTGCTACGTACAATTATGACCTCGTTATGAGCATCACCTAAATTAGTGATAATACGAGTGTAACACTTTTTATCTTAATAAATAGGGTTGTAGAAAAAGTACTATGGCTTAGATTTTAGTGAGAAATATATAATAATATTACCGATTTCCGGTCCCTTGTATTCGGATAATTTCAGTTACATATTTTTTTGTCTTTTTTTTGACAGCTCTTGGCATTTATTTTTAACCACTTTAGCAAAAAGAAAAATATTATAAGTTTGACCTGACTTTTGTCTGTGGTATTTTATGGTGTGGAATAAAAAAAAGTGACAAAAAAATCACTATCACAAAATCATTGATTTTTTTGTCAGTTTCTTTTTTATTTTATTTTATTTTTTTGTTTCATTAGCACTTATCACCTCTTCATACTAAGTGCTATTAAAAAACATATTATAATACATTTTAATAAAATGTATTATAATAGGTTTTTCCTCCGCCTGTAACCGAAATTAACCGAAACTTTAGTACCGGATACAGATACGCGTTTTTATTTTATACATCCGAATCACTTAGAAATGAAACAATCGGATATCCGAAATAAAAAACTCCGTATATGCAGTATATAAAATATTGACAGTTGCATTCCACCGATCATAATGTCCGTAAATATAAAATAATATGAATTATGTATATTTTGAGCATTAGATCATGTCATAGGCATTTTCGGTCTGCATCATTTTATTATTGCCTATAATAATACAGTACAATATAAGAACAGTGTTTATATAATTACTATTTCATAACTTATATAATATATAAGTACCTACTATAATTAAGTAAAAAATATAATTAAAATATGTAATCTATAGTTATGTCGACAGTCAAATATAATTAAAAAGATTATTTTATATAATTAAATGGTTTTCCCTAGGAATTAATGCATTTATAGCAGTTTCCTTAGGCTGGCTATAATAATTATTAGCTTAATTACTAAATTCGAAAATCAGAATCATACTAGGCGGGTCGTTTGTCAAAAATTAAAAACAAGACAAACATAACTATCAAAACAAGTTCAGAGCACAATGTGATGTAAATGTTTATGAAGGTAGAAAAACATTTTTGTATTGTATGGCATAAAAATTGTATTGCATCCATAAATTCTGAGCATACATATGAGAAAAATGTGAATACAATACATTAAGTATTAGTTATATAGAAAATATTCACTAAGAATTCGTTTTTTTTTAAATTGTCTTTATATAGATAAAATTACATTAGAGTATGTTATAATTAGGGATGGTACAAATTTTCGGATTCAGTTCCGATAGGTCGGCAGGTCCGATTGATACAATACTTCCGACTCCATTTAGGAAAATTCAAGGTTTACAAAAGTATTTTGATAAACCAAATTTAAAAACTAACTAACTTCGGTTCCAACGGTTAAACCACTTTCGTAACATCCCTAGGAAAATGTCGACCAAAATGTAATTATTTCTAAAGAAATGATCAATTTAAAGCTTGGAATACAGAGATAAGTTTTATTCGATATAATTAAGTCAATCAATATAATTAAGTAAAAATTACTCATATTAATTTAAGTTAATAAGATACATTATAACATATATTCCATATGTATATATAAAAAGATAAGGTTCACGAAAGACAGAAATGAATATCAAGTAACATATTTTGTATTTACTCGACATTTACATTTATGAGCTTGATAGGCCTAAGGCAATTATATGAAAAAGAGATCATTTCAATTTGAGAATTAAGTACGATAACGGGAGTTTTTTTTTATAATTTAACCTAAGTTACGAGTACTTATTACTTTATGGCATTGAGTGAGTAACATTTAGCCTTATAATAATTTATTTATATACTTTCAGTCAGTCTCCTTCATTGTTGCACAATAAAAATATTGTAAGCAATGTCAATTTAAACATGAGTGTGTGGTGTACAAGTCAATGTAGTACAATACAGTCATAACGAAACTGTAAATGATGTTGATGAATTTAATTTATTAAATTATAAAACAATTGACTACCAAAAATGGCTTTATTTGCGAAACTTTTTTATTAATGTTATGACTTATGAGTCAAATTAATTGTAAAAGTATAAAATCAAGGTAAGTGTATGTATTCACACGATAATCTCCCGCAAGACGCGGCGGCCGCGCGAGTTGGGCGTGGAGTAGCCCGACTCCAGAGACTCGTCGTAGCCGAGCGACAGGTGCGGCGGCTTGTCCTCCCCGCCCGCTTCCTCGAAGGCGTCCTGGAGCCCGCTGACTTCGTGATATGGAGATTCTGAAAAAATACAACATTATATAAAATTAAATAATACAAGAAAAAAACGTGTTCCTAGTATTGAATAATAAATTCAATCTTTAAATTGTATGCCTGTATGCGTTTTTTTTTAACTTCACGCTGTACCTTGCACATGGCAGGGTAAACAAAATCTAGTGTTAAAACATTGGGTTCCCCACTTTCTGTCGATTTTCACTCAGCTCATCCTTTCAAGAGTCGCATTTACAGACTTAGTCTTTGCCAAAGTGTCATGACCACCTCGGATATTTGAATCATCGACAAACGGGATCTTCTAAATATTCTATAAGACTTCTATTGAGAATTCAAATATTGTTAAAAAAAACAACCAAAATATAAGAAATTAATCACCTATATGTTGATCCATACGTTTTTTGGGTTTGTGAACAGAAGCGTAGGAATCGGAGCAATAATCTTGTCTGGAGGGGTTCTGCGAGTTCCTGAGGCCGTAGTCGGAGAGGGGCGGGTGCGCGCCGTGCGGGCCGTGCGCGCCGTGCGAGCCGTGCGGGCCGTGCGCGCCGTGCGAGCCGTGCGGCAGCGGCGGGAACGGCGCGTAGTCGTCCATCGTGCTGTATCCACCGTGAGGTATCAGATCGTACCTTTAAATTAAAATATTTTATTAATATAGTACAAGAAAATGTTTACGAAGATTGTTAAAACGGGCTTGTACGGCGTTGTTAATTTATACTTATAAGTAGTAAATCTGTGACTTATCACTGTCTGTGAAAGGAAGATACGTTAAAAAAATAGAGATTATTATTTTTTTCGTTTGTTTGTACGCGCTAGTCTCAGAAACTGCTAAAAAGACTTGAATACAGTTTTTACCATATATTTTGGAACCCTCCCCTAAACATTTAGTGTTTGTTTACATAAAATCGGTTGAAAATTTTTAAAAAGTTACGACAATCTATTATTTAGTTCAGCAAAATTGCTTAAAAATTTATTCATTTGTGATGATATATCTTCAATAAATATAATATATGTATAGATTATTTTTTTAAAGTGTTATTGGAATATGAAAGTAATTGAGATTAACTAGATGATTTATTTGTGATTTTGGATTAAATGCGACAAAATTACAACAATTTTTTTATTAAATTAAATTTTAGTTTTCATTGTAGAGATATTGTCTTAAAAGTGATAATGTTATTTTAACAAGAAATTGAATTGAAATTAGTAAATAAAATAACGTAATGCCGCTTGCATTACGCTATAAGCCGTGGGCACACGCATATATATGCATATAAGTACACCAAGAAAAATAGATCTTGTAACAAAACTCACCCCATATTGCCTTGATGGTGGTCCATCATTTGGTGAGTGGGGATGCCCGGGGGGTTGTTGTTGGCCACTGCCAACTTCATATGCCACATGGAATCATGCGAGTTGACACTGCCGCCATTGTTGCTGTTCGCGTAACTGTTCTCAGAGTATCCAATATTCGCCCCTGTCGTATACGAATTTAATTTACCAACATTCTTACACGCTAAATATTTAGAATACAAAACAACTGATGCAGTACTTGATACAAAATTACCGTCTATGATGTCACTACTGGCTAGTCCTTCGAGCGTGCGTGAGAAGAAATTTTACATTATTAATAGATTTGCTTGTCTATTAAGTTTGTTTTATTAAATATTGATTAGTTATATGTTTAGAATATATGTTTAAACACATGGTTACATAAGCCATATATTTGATTGTAGAAAGTTTTAAAAGATAGTATTTAATAAAATTGCTTTATACAGTAGAACATCAAATCAAATTTCAATATGTTTTAAACAAATAAAAATATATTATCCCTATAACAAAAAACGGCGAAGTGCGCTAATGTGCAAAATTTAAAAACAAATATGTAACAATAAGCAAAGTGTACAGTACCTACTATCACTAAAATTATCAACAAATTATTTTTTTCTACAAACTACTGGGCAATACGAATGAATACTCGGAAATAGAAAATTATTTTCAATTTAAATATTTAGTTGTTATAACACAAACTACAGAAACTAAAGAAATATATAACAAAATTGCAACTTACAATCTGAATTTGTCATATTCTGTGCGGCGAGCGGCGGCACGTGACGAGCGATATGATATCCGTAACCGCCCTGCGTTTCGTATACTGCGCTTTTAGAGTCTTCTTTAGTTAAAGGTATATCCATGGAATTTTCTAGAGCCTTATTCTCCAATCCTGAGCATGAATAATATGGCGGTGGCGCTAGACTTGGAGGTGATCGTATTTGAGATTTGATAGAATCCCTTCTCTTACATTTTCTCTTTGCGTTACGTTTGCAGGCCATGTACG
The DNA here is from genome assembly GCA_019049475.1 of Eueides isabella. Lineage (NCBI taxonomy): Eukaryota > Metazoa > Arthropoda > Insecta > Lepidoptera > Nymphalidae > Eueides > Eueides isabella. The sequence continues at coordinate 11,144,230 of CM032386.1, read as the reverse complement.
CGACTAGTGCAGCGATGCACGCTAATAACAACCCCGCCCCGGCCACAGATGCAAATATAGTATACGTTTTCAACGTTTCACTTGCAGACGCACTTGCGTATGATGTGCCGACTAAAAAAAAATGTTACTGTAGTGCGCTTATTTATAAAACAATACTTCTATATGTGAGATTATATTTCTAAGTCTTGATAATTTATATACATATTATATTTTCAAGTTAAAAATTTGTAAAAAAATTATAATACATACTTTATTTTATTTTACCATGTTATGAGTAACTTACTTTGAGCGTCAACATATTCGCTACAGACATCTTGATTGTTGTTTAAGCACAGCTTGACGCGCAGTTGTGGATAGGAGGCTTCGCGGTTGTAGTCGGAGGCCCCCGCGCGGCCCTGTCTGGGCGCTTCCAGCTTGGTCGATTGAATGTTGGATGTAACGCCGGATAGACGTAGGGGCATCGTCTCTATAACCTGTGCATTGGAAATTAAATTGTAATCTAATATTGAAGAGTTACAAAAAAAAATAAAGGAATTTTAAATAGACAAACGTAAACCGCCACAAGATTTTTTTTTAATAAATTCAAGACAGGATCAATCGCTATATTTTGTTTATATTACGATTTCCTTCATTACCTACATCAGATAAAAAGTTATTAAGTTCTCATACTAATTACTTTTTTTCATATTTATATAAAGTTTTCAATTTTTTTTATATTATTATGTATGACAACAGATATATGTTTATTTTTGTCTCATGTTTAACCTCTAAAATGTATAATAATAAAAACAGAAACGAGTTATTTCTATAAAAAGTTGTGCACCTTAATGCAACTTTGAGACATGACAAGTGACATTTTAGGTTTTTTTATCCAATTCGCTATTAAAACCAGTCAGCGTAAGGATCTTCATAAATATATTTTGTTTCTAGATCGCTATCGAATAAATAATAGGAAAGGAAAAACTTAAAATTGATTGCTGTTTCTTACATTGTTCTGTGCTACAAAATAGTACAAGATCAAGAAAATGGAATTTGTATCGGTAATTATATATCTAATTTTATCAAATCTAATATATATTAACGTAGATTACCTGCCAATCATTTGACCCTGTTGACCTTTCGATGACCCCAACGAGTGGTAAACAAGTCGCTTCAACGTTAAAACTTATGGTCACTTCGCTCGGATCAAATGTCACTTCATTGGGTGGAACTATTTCATGGACTTTTGTAGTCACAGATATTTCGTTTGAATAATTACTTTGTCCCTTTGTGTTAACCGCTTTCACCTAAAATAGCGTGATAATAGTTTAATGTATATATATAGTAAGTATTTATATTACCTCGGAAGAAATAATAACATTTAGTTACCTTGAATGCATATGTCACCTGCTGGTAGCATTAACCAGAAAAAAAAACATTAAATAGCTATGTGAAATTACTCTGTGAAAACTATAATACTACATAGTGTTGGTGATACAAAATAACTCTCACTAATATTATTTTTTTAATTGAAATTACTAATAAAATCTCTAATATCTAAATCCTATTTACACTCAAGAAGTAAAAGATAATATACATATTTAACTTACTTTGAAATAATATGAATTATGTTGCTCAAGCCCGGTGACATTACAAGGGTTAGAGCGACCACAATCATATTCCTTCCAGTCGAAATCTTCAGGGTGTTTGACGTCGCAATGAGTTCCGCTTGCAGGACTCTTTATTCGGCGTATCCATACAAAATACTTAGTACTGGATAACCCACCATTAAAACCTGCCTCCCATTTTAAAGTCACATACTTAGCGTCGACTTTTTGACTCGATAAATTTTTAGGCGGCTCCGGTGCACCTTTTGGCTGCAGACGTATTTGGGGACGAATACTTCCAAGCGAGTTTTTCACTGTACAAGAGTAATCGCCATAATCTTGAGATTTAATGTTCCTTATCACTAACACGCTTAAGTACGAATCGTTTTCATCTGTCGTCGTTATAATCTCATAGTGACCATCGGACGACATTTGCAGCGGTGCAGGATTATTGCCGTAGAACCATTGGAATTCTGGTTTCGGGTAAGCTTGTACACGACATGATATTTCTGCATTTTCCACCAAGTCGTAAGCCACTTTCTTTTGTTGTCGTACCGATATGGGTTCATCTGTAAAACAACGGCGTATTAAGTTATAAGTAAGACAAAAAGTAAGTAATAAAATATAATTAATAAACATAACAAATACTATTTTTAATATGTGATTCCATAAACGACTTACGTTCAATGCGCAGTTGCATGGATGATTCAACTTTTTTGACTTCATTCTCAAAAGTACAGCCATATAAGCCTCTATCACCAGGTAGTAAATCGTCTAACTCAGGCCTAGCTTTCCCGCGAAACCTTAGAACACTTTGTATGTTATAAACAGCATTCCTACTCTCGTTAATCTCCGTTTTAACCTCATATAAATTAGCATCAGGTCGTATTTCAGCGTTGTCTTTATACCATTTTACATTTGGCAAAGGCTTACCTAATGCGACACAAGTGAGTGAAAAGTTTCTTTCACCGCTTTTTTTTATCATATGAGGTTGCAATTTAAACTGAAACCGAGGCGGCTGATAGACTTCTAAATTAACAGTGGCGAGTTCACTATGACCCAGTTCATTCGTAGCCTGACAATGATAAACCCCCTCGCTACCAAGATGAGCACTTGGAATGGTGTACTTATTGCCTGTAGCAAGAACGTTCGGTTTTACATCACCTGCTTCGATTTCTCTAAACCAGCGAAATTGAGGAGCAGGCCAACCTGGAGACTTAGCGCTACAAGTCAAAGTGACCGCGGTACCCTCTTGCGCTATAGGGCGATCGGGACTTATATAAGCGTGACCAGGTTTATGTCTCACAAGTACGGCAACAGATGCAGTTCCCACTTTCTCCATCTTGTTTCCTCCCACGCTAGAAGCTATGACGTTGACTGCGCGACAAACGTAAGTTCCCGCCATATCTGCATTAACTCTAGTTAATAATAAAGTATTTCCTTTTTGTCTAAAATCATTTCGACCCTCCATAGTCCATTCAATAGAAATCGGTTCAGGATTTGAGGACACTTCGCATCGAATTTCTACTGTCCCACCTTCTTCAGCTTCGTATGTTTTGGAATCAACGGTCACACTGGGGGGAAATAAGACGTCTAAGTAGATTTCGTTCTCGCCCTGGTGACCTAGTCCGTTATCAGCGCTACATATATATTTACCAGCATCTTGTATAGTAACGCCTTGTATCTTATGGATGAAAGAATTCGAAATTAGTTTTCCATCTTTCGTCCATCTCACTCCAGTTACTTTGGGCTTGGCGTCTACTTTACATTCCATATTCGCGGTTCCATCTAACTCAACTCTAAATGTGTCTACTGGACAAACTTCCATACGCGATTCGGTCCGAAATGTAGATACAGGACAAATTTCTACTCGAGGGAAATCTGTAAAAAATATTAACTTTATATTAATAACATCCATATGTCATAAATATATTTTTGTGCTTTCCGCTACACGGGATGTAGCGGAATAGGCAATAAAAATCTAGTATCAAAGTACTCCGTTGTCCAGTTTACCACTGAACAAGAAATACTGTGTCCAGTAAAGGAACTCAACGCCGCAAGTAAAATGAATGTAAGCATTTATAAAATAACATGGTATTTTAAATACTACCTAAAACTTATAAATCATAGCTTAAGCATAACTACTAGGAAAAATTGTTGTGTTCTACATTTAGTCAGATAAATTAATAATTACGACTTCCGTAGAAACTAGAAGACCATTGAGAGATTTCTCAATATAATTTTTGTACCTGTTACGTATACAGATTCAATTTATAAGACTTAGAAATTAATTTTGATGTGAAATTTCACAAATATTGTTTGTAATTGTAGCCTAAGATTGTAAAAGTCTAAAAAAAACTGTAATTATTTGTTTTTGCTTTGTTTTTAAAAAAACTTATTTTTAAGAACGATACATAATAGCAGATAACACCACTTTAGCCGGAAAAAGCGCCGCAATCACATTTAATTAAATTTATTGTAATTATATTCTGTTGATGACTTGCATATACATACATGTTTTTTTTATGGAAGTTTAACATAATTTAAAAGAAAACCGTATAAAGAATTGACAAACCAAAATTGGTTGTCACCTCTCAATCAGTAGTAACCCTTGAGCTGCCAGGTGTAAACAGGTTAACTTTATGTTAATTATGTGCACTAACGTGTTTTTCAAATGAATAATATGTATATGAAATTAAAGTTTATTTTAATATGTGTCATATATAAAACATGGTTGCCTGTAAAATAACTGCCGGTAAGTGTCTTTTGAATTAATTTACTTTTGTAATTTAAATTTCAATTAATATTAGAATAGAAGACAACATACGCGCGCTGTCTTATGTTTTAAAGAAAAATATCACGCAATATAATTAAAGTCAACCGTTATTCTAATTTTTAATTTGTGTAACGATGATAGTAAGTTGAATTCATACAATCATGTTGGATACTTACAGAAAACTATGTAAACCCAAAATTATGCTTGTTTTTGTTGTCGGAATCTGTTTTCTAAAACTCTTGTTTTTTTTTTAAGAACTACTGAATTAGTTAAATAAATAAAAAAGTAACAAATATCGTTATTCTTAGATATGTCATAAAATCACAGTTCCTTTCAAACTTATATACTATCAAGTTGTAACGTCATAACACAATTTATATGATTAATAAACTTGTCGCGTGATTTAAATAATCCTGATTATTAGTTTAAGACTAAGTTATTTTTTAATTTACTTGTTTGTTTACAATGCAATGTTTGCCTATGAACAAATTAACTCCCATAGAGGAAACGGACGTTCTGGTTTTCTCTTTACTGAGCTAAAACTGCTGTTTACAGTACGCGTCCGAATTAAACCCGGCAGTACTCATCTTGATTCACGCTTTTCATATAGGTCACCTAATTTTTGTAATATTACCGGCATCTGGCAGTTATTACACGTGAAAGTACAGGAAGCACTGGATTGCATGAGATAAATATTTTCACTAGCACTATTATGAAACTTCTATGGCAGAACTCAACGAATGATATAAACATTCACATTATACGTTGAATCGCAGTTTATACAGGCGTATTTGTGTTTCAAAACACTTTAAGATTGGCTGTTAACATATATACGTTCTCCATAGACAGCTTTATAGTTACATCTTCAATTCGACACTTAAAAAAAATTGAAATATATATTTGTTGAAATCGGGGATGTTATTATTTTATGAATGCATTAAATATATAAATGAAATATGTATTTGGAGTACCGAAATATATTATTACACCTACTTACAAATTTTACAATACTAATTTTTGAAAATAATAGCAAAATATACTATCGAATAAAACTATCGAATAATTAAAAAATCCACCGTTATTAACGGTTTTTGTGTGCTAACTCAACCAAAACGTTTATCGTACATCAAAAATATAATGTATTAAGTCACGGAGCTCCTTTTCATATATTATGACTGAAATAATTTAGTAAAAAATCTCCAATAGCTATTTCTAGTTGAGTTACTTAGTATAGACATACTTTTTAGTAACAAATATTTCTTAGCATGTACATGATTAGTGGAATTTACGCAAAGATTTTATTGGCTGAGTAAACTAAAAAAAATAACTCAAATAACTAACGCCGCACTTTTTTTATCAATATTTTTATAAAGAAGAGCAAGCATATACGCAATACGCATTGTGAGACATTGCTACACGAGGCTGATACTACATAGTAATGACATCAAATATTAAATAGTGTTGTCTTAACGAAAAAAACTTGCAGACGAAAATATCTTTGATTTTTATTTCACCAATAACGGCATTTAAAAGAACAAATGACGGAAATTCATAAAAATAGCGAATAGGAAACGATTACTTATAAGAAATAATATAAAAAGTATAACTTATTTAAGAATATATGAACAACAGTTTCCGTATCTACATTATTATATGCATTAAAATACTTTCGTTTAACATAATTCCTTTACTATACACATTTGTATATTTCTTTATATAATGTTGTTAGATTTAAGAATAATTTATAATCCAAGAAAGAACTTGTGTAAACTCGCTATTGCACTTAATAATTTCATCTCTCAAATGTAACTGGATCGGTAACTTCATCAATAGCTATAATTTTTCAAGTCATTTCGGTCAAGTTGCACCTGCCTCAGTACGAATGCGAGGCAAGAATACCGTAACTATCGACGTAAGAAGTTGTCGTCCTCCATAATTATTTATATATACATTTCAACTTTATTTTACAATTGGTTTTAAAATATATATCTATACAATGTGCAAAACATAATTAACTTAAATTTATTAGCACAGTAAGTTATAAGTCTTCAAAAATACGTATTCTATAGGTACACTAATTAATGATTTAATCAGAGCACAGATGAAAGAGAAAAAAAAATATAGAATCTCATGTATCCGTGCGCGAGAGTTAAGAGTTATAATAGAAAAGTATATATAACGTAATTTTGCACCACGTAGTGTATATAACGTAATTTTACCACCACCAATAAAAAAGCTATCATTAAAGAAACTTTTTGCTCAAATTCATCATAATCATACTATTTTTTTTTCCTTTTTTAAATAATGTTCAGGTACAGTAAAGTACCTACATTCAAAAAGTTATAAAGACGTGCATTTCTTGAAGCATGTTGACTTTAATGAAGGAAGCTTTTTGCGGAATATTTGCTTTTCTCGCAGCAAATGGAGCACAAACAAAACTCCTCATTTCCTTACATACGATGCAGACTACGGAATATCCTAATTTGCCATTCTAGTCACCTAAAAGTCCCCACACATATACGCACGCGGTGTGCGAGTGTAAATGAACATACATATATTTAAAAAAAATTATGTATGTAAGAGATGCTCGCTCAATATCATTTAAAAAAAAATACGGGCCCTTTTCACAAACTATTAAAGTTGAAATATTTGTAGGTATTTATATAACATTTTAGTTTTGGCATCAAAAAAGCGCTTTATATAACATATATTTAATTATTTACGTTATAAGAACGAGTGGAAATATGTTTAACTTTAACACATTATTACTATACAAGTACATATATATATATACATATATTTAAATAAGAATTTAATATGCATGGGTGTGGACGCCATCTGCGTTCATCTTACTTCACGGTCACACTTACCTATAAAGTCAGAGTGAACAAACTGGATCAGTAAGTTGTAAACGAATATTAATTTAAATACATAATTATGAATAGATAATTTATTATTATATTAGACTTTACTAAATAAATATTAGAGAAGTCAAGTATAGGTAGGTATAATGTATAGGTACATATATATTCTTTAGTTATGTATTAATAGTTGTCATATTATTTTAAGATTTTATAAGAAGCAATAAAATGATATCAACTGATTACTCACAGACGTAATACGAATATTACGAATCAATGAAATGGATTTTTACCATTTCAACCTAATGTCATTAATTATTGCAAAAAATTCCATTTAAAAGAAAAATATGAATACTCGGAAAGTTACAAATCACACGTCCCTTCTCTTTTCGACAGTTTTTGCCTTACACGTGTTCGATGACGTCCGCCAAGACCGCGCTTTCTCCTTATACGCGCCGTATGGCAAATTTAAACAACTTAACTTTTATTTACCAAATATATATTATCTTTATAAGTACGTAAAACTATTACGTATATGATATTACTTTTAAATAAAATATTCATGAAATAACGAAATGACATTCCGCAAGTTACTACATATCTTGAAGTAACTTGTGGAATGTAATTTTTTCAAATTACTATTTTAATGCAAAGCTTTACACGCTATTTGTATTTATATATTGGCATATGGGGTCAGTAATCGGTATATATACTTACAATTCACACTCAATTCTACGGTTGCTTCTAACTGCTGCCCCTCACGCATGGCACGGTTACGTACCACGCAACGGAATGTCGCGCCGTCGTCGTCACGGCGAGGCTCCAGTGTCAGTAATGCTACTGTAGGTTCTGCACGTGTCTTACCAGCTATAATTTCTGTCTCCAACGCCTGTATCGATCCATCTCGATACCATCTACATAATAAAATTAACACATAATGAATATTCTTTACGCCAACCTAATATTTAAATTATAACATATAGCATTTTCATGTATTACAACAAACATAAAATTGCGTAAATATATTTCTCACGCAATAAAAACATTACTGTTTTTATATCGATACAATGTTACTAAAGTAAGTCAATATTTGTTAACAATACATTCAAGTAAATTTTCGATTAAGACAATCCTTGTCTGCACACTGTTGGCGTGCATCCTTGTATTTATCGAAAATTTAATTAAAACCATATCTTTTATATTGATCATTTTATAATTGTTTAACTTAGTATGCAAATGAATTTAAATTGATCTAAATATTTTTAAATTTCATTAATAAAAAAATGTACGATTATTACTCTTTGCATGTTCCAAATAATGAACCCGAATGCCACAAAAATATAAAGCAAAAACGCTCGTAACATTCTTCGTCCATATATTATGTATATAATTACAGTTTTAAAACTTTTGCTATAAATTCAAATTAATGTAGTTGACAATGACACACCGCTTTTTAAGAAAATATATTCATACAAATTTTAAAGCTTCCACGTTCCAATCATTTCACGCTGTATTCCGCACATGGCAGGGTAGGCATAGGGAACTTGGAAAACCTAGTGCCCACTTTCCACCAAAATATGAGGCATTGCGTGTTGAGTGGCGGAACTTAACGCCACGCTTTTCCTTGTTACCAGAGCGAAGAAATGAAAACATTGAATATTTAATTTAAAAATTATATTTTTTTTTATTTCCTAGAGTATGGATCGAACCCACACAACAAACTGTCGATAACAGTTACGTTATATTTTTGTCTAATAGGTAACAGAATTAAATATTTATTTATATGATTGTAAAATATTATTTGTTAGGGTAGTGACTCTGGACAAATTTCTACTTACAACAAAGATTAAAAATTATAAAATACAGGGATTAATCTCAATACTTACTTTATCGTTGGATTCGGGGATCCACCGGAGCTTGAGCAGGTTAAGTTTAAAGGCCAGCCTTCTTGCGCCTGTGCGTGTGGTCCTGACTTCAGCACGGGTGGCTGAGGCTGAATGAGAACCACTAGATTGTGGCCTTGAGAGTGTAAAGTCCGTCCTGATCCACCAGCTTTAATCCGGCACTCGAAACGCCCGTTGTCCCGCTCATACGTCACATTTGATACCATCAAGTCATAGCGACCCTCCGTTGGAGCATAACTGATTCTGGAAAAAGAGATTAATATAAAAAAATGCAATATTATTTTTATTAAAGGTTATGTTGTCTAAAGATATTTTACAAATTTTATATGCTACAAATTTAGTAGTAGAAAATAATTAAAAGCAAGTTGTGTTTTTTATTAAGTGCTAATTTTGCTATCAATTAAAAATATGCAAATAGTTTTTTGTACAACTGTTACTAGGAGCTCGTAACGCTTAAAAAGTAATAATTTTCGAAGACATGATGAAGATTAATTCATAAATTCAGGAGAAATAAGTTGATAAAGAATGTTAAATTAGAGTCATTTTTGTCAGTTTCCTTTTTTGCTATTTCAATAGGAATGTAGAGGCAAATTGGGGCATATAAAGTATTTTTCTTTCTTTTAACAAACCTCTGTACTCCGTACATGACAAGATATACAGCGAGAACTTTGGAACCTAGCGTTAAAGTTCGTCGTGCTCCCAAAGAAATGAAAATATTAAATATTTCTCCGGATCAAAACCGTATTAAAACGCATTATTCGAATTTATATAATTGATTCGTTCGAAAAATTAGGTTATTTTTTCGAACGAATCATATTTTAGATTGTATCCTGCTTTTTTTCACCTCTCGAAAAACTTTACTTTTTATAATTTTTGTTCCATATACATAATAACTTTTTTAAGAATTTAACTAATCAGTTTTGTGTGTACTGTAGTGTTTTTTTTTATGGAAGAGACGGCAAACGAGCGTACGGGTCACTTGATAGTAAGTGATCACCGTCGCCCACGGCCCCATGCAGCTCCAGAGGAGCTACAGGAGCCTTGCCGTCCTTTAAGGTGGATGGGCACCGAGGCCCGGCATTACCTAATGCGAAACGCAGTGGCCAAGGTCACTACTTAACGCCGGTCTTAAATGCCGGGGGTTGTAACAATCCGGTCGAGTCTACCCATGCGTGTTGCCATTGCTGGCAACGTGACTCTACCACACGCACTTTAGTCGCCTCACGACACTATCAGTACCAGGGTGATCCTATTCTAAGCCGGGCTCACACGGAGTGTTTTATTAAGTCATCGAAATTATAAAATATTATCAAGTTTTATACTCTAAGATAGTTTTATTAATGTTACTGGCTGCACTATGCATACAATTCATAATTAAATCTGGCTCGAAGTGAGTCTACAACATAGTTTGTATAGTTAATTTCACAGGAGTTGCATACGTACACAAAATTAAATTTGTTAATTTTATGTGTGTGCTTTCTATTGACCTACCCTTAAGTCCTGAAATTGGTACAGAACTCTCTGCGAAGACATTTTTTTCCTAGATTAACATTTTCAAGTTTTAACATCAGTTTAGACTTTACAATTACGCGGCTTTTTTTGGTTTCAGCTTCATGGTAAATCTGCCCCAGATAGAGGGATCTTGACAACCTACTTCTTTCAAAGCCTTTATTCTTGTTATAAGATTCTTAGAACATTACTATTTAAAACTGTAAACATCTCAAAATTCGTAAACAATAACGACAATCTTCTAGTGGTCAAAAATTCCGCCAATTTCAAATATCCATCAATTTTATAAAGGTAGTCAATACTAGGTACGAATATATTATCCGCTGTATATGGTCACATTCTAAGAAAAAGGCTATCTTTAATTGTTACCCCTGATGTGACTATCCACAATGGAAATCCGTATAAATAAAGGTTGTCCTTTAATTTGTAAAATAAACAAATAAAGAAAAGTCAACCAAGAAAGCTAATGAATACTGTAATTGAAGAAACAAATTATAAGTTAACTGATATCTCGTTCAGTTTAAAAATATTCAATAAATAATACTGTTCAGTCTTGTATTAACGCCTGTGTAAATAGTTTTTATGGCATTAAGATGTGTAAAAAGTGTTCTAACCATTATAATAAAGTGCTATCGTCGCTAACATCCTTAAAATAGCGTAATTCGAGGCAACTATCCCACTGCTACTGCACAAAATTTTCGCCTGTTTAATGCGAGCCAAAAATTGTAAATATAATAAAATTTATTTGATTATCGCGACTAGTATATATTTTAAGTGAATATATTTTAGCTGGATCACTTGTGTTTTGTAACCGACTCGAGATTGTGTCTACTCGTGACCATGGACTACTGCAAAGTGTCGGGTTTCCAAATATATAAATAATACTAAATGCACGCGACTAATTTAAAAAAAAATCATTAATATTATACAAGTCCTTTGTAATTTATAGAAAATAAAGAAATGATTATTCACTTCTTTAATTTCTATAAACTTCTCGCCATCTTATTGTGGCGAAGTAATTACTCAGGTCAAGTAAAACGAAGACATAACGTACCACATATAGGTAATATGTCTATATTTCAATTTTTTTTCTTGCATACTTTGTATAGTTTAATTATAGTTTCTCTGAATGTAATTGGATCTACTTACTGGTAATTAGTCTCTAAAGGAATGTTGCCAATGGCAACGTTGTCGTGTCCGCTAACCGTACTGCGCACCCAATAGTATGTGAGTGACTCGCCAACAACCGGGTCTAGCGAGAACCGGCATTGCATGGTCACGTCGTCCCCTTCTCGGGCGTCGTGCTGCTCATCGCTGCAGTAAACATACCTAAAAACTGCAACAAAAATAATTTAAGTTACAAAATGTTTATATGCTTACAGATATATAATAATTACAATTAACTAACAAAAACAATGACACCTCCTGTATTCAATGTTATTCTGCTAATTATAAATTCCCAAATTATTTTTATTATTTTTTTAAAAATTATAACTAAAAAAAGCTTTAATGCTTGTGAAAGGTTATCTCTTAATTTTGTACCAGTAACATACTAAGCGAGCCTTGGAAATAAATTCTGATAGATCAGGTAGATGGGGTAGCCATATTGTCAGCGGAGTCAAGTGTGTCAGGAATAACGCCACCAGCCGCCGTTAAGGTAAGCTACCCCTGTACCAGAGTTCAGTAATATTCTGAGAATGCTGACACACTCACTCACTTAGCTTCACGCTGTACCCGCACATGGCAGGGTAGGCAGAGGGAACCTAGTGTTAAGACACTCCGTTCCACTTCCGTTCCCCACTTTCTGCCGTTTTTGAGGCATTGCGTGTTGAGTGGCGGAACTCAACGCCGCGTTTTGCCTTTTTACCAGGGCAAAGAAATGAAAATATTGAATATTTAAAATGAAAACATTAAATATTTCACTTCTTCGAGTGGGATTTGTGCCACTGCGCCACGACAGGCCTCGAGTGCTGACACGATTGACAGTTTAAGAATTCATATCAACTGAATGTATAACTGATACTGTTTTAAGTAAATTTACATTTATTTGTGTACTACATTTAAATGATTACGTTAATGATTGGTATATCCAAGATATGAATTTCTGAATATGACAGATCTTCGAATAAGAGCTACAGCTACTAATTCTGATGTTTCAATATTTACCAAACACTATTGCCTAGTAAAAAGTTAAGAAAAATGTTGAATATCGGTCACGGTTGCGATCTATTGCAAATGAACAAGTGTTCAATTATTATTATAGTGTATGTAAAGAAAAGTTCGATAACAAAAAAATCAATCAAATAGCTTTTGAAAACAAGAAAATTGATAAAGAAAATATTGTATAATAAAGCGGAATCATAAATCTCCATCCCCTAACAGAAACAATAATAATTTTTGTTTGGATAGAATTTGTAGAATCTTAGCATAGGATGAAGATATCGTTACAACTGTTATACAAATAGCAAGAGTTATATAAATATCGTTTCAACAATTTTGAGACATTGTTAATCAAAAAGATTGAGGAAGAAAAATTTAACTTTATCTTTAAATAATTTTACTTTGTCTCAATTTTTTTTTGTCTAATACTACAAGCATAGAAAGAAAAGTATTTATTAAAATAAATATATAGGTAAGTGTCAAATATATCAGATATGTACAGCCTATATTTTAACTCGATCTAATATTTTTACACGTCCTTACTATATGTAAAAGCCTTGAATTGGCATATTGACTACAGTGTAGAGATCGCGTGGCCTCAGATTTAAAAGATTATTACAGCGAAGAATAAGCAAAATATGTCAAAGATCAAGTCAATCAGAATTCGCTTAGTAATATTCTATGAAATATCGCTTCGTCGCCATAAGATTGGTTACCCCTATGAGTTAATAATTAATAACTAGTTATAAAATAATTAATAACGAGTTATTGATAATTTTACTATCTATGCTCAAATCTACTTATACATATCTTTCTTCATTATAAATTAGTTTCGTTTATTTATATAAATAAAAAAATATACTTTAGTGAAGTGGATTATATCAATATCAGTTTTTGTTCGTTTCTAGCGTGGCCCATAAAGTTAACAATTAGGTAATCGATTGGTAACAAAGAGAACAGAGATCAAATAGGGTATCAAACTGACTACTAAACCAATCACGGCTCATTTGAACACAATAAAAATCTGGTAAATGAATTTCCAAGAGGAACTACGCAACAGTTAGTAGGATGCTCAGCGGTCAATGACATACTCGTAGGTCGCGTGCACAGTATCGATAGACCCGCGGTAAATAGAAACTTGCTGATGGACCCATCATGACTTACATGGCACCGTTCGCTATAACAATATGGTGGTCTATCTGTGTATAAACTTTTTTTTATATACAATTAGTAATAATTTATGTGTTTAGCGTTAGTTGTAGTAAAAACTTTTTATATTGTTGAGAATTTTATAATATAAAAAAAAATATAGTACTAAAGTAAAAAAAAAAAGTGTTTTAGCTAGTAGTTAGAACTGATTGGGACTATAGAATTATTTATAGAATTTCCAGAGATTTTAAAGAATATTGTGATACTTTAATATATATTGATAGATTATTGTGATACTTTTGTACAATTCTTTCGTCTGACCTATTCTTGCGTACGAGTCTACTCTTTGGAAACCGCGTTATAAAACCGGTTAGAAATTACTCAAAATAAATTCATTACATTTGTGGAAAATATTGAGAAATTCCGTCAATTCCCCTTTCCTTTTAAGTTGTGTAAATATTTTATATAATTTCTGTATTTGTGAATATATTGTTTATTTCCTTAATAAAAATATAATAAAATCTGTTTTCAAGTAATGTGTATTCCGCCAGGATTGCTCTGGTATTTTTAACCCTCGGCGCAAAACGAGGGATGTTGTAAGTGTGAGCTGTCTGTCTTTGTACCTGTGGTAAAACGTAGCTTCTGAATAAATGAACCGAATTAAATGTATTTTTAACGTCTCAAAAATTTGATCTTCAAAGTCATTATTTGGCTCGAGGGGGTTTTTAAAATTAAAATAATTTATTTTTACATAACGTGCTATTTAAAAAAGACAACAGTTAAAAAAGCTGTCAAAAGGAAAATAGACAAAATGAGACTTCACTTCTGCTATACAGTTTACAGTCACTTATCTATGAGTATAAGTTATACTAATATATACTGTATAACACACATTGCGATGCAACAAATGGATGCAGCTAGCACCTACATTATTGCCGCTATTCTTTTCCATATTTTTTTAAAATAGTTTTTCAATCATATTTAATAGACGACTTCGTGCGACTTTTCTTGCTTCCTTTTTTTTTAATACAAGGTTTTACCTACGACTCCGCTAGATTGTCAAATATTACTAGCTACGAGTTGACACATGACATATTCTAAGAGCCCATTATTTCTCACCACAGATACAGTAGGTTATATTGAAACTATTAACCTGTCTCACGCGAAAAATGAAGACACAAAAATATTTATATTAATACATACCGGTAGTAAAATAATTATTAGTATAGATATTAAGTATTATAAATACAGGCCACGCGGCTGGGGGTGACGCGGGCGCTCGTCGCGCGCTCTTTATGAGGCCCACGGCTAGCACGCTTAACGTGACGGTCAATCTTACTCCGCAGAATTGTGATTTCCCTATCTCTCTATCATTTTATCCTCTTCCAGTGAACACTGAACGTAAACTAGCCCGGATAAGTAGAAAGACAGATATCTTTTTCGAAACACGAAATTAAATAACTGGTATGAGACGCGAGTATTCTCACATCGTTTGTTTAGTATAGATATTTTACAAAATACTAAAATGGCCGTGAGACACTGTAATAGTGTGTGTAGCATCGTAAATATATGAAACATCGTGATTATTTTATATGTATATATAGAAAATAACTAAATAATGGATGATATATTTAATGGATGGACGATATACTCAAAAGAATCTTATAATATACGGGTAATAATGTTATACGGCCTAAAATAAAGATTTTTAAAATTTGTCTGATAGTGCGCGTTCATCTCACAAAACGACTCACCAAATTTAAAGGCAGTTCTCAGTATTATGTGTTTACCAACCTATCTCCAACTTTTAATGTTTGTTATATTTAAATCGGTTAATAAATAAAAAAGCTAAGACAATTCAAATACGTTCTCAATGTTTCCATGTTTAGATATTATTTTAAAAGTGATATAGCTATATTATTATTAGAAAAAAAGCAGGTAATTGAGATTAGTAAGTAATATAATATAATTCAAGCGTACATACATAAGTAAACAACTTTATAGGAAAAAAAATGTGTTTGCTATGGATACTCGTCAGCTTTACACAAGTTGGGTTATCTAAGTTTAGACGCTTATAGAGTTTGAAGAAGACATTTTTTTTAATTTCCGTCTCATACTAATGTGTCTTTGTTCTTAGTTAACACACGCTCACACGTGCTTTGGTTGACAATGAACAAGTCAGCGACCGTTACAAGTAGCACTGCGAGCACGTAGCGAAGCGAGAGCGTGGGACTATGCGGGAACCCTCACAATGTCTCGAATTGCAACTGAATATAATGTGTTGTAAAGTAGACTTGTATAGGACCTACTTAAAAGTGTCGAAGTACATAAATGTAACGCTGCAAAGTACTGGACTTTACGGCATCTCATCACGATTCGTTTTCATTTTTTTACGTCTTTTATACGTAAGTGTTTTACTATTCTTACGAAGTTAAAAATGCCATGAAACTGTCAAACAACAAATTGATGTACATGTTCAAAATATCAATATTTTTAATAAGTTTACTATACTAAAGTCTGACGTAAATAGCGCAACAAAAACTTGGTTTCTGAATTAATAGGATTGAAATTAACCGACTCCGCTCTAGATTGTTTCCCGTCACGCATTACTAAGGCTACTCGGAAACACTGCAAAACGGCATCATTGGAATAATACTATTTAATAACGTAGAAATATTTTTTATAGAAAACATCGGGGATTGTTGAATAT
Source organism: Eueides isabella (assembly GCA_019049475.1). Lineage (NCBI taxonomy): Eukaryota > Metazoa > Arthropoda > Insecta > Lepidoptera > Nymphalidae > Eueides > Eueides isabella. The sequence goes on along the minus strand of CM032386.1, from coordinate 11,127,575 downwards.
TTTACATTATTTAAAAAACAATCAACTAATTTGTTTATATTTGTACATATTTTATGCACAATAGCTCGAGGGGCTTTTAACTTTACTTGGAATATTTTTTAGTTTGTTAAAAGCCAAATTTTGAAAAAATAAACACCACTTGCAAAACCATTTTAAATCTTTTAGACAATTTTTGTCTTACTTTGAGTAGAAATTCTATTTATTTTTCACAATTTTATAATGAAAATTAGTACATAAGTTAGTGTTGCAAAATTGTATCTCAAATTATATTACAGGTATTAATAAAATTCGTATGTTTTTCTTTATTAATAAAACAGACCAGTAAGGTTAGTTTTTAATAATATTGAAGCAGAACACAGGCTCAGTTCTCGTTAGCTTACTTGCCAAGCCGGTTGAATCTGTCTCTTTCACTCAACGGACATATTTCTATACTTCTCATCTCTTTTTACACATTTCTACTTTTTGGGTCGTTTGAACAGGGCCAGGGTGATCATCTTACCTGCAACTACCCTTTGTATTTATTCTATTATGAAATTTTTGATTGTGTTCCTTTGTTACCGCTAAATACAAGATTTATTCTTTTCTATTCTTTCGAGAATTTTACCTGTCGTATTTTTTGTAACAATTATCCCCCGCAACTTGCGAGCCCTACTAGCGAAAATTGTTTGCTATGCATTGGTTTCTCCAATATAATAATATAATTTATGTTAAAAATAGACGGTAAGAAAAAAAATATATACACACTGATTCCTCTATAACATATACTTCGTTTTATGTTTTATAGCATGTAACAGGATAGGCAGAAATAATCTACTATTGTGACATTTTCCTATCACACAGACAAGTGATCAATAGCGGAATTCAACGCCGCGCTTGCCTACAAAGGTGTGTTAATGAGTAATAGTATTTAGGATCCAATCTACATCTATCAAATACATTTGTACAGTAAGACGCTCTACCACGCGCCACGCCGAAGATGAAAATGTACTTTATATACAGTGGTAAACTTAAACTTACTAGCATAGGTAGGTATTTAACCGCCGAAATTACAACTTTATTTGGAGAAATATATTAGATAATATCATGAAATTATCACATTTCATGAAATGTCACTATTTGTAATGTATATATATATATATATATATATATATATATATATATATATATATATATATATATATATATATATATATATATATATATATACATAAATATATATATATATATATATATATATATATATATATATATATATATATATATATATGCGGAATTCGTTCGCTATTCTTATACTACGACTAATATACTAACTAAATGAATAAAGACCACGTTTATGTCCTTTTTTCAACCGCTATAATATTAATAAAATGAAATAAATTTAAACTATAAAAAACCCTTTTCTTTTTCAATGGTGAATTTGTCAAATTTTGAATATGCGTGAATGCATGAATTATCACCATTTCATGAAATGCACTTTTACCACGATATGTGTTGTTATACAAAAAATATTAAAATTTTATTTATTATATAGACATATCTCCGGTTAATCATTTCTCACTATGCAAGGTCTACTTACAAAAACAGTAACTTTTATTTTACTACTATTTATATACATAGATTATTATAAGTTAAAGGGTTGGTAGTATATTTATTTGGACATATTAAGCATAATTCTTTTTGGACATATACACATGTTAGACGTCTACCAAAGCAGGGAAATTGAATAATTTAAATATAATTGTAAGAGGGGTGACCTCTACGGATCTGAGGACAATCGAAAACTATGAATATGTTTTATAATATTCTTTTAGCTAGTAGAGAGCTTAATTAGCCTTACGTAATGCTTTAATTTAGTGCTTAAGTAAGTGTTATTTTTGTATTCAAATTACACACTAAAAATATTTCTGCTTGTATAATATTTTTTTTCTTTCTGTTAAATGTTAAAATGTCTTTTTATTAAGAATTTACTAATGAGAATCTAAATTTATAAATATACGGGTACTCAGTCCGTCCCGGATGTGCGCAACCGATACTGTAGAGTGCAGAGCAACGAGGACGCCACATGTTAGCCGAGCCAAAGTCGTCCTGCAGATGGCGGAGCTTTACATGATGAGCAAAAAATGTCTTGAAGAGTGAATAACGAGATGGTCTATAGTATTTTTTTTATTGAAGAACCTTTACAAAATTATAAAGCATACGTTGTATTAAATAACCATACAGATAGCGATATAATTATATATATTAGAGGATAGGCAGAGGCAACCTAGTGTCAAGACAGGACGAGCTACAGTTTTTTTTTCCATTTACATTAGTGAATTAATGAAAATAATTTCAATATATTTCTTATAGTAAAGACCGAAGCCACACCAATCGTTTACAATTTATTGTTACATTATATTAATTAAACATCAACAAATAGTATCTACCTTATTCTACACTACGGGTACAATGTGTCGCAGCGGCACAAGCGAGGGACTGTAAACGACAGGTTGTGGATTCGATCCCCACTCGAGAAAATGACATATTTATTTTTTTCAAATAAAATATTAAATGTTTTCATTTCTTCGCTCTGGTCACGAGCCCAACCGCGGCGTTGAATTTCGCCACTCAACACGTTATGCCTCAAATTCGGCGGGAAGTAGGAAATGGAAGTGTATTAACAATAGGTTCCTAAGTTCCCTTTGCTAGCCCTCTATATGCGGGATACAGCGTGAAGCTGAGAGGGTGGTAAGAACTGTTATAACTCTTGTAGCTTAAGTAATCTTTTTCAACTAAGAATATTTACAACCCTAAGAAATCAAGATAAATTTATTAACGCTTTGAGTACAAAAACTAAACGTTAAGTGGTGACGTAAAGTAAAATAGAGCTAACAGCATTTTAAAATTTTAAAGTATTGAATGAATTATACGAGTGGGTACTCGTTTAGATATGACTCTTGCTCTTAACATATTTTTAGTGGCACACATTTCGATTCTTATATCTAACGGTATTTGGTGTAACTATTAAACATAGTTGTATGTGACTTTTTTTATTTCTTTTCTAAATAAGTATAAATTTATATAAGCAATAGTAACTTTGCAAGGTATTCTATTATTTCCCGGGCAATAGAAATAGTGACTAGCTATATCAGGATTATGACTGATAAATTATTATATAACATAGGATGTTTATGAAATGCCAAAATTTAACCATCAATTATCAATAATAAAACCAAAAATAAATAAAATATAAAATATATTTAAATAATAATTTTATCTATAGATAAAATTATTCTGAAATTGATTGTTGAGAATCAATTAAATTTTTAGTTTATCGTCACCTAACCTAAAAATACTCTTCCCGTGATATTAAGATACCCATTTCAATGAAGTAGCACTGACTGACAAAATAAGGGTAGTTTATTTTTTTTTTAATTTCCTTAAAGGGGCCTCCTTGGGCTTAAGGAAATTAAAATAAACAAGTTTGTCGCACGTGTTTCACTTGATGTAGTTATATCATATAGGCCAACTTTACAAGCAAATGTCTCAATGGTTACATAGATATGATTTATAAAGACCGGACAGTGTAATATAATAACATAATGCAGTGACATATAGAAATTATTGTACAACGCCCAATGTAATCATTGTACTTTTCATCCATAACCCATAAGTACATATATCTAGTGATACCAACCCACCAATATATAAAGTAGCTACAGTATTTTTGAGGGGAAAAAGAAAAAATATAAATGTTTGTATTCTAAATAATATTCTTATTCATAGCGAACGATTATTCAAACTAAAACCAGAAAGGACTGTAACTGGACTAAAATACCTAGCAGCTGTGTCACCCAATCCGGAACACCAGAAGTTGAACATAACCGGCAAGGTGTATTATTATACTTTTGATTTGCGAAAGTATAAATGCAAAGAGTACTTAAATGTGAAGCAATTATTTTAAATAACGCTTTAAAATCGACTTAGTCAACAAGTTTCAAGATTATAAAGATATTGGTTTGATATATTTATTTTCTTGCTTCTCTTATTCTAAATAGTGGCCCTTTCCAATATATAAAAAAAATATTTAATAGCTATTTGAGGTTATGTTTTTGAAAAACTATATGATATTGAATTATTTGATAATAATTTCTCATTTGAATTCCTCTTCATTATTATTATTAACTTGATAATTGAATTTTAATGACAACATAATTTTTTTTGCTTCTTTGATATCGCGTTTGTAACGGTAAAAGTGTGCGAATACGTTAGTGGGAAAATGAAGATAAGCATAAACCTTTATTGTGTCGAGGAAAATATACGTTCATTGTGTTTTATAACTTCAGAGTTCGGTCTACTATATGCATTCTAAAGCCGTCAGTCGTCGAACCTAGATCGACTAATTGAATTATGTTGTATACTTAGAAACCTATCATACTCTGCTGACTCGGTACTTTATTATATGAAATACTTAAACACGTTATATTTACGCAAAAGTCAAAAATTTTATAAGAAATTATAATTATTTTATCATCTTCATTAAGGCCGACATGGCGCATGGGATATATGCATAGGATATATGGCATGGGTAAACAAGACAAATGTTGATTTTATTGGAAAATAAATATTTGATATTTTCATTTCCTAGCTCCAGTACCGTGGCATAGCGCGGCGTTAAGTTCCGCCACTAAAACGTATTGCCTCGAGAGTTCGGCGGAAAGTGAAAAACGGATGTATTTAATTGAAACAGATTGCTTTATGCGTGAACCGTAAAAAAAGCTTTATCATCCACTTCTACTACACTAAAGTTGCGGCAGCTGACCATAGACTATCCCCGCGCGCGTTATTTTTAAAAAATAAACGTCTCTTAACTTGGAGATAGCGTTACGCTCACAGCACACACCTGCATCGAAACTGGTTTTGTTGAACGTAATTTTCCTCTGAGTATAAGAGCGATCGACTTTTTAGAATCAATATTCTTTTGCCCTTAGCTTGTACGAGAAATGGGAAAGTGGATTTTGTATTAAAAGATATTTGAAATCACTGACTGACTTTGTGGCTGGGCAACCGTGAGGTTATACCGCTATAGAGATAAATTATATTATATCTGAAACTCTCAGTCAATATTGTCTCCAAGATATTTAAAAAAATCTAATCTAATTTATATAGGGAAGAGACAATTTCGAACTCTGAAAACAAAATAGGTGCAACTCGAAACACTGTTGACACAGATCCAAAGTTTATAATAAATCTGTAGAATCATTTTCTTTTTGTATATTTAACATCAAAAAATATGAAAAAGGAAAAAATATATACAAATTTGCTTATGTGAATCGTAACAATATCTGGAATGTACATCATTATTAGTTTTACTGGAGGCATATCTACAAGAGATGTGCCAGTACATTTATAACGTTTGGGAAGTCACAGAATGTAGTCGGAGTTTTTTGTGTTTTACCTACGGTTTTTGACTGCGTAGACCAAACTACGTTATCGCTTAAGCTTAGCCATTATGGAGTCAAACTGCGCTGTTGGGAAAGTGAGCGCGATAAGCACTTTCTTCAACTTTTAACGAAATGCCATTAAAAAATGTAGGTCTAAAAAACCTGACGTAAAACCCAAAAACTATATGAAATAATTTCAATTAAACCTTTATTTTTGTAAAAACCGAAACTTCACCTAGAGTTTATAGGTTGTATTATAATATATATAATGTGCCGTTACATATATTATAATGCAACCATGCGTATGCCATTAAAAAAATATAGGTCTTAAACACCTGACATGTATACCAAGACTTTGATGGATCGTGGTCGTTCTGTTCACCTACCTGCTATGTAATTATTATTGAAAATATTAACTGGAAACTAAGTTTACGTGACATTATTATAAAAATTGCAAGCTATTTAGACAACTACTACGATTTTCCATTTTTTCCCCATCAAAATGAAGTCGGATTTATTTGACTATCATGTATGCTGAACCCTGTCGTTGTGCAAGGACCCAAGCGTATAACTGCAAACGCGACAGGTTGAATTGTTGACATTCAATCCCCATTCCAAAAAGTGAAATATTTAATATTTTCAAATGAAATTCTTATTATTTCTTCGCTCTGGTAACAAGGCAAACGGCGTTGTGTCCCGTTTAGCCACTAGCGAAGTCTTAACAACTTCCTAAGTTCCCTTTGTCTACCGTGCCATGCTCGTGTCAATGCTGAATTGTAGTAATTGTAGTAACTAACAAAAGAGTAATAACAAATACATAGCACACGACACACCGTATATACCAAGGAATGAGGGCTGGTCGACTGATTAGGCGAGAAACAACCCGCAGTAGGCGTACTACCCTAAAACCGTTGCTGCTGCGGCATTTACGGTAGACCGTTTATTACGCGCAGTCACCGATACATCATAATCAGAAAGATTCTGTATAATTTGGCTATAATACACTAGTAAGTTTAAGCGGGAGAAGTTTGCCGCTAATAATTTGTGTAAAGAAAGATTTATAGAGAACATTTATAGAGATATTTTATTTTTTCACGTTTTTTATTTATTAACAGAACAGTATTACATAAGAAGTGGCAACGGGAGTAACTTTAATGGGAACGAAGTGTCTTAACACTAAGTCCCGAAGTTCCCTATGCATATTCGGTGTACAATGTGATGCTGTATTTGGTACGAATGTTACATATTACATTCTATTTTATAAAATTTAAATTGAATAACATTCCTAGTAATAGTATTTCTTCAATAACTAGGTACTATAATTAAGACTTAAAATCTACATATTTTTCTAATTTATTTCATTTTAAATAGGACTAAGTAATTAAATAAAATCGTGCGAGAGGTACCACAACGATTATATTATAACTTGCTTGAGACTTGGCTCTATGCCGGTCTACAGTAAGCGAGGGCAGACATAACGCGTGGTCAATAAAACTATTGAGTACCCAATATACTAATTGTGATCCTAGAACAGGTTAAATCATTTTTATTTGACTCAGTAATGACGCAATTATATAATAATTAATATTAATTGGAAGAATTTCTGGGAATTTATTATTAGTATTGGATACACTATTAATAAATTCATGTTAAATTTAAACTTTACTGTTATTAACGAGAAAATCCATAACATATATTAACTATCAATGACGTTCAAAACCTATATAATTAATAATAATAATTTAACTAGGCATTCATTTTATTATACATCTGATTTTCGTCTAAATTTGTTTTTCGTTTCTATTACCCCCGGCGCAAAAAGAGAGAGCTTTAAGTTTGACATGTGTGTCTGTCTGTCTGTGTCTCTCTATAAATTAATGGTGGCCCGGTTTTTTTTTCGTTCCTTTTCGATGGCGGAGAGTGTTTTTGTTTGTTATTACTTATTTTACTTAGCTCCTTAAACAGGGCTTAGAAAATAAAAGTAAGAGTAAGAGAAGAAAAGAAAGAGATCTGTATTATATAATTTGCAAGGGCCACGATGACAATATTTTTGTTATCTATGTATATGTATTACACCATTACACACAATTTGCTTATTTACGTTCAACAATAACTGAAGATTTAATCAAAAATAAGAACCCTCTTATATAAAACTAACAAGAAAAAGCACTAGCCCAATGTTCATTAAAATAATAGTCAATATCAATTTCAATTTTATAGCTCCTGCGAATATATTCTGTGGTTTCTTATCACTTTTTGCCCTTACTGCAAAATACAAGAGATAAGGAGTAACAAGGGTATGGCAGTTTGAAAAGAAATACCTTAACTATTAACTTATATTACTGTATCGTATAAAGAAAGACTGGTCTGGTCTGGTGACACGACAAAGCGCGGCGTTTAGTTTCGCCATTCAATACGCATTGCGATTGGCGGATAGTGGGGAACGGAGTGTCTTATCACTAGGTTCCCAAGTTGCCTCTGCCAACCTTGTCATGTGCGGGTTACAGCATGAAGCTAAAAAAGAAAGAATATTAGAAGTCCTTTCTTTAAGGTTACGCATGTAGTTCATACTTTTTTCCATACGTAGAATTGTGCAGAAAACCGCGTGTTACCGTTTTCGAAATGACAATAATTAAATATCTCGAGCGAGAATCGACTCCGCAACCTTTGTATACACTGCGTGAGACTGGCCACTGGCATAAAGCCTTTTTATCAAAAGGTCACGACTTACAATTGCAATGCATGTGAGGAACTTTACAATAATTCTGAATAGTCTTTGTATTTTACATCATTATCTTAAAAAAATCTTCTCTTATATTATTATATTCCAGTATTTTTTACATGTAGTAACGTCTTAACGTAAATGTAGTACCGAGCTAAGACACGACGCTTGCGTGGCGTTCTTAGTGACTCAGAAAGTAAGACAACTTAGTTTGCTTACCTGAACAAGTTAGTAGCAACGTAAGTCGAATGAGCAATCGGCTGTTCCCCATGGTTGGCACTGCAGAAACTTTCTAATCAATTATTTTCGTTATTTATGAAGTCCTTCGCATTTTGCAATACCTTTTTGGTTTAAACAAACTTAACTCCGGTGTAATATTTACATTTCACTCAACTAAGGAATGTCTCCTTCACAATACAAATTCCATCACAATTGCATTAACAGAGAGAACAATCACAAACGCAGTATGAAAATCACTTTGATAAACACATTTTTTGTTGATATGCTATCCACATATAAAAAAACTTTATTAAGCACACGTTACGTGACGTCCAAACCCAAGCGTTATTCAAACTTACTAACAGACTTGCCGAACTAAGCCGACGGAGGCCTTTCCGCTATACAAGCTACCTACTTGGTTCGGACCAATCGACGCTCAACTGTAGGTGTGGGACAGAGACAGACAGACACCCGGCCACTCCAGCCAGGCAGCTGTTCACATAAAACTAGCACCTAGCGTTCAAACAAAAAGTGCACGCGGAGTCAAACCGCCATGTGCATTAGATGCGTATGTAAATACACATATAATACTTTATACGGTCAGCATTTGTAATGTCTACTGTAAGTGTCCGTCTAAGATATTCGTAAGAAATAACTTTAAGAATTTTAATAGAATGAGTCCAAAACAAATATATAAAAAAACAAAATTGACATATATATATCAACATACTTATATATAAGTATCTTGATACTGAAGTTTCAACTTAACCAGTATAGTTGTAAATCTCATACATTCGCTGCATAAAAATAGCCGATAGTATATTTTCAGTTCAGTTGTTCACTTGTAGTTCCGAGCGTAAAAGTGTGAGCTCAATACGCTTCGCCAATGTCACATTGTATTGAAAATACACGAAGGAAATTGACCGGTACAAAATAGAAAACACAATTAAAGAATACAAAGACACGGTTGGTAGGTGATATGAAGATACAGTAGGTAGGTAAATATTTTCATAATATCTCCATTATCAAATTTTGACCCTATTCAATGGCCTTAAACACCATTAGATAGGTAAAGAACTGAATTAAATTAAAAATATACCACCGTTTTAAGTTTTGAATCATTTTTTTTTTATGGAATCGACGGCAAACGAGCGTACGGGTCACCTGATGGTAAATGATCACCGTCGCCCACAGCCCCGTGTAGCACCAGAGGAGACACAGGAGCGTTGCCGTCTTTTAAGGTGGATGGGCACCGGGGCCCGGCATTACCTAATGCGAAACGCAGTAGCCAAAGCAACTACTTAACGCCGGTCTTAAATGCCGGGGGTGGTAACAATCCGGTCGAGTCTGCCCATGCGTCTCGCCATTGCTGGCAACGTGACTCTACCACACGCAATTACTAAGTGCATTCATTTCAGTAAAAAAATATATTTGTTTATTGTATCCCACTTTCAGTTGGTTTTCATACCTGTAATATCTTTAGTAAACATAGACTTATACATAGTCTATTCATAAACTTAAGTCGCGTAAGAAACGTACACTGTGTAAAAAGCCTAATATTCAAGCTAGTCTAAATGCGTACAATGTGATGCGACGTCGTTGTCGTCGAGACGCGCTCAAGTTAAAGAATATGTGTTAAATAGCACTAGTGATAGCGGTACACTATAATTCCATAACTTATTTCACTTAAAACGTACATTATTATACAGCAGATAGTTCCGCACATGTTGAGGTAGCCGGAATGTGCTTGGAAACCTAGAGGTATGATAGTCTACTCCGTTCTCCACTCTTCGTCGAAATTTAAGCATTGCGAGTTAAGTGGCGGAACTCAAAGCCGAGATTTGCCTTGTTACCAGAGCAAAGAAATGAAAATATGAAATATATCAGACCACAAACTGTTGTCTATAGTCGCACGCTTGTGCCCATGCCACGACAGTCTGGACAGACTTTTATTTTATACTAGCGAATCGCCCGCGGCTTCGCCCGCTTGATGACACTTTTTTATTTACTAATGAACGAAGTAATGGAAACTTCGTTGTTCTAATATCACTATCACTATTAAGACAATGTCTACTTATGTGTTGAAAATTAAAGCAATTTTTAAATAAAAATTGTGATCAGTTACAGATTTATTATAACTATAGATAGGTAGCTGCAAAAACTAACACACTTCTACAAAACGTACAACTGCTACAAAACGTACACATCAATATCCATACATATAAGGCACATAACAAATATGGCTGTGATTTCAAAATAACTCTTTTCTCAAGTGTATAACTATTAAACAATATTAAAACACAAACAAACCATTTAAAAACGTTTTAATCTGTCTAATGTATCTCCGCAACAACTGACCGATATTTATGGAACTGTAACTCAAGGATAAAGGAGCTTTAGTGTAACATGTAGGTCAATTTTTATCTCGGAATGTCTGCAATATCTGAATATACGCAGAAAAACCGAATATTTAGTGTATAGCGGAATAGATAACACTTCTGAAATAACTTAATTTTTGAAAATAGACATAAGTAATCTATACTATAAATAAAACTAAAATGTTTGTCTATGATATATTTTTTTTAAAATGCCTGTAGTTATTAAATATAATAAAAAATATTCTTTGTCTGTGTGTCTGTGCGTTTGACTCGGCTAAACTCTAGAATAGGTGAACTGATACATAAAAAAAATTGTTGGAAAACAGAGAAGGCTGTAGGACAGCATTTAAACTATACATACTTTTAGCCCCGAAATATCTAAATCTAGGTGTGTACCTAGATTTAGATATTTCGATATACATAATAGGTACCTATTAATTTTGTATATAAATAATATTTTAATTAATTTATACGAGAAGATAATTAGACATAATATTAAAATAAAAAAGGATACGGACCAAGCGCCTGTAATGTAATATACTGGGACTAATCCTAGATTCGAAACCTAATTGGGGTCCCCATCTATCTTTTCTTGCGGGTAGACTGAGCTCCGCTGCCTAGACTGAAAAGTGAGGCAGCTTGCGGATGCTAATACTGCTCGGCTAGTTTACTTAGTTATGTTTTCGTACCAAAATAGATACCGGATCTATATTCGTAATTTAAAAAAAGGACAGTTCGGGCCATTGTAAGTAAGGGGCCTCGGGAATCTGAGAGTTTTATTTTTAATAAAACGAGTATTCTTACGGTTGCATAGCAGTATGTAAATAGTAATACATTACTGTTCGCGAGAACATTTACATTTATTAAAAGAACAGTGGTATACACGATATTAATACAAGAAATAAGTTTTTATTTCTTTTAGATATTGTTGATTACTCCTGTTTTCATCTTCAAAAGTTACTAAGTCTTTTATGGGGCGTAGTACCTATGATTATTATTAAAATTCCAAAAGTTATTTTAGACTTACCTCTAAAACAATTTAAAGTAAATGTTAAAAATATTATATTAAAAAAAAAAGAAAAAAATCTACTATAATGATAGGTAATAGTGCGAGCGAGGGATTAAATGCTGTTGATGCTCACTTGGGAAGCTATAAATGGTATAAAGATGAATTATAAGTTATATTTTAAAAGAGCAATTGTTGAGTTTCTTCCCGGCTCTTCTCAGCAGACCCCTTCTGACCAATCCTTAAGACCTTCCAACCCGATGGCGGCATCCTGTAGGACTGACACAACAGACATTTCTATGAAACGTGAATATTCAAAAGTACTTGTAATGGCCTAATTGAGTAAAGAATATATTGACTTACATACGTATTTTACTCCTATCTCAAAATTTTCAAAAAGAGATGAAATCCTATTAATACATTTTGCTGTAAAATATTGCCAAAACATTGAATCGCACTGTTGCTGTGTAGCTTGGCTATTTACATTGTTATTTTAATTGTCATTTCTGGCAAATCCATTTCCAAGCGGGATTTTTTGGTCTTTTATTTTCTAATGTATTTTCGCGAAGCTTTACTATATAGTATACTGGCACTTGTAACCGACAGAACCTATAACGATTCAGAATCGCCGTTTTTTTTAATTTCAGAAAATAGGGTAAATAATTTTAATTTTTTTAATTTTCTTAAATTATCGAATTATGTAAATTCCTACTGGCATTTGCACAATGTAATTTTTTACCCCCATTTTAATTTCGTATAGATAGCAAATTGAAACATAGAAGCATAGGTCAGCCTACATTTGAGTGAGTATTTTAATAAAATATTTGCATTTCTTACCTATTTATTCAAAACTTAAGCACAGGATATTGACATTTTTTACCATGACAGCGATTTTTATATAATATAATACAGGCCCGCCGCAAGCGGGTGTGCAAGGCGTGCACTGCACACGGGCGGCACGTCCATGGGGGCGGCAAACCGAGCGATTCATCATCGTCAAATAATATCCAAAGTTCTTTTGATAATAAAGAGTTATCCCTCTTACAGCATAAGAAATGTCATGGCATGGGAAAAAAGTAACCTGTCAGCGTACGGCTCTAAAATTTAAAGATGATTCAAGAAGTCAATCAAGCATTGACAGTATTGATTTGTTTAATGAAATCGTTGCATTAAAGTTGCATTTTACAGAAAATCTGAATAATGATCCAAAAATCAATGCAATATCTGATATGACTCCATTAACAAGTAGGTATGTGGTAAAGACATCTTTATTGTATAGAGCCGACCCTTCTGCCACATCTTTTCGAAAGCTGCCATTCAACATTCAAGAACACAGCAGAGCAGTATTCTTTCTTTTCGAAAGAGTATCTAATCTTATCACAGACTCAATGTAACTGTTCTACAGTAGAATGATGTTGCTTGAAACCAAACTGATGTTTGGGTATCACTATATCTTTGTTAGTTATGTGTAATACTCTGCTCGGGAGGATTCTCTCAAGCAACTTCGATAGTACAGGTCTTTATGAGGATGCGTTCTCCGATGGCTTTTCTGGCCTGCATATCATTTTTACTATATGGATATCTACATATGTCACTTGTGCCACTACTTTGGTGCCATATCCTGGGTATTCTTCTTTTCTCTAGTCTTTGAAGTTTTATCTCAAGAGGTAAGTTGGCAACAGCTTGTTAACCTTTTTATTTTTCAAGAGGAGTGTTAACCCAGCAAGCTTTTATATCAATACTTTCCTCCATGAACTCTCAGACCCCTTCCAAACTAAACTCTGCCTGTAGATGTAGATTGCCAAAAGGTTCAGTGGGCCACTGTTACCTTCCACTGCAACAGTCGTAACCTAGATGTGCTTTGTCCTATACTCCGAGAGCGCTTGATGTTTCATAGAATTTCTATGACCCGTTCCATCTGGATGATAAGTCACGTTGGTTAATGTTTTTAAAGATTTCTAAGCCATTCTTGTTCGAAGCAAGCCTATTGATATTCCAGGTCGCCACTCTTAGGGCAGTCATTTTGATATTTTTTCAACAATGGTGACTATGAGGCTCATAAGTTGTAAAGATAATGTCGAATTCTTCCGACTGTTTGGTTAGCAGTTCTTCTATTTTAATGTTTATACCAGTTGTAGTTGTTGGGTTATTTTTTTTTTATTTTACAATATTGGTAAAATCACGTCAACTGGACCCCCTATTTACCACTTGATCATAAAAATTTAATCTATATATATTTTTTATTAGTACTTATGATGGAAAATTGATCCCCCAAACAATTTTTCAAAATTTTTGATTTTAACAATTTTTTTTTTATAATGAAAATTTTAAGCACTTTTAATTGAAAAATGGATTAAAAATCAACCGCAAGAGATAAATTTGTGAAATTTTCAGGATCCATGGTCAAATGTCTATATTTTAAGAATATCTTTGTGACTTAAAATTATTTATTTATTTTCATATTGTTAATTAACTTTTAAGTTAACAAATGAAAATTTAACTGACTTCTCGGGCAGAAAATGCAGTTTTTTTTCATCGGTCACATGCTTTATCCATTTAAGTTTGAAATTCCGGAAGAGAATTTCACTGCTCGCCATTAGTTTAAATAAAATTAATTTATTTATGACAGCGCGCCAGGCGCCGAGCGCTGTGGAAATGCCGCGCTGCCGAGCGTCTTGAACTACACTAACGCTTTTATCAATGATAATTTATAATAACATTACAAAATATTATTATAAAACAAATTTTATTATTATTTATCTTATAATTCATTATAATTATTATTAATAAAATTTAATTTTTTTTAACATTGTTATAAAGAATACAATGATAATATACTGAATAGAAGAAACAAGCTTAAATTATTAAATAATAAATTATGTAGTCAGTTATTTTTATTTTTTTTTAAAAACTCTGTTAATAAATACTGTTTCATCTTCTGAAACGAGCCTACATTGTAGTGAAAAATTTTCCAATGGTTTGTAATAATGGAATTGGCGAGTATTTTTTATTGTAGTTAAGCGTTCGAATCGTGGTTGGTATTTTTTTTCATGTAGCTCATGATCTTTAATAGTGCAGAAAGCAAAATTAATTTTCTTAAAAGAAGTTTGTTAAGTAAAGATGGAGTGTTGACTGATAAATTAAAAAATAATAATTTACTAAATTACCTAAAAGAAAATACACATAGACTGAAACAGTTTTAAAAATTTAAAATTGATTATTTTTTTTTTAATTTCCGCTGTTTGGTAAAAATAAGAAGAAATTTTCATTACATTCCTTATAACATTGTTAAAAAAAAATAAATTTTATTAATAATAATTATAATAAATTATAAGATAAATAATAATAAAATTTGTTTTATAATAATATTTTGTAATGTTATTATAAATTATCATTGATAAAAGCGTTAGTGTAGTTCAAGACGCTCGGCAGCGCGGCATTTCCACAGCGCTCGGCGCCTGGCGCGCTGTCATAAATAAATTAATTTTATTTAAACTAATGGCGAGCAGTGAAATTCTCTTCCGGAATTTTAAACTTAAATGGATAAAGCATGTGACCGATGAAAAAAAACTGCATTTTCTGCCCGAGAAGTCAGTTAAATTTTCATTTGTTAACTTAAAAGTTAATTAACAGTATGAAAATAAATAAATAATTTTAAGTCACAAAGATATTCTTAAAATATAGACATTTGACCATGGATCCTGAAAATTTCACAAATTTATCTCTTGCGGTTGATTTTTAATCCATTTTTCAATTAAAAGTGCTTAAAATTTTCATTATAAAAAAAAATTGTTAAAATCAAAAATTTTGAAAAATTGTTTGGGGGATCAATTTTCCATCATAAGTACTAATAAAAAATATATATAGATTAAATTTTTATGATCAAGTGGTAAATAGGGGGTCCAGTTGACGTGATTTTACCAATATGTCATAGTATAGTTGTTCTTCCTACAATTCTGCAGGATGTGGTCGTGTAACTAAGGGGATAGTTTTGGTTGGCTTGGTTCTCGTTTTTTGCCGCTGAGATTATTGGGATTCTTACTATGCGAATCATTGTGCTGGTGTGTTACTTTCTTTATTTGGGCAGTCTGTTGTTTTGTGTCCCTGGGCGCATTTTATTACTGCGTGATAAGGTCTCATGCAGTAATTCTTGGAGTGGCCGTATTATTGGCATCTTAGAAATTGAGGTAATGTTTGTGACAAACTGGTGGTAGATATATTTAAATAATCATGATTTTACCAAAGACTTTGTTACCAGTCTTTTTGATTCCTTCAACGGTTCGAAATAAAATACGTAAAGGACACATTGTTAACTTAAAAGATCTATGCTACTAGAGGATCGTTAAAAAATCCACACTATACAATTCCACATAGTGCTATTATCAATATGTACTTTTAGTACTTTACTTCGAACTAGTGTTATGACGTTTTTGTATAGCACTGTGTCTACACAAGTTACTCTTAATTGGTTTCTGCTGTGTATCATGTGTCGGTGATCTGTAACAATTCTACAAGTTTATTAACGTCTTAAATTCCGTATAATATAATGGGTGGTAGCTTACTAGGCTGTTTTTCTCTTGGTTTTTCCGCAGCATCTTTGGTATCAAGGGGTAACCCGCTAAATCTAATACTTGTTGTGGTTTTTATGGGGAAGGCGACTTTCTACCTTTTTCGCTTCTATCTACAGAGACTCATAGTCTGTCAGTCTGGTTGTTCGGACTTCAGAATGTTTATTCTGCAGCTTTATATTTATTGTCGCTGCCTGAGGTATGCTCCCCAGCGACGAGCTTCTCGATCTTGTAAGAAGGTTAAGGTGAAATACCAGTGGTAAAGAAAGGTGGAATATGTTTTAATGTTTTTCTCTCAGCATATGTAGTTACGGGGCGGCACAATCGGTATTGCACGCGGGCGCTCGAACACCTAGCGGCGGCCCTGATATAAGATATATCTTTCAACTGTTTATTTCTTATAAAACAAATAAAAGTTATTTTATTTTATCGATATAAGAAATGTCTATTACCGGTTCCTATAAACCTATTGTATCCGTTTATTATAGATATTGACAACAATTATTTTTATCTTTACAAAGATTTTTGCTAATTACTTCTATATCTTAAAGAAATCTTTAGAATCAGTCTAAGATCAAGAAATTAAAAAAGAAATTATAAAAGTAACTTTATGAGGAACAAAAAGAAATAAATATATTTATAGTTTGAAATGTTCAAAACAAAAATAAATAAAATGATATTAATTTTTATTTTACTACAAATTAACTTTTATTCTGTCCCAATAGACTAGATTCCGATTACTAGCTTTGACTTCGATATTACGAGATTGTCCCCATTTGGAATGGGCATAATTTGAACATATTTTAGATAATTAAAAATAACATTGTTACTTAAAATATGTTTCATATTATTGTTTTAAGCGTTACATTCTTTTAATAAAATTAATTATAATGTCCTCATTAATCATTTGCTATTAGCATATACATAACATATATACTGTACCTACATGTAACCTATGTAATACTACATAATTTAAAAAAATATCCTAGCTTAACCACTAGATAAAGTCCTGCTTGACGACATATTCCTAGACAGATAGCTAGTGAATTATTTATTAGCTGCATTGTTTTCTGTCATTTTTAGTATCCATAGTACGTCGTTTCATATATTGTTTGGTTTTTTAATAAAATTCATTGAAGTAAATTAAAAAAATAACTCATTAATTATATGTAATATTTAAATGGTTCATTTTCACCTCTCCGATTATTGTTACTTTACATATTCGTCATATGTTTGTATATACATAGGTATCTTAAAAAATTATTATGTGATAATGTTAGTTTCAAAAATAAATCCCTTTTCCCTTTGTACCGTTGAGAAGCGCCACTTAACACACAATGCCTCAAACTTGGCGTAAAGTGGGGAATTAAAACGGAACGGAGTGTCTTAACACTAGGTTCCTAACCTAACTCTGCTTAGCCTGCTATGTGCGGGATACAGGATGAAACTAATAAAAATACCTTTTAAAATAAAGTAAGTACATACCTACGTGCCAAAATGAAAAACAAGTACGTGATAGTACAAAACAATGTCAATTTAAAACAATAGGGCAGATACAGTACATCAACGGACGAAGTTAACAAAGTATATATTCTAAACTAATTTAATCTATAATATACAGAATACTTTGTAAACTTGTCACACAATTTAGTTTATTTAGCCATTAAATTCTGCATAGAAAAGGGATTTGCGAGAATTATAATAAAGATGATCATGGACAAAAATGGTACTGTAGGTAACTTATGTTATGATGAGTACATTTTTAGAAAAATGGTAACGAAACGGCCAAGCCATACATTTTGTGTAGGATAGAGTTGTAAGATTAAGGCTTGTAGGCACGTAGAGTAAGGGTGCATTGTAGTAAATACTTGGCTCTACATAAGATCTGATAACTATTTGACATGTAAAAAAAACAATATTATTATACAAAGTTCTTTTGATAATAAAGAGTTATCCCTCTAACAGCATAAGAAATGTCATGGCATGGGAAAAAAGTAACATGTCAGCTTACGGCTCTAAAATTTAAAGATGATTCAAGAAGTCAATCAAGCATTGACATTATTGATTTGTTTAATGAAATCGTTGCATTAAAGTTGCATTTTACAGAAAATCTGAATAATGATCCGAAAATCAATGCAATATCTGATGTGACTCCATTAACAAGTAGGTATGTGGTAAAGACATCTTTATTGTATAGAGCCGACCCTTCTGCCACATCTTTTCGAAAGCTGCCATTCAAAATTCAAGAACACAGCAGAGCAGTATTCTTTCTTTTCGAAAGAGTATCTCATCTTATCACAGACTCAATGTAACTGTTCTACAGTAGAATGATGTTGCCTGAAACCAAACTGATGTTTGGGTATCACTATATCTTTGTTAGTTATGTGTAACACTCTGCTCGGGAGGATTCTCTCAAGCAACTTCGATAGTACAGGTCTTTATGAGGATGCGTTCTCCGATGGCTTTTCTGGCTTGCATATCATTTTTACTATATGGATATCTACATATGTCACTTGTGCCACTACTTTGGTGCCATAACCTGGGTATTCTTCTTTTCTCTAGTCTTTGAAGTTTTATCTCAAGAGGTAAGTTGGCAACAGCTTGTTAACCTTTTTATTTTTCAAGAGGAGTGTTAACCCAGCAAGCTTTTATATCAATACTTTCCTCGATGAACTCTCGGACCCCTTCCCAAACTAATCTCTGCCTGTAGATGTAGATTGCCGAAAGGTTCAGTGGGCCGCTGTTACCTTCCACTGCAACAGTCGTAACCTAGATGTGCTTTGTCCTATACTACGAGAGCACTTGATGTTTCATAGAATTTCTATGACCCGTTCCATCTGGATGATAAGTCACGTTGGTTAATGTTTTTAAAGATTTCTAAGCCATTCTTGTTCGAAGCAAGCCTATTGATATTCCAGGTCGCCACTCTTAGGGCAGTCATTTTGATATTTTTTCAACAATGGTGACTATGAGGCTCATAAGTTGTAAAGATAATGTCGAATTCTTCCGACTGTTTGGTTAGCAGTTCTTCTATTTTAATGTTTATACCAGTTGTAATTGTTGGGTTATTTTTTTTATTTTACAATATGTCATAGTATAGTTGTTCTTCCTGCAATTCTTCAGGATGTGGTCGTGTAACTAAGGGGATAGTTTTGGTTGGCTTGGTTCTCGTTTTTTGCCGCTGAAATTATTGGGATTCTTACTATGCGAATCATTGTGCTGGTGTGTTACTTTCTTTATTTGGGCAGTCTGTTGTTTTGTGTCCCTGGGCGCATTTTATTACTGTGTGATAAGGTCTCATGCAGTAATTCTTGGAGTGGCCGTATTGTTGGCAAATTGGAAATTGAGGTAATGTTTGTGACAAACTAGTGGTAGATATTTAAATAATTTTGATTTTACCAAAGACTTTGTTACCAGTCTTTTCGATTCCTTCAACGGTTCGAAATAAAATACTTAAAGGACACATTGTTAACTTAAAAGATCCACGCTACTAGAGGGTCGTTAAAAAACCCACACTATACAACTTCACATAGTGCTATTATCAATATGTACTTTTAGTACTTTACTTCGAACTAGTGTTATGACGTTTTTGTATAGCACTGTGTCTACACAAGTTATTCTTAATTGGTTTCTGCTGTGTATCATGTGTCGGTGGTCTGTAACAATTCTACAAGTTTATTAACATCTTAAATTCCGTATAATATAATGGGTGGTAGCTTACTAGGCCGTTTTTCTCTTGGCTTTTCCGCAGCATCTTTGGTATCAAGGGGTAACCCGCTAAATCTAATACTTGTTGTGATTTTTATGGGGAAGGCGACTTTCTACCTTTTTCGCTTCTATCTACAGAGACTCATAGTCTGTCAGTCTGGTTGTTCGGACTTCAGGATGTTTATTCTGCAGCTTTGTATTTATTGTCGCTGCCTGAGGTATGCTCCCCAGCGACGAGCTTCTCGATCTTGTAAAAAGGTTAAGGTGGAATACCAGTGGTAAGGTAAGGTGGAATATGTTTTAATGTTTTTCTCTCAGCATATGTAGTTACGGGGCGGCACAATCGGTATTGCACGCGGGCGCTCGAACACCTAGCGGCGGCCCTGATATAAGATATATCTTTCAACTGTTTATTTCTTATAAAACAAATAAAAGTTATTTTATTTTATCGATATAAGAAATGTCTATTACCGGTTCCTATAAACCTATTGTATCCGTTTATTATAGATATTGACAACAATTATTTTTATCTTTACAAAGATTTTTGCTAATTACTTCTATATCTTAAAGAAATCTTTAGAATCAGTCTAAGATCAAGAAATTAAAAAAGAAATTATAAAAGTAACTTTATGAGGAACAAAAAGAAATAAATATATTTATAGTTTGAAATGTTCAAAACAAAAATAAATAAAATGATATTAATTTTTATTTTACTACAAATTAACTTTTATTCTGTCCCAATAGACTAGATTCCGATTACTAGCTTTGACTTCGATATTACGAGATTGTCCCCATTTGGAATGGGCATAATTTGAACATATTTTAGATAATTAAAAATAACATTGTTACTTAAAATATGTTTCATATTATTGTTTTAAGCGTTACATTCTTTTAATAAAATTAATTATAATGTCCTCATTAATCATTTGCTATTAGCATATACATAACATATATACTGTACCTACATGTAACCTATGTAATACTACATAATTTAAAAAAATATCCTAGCTTAACCACTAGATAAAGTCCTGCTTGACGACATATTCCTAGACAGATAGCTAGTGAATTATTTATTAGCTGCATTGTTTTCTGTCATTTTTAGTATCCATAGTACGTCGTTTCATATATTGTTTGGTTTTTTAATAAAATTCATTGAAGTAAATTAAAAAAATAACTCATTAATTATATGTAATATTTAAATGGTTCATTTTCACCTCTCCGATTATTGTTACTTTACATATTCGTCATATGTTTGTATATACATAGGTATCTTAAAAAATTATTATGTGATAATGTTAGTTTCAAAAATAAATCCCTTTTCCCTTTGTACCGTTGAGAAGCGCCACTTAACACACAATGCCTCAAACTTGGCGTAAAGTGGGGAATTAAAACGGAACGGAGTGTCTTAACACTAGGTTCCTAACATACCTCTGCTTAGCCTGTTATGTGCGGGATACAGGATGAAACTAATAAAGAATCCCTTTTAAAATAAAGTAAGTACATACACACGTGCCAAAATGAAAGACAAGTACGTGATAGTACAAAACAATGTCAATTTAAAACAATAGGGTAGATACAGTACATCAACGGACGAAGTTAACAAAGTATATATTCTAAACTAATTTAATCTATAATATACAGAATACTTTGTAAACTTGTCACACAATTTAGTTTATTTAGCCATTAAATTCTGCATAGAAAAGGGATTTGCGAGAATTATAATAAAGATGATCATGGACAAAAATGGTACTGTAGGTAACTTATGTTATGATGAGTACATTTTTAGAAAAATGGTAACGAAACGGCCAAGCCATACATTTTGTATACGATAGAGTTGTAAGATTAAGGCTTGTAGGTACGTAGAGTAAGGGTGCGTTGTAGTAAATACTTGGCTCTACATAAGATCTGATAACTGTTTGACATGTAAAAAAAACAATATTATTATACAAAGTTCTTTTGATAATAAAGAGTTATCCCTCTAACAGCATAAGAAATGTCATGACATGGGAAAAAAGTAACATGTCAGCTTACGGCTCTAAAATTTAAAGATGATTCAAGAAGTCAATCAAGCATTGACATTATTGATTTGTTTAATGAAATCGTTGCATTAAAGTTGCATTTTACAGAAAATCTGAATAATGATCCGAAAATCAATGCAATATCTGATGTGACTCCATTAACAAGTAGGTATGTGGTAAAGACATCTTTATTGTATAGAGCCGACCCTTCTGCCACATCTTTTCGAAAGCTGCCATTCAAAATTCAAGAACACAGCAGAGCAGTATTCTTTCTTTTCGAAAGAGTATCTCATCTTATCACAGACTCAATGTAACAATTCTACAGTAGAATGATGTTGCCTGAAACCAAACTGATGTTTGGGTATCACTATATCTTTGTTAGTTATGTGTAATACTCTGCTCGGGAGATTTTTTTCAAGCAACTTCGATAGTACAGGTCTTTATGAGGATGCGTTCTCCGATGGCTTTTCTGGCTTGCTTATCATTTTTACTATATGGATATCTACATATGTCACTTGTGCCACTACTTTGGTGCCATATCCTGGGTATTCTTCTTTTCTCTAGTCTTTGAAGTTTTATCTCAAGAGGTAAGTTGGCAACAGCTTGTTAACCTTTTTATTTTTCAAGAGGAGTGTTAACCCAGCAAGCTTTTATATCAATACTTTCCTCGATGAACTCTCGGAACCCTTCCCAAACTAAACTCTGCCTGTAGATGTAGATTGCCGAAAGGTTCAGTGGGCCGCTGTTACCTTCCACTGCAACAGTCGTAACCTAGATGTGCTTTGTCCTATACTCCGAGAGCACTTGATGTTTCATAGAATTTCTATGACCCGTTCCATCTGGATGATAAGTCACGTTGGTTAATGTTTTTAAAGATTTCTAAGCCATTCTTGTTCGAAGCAAGCCTATTGATATTCCAGGTCGCCACTCTTAGGGCAGTCATTTTGATATTTTTCAACAATGGTGACTATGAGGCTCATAAGTTGTAAAGATAATGTCGAATTCTTCCGACTGTTTGGTTAGCAGTTCTTCTATTTTAATGTTTATACCAGTTGTAATTGTTGGGTTATTTTTTTTATTTTACAATATGTCATAGTATAGTTGTTCTTCCTACAATTCTGCAGGATGTGGTCGTGTAACTAAGGGGATAGTTTTGGTTGGCTTGGTTCTCGTTTTTTGCCGCTGAGATTATTGGGATTCTTACTATGCGAATCATTGTGCTGGTGTGTTACTTTCTTTATTTGGGCAGTCTGTTGTTTTGTGTCCCTGGGCGCATTTTACTACTGCGTGATAAGGTAGTACTCATGCATTAATTCTTGGAGTGGCCGTATTATTGGCATCTTAGAAATTGAGGTAATGTTTGTGACAAACTAGTGGTAGATATTTAAATAATTTTGATTTTACCAAAGACTTTGTTACCAGTCTTTTCGATTCCTTCAACGGTTCGAAATAAAATACTTAAAGGACACATTGTTAACTTAAAAGATCCACGCTACTAGAGGGTCGTTAAAAAACCCACACTATACAACTTCACATAGTGCTATTATCAATATGTACTTTTAGTACTTTACTTCGAACTAGTGTTATGACGTTTTTGTATAGCACTGTGTCTACACAAGTTATTCTTAATTAGTTTCTGCTGTGTATCATGTGTCGGTGATCTGTAACAATTCTACAAGTTTATTAACGTCTTAAATTCCGTATAATATAATGGGTGGTAGCTTACTAGGCCGTTTTTCTCTTGGCTTTTCCGCAGCGTCTTTGGTATCAAGGGGTAACCCGCTAAATCTAATACTTGTTGTGATTTTTATGGGGAAGGCGACTTTCTACCTTTTTCGCTTCTATCTACAGAGACTCATAGTCTGTCAGTCTGGTTGTTCGGACTTCAGGATGTTTATTCTGCAGCTTTGTATTTATTGTCGCTGCCTGAGGTATGCTCCCCAGCGACGAGCTTCTCGATCTTGTAAGAAGGTTAAGGTGAAATACCAGTGGTAAGGTAAAGTGGAATATGTTTTAATGTTTTTCTCTCAGTATATGTAGTTACGGGGCGGCACAATCGGTATTGCACGCGGGCGCTCGAACACCTAGCGGCGGCCCTGATATAAGATATATCTTTCAACTGTTTATTTCTTATAAAACAAATAAAAGTTATTTTATTTTATCGATATAAGAAATGTCTATTACCGGTTCCTATAAACCTATTGTATCCGTTTATTATAGATATTGACAACAATTATTTTTATCTTTACAAAGATTTTTGCTAATTACTTCTATATCTTAAAGAAATCTTTAGAATCAGTCTAAGATCAAGAAATTAAAAAAGAAATTATAAAAGTAACTTTATGAGGAACAAAAAGAAATAAATATATTTATAGTTTGAAATGTTCAAAACAAAAATAAATAAAATGATATTAATTTTTATTTTACTACAAATTAACTTTTATTCTGTCCCAATAGACTAGATTCCGATTACTAGCTTTGACTTCGATATTACGAGATTGTCCCCATTTGGAATGGGCATAATTTGAACATATTTTAGATAATTAAAAATAACATTGTTACTTAAAATATGTTTCATATTATTGTTTTAAGCGTTACATTCTTTTAATAAAATTAATTATAATGTCCTCATTAATCATTTGCTATTAGCATATACATAACATATATACTGTACCTACATGTAACCTATGTAATACTACATAATTTAAAAAAATATCCTAGCTTAACCACTAGATAAAGTCCTGCTTGACGACATATTCCTAGACAGATAGCTAGTGAATTATTTATTAGCTGCATTGTTTTCTGTCATTTTTAGTATCCATAGTACGTCGTTTCATATATTGTTTGGTTTTTTAATAAAATTCATTGAAGTAAATTAAAAAAATAACTCATTAATTATATGTAATATTTAAATGGTTCATTTTCACCTCTCCGATTATTGTTACTTTACATATTCGTCATATGTTTGTATATACATAGGTATCTTAAAAAATTATTATGTGATAATGTTAGTTTCAAAAATAAATCCCTTTTCCCTTTGTACCGTTGAGAAGCGCCACTTAACACACAATGCCTCAAACTTGGCGTAAAGTGGGGAATTAAAACGGAACGGAGTGTCTTAACACTAGGTTCCTAACATACCTCTGCTTAGCCTGTTATGTGCGGGATACAGGATGAAACTAATAAAGAATCCCTTTTAAAATAAAGTAAGTACATACACACGTGCCAAAATGAAAGACAAGTACGTGATAGTACAAAACAATGTCAATTTAAAACAATAGGGCAGATACAGTACATCAACGGACGAAGTTAACAAAGTATATATTCTAAACTAATTTAATCTATAATATACAGCACACTTTGTAAACTTGTCACACAATTTAGTTTATTTAGCCATTAAATTCTGCATAGAAAAGGGATTTGCGAGAATTATAATAAAGATGATCATGGACAAAAATGGTACTGTAGGTAACTTATGTTATGATGAGTACATTTGTAGAAAAATACTAACGAAACGGCCAAGCCATACATTTTTACTACGATAGAGTTGTAAGATTAAGGCTTGTAGGTACGTAGAGTAAGGGTGCATTGTAGTAAATACTTGGCTCTACATAAGATCTGATAACTGTTTGACATGTAAAAAAACAATATTATTATACTATTAATAAAAAACATTCATTAAAACTACCTTAGCGATTAGCTTGTCGACTATAATATTCCAAAATTGCACATTAAACGACCAGCGTTGCTCTTGTCATAATTTAATTATAACTCCCTTTGCTGGTTAGTGATCTTAATAAAAGCATAATAGTTATCTTTTGTCAGAGGGTGGAATGGTTGTGCAATTACGATGATTGCGTGGGACGGATCGGTGCACATGCCTACGGGGCCTCTCAACCCTCTCGACGTTCACTCTCCCCGCGATACTCCGTGTCAAATTGGCAAAATTTATGCAACTGCTCTTATATTACGTACCCCACACCAAATATAACATCGAATGTCATCGTTTTAGGGGATGTATATTTGCATAATTGGACGGGGCCCAAGTATCTACTCTACTTAAAATCTAAATGCCTATTTTGAATATTTGAAACATGACAGATGTTAATAAATAAATATTTAACGCTTATATAAGTTATTCAAAAAGGTTTTCTACATATATAATAAAATCTTTGATATGATATTGTAAAGATATGCTTAAAAAGCATTGACAGCATTTACAAGCATTTGTATATTGTGTAAAACAAAAAGCAATAGATTTTAGTTTTCTACTTGTTTGTGTCATTTTTGAACCATGTTCTCATAGTTATAATTGGGTATTTCTAAAGATTAATATTTAATTTGCAATTTTTACGTCCAGAAATTTCTAATTGTAAATAAATTTGCGCTTTTTAATTGTATTGAGGATAGCTGATTTTTTTTGTTAACAAAAATAT
This sequence comes from Eueides isabella, assembly GCA_019049475.1. Taxonomy (NCBI): domain Eukaryota; kingdom Metazoa; phylum Arthropoda; class Insecta; order Lepidoptera; family Nymphalidae; genus Eueides; species Eueides isabella. Next base: position 11,101,097 of record CM032386.1, on the reverse strand, counting down.
TAAAGATTAAAATTTCATTACATATTATCTTCTTACTAATTATATACGTAATTTTGCAAAACGTTTACAACTTTACAACAATAGCTATATTGTGTATTAAACGGTAAATTAGTAGATATTTTAGCGCGTATCCATTATGAACGTTTAAAGTTTTCCTATTATATACTTCATTAGAGATTCAGTTCAAGTAAGGATCTAATGATAAAATAGCAGGGAAATCAGGATAAAAGTTAAAAATAAAACAATTTTTAAGCCTTTGTAAAATCCTGGAATGTGATTGTTCCTTGAATTTTTCCTTCGTATATTCTGCCAATGAAAAAGTTTGCGGAGAGCTTGGTTGCCACGGCATAACTGACTACATTAAAGGCACAACTTCCCCGTTTAAAGAGCGATATTTTGCGTTCTATTTAAAAAAAATCGGTATAATATTAAAATTGTTATGATGGACATTCCTTATGAAATAACAAATATTTTGCAATAACTCCTCTACTAACAAGATTCAAAGCACAGAACATGCTAGCGGGAGACGAAAAGTGTTGAAAAAAAAAATATTACCCTACGTCACTGATACTCGGTACCTACATGCAACTGGCACAATCGAATTAGCCTCGGTGTATGCTAAACTGTTAAGTTAAGGAAGTATTACGCGACACAATATTCTCATATATTTATTTATGTATAATTGTATTTAATTTATTAACGTCTGCATAACTTACTCTCAGTCCTTTGTACCCCGTTCTCTCCTATGTTATGTATCTACTAATACAAAAATGTACACTAAAAAATTGTTATCTAATAAGATTTATGATTTTCGCGATTATTTTATATTTTAACATATGTGTAGCATTTTATATTTTTGGAACCCCAACAAGATATAAGTATATCAAATATTTTCCAGTAGTCCGTGACCACAGGTAGAATGAGGTGGCATTCGTCTCAGTTGACATAATAATTTCATAGACCGCCGGGTTTTTAAATATATATAATAATAATAGTTTCCTTTAAAATCGATATCTTTTTACGTAACGTAATACAGGTATCTACTCTTTTGACAAGTTTCCACCGGTAGAGAAAGTGTCACGGAATATCTACAACATCTCAACTTTCAATTACACTTGAGTAGATTTATGCGATACTTTGGCGTTTCATTTTAATGTTTTCTTCAAAATATGGCATAAATAATATAAAATAAAGATATCGTACACTTCAATGACAATTCAACTTAACTAGTACCTACAACGAAATTGAAGTTGGTTGGTTATAGACCAAAAATAACCTTAAAATTATTTTTAAATAAATATAGATACCTATAGAAAAATATAAATACCTATAGATGATAAAATAGCACTTATTTTCTGACAAAAGCAAAACAATCATTTTCAATCTACCCTCTGAAGCCAAAGTAGTAATATGAATTCTTCTCTTCCCACAATTTCAAACAGACTGTTATTTGTACTGACTCATTAAGCTGCTTACTGGCTATAAAGGGAAATCCGTTTTGTAGTAAATTAAGATCTTCAATTATTTTAAGGATTCGAGAAGAATTGTACTCATGTCATCTAAAGGGCTTGGATGTTACTTTGGCATGGATTCCAGGTCATTCTGGAATCTGTGGGAATGAATCTGCAGACTCCTGCGCAAAATTAGCCATCCAGTGTGGCATTTTAGGTAACTTCTCTATTTCGGCCCAAGACTTGTTGTCTCTTGCATCTTCTCATTTGGATACATCCTGGTCTAAATTCTGGGATCTGTCAAAATCTCAGAAAGGTAAGTATTTTGCTTCCATTCAACCTAACATTCCAAGGCGACCTTGGTTTTTTTCTCAAAAATTTACTGAACGGAGTGTTATAACTACTATTTGCCGCTTGCGCCTTGGACATGCATGTACTCCTGTTCACCTGGCTAAGATCAGGGTCAGGGACCATTCACTTTGTGAATGTGGTCTAGACGACGGTTCCCCATCTCACATCCTTTTCTCCTGTCCTAAGTTAATCCACCCCATATATGATGTTCTTCCTTATAAAGTTCCCCGTCCCCTTAATGTTCAATGTTTGTTAATGTTTGTGTTTAGTCCTTTATGTAAATTTTTATGTAAATATATTAAGTATAACAAAATAAAATTGTAACCTAACATTATTGTAAAATATTATCTACTACTAACCGTCTATGTTTATTTTTTTGTATAAATTTATTATTTTGTTTTAGGTGATGGTAATACTAAGTGGATCTTTTTTCTTTACATGCATTCTCTTATCGTTTAATTTTCTATATTTTTTTTTTTTTTTTACCGTACATTCTCCTTCGTGTGTTCTCCATTCAACGTGACTTTTTCGATGTGATTCTGTGCTCAACTGGCACGCTCGGAACGCCATAACGAAAGATCTGAAATATATGAATTCTTCTTATACGAAATTAATAAACAATCAACATGAAATCAATGAAGCGCAATACATTTCCTGTAACTGCCACAGCGATACACAATGATATTTCCTGAACCCCAAAAGAACACTCTATGAGAAACAACAACATATGAATTGCCTGTGGCGGCGTGTAAAAAGCAATAAAAGCATTTTCACATGAACAGTTTTCATTTAGAATTTCTTCCCTCTTTGTTCCCTGAGGAATTCCAAATAGTATCTGTAGTTTGCAAGACCCTAATAATGCCTCAGGGGCGAGGGTCCACCCATGCTTTCCCTTCAATCAAAATTGTTTTTTTAACCAGACATTTCTTGATATACAGCGGAAATTTAAACTGTAACAGAATACGGTAAAACATATTCAACGAAAACACTTAAAAATATTTGCGAGGGGAAAATATCTATATACCTATATTTTAATATAAGCTTGTGACGACTAGATGGGGGGATGGTGGATAAATGAAAAAGATTAATATTGAAATTTAAAAAAAAAAATACTTATTTAATATGTGTTTGGAAATTGTCATGTGAAATGGCTATCTACAGCTCCGACGAATCATCCTTATAAACCGCCACAGCTGCTGCCCCGCTGTATGAAATAGAAAACTCAGAGATATGCATCAGCATTCGGAAATTCTCAGAGATATACCCCTTTTGCAGAATTGAATGATTTAATATAGCCTATTGTCTTTCGTGTCGTAAGGGTAGTTCCTGAAATAGAGCACTTTAATCGCACTTTATGGGTATGCTATCAAAGATAATGAGATTTATAATATTAGAACTTATAGGTAGATAAATATAACCAGACTGGCCTCAAAGTACACGTTTAAGATAACGTATAAACAATCTCCCTACATTGTGATAACTGTAAAAAATTTCGACGTAACTTGAAGAGAACGTATGGCTTAGTTGGTCCGAGTGCTTGAACTTTCCAAGACGCACGGGTTCAAATCCCGCTTCGTTCAAGCTTTTCATACGTTTTTAAAATTAGTATTTTTCTTTGCTAAGTTTTGAGTTTTCATTTAATTAGATAATCAGTAAAAATGTATAATAAAAATATTATTACATATTCAATAAAAATGTTTAAGATGGTACGCAGTAGTTACTATTAGAATTTAGTGAATCAAGACTAAACATATAAAGACAAGAAACATTTGATAAAACCACCTTGTTTCGGTTTAGGTAAGGTAAGGCTTAAAAGGAAAGAAAGAAATTTTAAAGCAGTATAAAGTGATTCACATTAACGTGATTATAAATCTCGAGATCACATTAAGGTATTAAGTTAAAATTAAGCAAATTAATAGAACGGAAATATCTTAAGGAGTGTCTTAGAGGAAAGACTAAAATGCCGAATTTGAGGTATTGAGTGGCGCCGCTGCATTTTGCCTTAAAATCGGAACGAAGAAGTGAAAACCTTAAATATTAAATTTGAAAACATTAAATATTTTATTTGCTCAATCAGCACCGTTTATACATTTGTAAAAGCTTGGCAAATCAGCACCAGCCATCAACTAACATCAGCGTCTAAACACCCTTAAAAAGACGTTTATACACTTGCTGAAGCTTGTTAAGGATACACAGGCCTAAACGAGTAGCCGGCCCCGCATGTCATTGCCTGTGATGACTTCACGCTGGTTTCACTTTGTAATTTACACATGGTCAGGTAGGAAGAGAGAACTTGCGAACCTAGTTTTAAGACACTCCGTTTTGTTCTCTATTTTCCGCCAAACTTGAGGCATTTACGCAATGCGTGGCGGAACTTAACGACGCGCTTTGTCTTGTTATCGGAGTAAAAAAATGAAATCATTAAATATTCAAATATTTAATGTTTCATTTCTTCGCTCTGGTAATAAGGCAAAGCGCGGCGTTGAGTTCCGCCACTCAACACGCAATGCCTCAAATTCGGCGGAAAGTGAGGAACGGAAGTGGAACGGAGTGTCTTAACACTAGGTTCCCGGGTTCCCTCTGCCTACCCTGCCTCGTGCACGATACATCGTGAAGCTAAAAAAAATAAAAAAATAAACTTTATATAATGTATATGAAACAGTCAGTCTAATATTCGTTATTGCTGTGCGCACTAGTATAAGTCTAATAGCTGATAATAAAACTTATCTTGCTAAGATAAAATTATGTTTAAACGATTCAATGTAATGCTTTTAATATTTGACAGTTATTACTTCATAATTTCATACATCTATTAAGTTTTCTTTCTGAAAACAGGAATTTTACAAGCAGACATTTAATAACATTTCTTTAAATGTAAGTAGCAACTACAAACTAACAAAATAAAACTAATCAGCAATCTAGGAATCCAGTCACGGAGTCCTTGAATAAAGCTATCTAAGCAAGTAAGTACCTAAGCCATTGAAATTAGCTGATGACTTTTGGTATTCGTAAATTATAAGGTTCTTTCTTTTTATTTCTACCCCAAATAAGAAAGAAACAATTACAAAACGGGAAGAAAAAAGAGACTAGGTAAATGAAATAACAATTTTGGTGTTTAGTTTTCACTATTATATTTTGGAAATCTTCCCTCAACATTTTAATTGTGTTAATTTAATCGTAAAATTCATACATATATAAAATAAATAATTGTACAAAATTTTTATTCATTTAGCTGAAAATTCATTTTTTATAAAAAGATACTATCTTAAAGTGATTATGTTATTAGAACACAAAACTAATTGAAATTACTAAACAAAATAGTGTTCAAGTGGGCGAAGCCGCGAGCGGGTCACTAGTATCTATTCTCGCCCAGATAATGAGGCAAAACGGCGTTAAATTCCACTATTCAACACGCAATGCCTCGAGAATTCAGCGGAAAGTTGAGAACGGAATAGAACGTTAGTAGTTGCCACTAGGATAATTAAATTTATGAATACTAAGGGTGGTTGACAAATGTTTTAACAACATTACTTTATAGATTATTTTTGTATTCCGCACATAGCAAGTTAGGCAGAGGGAGCTTAGTGTTAAGACACTCTGTTTCCAGTATCTTTTATATATTAATAATAATTGGTAGGTAGTAGTGATACAAAACTGATTTTAATATAGTTGCACACCATAAAGTAGATATAAGTAATTACAACGTTGGTGTTATAATATATACATGTATTTTATTGTTTAAAAATCAATATCAAATATAGGTATCGTAGTTATTAGCATAATCGTGACGTGTAACACGTCATACTGATAGTCTATCTATTTATTTCATTAATGCTTATTCATGAAGGTTAAGGTTAGAAACTCCATTATTTGGCCATTAACCAATTGATCTATCAATCACTACACTGCACGTGATTTTTTACAGAATCTGGGTGAAATGACTGTGGTGCAAATAGAACAAGGCGCCTTAAGAGGAGAACTTTGTCGTAATAGTGACGTGGCATACTTAGCGTTTAAAGGAATTCCATATGCAAAGCCACCGTTGGGCCCATTAAGATTCAAGGTGAGTTTCGTAACTCAAAACGTTATTGTACGGAGACTAACAAATTTTAATCGTAAATGACCACTTCTTCTTGAATTTTATAAGCTTTTATATGTTATATATTGAATTTAATACGCATTTTTTTTTTCTCAGCTTCACGCTGTATCCCGCACAAGGCAGGGTAGGTAGAGGGAAAGGAAGTGAAACCTAGTGTTATGACACTCCGTTCCACTTCCGTTCCCCACTTTTGAATAACAAATAAGCAAAGTTCTTTAAATAGTAGTTTACATATTTGAATATATAATAAGTAAAGTTCTTTAAATAGTACTTACTTAGCCAATTGAATGGAGGTCATGAATGTTTCGTGTCCCTCCCTCGAAAAGTATAAGAAATTTCAAAACAAAATTGGCATTAAAAACTAAAACCATTTATGGGTGTAATGATGAATTTTTCAGGCTCCAGAACCTCCAGAAAAATGGCATGGGATTCGTGATGCTACACAACATGGACCTGTGTGTCCCCAATACAATGAACGCTTACAGCGAATTGAAATCGGCAGTGAAGATTGCCTCTATTTAAATGTCTATACCAAAACAGTCGCCCCTGAGGCTCTTTTACCAGTTATGATATGGATACATGGCGGATCCTATTACACAGGTTCAGGAAACTCAGATTACTATGGGCCAGAATTTTTTATGCAACACGACATGATACTTGTTACGTTCAATTACAGATTGGAAGTCCTAGGTTTTTTAAGTCTCGATCACGAAGAAGTTCCCGGTAACGCTGGTTTAAAAGACCAAGTTGCAGCAATGAAGTGGGTTAAAGAGAATATAAAAGCATTCGGTGGCGATACTGATAATATAACAATCTTTGGTTGCAGCGCCGGCTCAGCGTCTACGTCATATCATTTACTTTCTAAAATGAGCGAAGGTTTGTTTAACAAAGCAATATGTCAAAGTGGAGTTTGTATAAGTGAATGGGCTTATAGTATTTATGCCCGTCAACGTGCATTTCAACTTGGCAAATTATTAGGAATGGACACAGAAGATAAAGAAAAATTATTAGAATTTCTAAGAAATGTCCCCGTTTCATCTTTGGTGAATGTTAAATTACCTTCAATAGAATCAGAACATAGAGACATTACCGATGGTATATTATTTTCACCGGTCATCGAAAATCCGGAATTAAGGGGGGAACATTTTATAACAAAATCGCCGCATATTTTACTAAAACAAGGACTAATATTGAAAGTTCCAATAATTTTGGGATATACGTCAGCAGAGGGAATAGAATTAGGTAGACTATTTCCTGACACTTTGGATTTTTTAAGTAAAGAAGGTTCTTTAGTACCCAGAGAACTAAAATTAAAACTAAATAAAGAAGAAATATTAAAAATTGATAAGAAAATAAGAAAATATTACTTTAATAATTTTTTAAACAAAGATATGCTGCAGGAGCTCGTGAATTTTGAAACAGACAGATTATTCGCATATAACATCTGTAGATTCGCACGCTATCATAGTTATTTTACTTCCAAACCGGTTTACTTGTATAAATTTACTGTTGAAACGGAGAGAAATTACACAAAAAAACATTATAAAATGGACACTATATCTGGAGTTTGTCACGCCGATGATCTACCATATCTTTTTAACGTTACCAATTTAGACATTCCACTAACAGATGATTCAAAAAGCGTCATTAAGCAAATTGTTCAGTTGTGGTTTAATTTCGCTTCTACTGGGTAATTATTAATTAATGTTATCATTACTATAAATGGCAAATCAAAAACTTGGAATGACAGATTAAAATCTTTTGTTTTTTAATTAGCGCAGATTTTAAATTAATAGAACACTAAAACAAGAAAAAAATATTAAAAGGACTAAGTAAAAAGAAATATTTTACGCTGTTTCACAAATAGTACGCATTAAAAATCTAGTGTAAATACAATTGTGTTCACTAAAGTAAAGAATTAGTGATGTTATGGTTTGCACATAGATTTAGGAGATAAACAGTTGTAAAATCATTACCGACTAATAAGTAGGTATTCTATTTATTATCACTATTTAAAAATCATTTTTATATTAATCATTAATTTTCAGAAATCCCTCTTCTATGCAAATATCAACTGAATGGCTGCCATTTACAGAAAACGAACGCTACTGCATGATTATAGACAAGCAATTAAAATGTTCACTCGATGTTGATAAACGTAATATGAAATTTTGGGAAAATATTTACAATGAAGAGACTTTGAATATTAGTGACGAAATCTAAGGTACTATTAGCAAAAGAGAAATACGATATAAATTATAATCTATACTTATAAAAAATCTGATCATTGTCTGTATATGGAAGGCATAATAAAAAACGTTAACTAATGTAATAAGACCCAAAATTATTAATTTTTTTGTCTGTTTGCCTGTGCGTTTGTATGCGCTCATTTCAGAAACGGCTACCCAGATTTCACTAGTATATTTCAGCAACAGTTTAAAATTGGTTGATAAGAAGTATAAAAACTAGATCAAATTTAAATATTAATTTCAACAAAATGTTTACAATTTTTTTATTCATTTAATTTTAGTATTTAATGTATATTTATTGTCTTAAAAATGATAATGTTATGAAAGTAATTAGATTAGTATATATGGTGAATAGGGAAATTTAAGCGGCCGAAGCCGCAGGTTGGTCGCTGGTTTATAATATGCATATACTTACATCATTCAAACAGTATTAAACATTATTTTTAATATATTTTGTGTTATTTTGCTTTGTATTTTTATTTACTTTTGTAATTGTATGCTGAAAAGAAGAAACCTTAACCAATTTGTACTTTCACGTTGCCATAAGAAAATTTATTTCTTCCTATATTAATATATGTACTTCAAATGAGTGTACTAAATAAATTATCGTGAGCTATATTATGCGGTCTACGAATATTACACCATATTACATTTACTTGTCAAGATAGTACTTTCCAGCCCTAGATATTATATAGAGGAATTCGTCTCTTGTACAACAGCTCCTTATATTTGAGCAATATTTTACCTTTTGTTATTTATCTCAGCACTTATCTAAGCTGAGATATCGTGATCGATTATTATTTACTTTTGAATATACACTAACGAGAAACAGTAAATGGACTTCTGCAAATTTAGAAACGGCACATAAGGAGCTCTTCTTTCTTCTCTTTTACTTATATTAATATTCTGGTGACGAAATATTATGTATGTTTTTTGTAAGACATCCTCAGGATAGAATAAGTTTAAACTAAACCTCACAATAATAGTAATTTTATAAACATTTCCATATGTACTACTGCACATTTGTTCATTTTTATGCTCTAACCTAACCTATGTCCTTTACAAAAAAATAATAAAAAAAAAATAATACTTTTTTGTAGAATAGTAAAGTTTATTAAATAAAATATAGTTACTTTAACAAACGAAATTTGTATGTACGAAGGTACGAAATCTCAGGAACCAATTTGCACAAAAGTAACAAATATATCAATAACCAACATAATAAACATGACATTGTATTAAAATATTTTTGATATCTTCAACGAAAATAATGAAATAAGAACGCAAATATTATAAAAAAATCTTTTAGTTTCAAAATATACCCCGCACATAGCAAGATAGACAAGGGTACCCTGGGAACCTAGCGAGGAAACACTACATACCTATAAAGATACAATCGTTTCCAACTTTCTGCCAAATTAAAGAGACATTGCATGTTGAGTGACGGAACTCAACGCCGCACTCTACCTTGTTATCAGAAGGATGAAAATATTAAATATTTAATTTCCCCGACTGGAGATCGAACGATCGCGGGGGGAGTCTTGTACATCTGTGCCACAACAGGGTATAAATTATTTCTAATATTTAAAAAATGAAAGTGTTTTCCTTTGTTAAAGTAAAATTTTAATTAATTACCACATAAAGCTAAAGGCATAAAAATGTCCTAATCCAATTCATAGGTATAAATCTTTATACTTCATAAGAATCCCTCATATCACATAGTAATAATATCTGCATTATGTGTATATTCAATGAAACTGAACATATTAGCAATATACATAATTATTTCAAATTCATAATGAGAAGCAAGATCGCCAACAACTAAAAATTTAAAGAGAGTGCTTAATCTAATCCTATTAATTCCGACATTGCCTTAAAAATTAAAAATAATCGAAAATCGTTGCATCACAAGGACAATCAATATTGATAAAAAAAAGAGTAATACATGCACTATATTATATATTCAATATGAAATTGTGTGCATAAAGGATTAGAACATTTTTTGCTTATTAATACAAAAGGGGTCATCCATTTTGGTCACACGAATTTTACGATTGATGCCTTCTAACTAGGCAATTTTAAACATAGTAATTATTAACCTATAATAAAAAAAAAATATACTGGAAAGATTTTAAAATGAGATGCCATATAATTAACGGCCTTTACATCCCTTGTCTCATAATATTATTCTTCATCGACACCCTCCTTGCACTAAGGGTAGATACACACTGTAACGCTTATAGTATATATATGACAAATTCTTATATTATTATATGTGATTGGGACCGGAAATTGACTAAAACTATAGCATAAATGCTCTCATTGTCTCATTGCTCACATAAATAGACAGATTGGACGAGAAAGAGCCGTGACTGCCAAACAGTGTGGATCCACCTTTAAGCTGTGTGACATAATAAATGGACGACCCCATAGTTAATAAGTAATCAATATCGTCCGGAGCGCGAGTTGCGCGGCGGCTCGCGGCGGCGCTCGCGCGAGCGGGAGCGGCGGCGGCGCTCGCGCGAGCGACTGCGCGAGCGACGGCCGCCCTTGCGGCGCGCGTACAAGTATCTGAAATCATTATATATTATATATTTTAAGGCCCGTCGTGGCACAGGGGCAGAAGCATGGACTATAAATGCAACAGGTTGTGGATTCTATCTCCACTAGAGGAAATTAAATATTTTATAATTGTATTTCTTCATTTTGGTAACAAAGCGTCGCGCGGCATTTATTTTTCCACTACTCAATACGCAATGGCTGAAATTCGGTGGAAAGTGGGGAACGGAAATGTGTTAATGGGAACAGTGTCTTAACACTAGGTTTCCAAGTTCCCTCCGCCTGTCCTGCTATTTGCAGGATACACTGTGAAGCTAAAAAAAGCAAGATATCTTTTTATGTAATGCCCCACTAATATATAAAAGTTGTAATGTAGTAAAAGCCCGCAAGCAGAAATGCATGCTTTTTAAATACCATCAAGGCACTGCAGTCATCGCAATCAACCTATGTTGACATTACTATACTAACTTGTTATAACACTTGTTGGTGTACTTTAACAAAAAGTAATAAAAGCATTTAAGAATTTCAATGTAAATAGGAACTATAATATTACCTATGTCCTAGAGCACTTAAACAGTATCCAAAGCACCCTACATTAATTTTTTTACATATTTTCCTGTAACTAGTTACAAATTATAAATAAAAATTACCTCTAAGAATTAAACAAATTGTATACCTTCGTAACTCTCGTGAAATTGGTTTGAGATGCATGAAGTTACAGAATCCACTTCTAGTACATTCACCCATTTCATACTGACGGCAGCAGGCCTCACGGAAGTCTGTTACGGGCGATAATTCTGCATAAACTGGTCTACCACCAAACCAACGGTTGTTAAGATCATTTACAGCCTTTTCAGCATCTTCTTCTCGACGAAACTAGAAAAACAATATGGACACCAAGTTAATAATTTATAACAAACTTGACAAATAACTATGTCAACCAAATATAAATAAAATATTGTGAAATATTCTCTTATTTATAATCTTTAAATTTAAATTACTTGGATTTATATTCTAAATGACATTTTTTTGTAAATAAAATAATATGTTTCCAATGTTACATAATGTTAATAACAATGTTTCCTGTGTATTCAAAAATTAACATAAGAATTTCTTCTCACTTTGGATCACTTTATTGATGAATGGATTTTATCCCATAAGCAATGTGTGAAATAATATTTGTATTTTGCACTCTGCTTTCATTTCCAGACTAAGAGCCTAGATTGTGTTTTGCACCCAACAGTTATTATATGTCTTATTTATACATAGGAACAACAAATAATTCAGTGTTTACCTTTATATAAACATTCCCAACAAGATGATCTCCAAGATTGTCACAAACATTCATTTCTTCTATCTCTCCATATTTATCTTCACATTCTACAAATACATCTTCAAAAAAGTTGTCATAGTGCTCTTGCATTTCTTCATCTGATACATTGGCTACTACCACTGTTCAATAATAATTAAACATTTATTATCTGACTGTGGATACATGTGTAAGCATGACAGGATTCGATTCCCACTCATCTTGTGCTTTTATAATCCAAATATTGCCAGCTATTTTAAAGATTTTTTTGACCTTATATTTTGGCATCCCCTTAATCTTTTTAGTTGGAATAATACAAAAGTGCAGTGTCTTTTTAAAAAACAATAAAACTTAATTTTATCTAAAAGGTGGTATAGTTATATGTATAGCATAAAACATTCTTAATTTTATAATTAAAATTTGAACATACATCTTTATTTTCATACAAATAGGAATTTGTTACCTATTTCTTAAGTAGTACAATCCATGTCTACTACTTAAAAGAAGGATCACTAAATTTTACAAAAAATGTATGGAAGCAGGCAAATATTAAACTCAAAACTAAAACAAAATACGTAAAAATTATCTAATACTGATAAATACTTACAGTGACTACCATCTGCTGATTTAGCTGAATTTTGTGGATTCACGTAGAGATTTTGTAGTAGTACAGTTTGTGAAAATGTAGGCTTGTTATGGATTCGAGAACATCGATCCCCATGACGACAAGCTCCGATTTTAAAATAAAATGAACAATTTACTCTGCAATTAGAGAAATATATTTAACTTTATCTTAAATTATAAAAATGTTCATTAGTACATGATAAATCAAAGCTATTCATAACCTCAAACTTATTAGTATTAAAATTACTATTAAAGATAATATAACACTTTTATGAATTCTTTCTTATATAATAACATAACAGTCTAAAGAAATAGAACTTACTTGTCCTTTTCGGTACCAAATATAGCCGCCAAATATTCGGCCATATTCACAAATTTTTAGCACAACAAATACACGACTGCAGTTTAATGTGAAATGTTAAAGTTTTAGCTCTAAAACATGGATATAACCCAATTGTTATTTAAAATTAATTTTACATTTATTTAACATTTATATAAACATTACAGAAAGGACAAAAAAAAAGTTTTAAATAAAACCACTATCGTATATCGTCAACTATAGTAACACATAGACTATTAAAGATTAAAGACACAGAAGTCCACAGAACACAATTACCCAATGGGAAGAATGTTTACAGTCGGGTAAATGTGCTCTATGAATGTTTACTTCATACTAGAAGTGTTCGCAACGGCTACATTTTGTAAACGTTAAATAGCAATGTGCTACTATAAAATCAGCTATTTTTTTTACGTGATAATATATGCTACGGCTATAATATATTCGTTGTGTATATTCTTTTCGTGATATGATCACAACAGCCATATTAAATTAGGAATTTTCGTTAGATTATTTAACGATTAAAAGTTACGTACTTTTAAAATGTATGTTAATAGATACGCATTTTAAAATTTTTGGGTATTATTAAAATTTTATCATTTATTGTGTTTTGCCTAAGTGTAACCATTGAACAAGAAAATATTTAATACTCAATAGTTATTACATGTAATAAAGAGTATTTTTGGGAATTCATAATATAAAGAAATTATATTAGATTGTATTACAAACTAAAAGAAAAACGTAAATAATCAAAAGTTTTAAAAAACCAAATTATTAAAATTGTAAATTATAAATAAATAGAAACCAAATCAAAATAAATTAAAAAATCTAAACAAAATGTAAAAAATAAAAAAAAAAATTTTAAAGATTTCAATAAAGGTATTAAAACGCTATGATCGGAGCTCATCTGACCTGTTACAACTTATAAAAAATATTGAAAATATATTATATATTTATATTATACTCAGCTTCACGCTGTATCCCGCACATGGCAGGGCAGGCAATGCCCTCTTTCGAGACTAACTGTTTATCTTATACTGTCCCCCCCGTGTGTAACCTAGAGGTCACACCAGGAGGGCCAGTATACCTGCCACCGGGTTTTACCGCAGAGGCATTGACCAAAAAGGTCTGGCTCCTACCACTTTCGTGGTAGTACTTATAGGATATGTTATCCTACGTAACTTCCAAACGCCTACCAGATGGAAGACGGTCTTCGATAACGCTACCTCTGTTTTCAGATAGGCGCCGGAGCTATAGGCACGCTCACTTCCCGCACGCAGTCCAGCATGCTCGAGACTGATCTCGCTTCTGGCCGCCAGAGAAACTGACTCCAAATTTCCAGCTGGTACCGGAGTCGTGAGACACACTCACTTCGCGACACGCGTCTCGCGGTCTAGCCTGGACCTACAATTGGCTGCTTTGAATCCGAGTGTAGCTTCCGTCTCTCAAGGTAAGCAGGCATGTACCCGAGATGCTGGAGCCAATCAGTACTTAAGCCGCCACTATCGCTCCAAACCGCGCTAGGTCCACCAGGCAGCACCATGAGCCGGTGAAGACACTAACTTGCTGCCCGCAAGGTCAGACGCCCAACGTTGGTGACAACTATACCGAGTAGACGAACCCAACCTGCAGCCAACCACAATCACCGTGGGTCCAACCTTAAATGACCGGACAATGGCTTTGGGGACATCCGGTCCCCGCGGCACCCTAGACTAACAACTGGACCCGACACTCTGTTCCACTCCCGTTTTCCAGTTTCCGCTAAATTTGAGGCATTGCGTGTTGAGCGTCTTGAGTGTACCAGAGTTCACTCTGGTGAAATGAAATTATTAAATATTTAAATTAAAAATATTAAATATTTCATTTCTTCGAGTGGGGATCGAATCCACAACCTGTTGGTTCCAGACACAAGCCTGTGCCGCTGCATCACGACTGGCCTCAATATGATGGAATGAAATTTATATTATTATCTATTTATTTTAAGACATTGTATATGTATATTGATAAATAATCAACAACACTGGCAACACTGTACGGATTCATTATATTTATTACTGTATAACTTATATTTTACTATATACATGGCATGTTGAGTGGTGGAGCGCAACGTTTAACATAGTATTTCTAAATAGGCCACTAATCAACAAATACTTATTTATTCAACATAAGAAGAGTCTTGAAGTGAAATATTTAAATAATTTGAATTTAAAATCTTATTGTAATCCATAAACTGTTAAAAATATCAATTTTCATAAAATTCAATGCGTATTGCTTAATATTATTGCTTTATATATATATATATATATATATATATATATATATATATATATATATATATATATATATATATATATATATATATAAAGAAGCTGATACCGGTCCAGATCAGCTACAAGCTTTCACAAGCAAACTGAAGCTGCGATAAACAGGATGCCCATACGTCGACTTGTGGGAGCTTGGCAAACCTTCACAAGCGTATAAACGCCTTTTTCTATGAAAAAATAACTGTATATATAAAAAAATCTTATCAGTTCATAACATATACGCAATCTGTTTTGTAATAATACCAATTATTGAATGTTATAAATAATTGACTGCTTACTTAACTTTGATAAATAAAGTATTTTACTCTTTTTTTTAATTTTCTGTCCAGTAATATTTACCTAAAGACGTGAACGAAAGAAAGAGACTTTTAACTTGTTGTTATTTCCGTGTAAAATTATGTACGTACAGTGCACAATTTAACACATTTTGTTTTAAATAAAAACATGGATTGAAGTATCGTATATTTACTTTGTTTACCGTACCGTTATTCAATTAATAGCATATTTTTAGTTATTTTATGGCGTAACACTATTTATATAAATAACACAAATATTTAAAATAAACAAGAATTTTACGTGGCACATTAGACATTACAAGGAAAAACTTTCTCACATGAGAAGAATTGAAAAGCTTTGCAATTTTAATAAGTAAGATATATAGGTATATATAATGATACCGTATCGATACTAATTCAGAAATAAAATAATAAAAGCTAATCTTTTTTTAGCTTTGTCGCTATAACGAAATGTTATCATTTCTTGTCATCAACATGAAACATCATTGTCTGTCAGTTGAATTTGGGTGACGGTGCGGTGAGGGTATGTGAGTGCCGTCTCGGTGATGGAGAGTAAAATCAACGTGCTTTTGAGTTGTGATTAAAGGCGTTAAATCGTTGTAAATTAATTGCAACATCGCCTTTGAACGTTGGTAACTACAAACATAAAATTCATAATTGGTTCAATTTAACTACAATTTAATGATACCATCTACATGTCAAAATATAACCGCTCACAGTTGAAAAGTAATTGTGTCATTATTTACATGAAACAGTGAATGGATGCTGGTAAACTCTTATAAGAATCGATTAAAAATTGTTGCTGAGGCCTTAATAGTCCAATGAAATAGTATTAATGACATCGAGAATTTCATGGCACAAGTATTTTTTGTTCATACATCGTGACAATGTCTTATAATTCTACACTCGACGATTTTTGTGGAACTAAATTTTGGGTGAGTAGGTCTTTGACCTTGGCATAATTACCAACATCTTATAATAAATTAATGTTATGAAAGGTTGGAAAAAACTTATGTACACTTAATGTAAATGTTATTTACACTTGATAAATATAATTTTAAATATAATTCTAACTAATTTATTTAAACCTTTTTGTTACGTTATTATGGCGTAAACTTATAATAGTTATTAATTTTCAACTTTATAATAATTATGTTTTAAAAAACTTTAACCATTTACTTTTACTATGTTTTTTTGTAGTAAAAAAATATTAATATTTGCATAAAAAAGTATTTAATTATTGAGAAATTAATGAATTTAATTGTTCTCTCATCATGGAGAAAAAAAAATAAACTCATGATTTTAAAATCTTGCAATATAACATGACCATGACTCTAGACATTTTCTATTAAAATGACCATGAAAAAACCAGTTTTTTTAATATATATATATGTAGCTTCTTTTAATAATTTAAGTGTTTGAACACAATAATTATTTATCAGTTTCATAATCTATTGTGAGGTATTTATTAAAATAGTATTTACAGCAAAAATAACTAGTCATCTTAATATAAAATATTACCTTCTACATTTTAATTGCTGCTAAATATATCCAGGTAGATATTGTAATGAAGTTAGATTTTTTATTTTAATAATTTTATCTTTTACTATTAAAATGTATATTATAAATGTTGTTACTTGTTATAAGAAATACTAATTTAATAATAGATGTAACGGATATAAAATAATCAACTTGTTCTTACATTGGTCTACTGCTGAACATAGAACTTATTATACTCAAATAAGTATTAACTGTTGTTAAAAAGTGTAAGTAGTTAATACTCAAATAAGTATTAGTAAGTAAGTTTAATTCCTCAATATAATTTAAATAAACTTAAATAATAAATTAAATATTATTTATTGCTTGTCTATCTTTTTTAGACTAGATTAATAATTAAACTTATCATTAGTACTTTTAAAATTTATCACTGCTATAAGTAATGCTTAAACTCTTTCTTAGTATATTTTATTAAATTTATAATCTATATTACTATATTCATGGACATAATTTAATGTGAGTGTATAATGGCACAATGCAAGTACATAATAGGAATTAAGGTATTGTATTTTCCATCATTTGTTCTCTTAGAACCATACCTTGATAATCTATTACTAGAATTATATATGTAAAAAAAATATCTCATAATCATTGATAATTTGTGCTTCCTGTCATCTGATGATGTACAGCAATATTAACTATAAGAAGCAAATATGAAACTCAAAATATATGCCTTTAGAATATGAAGGGTTCCATTGATTTTCCTGAGATTTCTCAAATCGCCTCTCATTGGTAATGCGAAAGTATACTTGTTATTGGTTTACAAATTCTAAAGAAATCGCTACGCAGTTGTTGAATATAAAGCCTCCACCTCTGTAGAAAAGAAATTGGTTAAAAAGTTTGAATCATATTGAATTATTTTTTTACTATGTTACACTTATACTATATTTAACATTCTTAATATCATTTAACAATACATACATTTTTATTAAGCCATTCACACTTGCTAGGACTTACAATGATTTCTAAGGGGAAGAAGTTCTCGGTTTTAAAAATATATGTTTTGAACAAAATATATAAATTTGTTTAATTTTTTAGGATAGCAACTTAACATGGTACACAGAAAATCCAGAGTTTACACCATGTATGGAAAAGACTGTTTTAGTATGGATACCTGCTTTGTACTTATGGGTGGCAACTTTACTGGAATACTTTTACATTTTTAATAGTAAAGAGAGAAATATACCATGGAATATATTAAACATAAGCAAATTAGTAATAACTTGCCTTCTAATAGTGTTAAAATTTGTGGATTTGGGTGTGACTGTCCACAAGTCATCACAAGAAGATGAAGAAGTTTTCCATGCAGATTATTTCAGTCCTCCTGTGAAGATTCTTACATTTGTAAGTTATATATATTTTATTCAATAAACAGATACAAAGCATGCTGTAGAGGACCGCCACTAAACATGCAATGCTTCAAATGCAGCGGAAAGTGGGGAATGGAGTAGAGTGTCTTATCACTAGGTTGCCAGATTCCCTCTGCTTAGCCTGCCATGTGTGTGATAAAGCTGTATTTAATAAATTGCTCAATTCTTTTCTGCTTTTGTGATTGACACTGTACACTAACTATAGCAGACAACATTCTCCACTTCCTGCTTGAAATTAAAACAGGAGTGACTGAACTCTTCAACACAGTTTATAAAAAAAGAAAAAAATGAAATTTATTCTATCTGAGAATTAAGCCCTCAACCATTGCGTTTATAGTTACACCACCTGTTCTCGTTTATAGTTAAAAACTATGATTTAATAAATGATTAATTATTCCTCATATCTTCTTATTACACATAAAAAAGCTGCTGCCACCTAACATTTTTTCTGATAAATGTAAGGATCCATTCTTAGCAAATACCTGTTTTACTCATTATGCAAGTCACAAGCAATTGTATCTTCCTTGTAAAGTTGTTTAATTAAATCTATTATTAGTAGTCAGTAGATAATGTCAGTGAAACTCAATATTATTGTCTCTTACAGAATGTAACTATAAAAAAATGACTTTCCAAATTATTTTAAAGGATGAAAGGAAAAAGTTACAATGTTATTATTATTTTAAATTAGGCTGTAAAACAGCTTTAACGAAAATATATTTAGTATAAATATATCTTGTCCAATCAATTCGTAAAACCTATACAAGTTTTAACTTTTTTATAAAAACCAAAATCATCATGACATACTTCTAACCTTGACTATTACTATGAACCTCTACTATAATAACAGTGTAATTTAAATATGACGTACAAGGCGTAAATAATTAGGGATCCGTCAGTTTATATTTTATATTTTCAACTATAATAAAACTACCGTAATAAATTGTCACTCGCAGACTCAATATATTACAAAAGTGTATATTACTGAGTGATTAACTTTATTAAAATATAGACAATATTATTCAATAGTTAGTTAATTTAGGAGTGTTAAATTCAAACATTCTTGTTAAATGAATTAACGAACTGCCTCTAATTGGTTTTTAATCATCTGTTAATTTATTCGCTGATTATAGTCTACATTAATATTTCAATAGATTATATATAAATAAATGCATATTCATCATGATGAAGATCTGATATAGTACTTATAACAATAGGAAACTGTCATGGTATTTAGCAATAAATTGTAAGGAAGATCTAATCGAGATTTCGGTTAAGATTAATATAAAAAATCTATTGTCAAGTGATGATTTTTAAAGTAAAATCTTTTAAGTTGTGATATAATTCAAGTATACTTTTTCAGTACATTACAAAACCTTTTTTTTTCTTAATAATTAAGAATACTTTATACACGTAATTTAGTATATATATTTTTTATAAATGTTATTTATACATTTGGAATGAAAGTAATTTAAAAATGTAAAAAACTGAGTGGGAAACGCTCTAGTCTATTACTCGTAGATATTTCGAAGTATCAAAACAAAAGCAACCCTTCTTATGCATTACTGACAATCGTGAAAAAAATACTAAAAAATAGTAGGGATACTATGAAACAATTCTTTATGTTACTTTAGTGTATCTTACACGTAATTTACAGGTAAATGTAGATATATAAAAAATTTTCCTCAACTATTCTAAAAAGATATAACACGGTTATTTTTCCGTACCATATAATATATTATAACGTTTATTATTTCGCTTCAAGATAAAATCATATTGATTTACATACAATATCATTCAGATTACTGTGTGACTTCCATTTAGTTATAGTGGTAGTAGGGTGGGTGGCCGTTACCTACCTAATGATATGATTTATATAATATAATGTTTCACTTGGAATTGACTTTTTTTTTATTTCTATTCGTCATTATTGAAATTACTATTAATATATTTGAATTTTGTCACAACATCTATCGTCCCATCGTCTTAATACCCTCGTAAAGTCACCTTCTTCAGTAGTTCAATAAACTCAGAAATTCAATGAATTTTACAAAAAGATTCCCAAAATCTAAATTTAAACAAAATTATTGTGTCTCAAAATGTCTTGTAAGTTTTATTTTAAATCTGCTCACGTTAGTAGATGCCACATATACTACATCCAATAAATAATTGAACATCGTATGTTATATTTCAGATTTTATCTGCAATGTTATTATATTACAATAGAAAGTTTGGCATGAGAGCTTCAGGGGTGCTGTTCTTTTTCTGGTTACTTTTAATATTAGCAGGGTTACCTCAGCTTAGATCTGAAATATTAATACATCAAAGCAAGTCAGAAGACGAGAATGTACAGTATAATTTCATAAGCTACGTGATATATTATGTTCTGATATTAATAATGTTTATATTGAATTGCTTCGCGGACTTGCCGCCGCAAGATACACCGTATAAATTTGAGAAGGTAATATTTCAATATTGTACTGACAGTCGTACATAGTAAAGATGTAACACAGTAACGACATATACTTATATTTTAAATGTTTATTAGAACCAATGTCCGGAAGGCGCCTCAGGTTTCCCTAGTCGACTTACCTTTAGTTGGTTTGATCCATTAGTCCTTACTGGTTTCAAAAGAAGCTTGACCGAAACTGACCTCTGGGCTTTAAATCCAAAAGATTCATCAAAGGAAGTAGTACTGAGATTCGATAAATTCTGGGAGAGAACATTAAAGAAAAGAGAAAAGTATGTATATCCTTTACTTTCTTTTAAAGGGGTAATGGTCAATTTAATTTCCATACCTAAAAAATGCCCACGTTATATATCTAATAAATATGTAGCACAATATGCATATGTATTATTATATCAGGTTTCAAATACAAAAATCTCGAAAGGGTCACATTCAAATTCAAAACCAGAATTCGGGTTTCTTCTTTTTGTATTTTTTTTATATTTTGGAAAAAATACATAAAAAATTTGGAAACATTTAAAGTTTTAGAATTTCATTTTCTTATTTTTTCTATATTTTAAGATTACTATTACTGTTCACTATTATTATTGTTTTTCTTATTTTACTTATAATCCAGTAACTTAGGTCTCTTAATGTATATAAACGCTGTCAAACTTGCAACGTATAAGTCGTTTAGTCCTCTTTGATCCATTTACACTACTCTACATCTCTACGCAAAGTAGTGCTATAATCGTTTCTTAGTCTTACTGACGAAGATTTACATATTTAACCATATATTTAGTGAAATATGATTATACAATGTCACAGTGCTAGCGGACCAAAGGCGACATATAGCAAGACATCGGCGAGTGTGAATTTCAAACCGGATAAAGAGCGAAAGCCAGCGTCGATTTTGCCTGCTTTATGTCTTGCTTTTGGAGGGCAATTCCTCTTCGGAGCTTTACTCAAATTAATCAACGACGCACTAATATTTTTATCACCACAGCTACTCAAGTAAGTATAAATTTAGTTTTATATATATATATATATATATATATATATATATATATATATATATATATATATATATATATATAAGATATATGTTTACATGACATTTCAGTTGAGTGCATATAAAATTAAAGATTTTTTTTTTATCAAACCACAATATTTGTTACGTTGTCGTTTATGATGTCATCGCGTAATGAGCTTTAAAGTTAAGGTTATTTCTTAACTCATTCAATGCTAATGTTCGCGTGATTAGATACGTCTACATTGAACGACAATGTCTTAAATTGAAAAAATAAAAAAAAAAAACAACTCATTATTAATAATTTTAGATAGCTTGAGTTACAAATAAGGCCACCGGGGCACAGTAATTTGTTAGAAAAATAAGACAATGAATTATTCAAATTTTCTGTTTTAAAATACGATTCGTTAATGCCGTGTTGGTTGGTATATTACGATAGAAAAAGATATCAGTTATCAAAAAAGTGATTTGCTTGCTAATTAATGTTGTCAGTAACATTTTTTTTTTATTCTATACAACACAAGACGGAGGTTCACAATGTGTTTTAAGAAATAGCTATAGGCATTAGAGTATAATACCTATTATTTGTTTTAATTGTACACAACATAAATATAAGATGATAAAATTAAAGGCCGTCGTGGTGCAGCGCCACGTCTTCATGTATACGCGACGATTGTGGGTTTGATCCCATTCAGGGGATGAAATATTGTTATTGCCTAAATTTGATAACAATACAAAGCGCATCATTGTGATCTGCCGATCTGCACGGTGGTCAACCTCACAAAAATTGCGTAAAGCCAAAAAAATAGATATAAAATCCAAATATTCATACAATTGCCATGTTGTTATAAAACGCAACTC